>CM075860.1:75239786-76439786 GCA_037975125.1 Latrodectus hesperus
TTAAAAGAATTAGAGCAAGCAAAAAATTTTTATATTCAAATATTTTTAAAAACTATAAATTTATGTATAGTGTCGATAATAAAAAACTGCATCTGAATTATTTATTGTAGTAATACGTTTATCTATTTTTCAGAAGTAATTTTCAAACATTTTTATTTTAAAATACTGTTTAATTGTTAGTACTTTAAATTCATTTTATTAATACCACATAGCTCTCTTATTTTTACTTCCCTATGAGGAGTAATTTCATCTAGTAAAAATATTTAAGATAAATACACAATTGAGGCATATAGAACAGTAAAATCATGTATATGAAGTAAAATACTATAATTTATCAGAAAGGCAAATTCCTATATTCGAATATTTTCTCGTAGGTACTAAATATTCTGGTTTACATATACAATTCTTTATTTTTAAAAAAAATATTATTTTCTATTCATGTTCATAAATATGTAATTTTATAGTAAATGGCATCTGTACATATCCAATTTTCCTTTTATTACACAGATGATTTATATGAAAATTAAATTCGATTAAAATGCTGAATATTGAAAAAGAAATTTATATGAAATAGTAAAACATAATTAATTATTAAATATAAACTAGTTTAGTGTACATTGCTGGTTGAATTATCATTAATATGATTTCACTATTTGAAAACTTTGGGTTCGGCACTGATATCAGTACCGAACCCACAGTCCATCCATCTACCAATATCCATCATTTTTAATTGTAACATATGTTACCATTAACAATGATGGATGGTGCCCTTTGGGTATTGATTAATAGCATGGTTATATTTATAAGTTGATAAAATAATAAAATTTAGAAATTTTGATCAAAATTCAACTTTCTAATTATATTGTGTCTAATTAAAGAAAAACTTTTTCCAAGAAGATTTATTCGAGCATAAGTTATATACTCAATTGTAATCATTAGTGCAATAGAAACATCAGTTATAATTTGTAAGAATTTATTATAGAAATTATATTGAGGAATAAATTAAATTCATTTTGTGAGATACTGAATTATGTTTGGTTTAAAAAATTCAAATTTAGATATATTTTAAACATTAATAAAATATATTAATAAGCAGTTAACATCATTGGGAAACAAATTATGTATATACACATTACTTACGAATTTTTAACTGAGAAAAATCAATTGACAGTAAAAAAAATTATAAATCTAATTTAATCCATTGCAATTATTTTAAAAAATAAGTAAATGAAAATCAGTCTAGATTTAAATGTTGAACTTCCGTATAATAAAGTAGGAAATTCCTAAAATATTGATTAAAGAATATAACAAAAATCATTAAAATATCTTTCAGTAAGTGATTTTCGATGCTCAGTCACTAAAATTCACCCTACACCTCATTTCCTCAGAAAACTAGTTTTGTCACCCCACGAAAGCTTCCTTTCGCTCCATAGTATTTCGAAGAAAGCCAAAGGGAACGGATTTCTTGGAATAACTTTTCAAAAAAGCAGTTATTTGATAACGCTTTTTAGAACATGTTATTTCATTGGAACGTAACATTGATAATTAGTTATCCAAAAGTAACTGCTTTTGCCATCTCTAAGTGGACTTATAGGAAATGGGTGGGGGTTAACAGTGTTAACCCGCCACCCATTTCCTATCAGTCCCTGATACCTGTTGACTTTTTTTCACAGAACGGAGTTCTACACTGCCTTTATTGCCTTTTCTGGGTTCCAAATTTTTTTTAAAAACAAGATTCAAAATTATACATTTACTGCAATAAACCTGTGTTTGCCAATTTTATAATGAATACTTTATATCTTTATTCTGTTTTGATAGAATTTTAAACACTCGGTCGGGACAGTATTTCTTCTTTTGGTATTTGGGCCAAGAAAAAACACCTCGCTCACTCACTGAGGAAGAAATTGGGGAAACATTCTCGTGTGATAATTCGATTAAGCCTTCCAGCACTTATTTTAAAATCAAGAAATCACTTTCGTGGGACGAGTCTCCAGAATCTTCAAATATAACTTCAGAAACTGAGGAATCAATTTCTTGGGGCGAGTGTCAAGAATCTTCAAGAATTCATCCAGAAATAGAGGATTCATCTTCAGGGACCGAATCGGAAGAGATTTCATATAGTGATTCCGAGGAGAGTTGTAAGTACAAAACATTAATTATACTACAAAGCAAGTGCAATGTAACAAATTACTTCTTAAATGAAAAAGTGGTTTTTTTCACTCTGTTAAAAAGATATCTGATTTTGAGATTTAGTAATTCATGCTTGTTTTGTAATTAAAGGGAATTAAAGTTATTGATACACAATATTTAAAATATCCAGAAATATTTTTTCTGTAAATTTAGTAAAAAATTAAGTATTGAAGTTTTTCACATAAAATACACAAATTTAATTTTTTTTGTAAGAATAGCATTAATTAAATAAAATGCCTTAAAAAGTAATTATATGTTGAATACATATTAATTTTAATTACACTTGAAAAAATTCAGTGCAATCCAAATAACTATTGACATAAATTGTGATTTTAAATAAATTAATGTATATTGTTCATATTTAATTTTATATAAGTTTGTTTACAATTTATTGTTAAGTGCATAAGATATATAAGCGAACATATGGCGCATGTGCTAGAAAACCTTCTCTCTCTTTCTTTCTTTATGAATACTTAAAAATTTGGTAATAAAATGTAAATATTTTTGTTAATTTTCAAGAATACTTTAATTATATAATATTACTTTTCATTTCAAAATTGTGATTTTAGTTTACACAAAATTTTCATTTTTATCCTTAATTTAAGTTAATAATTAAATAAGCACATAATTTCATTTTTATATTCCAGCTACAACTGTCGCTGAAGCTCTTGGAATTAATCAGCTATTTCGATTTTATATACTCGTAAGTCTTTTGTTTTTGATTTCTTGAGTTTAAAATGAATATAATAATAAGATAAGAATAAATTATTAATACTTTTCAACTTATTGTTAAATTAAGTTAAATTAATAAGCTTTAAATTTTTTTGCAAAAATTATATAACTCTAATCTGGTATTTGAAATTAATTTAAGATCAATTTAAGAAGTACAGTAATACTTTTACTTGAAAATATTCAACAATATTTCTGACTTAAAAACAACATTTAAATCTATACCAAATATAATTTTTAAATCAATTTATCAATTATTTTTCAGCTATGCAAATTATATCTAATGTTGAAGCACCATCATAGTTTTAATGATTATGATTTATTTTACATTATCATTGGTTAAATTATCATTTAACTGCATATATATATATATATATATATATATATATATATATATATATATATATATATATATATATATATATATATATATACATATATAGCATATTAAGCATTTCACTTATAAGCAAGAAAAATTAATCTCTTTATGTTGTAAATAATTATTATGATATTTGAACATTAGTTACTTTTATTATAGGTTTTCACTTCTTTTGTTTCTCCTTTAGATTAACATCCAGAAATGTCCAAGAGAAAAGAAACTGCCCATTATGAAACGGTCCAAGATCTTAGCTCCGTACACGTTGCACGTCTTGGATCTTTAAAAAATCCTGAGGTAAGTTAAGTTTGTGGCATTAGAATATATTTTCTTAAATCGCAGTAATCTGTTTGTCACAAGAACTGTAAATTCTAAAAAGTAATTTCTTTCTAAAGAAAACAGCAGTTTTTACTCATTAAAGCTAAATTTTGTATATCTGTATTTAGAGAATGAAAATATATCCACTTCACAATTATGATAAACTCAATTTTAGATGTTGCTGTAATTCTTGAATATCTTGGCCTATTTTTTTTTGTTTATTTGTGTTTGGATTACTTTAATCTTAGTTATTTAATAAGCCAATTTAGCAATAGCTTAGTATTTTTTTTTACGTCGCTTGACCTTGTGGAGTTTTTGAGGTGATATTTATAGTTGTTTATCATTTCCACTTCAGTGTGCTAATTAAAAAACTGTATGATAAATATAATAGAGCTTCATCTTGCCGAGAAGTAGTATTATAGTAATTGGACTAAAATGTTGTGGTTTAATTGGCCATTATTAAGGCGAGACTTACAAATCTAATATTTGCATGCTCTTCCATAGGAATGAAATTCAGACAGTTTTATGGTTTTCTCCCTTGCACTATATGAAAACGCTTATAACTAGAAAAATCAAAATTGGAAGTTTAAATGAATTAAACAGCATTCAACTGTTAGAGTATCTGATATATAATATCAAAAGGCATGGAATCTTTATTCTTTAAATTATTTGAAACACTATCATAGCTTAAGTTAATATAATAAGTTACTAAGAACTTTTTGATTGTTTTTTTTTATTTTATTTTCTTTTTTTTTATGATCTGCGTAGTTTTAAAAAAATTTCATTCATTAGAATCAAAGTATTAACTTCTCTACTAATTGGAAAAAATTTTCAAAACACTGATCTAAATAATGATGGATTCAATTTATTCCTATATGACAATCTTATTCTTTATTAAAGACTTTGAAACTTAGATCAGAACAAAACACAAATTTATCAGATTATTCACAGTATCTTTGAATTAGAGGAGGAAAAACAAAGTTTTAAAGCCACAATTTTTATAGTGAATTTCAGCAACTATTTGTTAATTGAGTTAGAGGTTTTGAACTGCAATTGCTATTTATGTCACGAAACATGAATTTCGGTTTAAATATTAGTCAGTGTATATTTTTTAGAACTTGCATAAAATCATTGAGATATTTTATGTGTAAATCTTTCCTAATAGGTTTCAAATGAATCTGCCTCCCGAGCAAGAAATATACTTAACAGGCAACAATGAAGTTTTGTTGGAGCCTAGTATGACCTTGTTGGAAGCTTATTTACAGAATGAAGCCGAAGATCAATTTCTGGATATCTTTTATTCCAGTTAGAAGAGGCTTTAATTTTAATAACGTGTATTTAAATATAAAATAAACCCATGATAATTTTATTGTTAGATAGAAATTTATTAATTACAATAAACAAATTCTTGGTTATGTACTCTCTGATGTGCATTAAAGCACTTTTAATGTTTGATTTCTTCTGTAAATTTTATATATGATCTATTGTGATGTAGGTTAAATTACTGGCTATTTATCCAATCTACTCCTGCAAAATATATAGCTAAGAAAAAATGTGGTAGATATAATCATGTAAAAAATACTTCAAAACATTGACGTGTATGACATATATATTTAAAATAATCAAAAACAAAATTTTGAAGTTAAAAATTTGCATTGTTGATTTTGTATTAAATACTACGCATTATTCAATAACCCATTACTTTCAAACTATTTTAAAATTTATTGATCTAATTAACTAATAATTACTTAAAAAATTGGTTTCTTCTTTTATTAGTAAAATGTAATTATCTCCATTTATTTTTCAAGAAGTTAAGATAAATTTTCTAATTTTTAATGAAACATTTATATATTTTAATTCGTTCAAAAATCTAAATTAATCATTTACATTTAGGACATTTGAGAAAAGATTGATCATATACAATTTTGGTGATACTTTTGTATTATTGAAAGTATGTAGCTAATTTAAAAATATATGTAAAGATATTTCTTTTTCTAAATTTTAATAAAAAGTATGTATATTTGAAAGAATCTAGGAAACTTGGACTATAATCTGTGATAATATTCCTTTTTTAAATGTTAATCCATTCTATTTTCACAGAAATTAAATCATCATTTATTATTTGATTGGTGTAAATTGTTTTCATATTTATACTATAATTAATAATTCATGTATATTTTAAAACAATTTCGTATTAAATATATATATATATATATATATATATATATATATATATATATATATATATATATATATATATATATATATATATATATATATATATATATATATATATATATATATATATATATATATATATATATATATATATATATATATATATATATATATATATATATATATATATATATATATATATATATATATATATATATATATACATATAAAATTATTAGATAAGAAAATTAAAAAAATATTTTCCTTATTAATCTTGAAATACATCAATGAATCTTAAAAAACTTAAAAATTATAATCATTGCTATGTTAAAAAAAAATTGCAATAACCGGATTAATAACTTTAAATTCATTAGAATTCAAATTATTAATACTATAATAATAAATAATCGACAAAAGAAATATTAATAATAAATTATTATAACATTTTGTAAAAAAAATTCTAATATCAGTTATTTTTTAAGATTTAACATCTTTATTCGCTTGCATAATTCTTAAAGTAAATGTTTAGTATCCTTTACGCATATATAATAGGTAAAAGTTTTTCCTTATAAAATAACAACAAAAGAAAAAATTTCTTTATAATAAGCTTTATTATCACTACATAAATATTAATTAAAATTTAAATGGAAGTATTTTAGATTTTGAATATTATATATAATAGAGATTTTTATAAAATGAACAATTCTCAATAGTAAAATGAAATATATGATCCTGAAATTACGTATAAGCAATGAAAAACAGTTCATAAACAAAAAAATAATTAACTTATTCCTAAATAGAAATCTATATTCTAAATTTTCCTTTTGAAATTTTATTATCGCTTTACTAAAAATTATAATTTTTATGATTTTAAAGAATCAATTAAAATTACGTGCGTGTTTAAAGTTTAGTGAAAACATTGATTTACGTGTTTATTTGAAATTTCAGAATGTCAGTCTTAAATTAATAATATAGTTATTATTTTGGACCATAAAAGTTGCATTCTTAATTATACATATAAAATTATTTTTGCAGTTTTCTATGCCTTGCTTCATTGGGTTAACTATCTTCAAACACATGGAGGAACGTTGCTTAAACTTTAATTTTATTCTAATGTGTTTAGATTAATAGTTATGTATAAATCTTAATTTCAATGAATTATATATTTGTAATTAAGGTATAGAAAATATAATAAAATAATATAAACTTTTTCTAGACAGTTATTTTGCTTTTGAATTTTAGTTTATTTGGAAATTAACTTAATAATAAACTATCCAACAAATAATACATTATCCAGTACAAAAAAATGACAAAACATATTTTTAAGTTAAAGAAAAAATATATTAATGTATATATTATTGTTTTATGTGTCAGTTAATAGGGTTAAGTAATTTTAAACACATGGTAACAAATTCATATTTTATTCAAATGTTTTTGATATACAGTTACTAATTAATCTTAATTTGATAAAATTATATGATTTTATTAATGGTGCTAAAAATATAGTGAAATAATTTGAGCATTTTTATACATTTTTTCTTTTTATTTGTAGTTTATTTGGGAAATTAAATTTATAAAAAACATTTTTGACAAACGCAATACACCCTAACCAATACAAACACGAAAACAAAACATATTTTTTTAGTAAAGAAAAAATATGAAGCAATGTAGATAGGAGATTGTATTATAAAAATAACTATGTTGATTTTTAGAAAAATTTTGAGTAGTCTGACATACAAGGAAGGGATTTCTATAAACTATAAATAAATGTTATGATTTGTAATTGGTGAGAGTTTATAAGTATTTTCGTTTCGATTGAGTTAGACATTTATAACAGGCCACAGAATATCATAATTTGAAGTTCTTAAAGATATACTAAAAATTACAATAAATTTTCTAAGCATTTAAAAAAAACACTAATGAATTTTAGATAAATAGATTTATTTACGTAATTTGAAGATGCATGCATGAGCTGCAAAAGTGTCTATCTAAGAACCATAATTTTATAGTCCAGGTTCACATGGGTATATTTATCAAATGCTCTGCACTAAGACCAGTTTCTCTTATCAATATCCTGCTCCTATTCAGCAGAGGATCTGGCAAGAAAATATTTTCCTTTTTATGTGAGAAGATGCTATTGGCATTCTCATCTTAAATCCAGAAAAAGATCTTATTGACCCTTTAAATTACTGTCTTATATCCTTCACAATCTGCCTTTCTAAGAAATTGCACGCGTGGTAAATGACAGTCTTGTTTTTTACTCAAAAAATAATATGTGTATACTGTAGAAGCAAAGTATTTTCTGCCATTTCAGATCTACACTAGACAACAATATTAACTTAAAAAAGATATTTAGAAACACTTTCATTCTAAGGAGACATCTTATATCAGTATTTTTAGATATTTAGAAGGCCTACGATAAAACCTGGTGCTATGGAATTCTCCGGGCATTACATGGCTTCAAATTCCATTGTAATTTACCTCTTTTTATTCAAAACTTAATACAAAAAAGAAAATTCGAAGTGCGCATTCGGTCCATTTTGTTTAGACCATTTGTTCAAAATAAGGGCGTACCTTAAGGTTGTGTACTTAGCATAACACTCTTTATTGTTCATATTTCCTAGGTATCATCCGTTTTAACTTCTTATGTTAAAAGTACGCTTTATGACTTTCGGTTTTTCCCTCAAGATTACACATTCAGTTGACGACAATAACATATTACTTTTGGAATTATAGTTTTAATCATGGAATGTATAATTTGTTTATAGATTGTAAATACTATATCTCCTACCTGAGGCCTGAGCAGCTACCAGGCGCGTCGGCAGGTGGTGGATCGCCGAACGTCCTGTAGGAATTACAGGATAGCCTTGAATATATAATCATAGGCCGCGAACCAGCTCCTGTAAATCCTGGTGTTATGCGACACGTGCCTACGGCTATTTGGCACCGCGGTAATGGTGTCTTAACGGAGCCTCTAGTTGCCTCGTGAACTTCTAGAGCTTTTTTGCCTTGACCAGTAACTCAGGGAATGCTGGGTGTACTGTTATATTACCTGAGCTTATTAATTGTTATCTTGTAGCTAAAAAGACACAAGAAATAACAATCCTTTCTGCATTTGCTGGTGAAGCTTCTGAAGTAGACCTTGCTGAAAAAGACAAGGGAACTCAGAGGCAATCTAATGAAGGGGCAGCATTAAATCCTTCACAGAAGGTAGAAGTGACCTCCAAACCATCTTCTTCTTGTGAAGATCAGGAAGCTATCGCTAGCATGACGGACACTCTGACCAGAATCATCTGTGGATCATCAGCGAGGTTTGCCTCTGAAATTCTAAGATGCTCTAGGCAGAAGGTAAGTATAATCGTAGGCTTCATAACTGGACACTATTATTTCAGAAAACGCATCCATAAAATGGTACTGGTTCAGCCCTATCTTTAGGAAATGTCATGCAAGAGGTAACGGTCAAGCATATCACTTACAAATGCGAGGCCTTTTTCCTCCCTAGATTAACTTCTTTAGGCATCATCCCTACTAGAGAGTTACACCTAGACTCCATTAAAGGACTCTTAATTTATTAATAAAGTGGATGACCCGAGCAACTGGAACTAGGAAACATTAGGTTTGGAGTTAACAGTAAAAAATGCTGATAAAAGCAGAGGTGCCCAATGACATACAAACCCAACTCTAAGAAGAAGAGAAGATATCTCCTACCTTTGGGAATAGTTAAATTTTTTGTAGTAATTTCTTAACTTGGAAAGAAGAACACCTTGTTGCAAGTACAGACATGTGTTCTTGCTGCTTCAGCTGCTTTATTGTTTCCATCCACACCTATATGGCTAGGTATCCAACAAAAGATTATTTCATAATTTCGGTTTCGTAATGTTTCCAAGCTGGTATAAAATTGAGAAATTACGGGATGATAATCTATTCCAATATTTTTATTGCTTCCAAGACGCTTTTGTTTTCAGTATAAATGCAAAATTTATGATGTTCGTGGTCACATAAAGCTTTGGTGCCTTATGAATAGCTGTAGCTTCCACAGTATACATTAATGAAACATTTTTAAGGTCGTAACTGTCAGAGATGTATTTAAAATATACAGCACATCCAATATTATCAACTCTTTTAGAACCATCTGTAAAAACATTTATGTACGAAGAATACTGATCTCGATGAAAGAAAAATAGTTGTTGTAAAACAACTGAGTTTGAATTTGTCTTTTTTAAAACTAAGGAATGGATTAATATAGTTTAATAGGTTTTAAAATAGGAATAATAGTTGCACCTCTCCACAAATTAGAATCAATTTGTTCATTCCACATTCTATTAAACAGAAGTAGATTTGACAAAGAATTTAAACTAAGCATAAATTCATAGCATAGCATAAATTATGCTTTCAAGTACTGTACTTGTGTTTTGTGCTTTTAGTTTAACATTTTCTAATTCAAAAATTTTAGAGTTACAATTTTATGAATATGTTTGCTACTGAGTTATCTTAACGGGATTTTTTATCAATCGATTTAATTTTAAGAATCATAGGCCTAAATGATTCCTCACAAGACACATTAGCAAAAGAGTCTGAACTGGCATTAGCTATATCAACAGAAGAGTACGTAGTATTTTTGGTGTGCATAATGGGAATAAAAAAATTCTCCATGTACATCTCTAAATATTTTAACTATTCGCCACAATTCCTTGCTTGGTATTGAAATTTTTATAAATGAAACGTATGTCCTCCACCATTTTCTTTGAGAATAACGTCTGTTTTTACTAATTTTCTGTTTTATCTTGGTTAAATTTTCTTTTTCTAGTATCAATCGAAGATACGATTTTGAATATAAAGCATGTGAACCAGAACATTACAGCATTTGAAAATATCTGAAGTACAAGCATTAGTTTCGTGTCCAGGTTGTGCATATTTCCCACATATAGAATCAGTATTTCAATATGTTTATTGAAAATGACTATATCTCTGACATTTAAAATAACTTAGAGTGTTAGGAATGTATGGATGAACTTTGTAACTAATATAACCTGCTTTTATATAATTTGGTATAATACTGTTGTTTCAAAAGTTAAAATATGTTGGGTGGGGATAAGTTCACCATCACATCGAATATTTATGCGATGAGTAGCACAAACCCCTTTGTAGGGTTTGTGTTTTTCAACGTACAAACCTAACGTAGTTCTTCCGAAAATTTGGTTTCTGTTATATGTATGAAGTACTGGTTTGAAAGAACTCACCAGGACACATTCAAAATTATATGAAACGATGTTTCAACTGTATGTGTGTGTCCGGGCTTTATAAATTGATTATTGAAGCTTGTTTCGTATCAACTTGTACGAGAAATTCTCCAGATCGTATGTTTTCAACATTTTGTAATTCACGTATTGAAGATGAGAGAAATTTTTGTATTAGAAATGGTGATACATTGTGAAACATTTGCGTCATTTTTATCAATAAATAAGGAGTGGTTTGATTTTTAGTGAATAAAGAATCAGAAGCCATTAAATATAAATTGTTCCGGCTCGACGGCACCACCCATCACGGAGCCTTACAAAGGATGGCAGCCACCTACTCTGGAAATTTCCAGTTTCAGCGCTTACCATAGTGCTAGCCGAGACCCATGCCTCCCACGAACAGTGATCACCCTTCACCGAGTCTAGAATGTGACCCCTTCGTCTGATCCATAGCAGACTAGCCAAGACTGTAGCTAGGTACCAACCGATTGCTACACTGGAAACCAATGTGTACCACTCGTCCAAAGGGTTGCCACGAACGGCCAATACATGTGGACTTTGACTGTCCATTAGCAAACAGAGTGGCTGCAGCTACTCATGGAGAGCTCCTTCGCTTGCCGTCGTGGGATGGAAATGATAAGGAAAGTATTAAAAAGTGAAGAGAGGAAAACAGAATCTCTATCCCTGGGTACCTCCGGATTGGGACACCTGTACTCATCTAAGGGTGAGTCCTATGAGGGGAGTTTTATTAGAAAATTTAGGATGTGTATAAACAAGATATTACACAAATATACATTTAATGTTTTCAATTGCATTAAATCTATAAGATTTGATAAGGTTTTGAGTTATGGAAATACGTTTTTAAATTAAGAAGATATAAATTATTTTTAAACGAAGCCACATATTAATTAGACATTAAGTTTTACTAAAACTAAGCATTTCTGCAAATGATTATATTATATTTAAATAATTTGTTATGTTCATTTTTAAGAATGAAAACAATGAGGTACACAATAAAGACCGAAGATTCGGAGGAATAAATTATGTACGCACATCACAAACCAACTTCGAATTTTTAACAATTTCCAATTTCAAAAGAATCAACCCACTATTACCAAAACGATGCGAAAATATTCGGACACAAGTAGCCAACCTTCCAGGGATTGATAACCATGTATTTTCACCTCATTTTTCATTTTCTACCCCTCCATGCATACATTTTCCAATTTGTTGTGAATGCAGGTACATATTAATGTACGTTAAATTTAAGCCGAAATAAATTACTTGTGTTTTTTATTGATATTTTCATGCAAGTATTTACACGCTTATTGATTGAGTATTAGTTGCAATGGAAGTCTTGTCTATAAATTAATTCCAATTTAATTATTAAAAATTGAATTTACCTGTATTTAATGAAATAAGTGACAATCAATATTGGATAAATTCAATTCTTAAGGTTTCTTAAAGATAATATACTGTATTATTTTTACTATTATAATCTTCAAGGCATTAATTTGCTCGTTTATTTCTATTTAATTAAATACGAGCTGTACCACATTTTCACATAGAAAATAAGTGATCTTTTTTGAGTAATCTAAAATGTTTTTGTATACATACGTGACATAATTATAGAGAACCATGTCATTTTTTCCTAATATTATATTGTAAAATCTCTCCGAAACACAATGAAGGTAATTACAATCAACATTACCCATTACCATTAAATATGCATTGCATGCTATTTTTGACTACTCCAGAAGCGTAATTCAATACATCTTTGAATTTGTGAATCATCAAAGTAAATTTTAGTATGCAATGAAAACAAAAATATTTTGATTTTATAATGTAACATAAATTTAATATATAAATTAGTTGCTATAATACTTTTCTTTTGTAATTTTTCCATAAACTTTCGTTTTTATAAAAAGGACCGGATATTTAAAAATTAAACTGATAGATAAGATAGTTCTGAATACGATACGAGTTTACATCAATATTTCATGTTTATTAATTAGCCCTGCATGTATTGAAATCGATGATGTTCCGAATAACAAAGTTAAATAGAAAAATTTAAACCAACAACAAGAGTACGAATGCGGCTTCCTGTGATGCATTTATTACAAACAACCATTTGATTTCAAGTATAAATTTCCAATATTTAATTTTTTGTTGCAAAGGTTTACTACTAGCTCTTGATTAATTATATTTAACTGCATTCTACTCACATTTATCTTAACCCTCTAAAGGTTATATTGCAAACTTCCATTAATTTCCTTTTATTCTGTTTAATTTTTTATTTAATCAAACAATTATGCTTAACTTTCATTGCTGAGAATACAGTAATTTAAGCACTAAAAGCAAACTTGCTACAAGTATTTAAGTATAATTATCTTAATACGTCCAAACACAGAGAATATTGAGTCTTAAGTTTATAATCTCGGATTATATACTATCCAATCAATTTTCATGAAAAAATTGAATAACTGAATAGTGACATAATATAGTACAATTTTATAAGTATGTTACAGTAAGATAATATTACATGACAAGACAAAATTGCAACAAAAAATAGACTCTATAAACACTTACAATGTTTAGAATTTTAAACATTAAACTGAGGACACTTATGAACTAATTGTTAAAAAGTTAAGACTTTAGGATTCTTTGTAATTGATCTTCCACCAATCCAACGTTTCCACTTTCAGGAAAAATATTCATAGGATACTGATACACTTTTCTTCTTTTGCTTTGGTGATCAAAATCTGAAAGTAGAATAAAAGTTACAATACTTTGCAACAACAAAATTGCAAGTTATGAATACTTTTTGATACTTTTAATTTCAGTAGAAGTAATAATTACTTATTTTTTAAAGAATTCAAGTTAAAATAAGTATTCGCAAAATGATCGTGAAGACATTACTGCTTCTCAGTCCCAATATATAAAAGATCTTGAATCTAACTAAAGAAAGAATATTTTCGTAGAATAGGCAAGGATATTAATAAGTATTGTTTAAAGGAACACTTCATTCTGAATAGAGATTATGAACATTACGGAATACATACCGATGATACTATTGGCAAACTGATGACACTAAATTAGATCATAATATTTCGATCACTAACAACATCATGATAGTGTGATCTAAGGTACATTTTCATTTAACTATCGTGTTAGTCACTGTAATTGAACGAGTCCAGTATTATCAATAGGAAAACTCGTTATGGCATAGAAAATTCCATTTTATGCAGAAAAATTTTCATCATGAGATGAACCAGGTTCATTGAGAATTCAGTTTTCAGTGAGATCTAATTTTAGAATTATAGTTGGACCATCATAAAGCCAGATATGGCTTTTTAAACCTTAACATATCCTTCACGATGTTTGTCATTGTACTTTTCCAACTATACCAATCAAACACTTGAATAAGTTTCTTCTAAGCATGCAATATTCCCGTTATGTGGAGGAAAGGATGAGTGCTGATTCGTCTGACTATAAAATTGTTTTCCAATAATTGAACTACTATATTTTGTTATGGCACATTTGTGGTAGGTGGTTTGAAAGTTTTTTTATGCTGCCTTAATTTTCTCTTTATGAAAGCACTCAACTACAAATATCGATAATAAAGAATTCAAATGCTTATTGCGATCTGTTCTAACTTTATTTCAGGTTTGTTTTTAGACATTTGATAACCTTCGCATTCTTTTCCATCCATTATTTTGCGTTGACGCATTGGTTGTGTTCGTTATAATAATTTTATATTTAGTCTAACCTAATTTTTCTCTCTTTTAGCATACTACCAAATCTTAAAGTAGGAATATTTAGGTTGCTCTCTCTCTTCCAATTGTTGTTTATATAATACGGCCACTTTGAAGAAGTGAAGTACGACTTTTGACGAAAACCTAAGTTATAATTATCTTCATCAGATCTTATATTACTACGATGTATACTTTTTCAATGAAAAATTGTAATGGGCATTGGTCTTTGTAGGCATTAAAATGCAATCTCCTTTAATTTTACTTTTATTCAGAGTTTCTACTATACACACTTTAATAAATTATATCAAATAAATATGATTTATTTTTTTGCAACTGAGGTATCTCTTCGATTAGTAGCTTTTTATTAGTAATGTACTTTTCTTGTAATGGTTAAATTAAAAAATTTACATTTTAATTGAATATATTTTGTGTGATTTTTATAAATTAGTTTCAATTCTTCACTAAATTTCATTTGCTTTTAACGTTCTGCGTTATTATCAGGTAATACAGACAAAGGCAACATGAATTTAGAAATTATATTTCATATGTAAAAACTATTTTTTCTTTTAATTTGACTGATTCTACTTCCCAAAGAACTAACCTTTTCTTTTTGAGTTCTTAACTTAGATCAACTTTAAGTTAGTCATGAAAAATAAATTCTTTCTCTAAATCATTTGCAATAACATCGGCTGAGCAGCTGGATGGAAGATAAAGGAACTAACCTTCATCTGTTAGTTAGGCCTGAATTATTCAATTGGCTAATGAAGATTAATAATTTTTTACCATCACTACTGTATCACAAACTACTTCTCATGATTCTTCTCTGGTACCAGTTAGTTCCGTAGTACCATTTGGGAAATCAATCTCTTTGACACAATAAAAGTCCATCGGACGCTTTTGAAACTCTTCAGGTTATGAATGTAATCTGCAATAACGGGCATGTTATAATATACATACATATATATATATATATATATATATATATATATATATATATATATATATATATATATATATATATATATATATATATATATATATATAATGAAGAAGAAATTTGTGGAATAAATTAAAAGAAGGGGAGAAAAATCTATGAATCTGTTAATATAGGAAACTGTTAGGGAAAAATATTTTGAGAATCAGAAAAGATGCGGTAGCCAGTGTCAACCATTGGCAAAAAGAACTGCTGCCCTTCGAAAAATGAAGTAGATAACTTAAAAATAGGCTTAATAAACATCCCAAATAATGTATTTGGAATATGCAAAGAGTAAATTTGTAAAAATTTTGGCGAAAAAATGATTTTCAGCTTCTTAAAAATGATGGTATTTTACATAAAATAATAAAAATTTTAGAGCCTTTAGCTTTGCATTCCAAAAGCGTATTATTTAATACTAACGCTAATATTGAACAACTGAATTTAGTTGCTGCCAAATTAAATGTTGGGAAGAGAGTAAATTATTTGTCGAAAGGATTCCTACCAAACAAGATACTATACTTCAGTTTTTTTACAATTTCAAAAAAAAAATTATTGAAATGCACAAATCACTTAACAAAAATAACCCAAGAAGCTGTTGCAAGCAATTTGAAAATAAAAAATTGAGTAAAGCGAATCCTAAATCTTGTAACTCGTTAAAGTTTTTTCAAGGTTTCGAAAAAAATTATGACCTTGTGACAGGGAAAACCGATTTAAAACTTGATTAATTCAACGCAAAAAAGTAATTGGGATTATTAACTATTCTGTATTTTCTCTAAATACAGAAAAGTTAATAATCTTCAAAGTATCAATAACTTTCATTAAAAGGAAAAGAATATTTAGAAAGTATTACTATACTTCAAAGTGTTTTGAAAAATAGCTGTTTGGAGATAGAAGAGAAAAACTTAATTGACAGCATTTTGACATCTTGTAGAAGATAATTTGCTGTATTTCGCAAATTGACCTCTACGATATTTCGAAATTGAGGAATATATGTCAAAATTTAGGAAAATATATTTTATTTTAATATAAAAACTGAAGGTATTTTTGTGCTGACAAATGCTGAAATACATAATAGAAGAAATGTAAATCATCCTCGCCGATTTAAATTAACAATAAAAGTGGTAATTTTGTCTTGTCTTTTTCATTTTGTTTTCTTTTCAGTTTTATTTTCAATGTAATAATGGCTTGAATCAATGTAAAATTGATTCTCAAACCGATACTTTGGTCTTTAAATAAGAAATAGATTTATTAACAAGATGAAATTTGACAACAGCAGTCAATTATCAATTGCGCCTTGTTTGCTGCCATTCGCGCAAACAACCCGAAATTCAATGCGATTTAAAGGCAAGCAGCAAATTCCTCGAGAAAACGTATTTCAGATACCACTCAATACGATGTCGTAATTAATAATGTGTGACGTAGATGAAACGTTATCTGACGTCATGGATATTTTCAAGCATTGAAAATTGTAACAAAGTGGCATAATTATGATCTCAACTGGAATGAAAGAAACAACCACTTTAGGGTTAAAAAAATCCACCCAAGTGATAATGGAGAAAAATCTGCATTCATTTTTTCGCAAATGACAGAAAAACAAAAGAAATTAAGGGTATAAATAAAATTCATATATTTTATTATCATATTCAAGGACAATTACATATTTGTGAACGGAACTTTTGTTGGTTTGCCATTTGTTCCTCGAAAGGTATTAAAACTGAACAAAGTTTTAAAGAGGATATTTTTTGGGAAGCACAAATGAAAAATAAGTTGAATGGTTTTTATTTTGACTGTTCTTTGTTTACTTTTATTTTGACTCTCCAGACATAATTGATCCTTTTTATCCCAGGTCAATGGACATAAAAATTTATATAATAAGTCACAAGCAAAAAATCAGCAAAATAAATAAATAAATAAAATTCTTAAACTCTGAAAAGTTAAAAGTTTAATTATATGTAAACTTTTAACTATGCGGATTATAACAATTTTCCAGATACATATATGTGTGAGTGTACATTTTGTATGTATTCAGTTTATGAAATAAATTGCTTAAACATTTCTATTGTTTATCCAGATTAACTTTTTTTTCAAGTGAAATTCAAGTTCAAAAATTGAAAAATATGAGGTATTTAATAAAGAAAAATGTAAATAGTTCTTAAAGAAGAAGCATTTTCTATGCAATTTTTCCGCCATAGAAGTGTTTTATATTATATTAAGCCAGAAGAAAAAATAATTAAAATGTATTGTAACTAATAAAACAAATAAAACAAACGTGAAGACCTCCATATATGATAAGGAAATTTGTGTTAACTCCTAGTCTCTTTATATAGGCCAGAAATTAAAAAATATTCCAGAGATTAAAATTAATTTTTCCAGAGATTAAAAAATATTCCTGTTTAAAGTCAAGGCTATCATTGTCTGATGACAATCATGCCTTGTTGTTATTTATGACACTTGGACAAGCCAAGCTCTCCAGCCCATGGCTATGAAATTTAGTCAGAAGGGTGAGTCTTTGATTTAACCAGAGCACCATGAAGGTAAAAGTACGTTGATGGTCTAAGACTCCTGCAACAGATGGCTACAACAAAGGATCAACTCCCTCAGTATTGTCTTTGATCTGAAGCGGCAGGAAAATTTCTCCAGACCATTACACCCCAAATAACTACTCAACGACCGACACCGCAGAACTTTTGATTCAACAGATATATGTACACGTACATCGCATGTACTCGGTGGGCATTGGGAATCGAATTCAGATCTTCCGGGTAGAAGACCGATACCCTAACCACTAGGCTATCACAGTCCTTATGATCATGCTTTTTCATAATGCCTTTGCCTTTTCAAGTATATTTCGGAATGTTAAAAACCATTTGCTTTGCACAGGGCATGTAAAATTTATATCGACTGTTTATATGAAAAATAAAATTAAATATGGAGTTTCTAGACTTTATCAAAAGAATTGGTTACTATACAGATATAACCAAATATCAACACATTCCTGCACATTTTTAAATACTTTTTTTAAATTTTAGCTATAAGGAGAAAGTTAAATATTTTGAGGAATGTTTCCAAAACTTCTATTTATAGTAACAGGACTCAGCAATAGCCACACTGCTATATTCCTTAGGACTGAAAGTAAATACTAACATGAAACTTGAACGATGGAACTGGGATACTAAAATAAAAAAGACAAAGGAAGGGTGATTTAAAGATAAGATAAATCCTTGGATGCATTGTGGTTTTAAATGCAAATGATAGAAAATTAATCGGTTACATGCTTTCTATGGAACGTTGTTAATTAATACATAAATTAATCCTAACATAGAAATGACATAACACTAATGTAACTTTGCGAAATGAACCTAGGTGAATATTAGGTCAGCAAGTTTTTAACCCATATTTAAATTGTGGTATTTTTCAAGAACTATTGACTATAGCAACAGTTGGCAAAGAAATGAAATGTTTGCTTGAATAGATAAAAATCTCAAACAAAACTATTATTTACAACTAGCTTTACAAGTTATGTAAATTATGTAATATTTTAATCAGCATCATTGTGTGTGTGTGAAGATTAAATTCCCTAGTTAGATTAACCTGGTCTTGAAGATTAAATTTCCTGCTTTGAAATATATTTAGGGCATAATTTTATGCATTTTTTTTATCAAAACAGAATTATAATTGACGCAAAATTTAACAATATGAAATATGAATAATGAAGTTCATTCATTGCATATTTTCTTAGATGTAAAATATTTTAATAGTCGAAAATTCCTAGGCGTACATTTTATGAGTTTTCTCTATATTTTTATTTCTTAAATAATAAATCTTTTATACGTGTGATTAAATAAATCTATTAATATAAAGTAATACAAAAATTCTGACAAATAATATTAAGCAAATTTTTAATTATATCTAAGAAAATAATTTTGTTTATTTTATTAAATACTTAAGTATATATTATTATCACAATAATTGTGTCAAATTTAACTTGAACTATAAAATTACAGATATTTTGTATGGTTGTTAACGCTAAAATAAAGCAGAAAGATTATATTTTGTTATCAATATATGTATTTTATCATCTGCAATTTTTCTGAAATTTAAGAAAAAAATACATATATTTTTGTTATTTAATTTTTTATAAAGCTGTAGCTAAATATGTATGTTCACTGTTAAGATTTTAACTCACAAAAATAAACCTTTATATAATACATATACATATTGAGAGTAAAGAACAATAGACGAGGGTTTGCTGTATCAGCAGAGCACCTGAGCCAATGGGCACGCACCTCTTAATAGAAAGATTGGGGGGACTACTAATCTTATTCTTAATTTGTTAAAAATTTTAATTTAATTTGGTATGATAACTAAATCATTTATCATATTGAGTTGGGGAACCCTACTCTGCTGAAGTTCTTGATGTGGCCGAGATCCGGTATTTCACTATACATATATCTCAGAATTATGTTCCTCTTTATTAAAGAAGCAAAAGATTTTCTCATTCATTACAAATGCACATTTCCGTACTCAGACAGATGTTAGTATTATTACAATATCAGTATTACAGCATATGCTATGTTCTGGTTTACATGATTTCTAGAAGATATTTCTTCTATGAATATATTCTTTGATTTAATTAATTTTACAGTCCCCATAAATACAAATTCAATAATTAAGTTTCTTGTTTACATAATTTCCTTGCTGACTCTATTTATAACAATATAAATATTTACAGTATTAGTTCAGAAACAGTTCTTGTTAATAAATTTATGCAATATTTATTTATATACATACAATCAGTAGTTTTCTTACATTTGACTGCTTATGTTTAGAGGCGATAGTTGTGGAGCCATCTATCGGCAAAAATCCTCATTACATAGGCTGACAGTATTGTGATTCACTTCAGATTCTGTTAAGAAATATAATTGCTATTAAATTACGTTTATATCTTTATGTTACATTTATATATTTATTTCAAAAGTTTTTTCTCAAAAATTATGTGTTTTATATGCATAATTTTTTAAATTTATTTATCATATATTATTATATATATATTTTAACATATGACTATTAATTTTGTTTTATATAAACATTTAAATCTATCTATTTTACTAGTTTATCCACTAATAACTTATATAATTACATTTCTGTCTTTATCTGGATTTGGTATCGAACCCTGATCTTATGCTATGCAAAATCATTCGCTACCAACCATCCAAAGCAGGTTATAAATTTAATATTTTATAATAACAAACATTATATTAGCAATTAAAAGTTTAAAGATTCGGTTAATTTATGTGCATATGTACAGCAGTTGCTACTATTTTGGTCTATATTATTTCGACTTAATTAATTTAATTATTTTATGCAAATTGCATAATCATTTAGTATTTTATCATGGATTTCTCGTTAAATAGTTCTATTAGTACAAAGAATTTATTAGCTGGTTCTGTATACTCTTTGATTCTGTGTAAATTATCTGCCATTAATTTTATTAAGTTTAGTAGGTTTCGGTCCTCAGCGAGAATTTTAAATATTTTCATAATGTCAGCTGCATAATCTGAGATATTTGTATTATTTATTTTATTTGTATCTTCCGTTCTGTCTGTTTGTTCATTTATTTGGTGTCAGGGGAGACTTGGAAAATTGTCTTCATTTCTGACAACAGATGCAAATGATAGTACATTGTTACTATAGTTTTTATTTGGTTAAGAAGCATTTTCGCTAAAGTTTTGTTTGTTTCTATTGGGGGTTGGGCCCCTTTGTTTAGATTTTTTTGGTTTTGCTGCCAGGGCACCCTCTATAACTTGCGAGGTGTGGACCTCCACACTTATAGCATTTCGGATTCTCAATTTTTTTATTTTGTTCGCTTTTATCACATTTAGATGTATGGTGGTTGGCAACACATTTAACACACCTGGGTGTCATTCTACAATTTGTGCTTCCATGTCCGAACATTTGGCTGTTATGGCATTGTGTTACCGAATATCATGAACTTTAATCATGAATCATATCATGAACTATAATAAATTCACCTGTTTTTTCTATTTGTACTTGGAATAGAGACATAGTTTTACTCCTATCTCCCCTGTAATTAGTTGAGCAACTTTTAAGATGTTAAGATCATAAGATTTTAATTCGTTTTCAATTTCTGTTGTTTCGGTATCTATGGGCAACAATTTTATAAAGTTTAGCTGACATTGGATTTATGATCCAATACGGTATTTTTTCATCGTCAAGAAATTTTATCAAAATTCTATGTTCATGAGGCGTATTAATATATAATTTTAAAAATTGGCCTTCTTTAACTGTGAAGTTTAATTTTTCTCGTTAATGTATTTCATAAATTCTCCCATTTTCTTACTAGTCTTTACACAAACTGCGGGTGGTTTTGGTACTTCAGTCTGCATATTATTACTATTATTATCATTATTTGAGGATATTTTTACTATTAATATATAATCTATTATCTACTGATCTGCTGTATCTGATTCAAGAGAATCATATCTATTGGAGGTTTCCGTTTCATAATTTGTATTACTGGTTCTAATTCGTTTATATTTTCTTTTATTTCTTGCTATTTGAGACACGAACTCATCGTCCTCATCAGTATATTCAACATTTGTTTTGTTTACGCGTTCCGGTCGAACGCTAATCGGGATAGAGAGTGAAGAACAGTAGAATCATGTATAGACATTAATAGGTTTACGCATGCGTGGCGGCTATATTTAAAAATCATTTTATTTACCTTTTCCGTATATTTATTTACACTCCTGAATTAGCTATTACTAATTACCTTTAAAATATCCACTTATTTAATTCTTTCACTTTATTTTGTGTTTGTAAAATCAAGTCAGAATGAGGATCGCAAACAATAATCTGCTTTAAATAATGAATTAATTTTAGTGAGAAATTGTACTTTAGTTTATTCATTGTTTTTTATGTTGAATCCATAATATTAATGATAACCTATGATTATTATGATAATTAAAAACCTGTAGTCTCCCTAAAATATTTTGATGATAATTTTCTTTTGTATATTTTTGACATGTGTCAGCTTTTAATTTGATTTCTTTTTTGCTTCTAGAATTAATATGTTAAGCCTGACAATGAATATGTTAGTATTTTCAAAAAAATTTAGTATCTAAAGGTTTATTTAAAAGGAGCAGATTTCGTAAAAACTAATCTTAATGATAAGCATCAATGTAGATTATATATTTTTTTATTGTAAGAATTTTTTTTATAAATTGAAAAATAGAAAATGTCTGTAAATAATTTCAATATTTCAATAAAATTTAAATTTTTTTGATTATTCTTTTATATTTCGACTGTTTATTTGCGTAGCGAGATTGAGGTTATGAAAAATTATTTTTTATATTTGAAACTGAATAATATTTATGTAATAATTAATTTTGATACAATAATTTCCATGATTTATTACATATTAAAATTAATTTTATTTTTGACCTATTTGTAATAGATTGTTGAAATTAGTCCATATTGTGTTGAAGTGAATCTCCATTACAGAGCATTTTACAGTTTGTGTATTAATATTAAATTTTGTATTTAAATAAATGTAAAACCAAGTATTTTATGTATATATTCAAGAGAAAATGTACAAATAAATACCTTTCTTGAACAGAAAAGTAAAAAATTTTGAGATCTTAAAAATGATAAAATCTTTGCTCTGATAAGGAAATATTAAGTTATGTTTAAAGAGTAAATATATTTAACTTCATATACGTTATAAAAATAGATATGAACAGAATAATCTTATATAATTGGGATGTTATATAAGATTATTCTGTTCGTATCTATAAAATATATCACAAATATATTAAAGTATATTCTGTTCGTATATATTAAAGTTTTCATTTGATGAGAAAATTTGGGTAAATGAAAATGATAGAACATAAAACTGGAAAATTAATGTGCATCAATAATTTCTTAACTCTTGCATCCAAAACTATAAAAATAATTTTTTGAAAGTGGCTCTCTAAATCACAAATAAGAATTCCCTATATTGAATTCATAATCATTACTGATCAATCTCAAAAAATAACACTTCCAAGCATTTAAAGCTTGAAATACTGCCGTGGTAGCCTAGTGGTTAGGGTATCGATCTTCCATCCGGAAGAGTGGGGGTTCGATTCCCAATGCCGCAAAAGACCCACCGAGTGCATGCAATATACGTGCTCGTTAAATCTGTAGAATCAAAAGTCCTGTGGTCGGTCGTTGAGCAGTTACCATGGGTGCAATGGTCTGGAGAAACTTTCTCCACCTTCATATCAATGCCAAAATTGAGGGAGTAGACACCTATGGTGCTGCCATCTAGCGGAAAATTTGAAGAGCAAAAGTCGTATTTTCACCTTCATGGTGGTCTGATTAAACGAAAGACGCTCCCAATTGACTTAAATTCACATAGCCAAGGCATAGCGAGCTTGGCTTGTCCAAGTGTCATTAGTAACAACAAAGCTTGAAACAAAAATTACTCCTGTTATTAAAAATATTAAATGTTTAGTTATTGAATAAGAATATATTTGAAACTTAATTATTCTTTTCACCAAAATGATTAAAATTGCATTGAGCTGAACATCACAAAAATTTTTATGTTGCATGCATAACAAGGGATGGGTTTTTCATGATTTTATCAAGTATCTACGCTTTAAAGTTAATCATTGTTTTTATGTAATACATTTTGATAAATAAAAAAATAATAACTACCAACAAAATAGTTTCCACGAAAGGTTTCTTGTTGCTGCCTATTTTCCTGTAGTAAGCTAATCTCTTAATTTGATTAGCTATAATTTATACATAACTAGATTAGTTATATTCCATATCTATTGTTATGTTCATCATAAATTTCATATTGCATTTAGTATTAAAAAATTCTATGTGTCTATAAATCTCATTTAATAAGGAGGCTAATAGATTTTTTTACCCAATTTTTATAAACCTTTTCTTGAAAATCTGTTTTTATAGTTCAATTTTATGATAATTTTTAGTAGCTTATTTTTGTATAATAAGCAATAATTTATGAAGAGAGAAATATTGTATACTATATATAGTAATATTGTATATTTAAATATAATGTTACAAATATTATAGAAG
Organism: Latrodectus hesperus; assembly: GCA_037975125.1. Classification (NCBI taxonomy): domain Eukaryota; kingdom Metazoa; phylum Arthropoda; class Arachnida; order Araneae; family Theridiidae; genus Latrodectus; species Latrodectus hesperus. Next base: position 75,264,654 of record CM075860.1, read on the forward strand.
AATAATCAAACCATACATTAGTGCCAATGTTTACAATGTCCAAATTGTATACTTCTAATTGTAAGTGTGCATTTGTATATTGCTGCCAAAATTATATTTAATGAAAATTTTTACGGTAATATGTATTTTTAGGAGAACTATTTCCAGAAACATGGTGTGATTTTTATCTTTCTTGGAATTTTTTCTTTGACATAATGCAAATTTCAAATCATTTTATACCATTTAAATAACCAGAAATAGCTCTACATAAAAGTATTTAGTTGATGGTTAAATAAGCATTATTAGTAGTGTTACGGAACTAAAATTTAAACTTAAGTTGAAATTTATATTTCTAATATTTTGTTGTTATTTTCAGCTGACTGTTTTGAATGAAAAAGGTGGCACAAGCGTTATTAGACCTATTTTGATGGGAACAATGACAATAGATTTGTCAAAATGTAGCTAGAAGGGAAGTAGAGATGTAAAATATCCATTTCCCACCCTCCAGAATGTAATAAATTTGATAACAGGTTAGCATATGTAGAAATAAATTTTAAAAGTAATATAGTGCAATACGAAAACACCATTAAATTCAAATAAAAAATTTATTTTTACTAATTTAATTTAATCTAAATATTTCAGAATCATAACTATTGCAACGAATCGTAAGAAAATAATATTTCATATGTTTCTGTTATAATTTTTAATAACATATTCTTATTATTCAATGCTTAATGAATGTGGTTCCAGTTTATATTGTGTTTGTAATTTATTAGAGAAAATTAAATGATAGTTTCTATTTTTCATTTATGTACTTATATGCTTATGCTTTTTTAAATTGACTAGTTTACCGCTAGATCAAAATGTTTATTGGAGTATATGGATTAACTTTATAAGTTTTTTTAACTTAATTTTAATAATATTTTAACAACTTTAAATTTAATTTACATGATGTTTCAGTATAATATTTAAAATAATTTTGTTAGATAAACTGGTTCAATATATTCAATAATTATTTCACTTTTATATTCAATTATATAGAATTTATTCAAAAACATTTTAATGTTAATAATATCAATTATAAAAATCCTTGAAATGTTAACCTCATTCGGTTTCTGATAGTACTATTTTTTTTTTTTACCTTCTACTTGCCCACACGACAGCCGTATTACAGTTATTGATGTACAGCAATGTATTAAGACATGTCTGATATGTATTCTTGACAGAGATGGGAACGTTTAAAAAGAATTGTAGATAATGCTCATCTAATGTAGTTAATATGTAATAAAAATAATAAACCTTTATCTTTTGTGAACATTTTATTTTTGTGGTTAAGTTCACAAATATTGAAGTTGAGATTTTAACAAATATTAAAATAAAAAGTGCGCTGAAATAAGAAGACATATATCTGAGAATATAACTGAACTTTTAATCATATTACAATAATAAATTAAATGCATTTATTTCCAAAAATGCGTGTCTATTATCTCCCTTAGCATTGCAAATACTGCTTTTGAAAAATTTCAAGAATATTTATAAGTCAATTTTTATGCCATTAATATACAATTCCTAAAAACACAGTATCAAAAATTAATTAAATTAAGATTATAGAATTGTCTGCGTTCTATGTTAAAATGTTCTTTTTTAAATCTATCAAAGCCTCTAGTTTGAAAGTGTTCTGTGATAATATATTTCTTTGGTTTCAAATACATTGGAGCTAAATAAATTCATGAATCGAATCTTAATTTTTAAAACGAAATTTTAGAATGAATTTCATAAAGACTTGTTAAAATAATATATACATATCTTATAAAAATAATATATACATATCTTAAAATTCTTTTTTAATAGCGTAACAACCTATTACAAGTCATAGATGCTTCTACAACATGCCTTTTCCAGTCCAGACTGTTCAGAGCGACACTTTGCCAGTTCCTAACTTTCAGTATCTTGAGATCATTTTCAGCGTCAACGAGCCTTCTTGTTGGTGGTCTTCCTCGGACATAATATAATTCGGGATTCTTAAGCGTTGATATTCTTGTGGGGTTGTTTTCCTGGCTTCTCCAGACATGGCCAAGCCATCTTAGCTTGTTATTTTTGATAACCTGAGTAATCTGGGGCTGGTTATACCGGCTATACAATTCAAAATTATATCTTGTTCACCAGCAACCCTGTTTGTGTACAGGCCCATAGATAGTTCTTAATACCTTCCTTTCAACGGTTTCCAGTGTTTACTGTATATCAACATTGAATGTCCACATTTCACTTGCATATAACAGCACAGGTAGTATGAGTGTATTATCTTATAAAACCAATAAGAATAATAAAAATTTTCGGATTTTACACATAAATTTTCATTGGAATTTAAAAAAAAACAATTGGAAAATCATAACATTTAACAATTTACAAAATCAAATTTTATTTTTCCTAAAATGGGAATTAATTTTAAAAATTTTTTATTGAATATTGTCTCAAAATTTATTAATGTTTTCCTATCATTGAAAAACAAATTTAAATTTCTAAAATTGAAATTGTTTAATATGTTAATTTTGTACCATTCAATAAAAGATGTTGAAAATGCTGTAAGGAGTAAAAAATATTAGATGATCTGTAAAATACATTTCATATCATTTTCATTTAAATATAGTATCCAAATTTTTTTATAACATTTTTAATTTATTTAAGTCTATTTTTTTAAAAAAAATTAACCATAAATATATTTATGCATGAAAAATCTATAAATATAGAGATATTTAAAATGGATTTTCTACAATATTGCCTGACTTATACAGCAAAAAATACATTATCGTTAAAAATATTGCAGCGTAGGGTCTGATAAGCTTCCATCGTCCCAATTCGTTAGCTCAATCATCACCCGAGCCTTGAATTGCTACCTTAAAAAGAGCAAAGTCGTACTTTCACCTTCGTGGTGCTCTGTTCCAAACGAAAGACCCTCTCTTTGACTTAATTCGCACAGCCAAAGGCATAGCGAGCTTTGCTTGTCCAAGTGTCATAAGCAACAACAACAGTAGCAGCTTTTATAAAAATAAATGGTAACAGAGAAATGAAAAGAATAAAAATTTTAAATAAAAAAATCCAGATCAAAATTTACAATCTTATAGAGATAATATAATCATTTTAAATTTTAATTATAGCAAATTGCCATACAAAATATATTTATAATTTCAACGGCCAATTGTACAATTTAAATTTTAAAATAAAAGAACATATTTCTGTATCTTTAATAAAAAAAATATCATTTGCAATTATTCTGTAAATATAATTCATTGAAAGATGATATTATTACACGTTAAATTAACCATTTTTATTTGCGATGGTATAGTTTTGTAATATTAATGAATTTATTATGTATAAAAAGCTATCATTTTAAAATTAAATACAGAATGAGTTTGTACAATATGCATAATACTTCTAAAACAAGAAATTTTTACATGTAAAAAAATGCAGATTTTAACAATAAATAATGTTTACGATACTTTGATGACTTCTGTACAAATGAATTAACAACTTCGAAAACTATCCTATATCTTCAAATATATTTTAATATGAAATAAACCTCTTAGATTAAAATTAACGACTTTCTTTAAACTTACGAACCTCTTGATTAGATACTTTTATATATAAATTTAGAATATTAAAATACTTTGAATGGACTTTTGAAATTCCTAATTGGGCTAGTTCTTAATAAAGATATTTTGTAAATATTATTACTAAATAGACACCCTAGATGTCATTCTAGTTTTGATAAGATTCTACCTAACTTAAAAATTCTAATTAGAGATTTTCTCAATAATGACAATAACAGTTGATATATACTATAAGTCAACCGATGCTTTTTCGGCTTAAAAAAGTACCTCGCGCGTTTTATAAAATTCTTAAAGTACTTTTAATACATAAATACCAGTTTTTAAGTACTTTAAAATAATTAATAAATGATAATTTGTAAATAGTAAATTATAAATGATAATAACCAATTTTATAAATAATAATCGTTAAATATAAATACAAGTTTATACAAATATTAAATTGAAAAGTCTAAATAAATACAAATAATGTAAAACACTAATGTTGATATATCATGAACAAAGTCGTCATCAGATTCAAAACTAGATAAGCTTTCTGTATCATAATCATAATCATCGTCATAATCAATATCATTTAACTTTCGCTTTTGAGCCATTTTTCTTTACAAACACTCAAAATACCACGCCAAAATGGCTATATAAACAACAAGGTAAAAATATAAACAACTTCAATCATTATGAAAAGAAATTCTTGGAAACCGTACTGCCATCTGTAGACAGTAAAACTAACTAAATTTGCGAGTAAGATTCGTTTGTAACATTATCAATGCAAAATAATATTGGCGAACGAGCTCAGCTCGTCAGCGCGCATTGGGGGAAAATTTAACTACGCGAACAGAACTCGTTTCTAACCTTTTCGTTCGAAAACACGCTGCCGAGCGGAACTCGTTTGCAAGCATTATGAAGCACGATTCGATTGCGAGCTCAGCTCGTTCATAACCATCAAAGGGCTGATTCTGTGAGCTCTGTGAACTATGTAAAGAAACAGATATTGTTAAATTTATCTCAATACAGAGATTAAAATAGGCAGGACATTTGAGTCGGATGAACGACAATCTGGCGACGAAAAAATTTTTCTTGGCTCGCCCCTTTGGCACCAGAAGAAGAGGACGACCGAAACTCCGATGGCGTGACTGCCTTGAAAACGACCTAAAAACACTAAAAGTGACAAACTGGATGACCTTATATAAAAATAGAGGGTCCTGGTATGCACTTCTGAGGAAGGCAAAGGCCCACCCAAGGCTGTCAGGCCAATGAAGAAGAAGAAAGAATATACTATAAGTCAGCTATAAAATTATCATGGCTAATGAAATATAACCAAAATTAGGGACAATTTTGAATGCATTATAAAATAAATGCATGTAAATGTCAATAGAATATAAAGTGTGAAAATCATATTTAGAATAGTTTAATTAGATGATGATTCTAAATATGGTTTTCTCACTTTATATTCTCTCTCTCTCTCTCTGTATATATATATATATTTACATGTATATATATATATATATATATATATATATATATATATATATATATATATATATATATATATATATATATATATATATATATATATATATATATATCTGAGTTTCCTCCCTTTTCATAGATATTTGCAGTCTATTTATTAAAAACATTACTTTATATATTTATATATTAAAGTAATTTTTCTTCAATTAAATTTCAAACGAGTAGGAATTACATTAATTTGAAAGACTATAATAAGTAATTATCTATGCATATATTCTTCAACAGTCATAAAAAGAAATGAAAAGTAATAACTACTTTTAGCATGTAAAGTATGGAAAGTAAAAAATGTTAATTCTGTTTATTGATTTAATTTATTTAAGCTCTTATGATATCAAAAGATACTTGCACATTAAAAAAATACAAATTAAAAAATTTATTAGTTGAAAAAATTCTTCATTTATAACAAAGACTTTTTTTATATGCAAATAATTTTAAAAATTGTAAATTTATGTATTGTGTCAATAATAAAAATTGCATCTGAATTATTTAATGTAGTAATGTATTTATCTATTTTACAGAAACAATTTTCATACATTTTTACTTAAAAATACTGTTTAATTACTAGTACTTTAAATTCACAATTCATTTTATTAATACTACATAGCTCTCTTATTTTTACTTCCCCGTGAGGAGTAATTTCATCAAGTAAAAATATTTAAGGTTTATTTTACACACAGTTGAATTATATAGAACAGTAAAATCATGTATATGAAATAAAATACTATAACTTATCAGAAAGACAAATTCCTATATTCGAATAGTTTCTCGTAGGTGCTAAATATTCTGGTTTACATGTACAATTTTTCTTTTTAAACAAAATATTATTTTATATTTATGTTCATAAATATGTAATTTTATAGTATATGACATCTGTATATATTCAATTTTCCTTTTATTACACAGATGATTTATATGAAAACTAAAATTCGATTATAAAAGATTAGGTATTTCAAATTATTAAATATAGGTTAGTTTAGTGTATATTTGTGGATAAATTATCGTTAAAATGATATCACTATTTGAAAATTGTGGATTCGGTACTGATGTTACCATAAGCAATGATGGATGGTGCCCCTTAAGATCTCCGTTTTATAATATAGATGGCGCTCCTACTAACCCAAGTGAGGGAGCTGTTTACGCAATTTTGTAAGACAGTAGCCGTAACATAGGAAGGTGACAGACGGGCCTGCCGTCGGTCTTCCGTTATTCCTTCTTAATGTTTTGTTAAGTTTAAATACATGTTGTTTTTATTAAAGTATACAGTCCACTTAAATTCTGTAGTTAGTTGGACAGCTCCTACAGTGCCCATGGATATTGATTAATCGCAGGGCTTTATTTATAAGTTGATAAGATAATAAAATTAAGAAATTTCGGATCAAAATTCAACTTTTTTAATTATATTCTGTCTCTAATTAGAGAAATACTTTTTCTAAGAAGATATATTTTAAGATTAATTCGAGCATAAGTGATATACTCAATAGTAATCCTTTGTGTAAAAGAAAAATAATTTATAATTTGTAAGAATTTAATAATAAAAATTATAATTAGGAATAAATTAAATTCATGTTGTGAGAAACTGAATTATGTTTGGTTTTAAAATATTCAAATTTAGGTATATTTTATATGTTAGAGTAATAAAAGTATTTATTAATAATCAGCTAAGATCATTGGGAAAAAAATGATGCAAATAGATATTATTTTAGAATTTTTAACTGAGGAAAATCAATTGACTGAAAAAAAATTATAAATCTAATTTAATCCATTGCAATTTTTAAAAAAATAAGTAAATAAAAATCAATCTAGATTTAAATGTTGAACTTCCGTATAATAAAGCAGGAAATTCCTAAAAAATTTTAATAAAAAAATGTAAAAAAATCGTTAAAATTTCTTTCAATAAATGATTTTCGATGCTCAGTCACTAAAATTCACCCTACACCTCATTTCCTCAAAAAACCAGCTTTGTCACCCGACGAAAACTTCCTTTCGCTCCATAGAATTTCCAAGAAGGCGAAAGTGAACGTATTTCTTGGAATAACTTTTGAAAAAGCCATTATTTGATAACGCTTTTTAGAACATGTTATTTCCTTGGAACGTAAATTTGATAACTAGTTATCCAAAAATAACTAAAAAATAAATATGTGTTACACTTTTTCTACTATCTAGCCTTTTTAATGCCACTTTCTTAAACCTTTGCTCCATCGGCAAGTAATTTTTCTTCTAATGGAAGATGCCATTACGGAGTACTGTCTAGCAAATGTAAACCTTGAAACAGCTCTAAGCAAAACAATACAGTAGACAGAATGACGGCTCTGAACACGTGCTTGAGAAGTGGGAGTGTGAAGCAAGACAAAGGAATGGGGAATCTTCTACGTGGGTCACTTTCACCCTATCAGGGTGTGGCTGCTTTATTTAGACCCTTGGGCTGACGAATGTCGAGTACAGATGTACTTAAAAAACCTTAGAATTTTACGTATTTAGCTCGAGTATATAAATGTATGGTAAACAATAATTTTTGATATTATATTGATAATGTGACATAAAATTAATACTGAAACGCACTATTAATATTATAATATTGTCAAGGGCATATGCGTATGTCAGGAAATATTGAAAGGGAATATAAAACTTTATATCTCGTGAATATTGTAATTTTTATGTATTCTTCAATCACTTAAAATTTTATCTATTTAAAAATATATTTATATTCGTTTATTAATTAATTTGCACTTTTTTTCTAAAAACAATTCATATTCTTATGCTAACAATCATTTTTCGTTCTACAATATTTGTAAAGCTTATAAAAATTGCCTATTCATACCTACATATACTAAATAATAAACATTACTAAAAAATTGTAAAAAAGTAAAATGTATGGTATTCAGAAATTTTTATTTTGGCGATTAATCGCCAAACTATGAAAAGATTGTTATTATTCTAATTTTTGCGATAAATGCGTCCCGCCTATTTCACTCTGGTTGGCCGACAGAAATTATTTCACCCTATGAATTCATAAAGGGAAAGAACACATTTATAAGGTTGCCAATGGGTAAAATAAAAAAGAGATGTTTCTGACTACATATTTATAATTTACTTGTTTCGTAATTTAGTGTACTAATATTTTTTTAATGTGGATTTAAACATTCTTGGACACATACGCGTCTTATATTTTAAATCATTGCTATCGTAAAAATTCTGTAAGTGTTCTCTAACAAATTACAAATTAATAATTGACATTTATGACAAGTTTTCACATGAAATTTCTCAGAAAAAATAGCTGCCTGTATTCTTCGGTATTTCGACATAATTGATTTGAGAAAATGAAATACCAAATATTAAAAATCTATACATTCCTCAAAAATAAATTACACCGTGAAATCGTTAAAATTTTATTTTTATTTCAACATCTTAACTAAAAAATAAAATCTAAATTTTAATAATAAGTGGATATATATAGTCTTAAAAAACAACTTACAAATTTTGGAGAAAAATATATGATAATACGTGTATTTAAGTTAACATGTTAATGCATATATATACTCCAAGTACAAGAAAACAGCCTTCCTGACAATATAACTAACTTAATAATTTACCAAACACTTGTTATTTTATATAAGAACTGTTTATAATATCTCCCATGGTTCGTTAGTTGCATACCTCTATTATTAGCATATGTATCCCCATTTATGGTATTGGTGTGTTTAACCTGATTGCCATTTGTAACTGTGAGTTAAATATATGCGTTAATATGATTATGGTATAAACATTGTACACATAAATGAAATTTAACTCGTGCTTAAAAAATTGCAATTTTTATGAATGCTAAATATCTATAAAATATATGACCCTTATAATGATTTTACTTGAAAAATACTAAAATATATAATTCTTTTGCATTATATATTTTGGTATTTTTATTTTATAGGTACTTATAAACTTGTAACACAAAGCATATACTTTGTGAATAAAGAATACGCGAAAAAATGCATGATTTCTATAGCAGTTAAGCGAAAATACTTGTAGAAATTATAAAAATAAATTACACTTATGATAATTTGGATTTAATCCCAAAAAATTCAAAATGAATTCACGGAATGACTTGAATGTAAAATTACATATTTCTAAGAAACTAATTAACAATTCGAAAAACTCGCCGGCAATTTGAGTTCTTGATAAATTTACTGGTTTATTTAACAAATTGTTAGCCATTAATTAATTAAAGATTTACTTGCCTCTGAAACAAATGACTATTCTTATCTTAATTTTTTAATATAAATGTTTATGACTAAGAAACATAAAATGTTGCAGATAAATATTTAAGACTAAGAACGTGCTTTTTTTTTTTTTAAGTAATGATAACGAATGATTGTAAATACTAAGAAATCTTTAAAGATAGCATCACTTGAGATAAGATATAGTGAGTAAACACATTCAAAAATTTTTTTCTCTATCTTTAGATAAGACTATTCTTTGAATGTGTGTGCATATATCCGATAGTCTATGAAATATATGTTTTTTGTTCTTTGAAAAAAAAGGCATGCAATTAGAATGAAAAATATTCTAGCCTTACAAAGCATAATAAAAGCTCTTTAGAGATTTTTTTAATTGCCTTTGCTTTTATATGTATTTCTATTTCATATTTTGAAGTAATTATTAATATAAAAAGAAGAAAGGCTTTAAATGGGTATTTTAATAAGAACTAATATCATGTAGATATTATGACATTTGAATGTGGCTTAATGTCTTCAACCACATACTGTCTTTAAGAAAAACCATCATAGATAATTATTTAGGTTGAGTGTGAAAGAGAAATTCCAGAAAACTCACAAGCACTCACCTTTATAAATACGCATATAAACAGCAATAGAGCAACATCCAATTCTTGTTATCCAACAGTGGTTGGAATCAAATCCAAGACCTTCCATTCTGAAAAACACTGTCTTATGATCGCGCTTTAGTAATCTCGAAAAATGGTCGAAAATTCATATGAAAATCGTTAAAATTGGTGTAGCCCATAACAAATTTATCATTTAAAATCGAAACCATATTGTATTTTACGTATATTGCGTTTTCATCAAAGAAATATTTAACTGTTGCTATGCCAAAAGAATGAACTTCAAAATTTCTACTCAAACATATCTTGAAACCAATCCTACAGTCAGCATAAAAGGAATAAATCATCTCAATAAGAAATTAAAATCGTAGGATAAACTGTAATAAACCTCTGAGTCAATAAAAAATTTTGAATAAATTATGAAAAGAAATCAAATTAGTTTAAAATTATGACGGGTATTTTATCTTCTCCACAATGTCTTTTTATTTTTCATGTTAAATAAAAAGAACTCATTAATTTTTTTCTTATTTTTTCATCGTGTTACAAAAAATTACTATTTTTAATTTGTAATCATTTGCAAATAAATGAAATATTTTTATTTTAAATTACCATAATCAGATTTAAAACAGATCCCTAAGTTTTCACTTTTAACTCTATCAATATATGCCTAAAATATACTGTTTTTCAAATGATTATTGAGTTTCAAATGATTTTCTTGATTCTTTTTCTTTCAATTCATAGTTCACATGGTAGCTAATGTAAAGAATCTTTTATTATTATTGTTGTTGTTGTTACGTGTGAGAAAGACTCAGATAAGCTGAAACTGAGCTGAATAGGATTTGATCATGGTATTCATTTCTTCTAAATTAATCGATGTTTAAAAATTCCCATTCAAGGCTCCTTTTAATTTGTGTGTTTGATGTGGGAAAATTCTGAAAATATTGCTTCAAAAATTTTCCATATTGAAAACATATTACTAGAGAATATTTTTACAGAGTTCAATTACCAAACATAGAATCAGCATTTTAAGTGATCTGAAAAATTAAGCCATAGTTCATAATTGTTAGTAATTATATATTGTAATAAATGCAATTATTCTGTATAAATAATTATATTAGTAAGACAATAATTATATTGTATAAATAATTATATTAGTAATAAATAACTGCTTCTGTTAGATTTGCTCAAAAATTCATGTTTTAAAATTACCTGTTTTTACAGCTTCACTTTATCGTACAAAAGAGAAAATTTAAAATGTAATGATTTCTTCTATTGTTACACAAAAAGATTGACTCAAAATTAAATATGTTGAAATATTGGGAAAAAATTATGTTCAAATACTAATCACACACACAGCCACTTTCAGTTAGTGATTACATTTTGAGTAAAAATAGAATAGCAACTTCGTAATTTAAACGCTTATCTAAATAAAGAAGAGTGAAATATTAGAACGGTTCATTGAACGAGATAAGGAGTTCACCGTAGGTTAATGATTCTGTGATGCGCTTCACAATAGAGGTTCCTTGTTCAATTCCCATCATAGTTGAACAATGTGATAGAAGAGTACTGCGATAAGCTGTTTTGGAGTTTTTCACGTTTTTTCCCTTCTGACATGTGAACATAGCTTCCTACCAAAGAAAAATTCTTATGGATTACTATAATTTGTTAATATTCAATTACCTTTCAAATAATTTTTAGCTGTTAAATTGTTTGCTACGCAGAATCATACTGAAAGACACTTGATAAACATGAACTTATTTTAACAATTAAAAATTCTTTTCTAAATGGTTCACTTTATATTAAACAAAATGATATACAAAATGAGCATAAATAACCTTTCTGAAAAATCTTAAATTTCATTACAGAATAACATTAAATTTTCCAAATATGAACTCTACATATTATTATTTCAATAAATATTATTAGCACAAATTATATCTCTAAAAATTCTTAAACTGCATTATAGAATAAAAATCAATTTTCCGAAAATTATGGGGGAAAAAATGGGTATTATTATTTCAGTTTGAGAAATTTCAGCAATTTCACAATCATAAATATGCTTCTATACATTCCAATGCTGCAGCTATTTAAGTGCAGATTAATATAATAAGTAATAAGAAAGAGTTTCACAAATTCTAATTTTTTATAAATAAAATAAAATTAAAAACATTATTGTTTAAATATTTAAAACTTATTCTTTTTAATTTTTCTGTGTAATTAAAACTGCTTAACTTCTCAAAATTATGACAAAACGTTTCACCATTGGAAGGGTATTCAAGGCTTGATTCCACACAGTTAAAGATAAAATATTTTCTCTTAGGAACAAAAAATTTCGATTTTTATAAATATTTTGATGGAAATTTTTTACTATGAATAACATTTACTTTTATTAACAAAAACATTTTATACAACTCCATGAGAAAATTTAAAATATCGCGCCTGAACTTTTCCAATTTTTAACTCTGTTATGACAAAACTTAAGATGGGAAAAGTTTTTCGAAACAGTCTTTTTTAACTTTATTGTTTACTCAGAGTTTTAATCTGCAATATATTGAACATATAAAAAATTCTACAAAAAGATTTTTGATTAGTGATTTTACAAATATTGTGAAAGAGAAATTTTAATTTAAATCAACTCTCTTTTAAACAAATTATCATCTCTTCACTTAAAAACTGAAAAAGAAGATTAAAAATAATTATTCTTTCGCTAGATATTTAATAGGTCACAATGTACCAATTAAAAAGAACACTGTGAATTTGACATTTCAATTATTCAATTTAAAACTCCGCATATGAAACTACGTTTTTATGTAAGCTAATAGAATATATGTACATGTATGTATTATTATTATCATTGTATCTTCGATATGAACTTTAATAGTAAGTAATATTGCACTGAAAACATTATATGGTAGTTTGTTAATATTAAAATTTTGCATTTAATTCATTATTTTTTTCAATTCCAAACAAATTTTTCACAGAAAATTTATGTGAAATTTCCTGATCAATGGAATAAATTCAAGTAAAATTTAAATAATATTTTACTATATTGTCGTAAAAAATAAATAATATTTTTCAGCATTTTAAAAAGTTTTATGTGTTATTATTATCAAATTAATCAACTGTCTTACTCCCTTTTTTTATTAATCTTTTGATATACAGCGAATTAAAACTGGAAAAATCCGATATTCGAATAAAAAAATTTAATGTTAGAAAATTTAGGGCATTTTTTAGTTGAATATCTTATTTATGTAGAGTTATATGATTAAAACTATCAGATAATAAGAATTCATTCAAAATGGAAATAAATTGCATACCAATTATAAGTGTGATATTAATTCTTTATCATTTAATGTGCTTGTGAAGCTGTTAAAATGTGTAATGAAATGTTGGTTTTACAACAGTTTACTTTTTAGATATACTTTATTACAGGAGATAGCTTTTCGTATATCTTTATAAATTCAGCAAAAATTAAAATTCATTTGAATTCAGTCAATAGCACTAATTATTAATATTATTTTATATGTCTTTTTCAATGTTATACTTAATTATCATATTTTTTCCTAAATTTATCGAACAACAACGTTGTTCTATTGGGTTGTTCGGAAAGTAGTTTCGTTTTTCATGAAAATGAAAAACGTATAACGAATAAATATCGTTTTGCATTGCATATTGTCCATTCTAGTTCAATAGCTTTTACCATCTTTCTGGTAGTAGCATGATTTCGCACTCATAAAATGGTTGGATTTTACTAGCAAAAAACTGATCCAGGTGGGAAAAACGAAATTAATTTCTGAACAACCCAATAGATTTAAAAAAAATAAATAAAGCTGCAATGTGCAGTCCAAAAAGTATAACAATCAATGTTTCTGTGCTTTATACTTGAAGGACTAGTATGCATGTAAAAAATTTTAATCGGTATTACAAATTTTCTGAAAAAGAAACACATCAGAAGCTATTTAGTAAGTTATTAACTATAACTAATTAATAAAAAACAATGTAATTGATTTGTTGCAAATATCCCTCCTTTAATGTCAATATCCAAAGAGATATTAGTCTTATTTTGATATTTTCATACCATACATTTTACATAAAGAACATTCCCCCTGGTTCTATTTCTAAAAATGGAAAGACTAATTCTGTGCTTTCTGGCAATTACTCTGAAGAAGCTTCTTTGGAGGCCAGCTTCTTCTATCAATCAATCATTCGTTCCCTACTGTAATTCTTGAAAGTCACACCCTTACCAGAACACAAATAGGGGTACTGAATACAAAACATGAATGGGCAAAAGGATAAATAGATGTTTGGCTTTATCGCATTACTTATTTCGCCAAAAGCTCCCACTCTTCTGAATTTTAGCCAGTCTGTTGTTATCCCCAGTGCGTGTGCGTTAGAATTCCCGTTGACAGCCGGCTTTCGCGACTTAGTGTTGAAACATTAGTGACTTACGGTCTCCTATAGGAGTTGTTAAGACTCGACAGGATATATTTTACAGCAAGTAAGAATTTTTAGTGTCATTTTATTGAATAAATTTAATTAATAAGCAATAATGTACTTTTTGTCATATTCAAGGAGATCTGTATTTAAAACAAAAAAATTGTGTAAATAATTAGTGCTTGATTCTCGCCTTATGGATTTCGAAAAATCGTCGTGATATATATGTTTACTTTAAGTTCGTTTAGTTTTCATTTAAATATAATAGATTTTAAGATTGCAATCTTATAAATTCTTCTGTTGTTACCTAGCTCAATTATATTGTTTACTGTACTTTTGAAACAAGATTACCGATGTATTTAAATTTATAATTTAGAAATTTATAGTTTTTTTTATACTTAAATTCATGTGTTTGAAGTATTGAATAAAAAATTTTGGTTGTAAGAAATTTGAAGTTTCATTTTGAAAATTAAAATAATATTTTAATTAAATTTGATATTAAAATAAATTTGTAATTAGGCATATTAACTGAATATTTTTTAATCAAATTTTTTTTTTAAGAAAAAAAGAAAAGAAAAAATATGCGTAATATAATATCGAAAGCTTTATTGCAAGGAAATATTTCAGTTTGGTAAGAGATGTTTTCTTTTCGAATATAAGCATAATTTTCCCTAAAAATTTTATTTTTACAAATAACTGAAGGCTATGAAATTCCCATCTCATCAATCGGAAAAGTTATAATTTTCGGACATCAATGCGTAATAAATGTCGCTGTATTATGAGATTCGAAAAAACCAGACTTTTTACATAATGAGGTACTAATACTGTATTTCAACAAAGCATATTTATTTTAACACGATGCCAAATTTTTCTCAAAACTTATTGACAAAATTTGGAACTCAAAAATCATTTGGTATGTATAGGTTTTTATAGCCGGTACTCGTCGATCACAGTATTTATACTAATCGTTCGATCATGTGCTAATCGCCCACATAACTTAGTCTTCTTTTACGTTCCTATAATATTTTTTAATGTGAATCCTCATTGATATGAATTTGTTTGAAATTCTTAACTTATAAATAATATTATATTAGCAAAATTTTAATCAGGCTTCAAAACTGATGTTAGAAATCGGGATTTAATGACTTAATTTTTTATATTTATACGAGCATAATATGTTTCAAAATAAATAGATGAGTTTTCTGAAAACTGTGAATAAAAATTAGGGCTTAATATTTAAGTATGTTCTAATGTTGTAACCATGTGTAGATCTCACATATGTTCTTTATATTCCTAATTTTAAGTCCATAATTTAATCAACAATTCTCATGTGTACATTACATACCTTATATATATGTATACATACTTACCGTTACCTTATTTATTGATCACTTAAGATAATAATGATAACAATAGTAAGAAGAAAGTTTAAAAAAATGCACATTAAAGAGTATTTATAATCACGGGTACTAATTTTTCATGAAATGTGATAATGATTGCCGCATTTTGTATCTTTCGCTCAATAATTTCATTTTAAGGAGTGGGTTTTAAGCCTTCCTATTTAGTGATAAAAACTAGTTTACTAGCAGTTTGACCGTTTTGATACTATGTATTTTTCACTTTCATAGAGTTCAAAGAAACTCATTCAGTTGAGGCGAGATTTTTCTCGCGTATAAGCTTACTTAACTCACATTTATTTACCATATTCAATAAATATGTTAAAAAAAAAGACGTCTTTTAAAATTTACTTCTCTTATTTCGAGCATCAGAGGAGTATTATTAACGTATATTAACGATGTATTATATAAATACTCTTAAAGCGATACATACAATATAAATAAATAAAAACTTCCATTTATGTTGTGTATATATATATATAGAGAGAGAGAGAGAGAGAGAGAGTTCTAATCATTTTGTAGCCAAATGATTAGAACTCTTGCCTTCAGTTCAACAGTTCGTTGGTTCGAATCCTACCTTGGGTGTGAATATTTGTACTTATTAGGAATCTACTTTAAATCATAAATCCCAGTCTTAATAGCCCTCGTGTGCAAAAAATGAACGTTGAGTGACAACCCAAGCAAACTTGGTAATTAGGGTTGAGTTTTACTGAATATATCGTTTATGAAGTTATAGGCTCAGCTTTTTATCTAACAAAAACGTTGCATTTTGTTTGTGCTCTTCAATTTCGAGTAAAGAAACTTGGCTTGGTCTACCATGGGCTCCTTTAAGAGTAAATATTGATATAAATATGACTTTTTAAAAAACGTATAGGAAAAATAAATTGTTTTAAAATCATAGTGTATAATTACTGTAAATAGAACACAAAAACTCTTATCCTTCAAAAATTCTTCAAAATTTTACAGAAATCTAAAGATGTAGATGAAATATTCGTTTGAACCATTGTAATGGAATCTAGACAAGTTTTATAAATATTCAGCAAAATTACTGAAGTACCTCCGTGTATCTTCCTTCTTTCATTAATAACATTACATCTCATTAAATGAAATCTTTATTTTGTGGAACAAATATTTCTTATGTGATAAAAATATAATTTAAGAAAGTGTTAAGAGAAATTCATTAGTTGCTGTGTGAAAATTTTATGCATACTACAATCACTATAACAACTCCTTTTTTTTTGTCAGTTGAATATAAAGAAGTTTTGAAGACCAGATTTGTCCAAAATGTCTACAGCAATCAGAGATCTCAGCTCAGAACTTGAAAGAAGACAAATTGGATGTCCTTCTTGTCTTCTTGATTCAATTCAGAGGGATTGTTGGAAGGAGGATTCCACCCAAAAGATTCATTCGGAGGATGGTATAACATTTTTTATTTTCATTTCAGGGAAAAGCCTGATTTGTAATTTTAAAAGAACAATTGTATCGCAATATATAATTTGCTTAAGTTAGAAGAAAATCACTTAGATTCCTTTGATATCTTAAATTGCAGTTCAGGTTTTTAAAATATAAAAGGAATTTAATTGCTTAAAATGTGTATCAAAATATAACAGATTTAAAAGTTTGATAAGAAATATATATTAAATACCAAAATTTTGCTTATTATTTTACATTAAAACTAACTTACTGAAAGAAAATGAAGCCTCAATCAAAGTATACTCGAGTACCTTTTTATAAGTTAATCAAAATCAAATATCTCTTTAAAAGTACTAGAGACTTATTAAGACTTCAAGAGATAAGTGAAGGGAATCACTGTTAATTAATCAAATTAATTTTCATAAAAATGATTAAACTTTCAAGAGTTTATTGATGAATTTTTAAAGATAAGTAATCATATTAATAAAGAGCAATGGTAACAAGGATATGTTTTTATTTCTATTGGAAAATTAATATTAGCAATGTTGTTTCAAAATGTAACTAAAACATTTTTAATGCAAACAATTTAATAATACATTTTTATTCAAGATGTTTTTCTGAATATAAACACAAAAAAGTTTTTTTTCAATTGACAATAATGTATAAAATCTAATTCAATTTAACATTATTGAAAAAATATATAATTTTAGGAATTAAATTAGCCTCCAGGAAAATTTTAAAATGTATGTTATCTCTAGATAAATCTTTAAAATAAATTTTAATTGAAATGAGATAAATTATTGAATTAAAAAATATTTAAAATTTTGTCAAAATTAGAGAAAATACATTTTTTGGTCTGCTTGTAGTTTCATAATCAATAGAAATCAAAAGATTTCTGCATATCTGGAAAACAGCAGTGTTATGGGATAATATGAGGAAAAGGTAAATTATATATATATATATATATATATATATATATATATATATATATATATATATATATATATATATATATATATATATATATATCCAGTTAATTGTTGTTATTCTGATAATTACGTATAAATATATTCGAGTGTATTTATAATGTACGTGATTATCAATACATATTTATTACTTATTATGTAAAGGTGTGAATTCTAGTGGCCTTGTGGTAACGATTCTCGCTCCCAAGGCACAGGTTCTTGTTTCCGTGATCGATCTGAGCAAAATCGACTCAGCTTTTCATCCCTTTAATGGGTCGATAAATTGAGTGTTTAATTGCCAAGGCATGCTTGGGAACTAAACACTGCATCAATTAGGCTCATCACCTTAACGATCAGTAAAGCTGATATGGGCTTTATAGACCTTGAAATATATTGGCTGTGGTGTTTGATACTTAGTTTTAAATAAAGATATCTTAATGTAATACAAGTTCTCTAAATACCTAGTATAATTACAAAATGATGATTAGTTTCGATATTGAATCTAATAATTCCACTAATATTTATCTTTTATTCAAAAAAGTTGAATACAAATAAAATCAGTTGCGTAAAATTACATGACATTAAACTTTTGCAATATTTTATTTAATTTAAAAAAACCATAAAAATTTTACACAATGTAATTAGTTTATATAATAGTTTTATATTTAAAAATTAAGCAGTAAGTATGGTAAGAATTCTCATATCAACATATACTCGTTGCAAAAAAATTTTAACTAATAAGTGTTCGGAATTTTTGAAAATAATGGCTAATACTGACTATTTTTTTATTTAATATAAAATTCAATATATTTGCTTGTTATTGATGATTATTTTTTATTTATTTTCTTCAATTCTTTTTTTTTTTCTAACTCATATAAATCTATATTCAGTTAAATAATTGAGAGAACAAATACTAGTCATAAAGGAAGTTATTTTGATTTTAAGATAATGGTGAAATGGAAATTTATTTCCCTACTTAAATTGTTTGTTATTCTAAATTTTTTTAATTTTTAATTGAAAATTATTATTTATAGAAATATCGGAATTTAACATCAATAGTCTAACAAATGTGAATGAATTTAAAGATAAATTAAGATAAGAAGAATAAGTATGAAATTTCCAGTTCATCAAAAAATCGATTTCAATAATCACACTTGTTTAATTCATTTTGAGCGATGAAAAAAATAAGAATATGGTGAATAAGAAAAAATTTAGAATTAAAAAATGTATGAATTATTCAAATGTCTTTAACTAGCAATTTGTTTTTCAAACAAATTGCTTTTTGCTAACGTATAGTGAATTAAAAATATCAGCATTTTCAAATAATTAACAAAATTATCATCATATTCCATTTTAGAAAATCCCCTCCTTGCCAGTAGATGTCAAAATTTACGAAAAAATTTTCCAAACAAAATTCCGGTAAGTTTCTTTCTTATGCAATTTGTAATTTATACTTTAAATGTTCATCATTCATAACTTGCACCATAAGTGTTCGTGCATGTAAATTACAACGTTAAATGCGAAACTGTGTCTAACGCTTAAAGAAATGTAAAATTTTCTAACATGTAAATTATAAGTTATTTAATTTATAATTTTTGTTATTATAATTTATAATTTAACATTAAATATGTTCATCATTCACAAATGTTTCATTATTCTTAAAATTACAGATAAAATTATTACAGAATAATACTTGCGAATTTGCGTGATTAATGAAACATTGATTTCTTTCTATAGAGACAGAAACCAATATATAATTTGCTTTTCTACTTCAATTTCTACTTCAATTTTTCATAGAATTCATTGAATTAATAATTTAGCGTATTCCTGAAATCTCAAGTTAAGTCACAAAATTAAGGAAATATGTACGATAACTTAATGTTTCCAAAGATTATTAAATGTGTCAGTTAAAACAGGCAAAAAAGTGAAGTTTGTTAAATTTTCATAGCTATTGGTATTTCTGGTAATGAAGAATTTTCAAATCATTCTAATGAACTTCGCTGCATTAATTTATGTATCTGTATGTATGTTAAGGAAATTTAATTATTTTGATGTACATAAGTGATAGAATTTGAAGTGAGCAATATGCCAATGTTATGGCTGAAACAGCACTGGAAAATTTTCCCTGAAGCAATTTTTTAGAAAGTTTGCAGATATGTAATAAATGAAAAATCTTCCTTAGCTCTACAGATTGAAACCATCCTATTGGATATTGACTTGAGGTATATAACATAAAACAATGGATAAATTAAGCTAGTTTTTATTTATGAAGTATTAATAAAATTTATTTCCAAAATTTTCAAGATTTTGAATGCACTTAAAGTGATTTCAATTAATAATCTAAACATGTTTTATGTTAAACATGTAGATAAATCTTGAATGGGTGATGTGAAAATTTATTGAGTCATAAAAGAATATATGCAAATATATGCAAAAAACATATGCAAAAAAAATTCCTCAAAATTTATTACAAAGGATTTTTTTAGCAGTCAATATCACATGTTATTAATCAGCCATATAAAGTGTATTATAAATCCCAAAAATTAGTCTCTTTTCTTATCTTTTCCTTTCTACTAGAAGCCATCAACCAGAACGTAAGAAAATTGTAAGAACGTTTTAAAATTGTATTAAGAAAAGTGTCAGAGGATATTATTTTACGTATTAATTTAAAAATAATATGAAAAATAAAAAACTTTCAATTCTTTCGAAATATAATCTTTGATTTAAATAGAAAAGAAAACTAAACTGTTTTAAATATTTTTGTTGAATGTATGTATACACCGTAAGAAACGTTGTAAATATTTACTATTGAGATTAAAGTAGTCACACACAGATCAAAATAATGGAAATAGATTTTTAATGATAGATTCTAAAAATGAATAGCTGTCTGGTTATTTGAAAAATTTTACACAAATTTGAAGTATAGATTTCAATCCTCAAATAGCGTGACAGGGTGTTTAATTAAAGCCTTTATAGTTTTACTTACGGTAGAAATAGCGTTGAATTAAAATGCATTCTGGTTTGATTAAAACATTACTAAAAAGGATCACCATGTATCTTCTGTAACCTTTAATCACCAAAGTGTATTGGTATTCCTAATTTAAAATTTCACAGTCACGAGAGCATAATACCTTAGTGACTGTGACAACATGCCGATATTTTACATTTCCCTCTTATATTATAAGGAGAAAATAAAAAGATTTAGCTAAACGAAGGAAAAGAACTAAGCACTTTTACAATGATAGACCTTTGGTGTTAAATTTGAGTATAAAAATAAAAGTATTGGGTTTAAAGTGAAGGTAGCTGTCAAATTTTGCATTATCTTCAATTAACTCACAAAATATTTGCAAAAATGCAGACTTGTTATAATATCAACTTCAAGACCATGAAGTAACTGAGGAAAATCCGAAATGATTTTTACAGTAATATGAGGATCATAAAGAGTAATAAAATGGTAAATAGTACAAATGGCGTAGTCTCATGAGTTAGTATTTTACTTGTTCCTCAAAACTGGACACATAAATGTCTGAAGAACATTAAATAAGAATATAATTTGGTTTATTTTCATTTGTTAGTCATGGAATTTGTGAAGAATTCTTGTATCTTGTTTTTTTCCTGCAGTACTCTAAGAGAGGGTAACTTAGATTGCTATGAATATATTGATCCTTTGTGTTCCTCCTATGCCTTAAATCCTTTTGTAAATGAGACCGCAACATGGGATGAAAATAAAAATGGTTACAATTACAATAGAGGAAAGCATTAACATGTAAGATTAGGAGTAACGTATTCTCTGAGTGCTCAAGCACTCAATCATTCATGGCTGGTTAACATCTGAGCCAAAATTCTATGTAGAGATTTTATTTCCTGCTCAGAATAACAAACAGTGATTGTCAATACATGAACATTGCGTTAACTAGACAACGTATCTTTGTTTCAATTTTGTTATTTAATTGACCTTCCATTGCTTTTTTCCTGTATTCTTCTTCTATAATTGCATTTTTATAATACCATTAATTTCAATCTAAATTCATCTTATTTTACAAAATTTTACTTATTTTATGAAATTAAATTTAACAGTAGGAATTTAACAATTTTATTCATTTTACAGCTGATTTATTTAATTATTCTTTTAGAAATTAAAAATTTTAAAAATAATCCCATAACTTTAAGTATTGTACCTAATTTAACAACGGCAGAGAAATTTTGGCATCTAATTTATGCGGGAGTTTTCAAATGATAATTTTATTAAACATGATTAGAAGCAAAGAGAGCAAGTAAAATAATTAAATTTCGTAGTTCTTACAAAATTATTAGACAATTCTAAAAAGTTATTTCCTCCGAATTATTACAAAATTATTTTTTAGAATTCAAATGAACTGTAATTCCTTACGGTAATGTAAATCTATTTACAATTTTGATCTAACTTTAAAATCAGTGGCTACCTAGATTAAAACTGGTTTACACCTCATATAAAGTTTAAATATATTCTTACTATATATTCTTGCCTACTCGATGAAAATATTTTATTTCATAAATTTTCCAATTTATGTAACGATGATTACAATTACAACATTTTTAATCTTTATATACCTTATATAACAATTAAAATCTTCTATATATTTGTGAAAAAGAAGCATCAATTTATTTTCAGGAGTCTGTTTGCACAAGTACTTATTTTAAATTACATTCATAAAAAATAATTTTTAGTAAATTGGGTTCAAATAAAGCCTCAAAATAATATTCAGTTCTTGTTATAATTTTCATATGACAAAATATGGAAACTTTTATTTTGTTTTTTTCAGATTTTGATTTCAAGAGCAAAAGAGGAAAAACACTTACCTGATTATAAGTATCCCATAAATGCATTTCATGAAGATGGCACTGTTGGTCAATTGGAAGACCAATTAAAGTAAGAATCGTAACAGAATTTATATACTTCTTATAACGATTAGTTCATAATTGTGCTCAGTTTACTTATTATGTTTATAATTAGTTATTTAGTTCATAATCGTCTTTAGTTCAGTGTTAAAATGAAACACTGAAAATGTAAAAATGATTTTCCACAAAAACTGAGAATTTTATATATATCAAAAGCTATGTATGAAAATGAAAACAATATAAGTAAATTAAGAACATATTTATTAAAAAAATTTTATACTTTAAAGTTCCAAACAAGGTTACTGTCAAATGATTTCTGTCTTAATGTTGAAGAACATTTGAATTTCTGTAACGCTATTAATCAATACAAGTTTTTAAAATATCGTGCATTGATTTGGGAAATTGGAAAAAAATTTTAAACTCCAAATTTTAGGTTTATTATAAAAAAAAACTGCCTGAACTCATTTATCTAAAAATTAAAAGCAAAGAAGTTTTATCTAAAAATTAAAAGCAAAGAAGTTCTACCAAAACTGATAATGGAATTGTATTTGGAATGATGGGGAATGTAATATATAGTTATTAAATGAATAGTTTGTAAATTCCATAATACCTGCCTTGGTATTGGATAATTGTTTTGCAAGAGCATTTCAAATCACAGAGGTACAGTACAGTTTTTTTGTAAGTAATTTGATGTTTCATCTACTTCATTTCCATATATACATATATAACTTGGTGCAATATTTTTTGAAAAATTTTGTATTGGTTTGCGATTTAGAGAGAATATTATAAAATCTAAAAGTGTTAGATTTATTATAAAAAAACAGTTCCAAATAATTTATCAAACAAATAAATGCATGGAAGTATTAAGTTTCGGCAGATTCTTTCATTATTTGTACTCATATCAGTTTTTTCATGTCAACTATGTAGGTTATTTTTAATATGTACTATAATATGATATAGAAATATGTTTCATTTGCTGCGATTTACAATAAATTATATTTAGGTTTTCTTAAAAACTGCTTACAGCCCGAGATACACTAATCGTTTGTGTGAACAGATAAGCTTTATAAATCTTAGAAAAACTTATTCAAGAATAAGCATTTCATTTGTATCTAATGAACTTAATATTGACTTTGCCAATATGTTTTCTACATTTATAATGATTTAATCATTTTTAAGCAGATATGCTTTCATGACACTTAAGTTCACACGTAATGTCATAAAAAATAGCTTTATCAATTAAATGCTCTACGGTGAATTTTAAATCCGGAATGTTACTGCCCATTGGAAATACATACCTTTTTTCTGTGTATTCATCATAAAATTAAAAAAAAAAACACGCTAAAATATTTCAGTAGCTTATTTAATTAAAATGTAAAACTTTAATTTAATTTAATCAAAACTAGAAAAGAAAAATAAAGATTTTTATTAATAATATACTTACTGTGAATAGTGATGTCTAACTATCATATGTAAATGGAAATTTTAATTATATATTTGATATTTATTAAATAGTATATATATATACAACTTTAAATGAAAGGGACATTTTAAGATTAATCTTTGAAGATATTAAAACACAATGTCCTATTTATTGAAAAAGAATATATATTTAATAGTATGAAATAGGTTTAATGAAATTTTATTTCATGTAGATTTTCATCAAAAGTGCAAAATGTTACACTTTACATGCTTTCAAAGAGGATGTATTATATAAACCCTGATAGTTGAAGCAAGTGTTACTAAAATATCCCTACTTTAGGATTTGGTAGTATACTTAATATGGGATGTAAATTAGGATAACCTAAATATAAAATAATTAAAATTATTATCATCATAATGAACACGCAACGTGGCGAAACCAATTCATCAACGCAAAATAGTGGATGGAAGAGAAAGACAGCGATGGCTATTGAAATATCTAAAAACAAACCTAAGTTAGTTCCTTCTATTATGCGTTCGTTTACTTTGCCTTTATACATTTTTTACTTTCATTTTTGGTATTAATATTTTTGTGCTTCTTTCTTTTAATATTAGGTTGTACGGAAATTGATTTCGTTTTTCCCACTTGGATCACTTTTTTGCTAGTTTAGCCAACCGTTTTGTGAGTATGGAATCATGCCATTACCAGAAATATGGCAAAAAGATACGGTACTAGAACTGACAATATATAATTAAATAAAATATTTATTCACTATACATTTTTCTTTTTCATAAAAAAAACGAAATTATTTTCCAAACAACCCAATACAAACACTCTTTGAGGGAATCGCTCGAAGATCTTCAGACATATTTGTACTTCGTGCCTGTCAGAAAAGAGTGTTTAATTTGCATAGCTGACCGTCTTCCACCAGACGATGGTGTGGTCCCTATGCTTCCCTCCTGTTCTTTGTAACATAAAATGCTTTATTTTTTAAATTTTGTCTAACTAGTTTTATTGGTCTTTATGTTGTATCATATATATATATATATTTATATATATATATATATATATATATATATATATATATATATATATATATATATATATATATATATATATATATATATATATATTTATTTATTAGTTGGATAACTTTATTTTCACTTTAATATTGCTCTTAATTTCTATTTTTCAGACGCCACATGAATTTAGGTCACGATTATGATCTAGATATAATAGTCTCATGGAGAGAGATACTGGATAGAAGGACCATCGTTAAAGATGTATATAATATTTATAAAAGCGAAAATGGTTTTTTGTATTTAACTTACAAAAGAAGATAAACAGCTGCTAAATAATTATCACCTGTGGAGCAAAAGAATGTGGAGCCAATCTCAGGTTTTCATCGGCAGGTAATGGCAGCTGCTAAGTAAGACGTTTTGTCATTTATGTTAAATAAAGATTAATTTATATTTCTTAATGGAACACCGACCCTCCCGAAGGTATGCGGTGAGTGAACGTTGTTGCTTAATCCAGTCAAGAGATGCACCACAAGGCCGAAGCCAAGGTTCAGGCGGTCGCAAAGGTCAAATGTTCGAAAGAACTCCCAACAAGTGGTGGAGTGACCCAAACCACTATAAAAAAAAAAAAGGCTCAAAGTGATGTGGCGAGAGAGACGTTCATTGGAACTCACTCTGACGGGAAGAGGGGGGCCAATTTGGCCTATCATAATTAAATACAGACAAGGTTACAAAACAGTATGATACAAGATAAAATACAAACAAGGTTACAATACAGTATGATACCAGATTAAATACAGATGAGATATTTTACGTATGTACAGAGAACAGAAGAGGTGGCAATCTAGAACTAACTCCTTTGAATGCAATCAAAGTAATTTTTTAACATGGTAATTAAAAGAGCTGCGTTAGTCAACGAATTTATCTTTATCGTTCTAAACCAATTTAAGAGAAAAGCAAAAATCTTAACTAATTTATAGAATTATTTAAAAAATAATATTATTATAAATATATATTATTATATATATTATGCATAAAAATTTATTATTATAAATTATTATACATAAAAATAATATCATTATAGTAAAAATATTTTATTATGAGTACTTGTAAGCAAATTTTGACAGAAAAAAATAATCTAGAAACTACTTTGTCATGCCATAGAATGAAGAATATATAAATAAACTCCGTTCATATATAAGACTTAAAATTTGCTTAAACATCATAAATTATTTTCAACTTTAATAAAAAGTTTTCCTAAAAAAAGCCATTTTAAGTAAATGTACTAAAGTATTTTTTCATAATATTTAAAATTTATAAAATCCAGATAAAACAAAAATTAAAAAACGATATTTAGAAAAATTGAAAATTTTGAAAGTTATTTTTTATTGTATATTTATAAAATACATTTTGCAAAAAACATATTATTATATTTAAAATGGATACAATGATATGTAATACAACATGTAAATCTTTTTACAATATTTGTACAGCCGAACACCTGGCTTACTGTAATGCTCTGAAACAGGCCGACGACGACTTGCATGGGCGGGCTGGACTCTACTGGGAAGCACGGCGCCAAATGGCCCATCGGCCACGGGCGGGCGTTGGATGAAGAAGAAGAAGATATTTAATGTTTATGTAAATAAAAGGTCTTCAAAATTAATAAAATTTCAATTCTATGCATGTAAATATATATTACAATTTATAAATTATACACGAGGTTACTTTAATGATAAAGCACACATTTTAACTCAAATTATAAAATTTAAAAAGATATGATAGTAAAAATTTAAGATCCAATATTCTCTACTTTTGTTTATATGTATATATTTTTATTTACTGAATATGCTTTATATAATTGATGTAAATAAATTATTATTTTTATTATTATGTGTTTTGTTTTTGTGTTACAATGCGTAAATACGACTTTTAGAACTAATTGTAAAATCTTTAAGCAAAGAAGCGCAAAAATATGAAATGTATACAATCTTGATTACAACTACTCTACTATACTATATGAGTACCCTTAAAATGAAAACACAAAAATGTCAGTATTAAGGATACTATAAAATATTTTAATTTTTTATGAAACTCTATTTTGATATGCAGGATATAAGTAATGCAAAATTGAGAATCACTCATATTAAAGCAAATTCATGATAGTCAGTCAAGAAGAAAGTAACTGCAATATAACCATCATTAGCCCAATAAATATAGCGGGACTGCCTTGTTTTCTTCAAGAGAACTTGAAAACGTATGAATTATGCAAATGTGTTTAGAAAAATTATTAAATGATAAGTTTAATAAAATATTTTTAATAAAAAATTAATGAGAAAATATAAATTTTCTTGCAGATTTAAAACAAATATTTTCAAAATAATGTACCAATAAAATCACCATTAAAAATTTAATATAAAATATTCGAGTAGATAAATGAAGATGTCTTCGGAAGGAAATAAACATCACTAAAAAGATCAATATTTTGGCACATTTTCAAAAGTTGAAACAAAAGAGGATAACGGGTGAATTATAAAAATCATTTAACTTACTGTCGTCTTTTCATATAGTTGGTGTTCCATCTTTCACATACGTTCAAAAGGTTAGGAAAACTCTCACATAATCCCAACATATTAAAAGTATGAATGATGAAACTTTCTCGGAACAGAAGACTTTGGAGAAAGGTCGAATTATTTCATGTTGTAAATATGTCTATCAACATAGAAAGCAGCCGATTTCTTCAGATCAATCTATTTAAGGATTGAGATGAAAGAATGAAAATATATTCAATTATTCATTTTTGCTCTTAAATGTACAGTTAATTATATGAGGCAAAGAACGAATATGATGATGTACCAAGAATGTATATAATACCAAAAAATAATTTCAAAATTGATCACAAGAAAACTATTGTTTTTCATAACAATAAATACGCTAATAAAGCAAAAAAATTGCATTAACAAAGCTTATCAATTTTTTTAAACAATGTAACGAAATTAATCCTTCTTTCCTAATCATGGTAACAAAACAATTAAAAACACATGTTTTTAATTGTTTTGTTACCATGAAGCTGAAATTAGCGCTTATATTCAATTATGTTGCATTATACGAATATAAATTATTCTGTGAACTTATATGTTAAATGATATTTAATTAAACAAAAGCAAAAGACGCAAATTATAAAAAATAGTGTTTGTATCTTTATTGTTAAGACTTCAAATTTCTTTTACTAAGGTAGTTTTAATTAAAGTACTTATATCCAGTTTCTTTTGAATATTTAAATTATTGTATTCGTGAGCGCTATCGAGCCCTGCAGAAAAAGTTAAGCAAAATTATTAGACTAATCAAACAAAAAGAACTAGTCAAAATGAAAGAAAGTAAGTGAAATATTCTACATGCAATTCTTTAGAGGGTTAAAATACAATGCTGGCCACCTAAATTGCAACACCAAGAAAGGTAAGAGATATCACAACAAAATTTATGTTGTAGATAACATGTTGACCAAGTATCAAATGATTAAATTTGTAGACTTCTGGGAAGTATGGTTCCAGCCAAATTCAGTAGCCACCATTGTTGAAAATCACAGCTGCCACACGTCTCGGCATTAATTCAAAGAGACTTTGGATGTGTTCTCGGGTACAGCAGATCAAGCAGCTTCCACATATTGCCAAAGTTGATCTGGTGTGTCAGTTGAGGATGTAATCTGGATCAGTCGTTCAGCAATCATGAACCACATGTTTTCTATCGGCGAAAGATCCGGAGGGCGAGCCGGCCAGGAAAGCCATTCAATCTGGCGATTGACAAAGAACCCTTGTACAATGTGTGGTCGCGCTTTATTCTGTTGAAATATGGCTGTGGGAAAGCCGTGAAGGTAAGGAAGCACAACTGGCTCCAACACCTCAGAGATGTAGCGTTGACTATTTAAAGTACCGGCAATGCGTATTAGAAGAGTGCGAGTGTGATATCCAATGCCGCCCCCATAACATAATACCCGGTGCAGAACCAGTGTGGTGGAGCATAACGCAGCTGTTCAGCATCCTCTTTCCACTCGAATCTAGACATTAGGCTGGAATGCGACATTGTGATGTTGCAGACAGAAGCGTGGTTCGTCAGTAAAGACAATTCCATTCCATTCTGCCGCCTACATCAGACTTTCATCGTATCGTTGACAGTGGAAACGTTTGTGGTTCTGCATCAAGGGTAGACGAAGCAATGGACGCGTTGCGGACAGACCACTCTTCTGTAAACGGCTTAAAATTGTATGCCGAGACACTGGATGATGCGTTACAGACTGAATGTGCTATGTTATGGTTCATGATGTGGCCGAACAATCCGTCACTACCATGCACACAATTTGCCAATCATCACGTGAAGTGGTGCACTGAGGTGGATGTGCTCGAACACGCGCGCGCGTTGGTCTGTCGTACCCTCTTGCATCCAACGATCACATGTCCGCATTACAGTTGTTTGGTTTTGTCCAACACGACTACCGATTTCCCTGAAATCCACTATCTCGGTAGGCCACTATCCTTCCTCTGTCGAACCTGGATACTTGATCAAATATGATCGCTGTTTTCTACAAGATATAATTGATCGTTTTTTTTTTAAAAAAACCAATCGCCGAACTTGGAATCATTGAAGTCTCCAAGCTTTAAATAGCGCTTTGAAGTGGAGTCACAGGCGCGATTGATGTGCGTCTGCCCTGAAATTTTAGTCATTTGCACATCTCACCAACACTAATGCATCTTGTAAATTTCATGTTATCTGTAAGCTTCCTTCTGGGTGTTGCATTTACAGTAGCTAGCAGTGTAAAAGTAAATAGAATACAGTTAAAAAAATTTTTAATCAGGAACTAGGTGTAAGCCTTTATAAAACAAAATTAAAAATTCAGAAATTAGTAGTAAATGCATTGAAGGAAGTCGCATTCGTAATCTCGATTTGGTGTAGACAATAGGATTATTCGGAATCTATTTTAATACATTCTTGACTAGCTAATAAACGTGAATTAACATTATTTCTGTATACTCATGTATCATATTCCCAGTTATTATTATTTTTTAATTATCAATATATTTAAAAAATATTTAATAAAAACCAAAATTTATAAAAATCTTGAAAATTTAAGAATTACAACAACAACAAATATATATATATATATATATATATATATATATATATATATATATATATATATATATATATATATATATATATATATATATATATATATATATATATATATATAAACAAATAATTAATAATTTGTAAATTTGCATAGGTTTTTTATTTTCAGCACTGCTGTGGTCGGTCATTGAGCAGTTACCATGGGTGCAATGGTCTGGAGAAAACTTTCTCCCCTTCAGATCAATGTCAAAATTAAGGAAGTGGATGCCATCTATCGGAGGACTTTGAAGAGCAAAGTCGTACTTTCACCTTCTTGGTACTCTGATTGAAAGAAATACGCACCCTACTGATTTAAATTCGCATAGCCAAGGCATAGTAATCTTGGCTCGTCCAAGTGTCATAAGTAACATTTTCATCTCATATTACCATTGACTTGTATGATTCACAAATTGAACTATATTTCTAGAGCAGTGTTTCTCAACTGAATTTACTCCAAGGACCGGTAAAATATTTCGGCACGTTCGCGCGGACCGGTAATATTAATAATTTGACCCAATGCACAATTTTTCACAAAGATAAATAATGAAGGCATACATAATTTTTAAAGCATTTTGTTTGTTATAATTTACATTTGTATATTCAACTTACTTATATAATATTGCATCGAGAATAAAAGCACCAAAATTTAATTAAAACTCCAAGAAAATTCCAACGTGAATGATATATATATTTTTTTCGATATAGTCGGCCTATAAAAGCTGGATATTTCGCGGACCGGTGAATATTTCTTGCGGACCGGTACCGGTCCACGGACCGGCGGTTGAGAAACACTGTTCTAGAGTACACTAATACACAGTATGCAATATATGTCTTACGCAATTATAAAGCAGGCAATGTATTTTTATATCAGTTTTTAGTACATTGTGAGTTATAGAAGCATTATATTATGAACTTATAAATATGAACTTGATATGAAATATGCGAGAAAAACCTTATCTTGACAATAAGAAAAATGTGATGGGAGGTGACGTTAGCGAATAAAGAAATATCCATCATTCAGTAATTGTATAAAGGAAGCAAAGGGCAATTCATCATAAAGGAAAATTCAACTGATTGTTTCAGATTCGATAAGCAGCAATGCGAACTATCAGAAATGCTATTTCATATTATCATTGAATGGGTCATTAGAATAACACTAAATAAACGAAAATTTAATAACATTGAAATTAGATGCGTGCTGGAAAAGCTCGACTATGCAAATGACATTTTGTTGTTCATATTTTACTGGGAGAATCAGTCGACATTTTATTGGGGGTTGATATCAGTCACCTTCAAATGGTGCTCTTTATTTAAATTAGAGGTCTGATAACATATCAGTATCAGATATCCTTATCAGCAGCCAGCACTGATGAGATTATGAGAAGTAACAAGTTCCAAAATTATTATAAAAATGCAAATGAGAAATAAATGTAAATAAAAGACAAAGAAATCCCATAAATCTTTCCTTTCAACTGTTTTTGATCATTCATGGCGCTTACGATATTCCTACCCCAAACTGATAAGTTTTCCTACAGTGATTTAAACCTATTATAAGCTAAGTGACATTGGATACGACCTGAATCTTGTTTGAAGTGTTGGTAAACACAATTTTCCATACAAAAAAACTTAAAATGTGTTGCCCCTTTTACTATACATTGCAGATATCTTCTTTATAAATGACTCCATGTGTAAACACTAAACTCAGTAGAAGATGCTATTAAAATCGCTGATGCTGAAGCCAGTTTAAATGCTCAAAATTCGTTATCTTTTCGGAAAGTAATGCGACAATTTTGATGGTAAGATATCGGCAATATCATCTGTGATCAATAAATTGAAAAATTGTTGTAAATACAATATTGTATTTCTTAATCGATTCTCAAACTGCTATTTTGTCACTTACAAATTCAAGGTATGATGAAAATGCTCTATTTTATTCATGTAGAATGAAGATAGTTAAACTTAAAAATCTGTTGAAAGTATTTCTCTCCAGTATATTCTCAGACATCTCAATAACAGTAACTCCAATCTATGTAAATAGCATAGTCAAATTGCCAAACTTGGGTTCAATCATGTCTACTGAAAGAGCGCAGATGATGACTCTATGATAGGTAATGCTCTTTATGCATCTAGAACTCAAAAAAACGTTTGGAAAGCAAAAAAATATTAAAAATAACCTAAAACATTTTTAATTTATGTTACTATAATAGTGTAAATTTTAATTTTTATATCACTTTCATGTAAAGTTATAGTTCAAAAGTAAACACAGAAATGCGGTAGTTTTAAATAAAATTTCAGCATTAAGAAGGGTCTAATCCCATCTCAAATATAAATGTTAGTTTTGAAATCCACTTGAAACTGAAATTTCAGTTAAATTGGCTCTGTTATCAAAAATTATTGGACTGTATAAAATTACACAAATCAATTAAGCTTTTTTTTTTTTTCAAAATAAAATTTTATTCGATATTTTCCTATAGATTTGGAAGAAATTTAATGGACATTTTATAAATTTCATTTTATGATATTAAGTTTGATATTAATAATTTTACGTTTCAAAAGTAAAGTTGATCAATTTGTTTTCTAAATTTGATTAAAATTATTTGTTTGTATGTTGACCGATATCGTAAAAACGTATTACCCGGTTTCGAAAATACATTTCTATACAAAAATTGTTGATGATAAATACGTCATTTAATTTTCATATATTATACTTCATTGTTGAACATTTCAATTATTACGTCAAAATGTTCGTTTTTTTTTTTTTTTTTTTTTTTTACTAATCAACGTTTACTTTTTGTTATGTGGTCATTTTCGACCGTGAGCTGTAATTTAAAAGGGAGTCCAAATCTTAAAAAATTCGGACCTGAATTTGGAATTGATGCCATGAAATGTAAAGAGAAGGATGTAGTTTTAATCATTCATCTACCAACTTGGAATTTACAGAAGGAACTTTTAGACAGATATTTAAAATTTCTTACTTATTTTTAAAAAAACACATATCAAAGAGTTTTAAACACTCAAAATGAGCGAAGTAAAATCAGTAAAATTAATAGAGTCCATAATTACGAAATTCTAGGGAAAAATCTACTATTTACTTCAATTAATCAGATCTCAAGCTGCCATAGATAAAAAAAAGTCATTGTACTTAATTGATATAAATTCACTGTGCATTTTTTATATTCATTGGAAATAATTCTAATTAAATTATCAAACTTAGGTTTTTCCAAGAATATGTCTTGCAGGCTGGAATAAATTTTGTCATTGAACAATATTTCAGAATCTCGGAAAACTATGATAATAATCATTAAAATTTGCAATGTTTGATCAAATTCTAATAAATATTATAATTAAAGTAATTTTAAATCATTCAAAGCAATTGAAGAATATAATTATATATGTATTTAAATATTACAAAACCTTAATACAATAATTTGTTTTTGGTTCTAAGGTCATTTTTTTATACTATGCATAATTTGTCTTGAACTTACAGTTTAAAGTAGATTCCATTAAGAAATCACTATCCTTAATATAATTGATAGGGGCTATATCTATTTCATAACAAAGAAAAAATCCCAAAATTATGTTGCATTTGTTTCATTGTATTTCAAAAATTTATCATTCTTGCCACATTCTTATAAAAATTTCAAAAACTACTAGATAATCATTAATTTACTAACTTCAATCACAAAGTTTTAATTGATTAATTAATGAGAATACCATTTTTTTAACAAATTACTCTTGCTTTAAATTACAATAAAAAGTTCTATTAATTTCAAATAAATGATTATTCTCTTTATTACAGATAGATTTGGAATTTGATAATTATATCCAGAAGCTCTGACTGTTTTCTTAGTAAATGTCCTGCATAATATGCTCCTAGAATGTTATCATATGTTCATAAACTTGTTCTATAATATGGAATAAATATGTGAAAATTCAGGATTGTAGTATTTTTTAGGCTGAATATAGTGTTTTAATACAGAATATAATTACGAAGATATCTGATTCCTTGCAGAAAAATAAGGCTTTATTTTTTTTAAGTATTATTCTTATGAAATTTTAGTATTAAAGTTAATATAGACACTAATGAAAATGCAAATATTATATAAATTTCAGTAATTATGCTTTTTTTCCGATAGATATTTAGAAGAACAACGCTCCAAAATAGTTAATTACACTGGCTTTGCTGTAGTCAAAAGCAAGACCTGAATATGAAATATTTTTTATCTGTTTAGAATGAATTTATTGATGTCGGATATGCAAGATTAAAAAGCGTTCAACATTTTATATAAATGTCATCATGTGTTTAACGTTAAGTACGACGATAAACTTACTTATTTTATACTTTCATAAACTATATGATTTTTAAATTAAAAAATGGTCCAGTTGGGACTTTAATTGAAACAACACATTCGTACTATATCGATCACAAGATCTAAGTTTTGTAAAATACACGCATTAAAATGCATATTTTCTTTTTATTCTAATTTTTATATCTTATTTTTATTTTGTGTTATTAAATTGTCAATTCAATTTAGTTCCAATTTTAATTTGACATCATAAACATAAGAATTTCTGTGTACATATTATTTAATTTTTTCTGTACTAAAAATTAAATAAATGCTTTTTTTATAATCTTCCATTTTATTTTTAATTTCATTTTTAGTTTGGTTGAAGTTATTTTCAGTTTAAACTTAACTAGGAAAACATATCATAAAACAAGATTTATTTGTAAAAACATTAGTCAATTTTGTTCAGAATAATCTGTAAATACTTGTCTTTATCCTATTGTAACTTCAAAAATGCGTATTATCAATATTCAAACATAAATATTTAGCTTTACTATAAATATCTGATTTTTTCAAAAGAACTTAAATTATATTTACTTATATAAAATATTTATATTTTGCTTAAATTGTGTACAATTTGTTGCAAAATGTTGTCGAAATGTTTGTAAAAATTAATTTTGTACTTAATGGTTCTATTGTAAGCTAAACTGAAAAATAAGTAGTGTGACAAGTTTTTCTTGAGAGTGCTACACTCAAATGTGAAACTAAATAAATAAAACTAATGTAATAAATGGATGAACAATTTCCTTGATATTTTATGTAATTTAATAACCACTATAATTATCAAAATCAAATAAAATATCATATTCAGTTGTACTGTTATATTATTGAATAAAGAAATAATATTGTAATTCTCAAAAAAATACATAAATCCTTAAAATAATGAATTCAAAACCCAATTTTTGCACAAAATCAGCAATACTTCTATAAAAGATTGAAATTCACTCGTTTTTTCTATCTAATTAACCCCTTTAAACGATTTTTTGTTACTCCCCTTAAAAGGAGTAGCTTGTCCGCATCTTTCAAAAGAGTGAATTTCTATCTTAAAGATTGGTTGAGTTTTGTCAAAATGAAAGAGTGAATAACTCACTTTGTTCCTTTTTATCTTCTCCTTCTGAGTGAAATCCACTCGTTTTTTTAAAGAGTGTATCTGTTCGTTAAATGTTAGGTAATAATATTATCAATAGACATTTTAGTTAGCCAAAACTAAATTTTTAAATAAAAAAAATAACTGTAAGTAAAAATAAAAAAATAATAATTTTCTGGTCAGTAAAAATAAATTTTAAAATTATACAATAATTCCTTGGTGTTGCAAAATAAATAAATATGCTAAAAAACAAAAACATTTTGAGACATACCTTTCTGGAAAGTGAAAAATTAAGCTTGATTATACAGAGATAAAATTGTCAAGATGTAATTTATTGGAATGCCTTCTGGTAATTTTAAAAGAAAATTGAAAGCAACTACTAAATTTAACCCAGAGAGTTTCAGATTTAATCTCTCAAAACGAAATTGAAAGGCAAGATGTTGAAAGACTCCATTATAGTAAACTGGCTGATATATACATTCACACACACAGATATTAGTAGGTATATATATATATATATATATATATATATATATATATATATATATATATATATATATATATATATATATATATATATATATATATATATATATATATATATATATATATATATATATATATATATATATATATATATATATATATATATATATATATACATATATATATATATATATATATATATATATATATATATATATATATATATATATATATTTATATTTATATATATATATATGAATGCATGAATGTATGCATTTGTAAACTTATACACGTAACTCTCCGAATTCTGAGGATGTCATTTTGATGCTAAATTAAAAATGTAATTTGCTTGTCCTTTAAAACAAATGATTTTTTTTATAATTATATACATTCAGTTAAGGAAAAATGCATTTAAACTATGTTATTTATTGTTTAACTCAATAAAGTGATAAGTAGTTCAATTAAATTTTTTTTTAGAAAATTTTGGAAATTTCATTTTTAAAAATGGTGTGAAAAGTCATTTAATTTTAAAGAGAGCATAAATTTTAATAAAAAAAATAATACAAGCTGATCATAATGGTTATATTGAGGCATATTTTTAAATGATTAAGATAATAATTATCAAAAACATAAATGAAATCATTTTTTACTTAACAGACATAACACTATTATCATGCGTCTAGTTTCAATTTTTAGCTTATGCCCATTCCTTATCGGAAAACATCTGCAAACTATTGTATTTATCAGTTATCTAAAGTATGGCCTTGACTCAGAGATGTTTGACCTGGTCAGCGGAAAAATAGATAGTTCTCGTTATCTTTCAGTTTCTTTCTTGAATGAAAAGATAGCGAGCACTCTCTGGGCACTCTCTTGTCACATGCTTCTGATATGATTAACTTACTTATCTCAGTAATTTGTGTTTACAAGTCTCCTTATAGAAAATCTAAGGCTCCTAGAAAATCAATTCTCACAATATTTATTTGCTATCATGTGATTCACAATGTAATTAGCACTTCTTATAGTGCCAAAATGAATCAAATAAAGTTTTCTTTAAAAAGCTTTTCAAATAATCATGCAAAAATATTTTTAGAATGAATTATTTTACATGCATTATGTTATAATTAAAAATATCTATGTTTTAAATTTTTTACGTATGTCTAAATGTAATAAGATAGAAAATTTGTGTGAAAACTTATTAATAATTTAATATGTATCAAATAGAAAATAACTTTCACTTTCCATCTAGTCTTCATTTAAGTGCTCTAATCAATTAATTTTTAAAATTCGAATTTGCTCGAAATTTTTTAATGTAAATTCTATTTGTAACAAATAATAATAAAATCTATTTGTGTATGTGTGTTTATCACCAAACAAACAACCTCTGTTATCTATACAAATAAATAAACTTTCTACGATAAACATATAATCAGTTATTTTTTATGTTAGTACTTTGAGGATTTTAGATAAAACATTTTTTCTTTCGAGGAAAAATGAAGCAGAGCAACAAGATTATTTTTTTTTACTAACCTATTTAAAAAGGCTACTGAAAAAAGGCGGAGTGAGTTATTCAAAAACAATGAGATTGGTCACATTGCGAAAGCTATTATCTAGGGTTACTGTTTCTCGTGTGTACCTGCATAAGCTTTCTCTACTTCGCTCCACTTACCATTAGGATTTTCATACTCTCTAACAAAATTTGCAGTCATCGATTTAAAAAAAATGGATACATCAATGATTAAATCACTGAATAAATACGAAAAACATCCGGATGAGAGAAAGCACAACCAGAAGCGAAATGTAAATGAACGGGATTCTTACGAAATGACTAATTTCACGATGTTACGAGAACAAAGTAAGATGACTATACTATACTTGTTATTTCTTCATGTTATCATGCATAAATTTAGATTCTAGTTTTGTTAATAGCTCTCACTCTAATGCTACTCAATTTCAATTTAGTTTTATTTTAATAATAAAATGATGTAGCTTCTCTCTGACAAATGGTTTGCTACACTATTTGTCAGAAGCTTAATTAGACCATTGGTTGTTTAATTATATTTCTAATTGGGCCAATGATGTTTTAATGATTTAGAATCTGCTTTAACTTACCAATACCTTTTCAATTAAATTTCGAGAGCAAAAATCTCTTGTATAATAAGCCAATAACTAATAATACTTTACTTATAATCGTTTTAGTAATATTTGATCTGGAAATTTTACCTTTAGTTATTCCAATTTGCCTTAGTTTAAATTGAAAGTACTTAATCTTAATTAAAATTTAAACATCCTATTATAATAAATATGCAGGAGATGATAAATATGTGGGAAATGATCAATATATTTTAGATTTTCATTAGTTTTTGTGAAAATTTAGCACAAATAAGTCTGCAATAGAAAACGTTTTTTAAGCTAAATATTAACTGAGAAATTCATTATTGTTTACTAAAAAATGATTATTAAGAGTTGTATAAAATAGGAAATATTTTAATAGTAGAGAGTAGCATTTTTCTTTAATAGTATCCTTTGTTTTTTTTTATAAAATTAAATTATCGTAAGGTTATTTTATTTATGTTAATGCTTAAAAAATAATTAAATGACTGATTTATACTCTATATGATTCATTTATTATGTTATCCTTATTTGCCATTTAGCACACCATTTTTACCCATTGGATCACCAACCAATCAAAAACAATAGTATTTCTGTAAATTAAAATAATAAAGATGCGATGAAAATTTAACTATAGAAAACCTGAGCATAAAGCAGTTTTAATATATTTTACTTTTCTGACGAATATAAAACTGATTATTTAAATTATTAACTCAGGAAATTTTTAAACGCTTATAAGGAAATTGATATTCCAAATCTAAGGATTTCCTAAAGATATTTCTGAAAATCATCGCAGAAATAATCGTGTTTTTAAATATTTGTGTCACAGTCAAAACTTATTATTTGTTTTTAGAAATATATATATATATGTATGTATGAATGGCTTCTTGAATATTTTTAGGCATATTTTTTTCCAAATAATGTAGCATGTCATTTAAATATTTATATAGTTATCTCATGTTTTAACTTTTTTATTTAATTTATAACTTTTTAAGTACTTAAGGTTTCACGGCCATAAATTTCCGTCCAACGTGAACAAATACCATTTTTTTTAAAAAATACCATTCAGAAATTCTAGAAAGGGCAAATATCAAGCATTGAATATAGCATAAAAGATTATCATCTTTTCATTATTTTTCATGCAACTAGTACTCATAGAATATATTATAAAACTCTAATATTGTTGATATATTTTCTGTTAACTTTGCATTTTTTTAATAATTCAAAATAATGAATGTTTGACTAGAAAAAATAAGCAGTATTTTTTTGAAAAATATTTTTGCAGATAATTTATGCACAAATGTAGTTTCTAATATATAGATCACTAACGAAATGTGCGAGAGAGATAAGACCCCACATAGAATCAAAGTGAAAGTGTAATTTCAAATTAAGAATTAGCTCTTTAATTAGTTTAAATTAGCTTCCAAATCTTTGAAGGAGTTGGAATAAACTCTTAAATTGTTTTAATCAAGTAAATTATACTCTACTTTCCTGTAAATAACTTGTCTAGGTCATATTTCTTCTGTGATCTCTCATAGCAGTTATTAATATAAAAATTGTTTTTAATGGAACTATTTGATCAAAGTTCATATGACAACAAGAATTTGGTCGATATCGATTGGAAACAAAATCAATAAACAGAGGGTCTAACTTCAATTGGATAATAACAATTGTAGTTAGACTGGACAATTGGAATGAAGTACTGAAATGCATTATCTCTAAAATTAAATGCAGATTATTGTGTTCTATCCTTTTGTATGAATTTGTCATTATTCTTGTATTGTACTCTGCTCTTGAGGGCATTAGAAGATAATTTTTAGGGCTATTAGGATACTCTTCCCATCCCAAAATCACTTACAGTTTTTTATCTGTTTCAATTCGTTAATTGTGGATAAATCTTCATGATCATTGTACTAAAATTTTTACTTTCTAAGTTTCTTTCAAAAATAAATTATCATAAATAAAAATAATTAGGGTATGAAAACATCCAATGACTTTTACATTATTTTCTTCACCAAAACATATAATCTATTTTGAATTGTTTTTAATTACATATGATTATACTTTTTTTTATAAATTCATGCTAAAGTTTTTTTGGTAATTTCTTATAGAAATATTTACATAGTTTCTTTAGACTTTTATTTTTGATATGACACTACTTTTCCAAATTTTTACATAATTAAAAAAAATGTATATTTTAGAAAGGAGTGACTTCTCAGGATCTTTATTTTAAAATTCTCATTCAGAAAAAATATGTATTGATTCAGTCTTTAATTTTAAAATTTAAATTTATACAATAAGCAAAGGAATCATTTTATAAACACCATCTCCCAAAAGGTACACAGGATGAATTCTACAGAGAGCACCTATTTTTTTTTTTTTTTTTTTAATTCGTAAATTACATCCTCAGTCTCAGTGAACTTGTATGAAAAATCCTCTTTTTACAGAACTTTATATGGGAAAATCAAAATCTTGTCCATGAAACTTCCAATATTTCTTTGCTAGAGAGTTTTTCAATTAATTAAACTAATAACAATTTGTTGTTAGATTCTACAGAGGAAATTAAAAAATGATCCCCAAATTTAAAGTTATATCAACATTAAAAGACTTTTTATTATAATTAGATTTTTAGCTACTTTAAATGTATTATTAATTTATCTGAAATAAATAAAACTGGAATCCACTATGGTAAATACACTAAGTTAAGCATTTCAATATTTAAGTATACATAATCAAATAGTTATCATATGCATTAAGATACAATTAAAACATTTCGAAAGCATTTTTAAGCTGCTTGAGCAAAATGAAGGTTATGAAATATAACTATTCGAATAAAGTAAAAGCCGAAACTATTATGGAAGGGCATCAATTATTTTTCAGCACAAAATAATTTAAAATTCATAATAGTTTATTTACTATCTTTGTTCTAGGCCTTAAGAAACTTTTACTACGACTGGGCTCGTTAGATCCTACAACTGGATTTCTCCTCTTTATATTGATTTTAAAGTTCATTTTAGATTTCGTTCTAAAAAATCTACCCCTCTTTTTGATTTTTAACAGATTTATTTATAATCAATGTATGAATATAATTGAAAATTTTATTTTAATTGCTAATGCACTTATATTTTTAGAAAATGTCCATTTTAAAGTCGAGCGATTTTTAAAAAATTCTTGTAATGAAAGTTTGAAAATATGCATCAAGATATGTTTGAAGTAAATTTTTGATTAATATGAAGCTATTTAAAATTCGTGTATGAGAAAAATCATTTTAAAGATATTTTTCTTAAATAATGAACTCTCCAAATGCTGAGATCAATATTTCGCTTTTAAGGCTATTAGAAAATTTTAAGCATTTTATAATAGTTAATAAAATATACAAATATTAGAAAAAATTTTTTTTCCTTTTTTATTTTAGCTATTTGGAGACAAAACATCGTTTTCCCTAAGAAGCGAAATTATTCTGAGGAATTTACAGCGCAAAAATTTATACTATATCAAGTGATGTGTAAACATTTCTTTTGGTATGAAAATTGAAAAATATGATATTTATATAAAATTAAAATGATGTGATAATAAATACTATAATGTATTTCGTTTTCAATAATATTCTAACGTATGAATAAGTGTTACGAATCTTTAATTTTTTAGGTTGTACTTAAAAATTTTTAAAGTAATTAATTTCGTATGTAATACTTAAGAGCGTGAAAATTTGATTTAGATATATTTCTTCATTTATTAGCATTTAGCTTAATTTTACATATTATTCATTAAACAAAAAGTACCTATATCATATGCCGCTTAAAAAAGTGTCTATATTTTATATTTCTCCGATGCTGCTCATTAGAATGTTATTGATAGTCTATGGTTGAACAAAAAATACGATGCACTTATTTCTGGTCTTTATTTTATTAAACTTTGATGCAATTTTAATATAGAATACTTGATTTTTGGGTAATATTCCATTATACTTCAAGATTCTAAGTAAATATCCCAAAGAAATAGCTTGCGGAGAAACGAAAAAAAAATAAAAAAAACCGAAAGAAAATGTTCCAATCTTCAAAATATGATTTTATCTAAAGAAGAAAATAGGGTAAGGTGGCGTTGTCACGTACAAGAAGGAAATAGGATAGGTAGTCGGTTCGGGAATTTTTATCTTCCCTTCCTAACAGCCATAAGATTTATTTATGTATGGTCGATAGAATTGACATCCATCGAACTTTGTAAAAAAAATTTCTGAAGTCACGCACTACTGCCTTCGATTGGAACAATTTTTTACTAGAAATTTCTACCGAATATGTTATGGGCAGAAACTGCGAAAAACAAGAAAACCAGACTAAATCTTAGAAACAGTCTATTCACCAAGAGGGAAAATAACGCTGGGTGTATTTTCCCGTCACAATTGGGTTTTGGTAGAATTTGCCGCTATACAAAGGATAGAATTTTTTATTGTTGTTTCTAATTAAGAAGCAGTGTATGTTCTAAAATGCCTCAAAGAAGATGTAAATGATTCTGACTGTTGGTTTACTAAATGGGTGAATTCAAAAGAGAGGGCTTTCCTCATTTCAAAGTGATCCACAAGCTCAATTTTGTATACCAGGCATTGACGTTCATGAGTAGACAGTAAAGTAGACAAAAAAGGGTCTATGAGAGTCAACGAAAAAAAGAAGACGCAAGATCACGGTACTGCTAAACAACATTTGTCTTCACACCTGGCAGAATTCGCGCGCGTAAAGAAAAAACAGACAATGAATGGAAAATATTTATTCGACTCGATCATCGAAGCTATTGCTAAGTTACCGCAAAAGTAAATATTGTGATTTGTGTGTGAAACATTGTGACTAAACTTATTTGCTTAGTCAATAAATGATAATTTTTTTAGCTTATGCAATTTAAATAAAATGTTTGTACTACTTTAGTAGTTTCTAAACAGTACACGACACAAATGGAATATTTACCACAGTAATTATGATTTTCTTCCCTA
Source organism: Latrodectus hesperus (assembly GCA_037975125.1). Lineage (NCBI taxonomy): Eukaryota > Metazoa > Arthropoda > Arachnida > Araneae > Theridiidae > Latrodectus > Latrodectus hesperus. The sequence continues at coordinate 75,308,300 of CM075860.1, forward strand.
TTACGACAATCATCCTTTAAGGGTTTGTACCGATTTTTGTTTTGGCATTTCCTCGCTCTTTAATGTTTTACTGGTTCCTATTGAGAAACTCCTATAGTTTATATCACATGCACTGGAATACAACAGCAGTTCAAATAAAAAAACGAAATATATCAGGGAATCAAGTATGTATTGTTATTTCTTATAATTTGTTTTAGAATCTTAATCATAGTCTTTATAAGGTATTTAAGAAAAGTGAGAACTGCCAAGGAATCAAATATATATTGCTTATTTTCTTAAAACTTGTTTTATAGTCTTAATCACGATCTTTATAAAGTATTCCAGTAAAACACCAGTTGTCTCAAGGAATCGGGTAAGTATTGCTATTTTCTTGGAATTTATTTTATAGTTTTAATCATGATATTTGATGATTGATTGGTTGGTTGATCTATAGTTACATTTTACACGCGATTGATAATTTAACCATCGGGTAACTCAGGACATACCATTTATGACTTGTGAATATTATTGATAAGTTTCTGAGTAATATTAGAAATACTTTGCAGAAAAAATAAACCAGTGAGCATACACTTAGCTTGCTCTGTATTTTTACAGATGTTTTGAATTGCAGAATTCGTTTCTTTTAGAGCAAACATTATTCTTAAGTTTATTAAAATAAGAAAACGCAAAAAATGTAATAATTCACTCATATAAATAATTATCATATATCTAAATTCTGTAAGGAAGCACTTAATAACATGTCTATTTTTTTAAGCAAGCGATGCAACAGATCAGTGTATGAAAAAACGAAATTAGAAAATGCTTTTCGAGTTAACAAAAATATTTAAAAAATCTTCCTTATAATTGTTATAGTTCTCAGTTTAATAAATAAAGCAAGTATATGAAAAATTGGAAATTAAGAAAAGCTATTCAGGCTAGTAACATTCATCGGATTTAGATTATTAAAAAAAATCCAGCTGAAAAATCGAACTAGTAAAAAATTTGGTGTTTTCTTAACTGATACACGCTGCTTGATTCCTGATTTTTTCCAGAAAGCACTGCATAAATTATTCAACCTTTCATTATCCAATCAAGGGGAAAAAATTAGGATATGGAAAAAATATATAAAACTTACACGTTAACAAAAATAATAAAATTTTGGTTGTAAAGTTGGAAACATGATAGAAAATTATAGTGAAAAAAGTTAGAATAATTAAAAAAAAACTTTTTTTCAGAAAATACGACATTACTCTCCTTTTTTATATAAACTGTGACACTATTTATTTCTTCCAAAACACATTGCATACAACCAGAAAATTAAAAAGGGATGAATCTGAACCAAATTTCATAGGCCACTTTTCTTTACGGATTACAAAATACAAGAGCAGTATATAAGATATGTATTGCTCATATATTTTCATACAAAAGGTTGACATTTTGATTTAAAAATGTATATATATATATATATATATATATATATATATATATATATATATATATATATATATATATATATATATATATATATATATATATATATATATATATATATATATATATATATATATAAACTATAAATCTTTTGCATTTAAATTTTAATAGTATATTTACTCACACAGAATTTCAGGAGCTGTGTATGAAAATGAAAGCTAACAACAAAATTAAGGTTAGTCTACATTTTTATACATTTTATTGTTTCAAATGAGGTAAATAGTTATTCTTCATCTCAATATGAAATTATCAATATATAAAAGAATAAATAATTGAAAATAATCAATATTTAATTATTAACATCCAGTAACCAATTAATATACTTAATGGGAATATGTGTATTGTTTAAGGTTATTATAAGCAGAGATTTAGAAGAACGATATTTACCTTTATTACCTAAGAAATATTTTCTATTTTCCAAGAACTATACAGTTTTCCAACTTATACTGATTCTCAGGTAAGAGCTGATATTTTATTTTTCTAAATTTTTTTTACATTAGCATAAGACTTTGATGTTTTCTTATTTTTATTAAGGATATTTTTTTCTATGTACCTTCAGCATGATCTATTTTCTTCTTTAAAATATTTGCATTTGTTTATCCCTTATTTACGTTTGCAATTCAAAAAGCTATAAATTCGAAATAAATCATTAGTATCAGTAAAAAAATCATTTCCAATGGCTTGGTGTTGATAACAATAAATTGATGAATGTAGAATTTGGTTAAGCTTCCGAGATCCAACTAGAGATCACAATGCTTAAAGATACTAACGGTGATAACATTTAGAAATTTTAATGTTCATCCACTGAAGAGATATGGTAAAGAGATGTGAGTTGATGTGTGTGAAAAATATCAATTTAAATCCTGACCTCGTCATTTATTTGTAGTTTAAAATCACAAAATTGATATGTGATGAACATTTTCTTTAGATCATTAGTATAGTTCCGAATTCTATAACTTCAAGTTCTTACTTGTTACTTGAAAGTGCTGTAATACATAAAAAATAAACATAAATTAATTGCTTAGAATGCATATAAAACTACTTTTTAATTAAAAGAATATATTTACTTACAAATTATTATAAATATGAGAATTCTTGCTTTGAGAGGGAAGCAAATTGTTTTACAGTGGGTGTCCGGCCACAGTGGCTTATGGGGTAATGAGCAAGCAGACATCTTTGGAAAGGTAAGTACCAGCCTTCTTCAAGATCCTTCCGCACCACACTCGTATTGGAAGATTAAACTATTCTAAAGCATCGATTTGCTTCTAATTCCTCACGAAACCTACAAACTCATGTAGCTCGAAAACACTAGAGTATATATAATTTAGGTCCTTCTCATATTCCTGATTTACCAAGACGAAATGCAGTTGCCACCTTTCGTCTAACAAAATATGACCATCAAGCCTCTCATTTGAAGCGCTTGGGCATCCTGACTGTTCCTACTTGTCCACTCTGGGGCTCTGGAGAAATAATAGGAAGGGACCATCTACCCCTTTGTTGGGCTATTTGCTGCTCAACGGAGGAAACGAGATATTGGAATCTAAGATCATTAATTAGGCAAATAACTTCTGTCTATTTTCTGTAGTTTACTATTTTGTAACCTTTAGCTCTATGTTTTTTGCCGGGCCATTGGAAATAAAAAAAATTATTATAAATATAAGATACTTATTTCAATGTGCAACTCTGGTGCAATCTATGTAAACAATGCACAAATTTTTAAACTACGCATATAATTTCTGCCTTTATTTTTTTCTTATATTGATTATGTTAAATTTGAGAATAATAATCTTATTAGCATTACTAAATATTATTTAACAAATTACACACGTTATAATTACATTAAGTAATATTTTCAATTCCTCTAAACTATTCAGATTTTTGGTAATCTAGGAAAATCACAGATTTATAGAGGTAAGTCGAGCAGACTTGGTAGGCTTATAGAAGTTTGTCTTAATGTTCATAAGATAATGTGACTGATGCCTGACGCAGCGGAAAACTCTTAGAGCAAATATACATTATAAAAGAATCTTAGACTGAAAATGTACAATACAAACATGGTATAGTATTCATCCATTAATTTAGCAAGGGGAGGAAATTGCCAGCTCAGATTTCTCAATACCTCGTCGTTAAACCGCAGTTCAAAATTACAATTCGCTGTGTATATGCCAGCAGCAAAATTCAGCCAGCAGATGACTTCAGCAGGCAGAAATGTAACGCAATATCATAACCTGCCAAATCAAAAGGAAAGCTCTAAGAGCCATCAATTTTTGAGTAGTTAAAATTTTTTTTATTTATTTTCAGTAAATTTTAGGATATAAAAAAACTGCAATGCTTAAAAATGCCCTTTTTTATTAATTTAGAGATAAAATATATGAAAAATGAAAAAAAAGTAATTTATTTGTAAAAATAATTAAAACCACTATCAAATTGAATTCTTTTCTAATTTTATTTGACTTTCTTACCTCTGATTGATAACTCTTGTAGTATATTATGATTTAATAAAAAATACAATAAAATCTTTGAGAAAAAATATCACGAAAATAATTACCCACTATTTTACCCAAACACTTTATATATATATAAACACATATATGCACATAAACACATTTCTTGTGGTACTTTTTTAAATAAACAATCTTCTATCATTTAAAATCCTTTATTCTTTTCAGAGATATGCTAAATTTGAAGGAAAAGGATTTACTGTTTTTAAGAGCAAACAGAAAGCTCTTAGGCATGTTCTCCACTATTCAAAGTGTGTACTACTGCTATGGATTAAAAGAATACAAGATTTTGTATCTTACATACACTAGCTTTTAAAAATGCTTGATATGACTTGATGTAATTTAATTAAATGATATGTGAAACTTGATTTTTCTCATTTATAATGAATATGATCAATAAATAAAATGTTTTACTCAAAACTTTCTTTCTTGAATCTCAAACATTCACCTCTCAATGTGTCTTTATGATGTCGACAATTCTCAATGTTTCTTTAAAATGTTTTTATAAAAAGGTAAGGATTTTAATTTTTAATATTGTTTTTATTGCTAACATTAAAAGACGCTATTGAACTTATATTTATTGTTGAAATGTACAGAACGGAAAAATATTGCGCATGACTGTTGAATTAAAATGAGATAAATTTTTTTATTACAAGAAACATTCTTAACTTTTCCTGTTTATTTATAATTCCACGAAATTCCGTCAAAAAATATACATTGCAATGTTTACCGCTAAATATTTAAATGTGAATAAAATCTAATCTAAAAATCTATGTTTAGTTACAAATAGTACACACTCAGATCCATTACTATAAACATACATTTGAAATTATATTTTCTTGACTTTTAGAATTTTATCAATAGATAAAACCTGTAGATCACCAATCAACAATTTAATATGATAGTTTTGAGAGTTGAATTGAGTTTGAATTGAACAGAGTTGAATATATTATATAAATAATAAGCTATATTTTATAAATAAAAAGTAAAACATATTCTCTCTCTCATTACATACATAAATAAATAAAGAAGTATATATATATAATTTTATATAATATATATATAATTATATAATATATAATTTTATATAATATATATAATAATTTTTTAGAATTTTTTGCTCACTCTCGCTCTCCTTTGAGTGTGTGGGAAAAATTTATCTAAAAGAAGAGAAATATATATATATACATATACATATATATATATTCTCTTCTCTTAGATAAGTTTTGCCCACACACAAAGAGAAAAGCGAGAGTGCGCAAAAATTTTAAAAAATTATTATATATATTATATAAAATTATATATTATATAATTATAATATTATATATAATTATATATATTATATATTATATAAAATTATATATATATATATATCTATATTTATAATATTACATTTTTAATTAGATTTTTGCAATAAAATAATTTAATTTTGGTTTATTTTAATGGTCTGAATAATTTAGATGATATTTAAATTTAAAAATTTAATGTATTAAGTTGAAATTTGATTTCTTCGTTATTTTCTCTGAAACAAAAATTGAATAAAATGCTCCGTTTAATCTGTGGTTAGTAAAAGGATTTAATGGATGTTGCTAAAAAAATTAGATAAACTGTAAACTATGATTGCCGAATCTTCCAACATTTATTAAATCATTTTACCCGGTAAGTAAAATGATTTAATGGGTGTTGCTAAAGAAATATAGATAAGCTGTTTGTAAACTTGTGTTGCCGAATCTTCTTAATAGAATGACCAATTGCAAAAATAATTGGATTGTCTATTTTTAATATACCCAATTAAATATTTTCAGTGAATACAAAAATTAATAGATTGAGTTATGCGTAATATTTTTGAAAAATTTGCTAAAATGAGCAACAAATAAAGTATTGGTAGAAAATAAAGGAAATTTACTGCACCTGATTGAGCTTATATTAAAATATGATCCTGTGCTAAAAAAATGTCTTAATGAAGCCAGAATATCCAATTCATTTACAATAAAGATAGACGTATGCAAGTTATTAATTTCTCACTAATCAAAACGTATTTATGTTACTGTTAAAAATAAGATTTTAACTGACATTAAAAAAGTAAAATATTTTTTTATTTTATTTTATTTTTGGGAGCACACCCTCTACCTAGATTAAATGAGGAATCATTCGTTATATTCACATAGTTGAAACAAATGAAACAAAGTCTTTTTTTTAATCTAACTTAAAAGGAAGCTGTTGATATAATAGAAGATATTTTAAAAGTTATAGAAAAAAATGATTAATCTATAAAAACTATGCTGAGGGTGAAGATACAACTGTTCTACAATTGCTGGAATCCTTTCAAGAGTTCGTGCAAGAATTAATAAATTTAAAGCGTTGTTTGTAAGTACCCTATACAAATAACTCTCTTAATCTGTGAAAAGTACTCTTTTTTTAAATTATTTCTATCACTGGGTTTTCTTTCTGAACTTTAGAAAATTTGTACGTTTTTTTTCTCAGTTTCTGCATACTTTTCTCATTTTCAACCTGTTTTTCTAAGTTTCTACATTCTAGTATACAACTTTCTGACAGTTTACCGTTCAAAATATTTAAGAAACAAGATAGAGTTCTCACTATGATGCAGTTCAATTTGTATTATTCTTGTTTAAGAAGATTTTCAATGTCCTTGTGTAGCTCTAGGATCCTTTGGGAATAATTGAAAGCAAAACTTTGCATAAACTAAGTTGCTCGTTAGCCACGTTTTAATGTTAGCTATTATCTCTCATAGCAAAAGCTATTATCTCTTTACTACGCCCCTGTCAGTGTTTAGTAGTTGAAGTCAAATTTAATCTGGAATACTCACTATTATGTATTCCTCAGATTCCATGCTTTGCTCAAACACAAGAATAAGAGTGCATTGCAAAAAAATACTCTTCATTTCCCTTAATTCCATGAATGTTTCTTTGATTCTTTTGAAGTATCTTTGTCCCATTTTCCCAGCCGCTCTCCAAATGATTTCTTGGAAATGTACCTAGCTTTAACCAAACCTTCTATTTTCAAACACCTATTTTGCTTGTATTAGCTGTAACTGAACACCTGGGCTTTACTTTAAAAGAGTAGTGAACGGTATCTGCCATCATAATCGATTACTTGCAGCTTAAACTTTTGTTACAATGGCGGCTCTAAGTCAAAGTCATCGCCTAAGGCAATCACTTGGATTCCTTCTGGTAACCTTATAATGTTTGCCAGACAGAGTAAAAATCTCCCCTCTTCCTTTCTTTTGATTAAGTCACCAAAATTCATTTGTATAATTATGCAACTTCTCGACATAATTAATTTTCTAAATCAAAATTAATCAAAAATCACATAAAGTTTCCATGACTAAGAAAAGAATCATGAGAAAATATGCCTTTAATTACTGGCTAAAGATTTTGCATTTACTGTCAAAGACAAATTCTGATATTTTAGTCTTTTGTTTTTCCATTTCACTCAGTTATATATCTTCCCTTCACAATCAGCGCTTATTGCAAGCTTCATAACTATTCTGTGCCTTCTAATAGTGAATTACACAAGAGTTATTGAAGCGCAAAAATGTTCAATATTTATGTTGACAAATAAATTCATGCTGTAAATATTCCTTTTCTTTAGATGATGCATTATACGATAAATATCATTATTAATTTTCGTCATAAAAATATTCATGAAATCTCTGATTTCTTGAGCTCAAAAAACTAATTTAAATGCAAAATACAGAGAAAATTTTTAATTAAAATTTGAATGATTTTTTTTAATTTATCTGTTTTGTGTTTAATTACCTACAAAATCAGTCATGATATTTTGACCCCTTGTATAAGGATAAAGATTTGTAAGGATATCTAGTAGCTTTCCTTAAATACATCTTAAATACATTTGGTTGAGCTGTTGAAATATTTTGAAACATTACTAGTTTGCAAGTAGCTTTACGATCACGTTTTGCACACGTTGTATAATTGAATGGAATCTATAGTTTAAATTGAAATCCAAATTATTACAAATATTCCCAATTCGAGAGGGAAATCAAATTCACGAATTGAAAGTACAAGCACAAATGATTCTGCCATCAGTTTAACCGCAATTATGATTGAAATTATTCTAATTATATTTAAAAAATTTATTGCAAATAATTTAAATATACCCTCATTTAAAAGTAAATAATAAATATTTTTCATTTTAATTCTACTGCATTCTTAAACAATACATTTTTCAAAGAAGGTGTATGAAGATATAGATATAATAAGCATGAATTTTAAATACATTTTGTAATGGAATAGCATAGCCAACAGCCAGTCAAAAGTGGCAATTTTGAATTGAAACTTTGATTTAATTAAAGGAAATTTAATTGTATTTATTATGAATAGTTTCAAATTAAATATTTATCAGGTTAAGCTAAATATTTTACTAACGCGCACAATATCGAATATCAAAATCAAATACAAATCACTTATAAGCTATCTTTTATTATTTCTTTTTTTTTTTCTTTTATCAACAATAAAGAATGTTTCCCCTGAAATATTTTAATATTTTTCAGAAAAATAATCTAATCTTAATTAATGATTAAATACATAATTTCAGTCACTTAGTTTAATTGAAGGAAAAATCTTTCTCTGATAACTTCGAAATATTAAGCTTACAATGTCACAAAAGAACGATATCAAATTTTGAATCAGTAGCCAGACATTATTCTTTACTTATTCGCTTTTACATGAGTACAACAAAAATTATCATTAATTATTTAAAATTCTATAATTTTAAAATAAAAAGGTGCTATTCATTACATTAGATGTCATAAGACAATCACTATTAGAAAAGGCGTTTATATAAAGCTAATTACATTAGCAATTTCCTTGCATTAATGTAGAAAAATAGGACACTTTTACAAGTTTATATAAAGGCGTTTATATAAAGCTAATTATATTAGCGATTTCCTTACATTAATGTAGAAAAATAGGACACTTTTACAATAATAAAATTTAATATTTATAACAAAATAATATTAGATCAATAATTAAGATTTTACCATTAATAAGAAATTATATTATTCAAAAAATGCTGAGCGTTAAGAAACTAAAAGAAATTGATTTAACAATATTAATAACGATTTTGATTCTATTATTTTTAATAAAGAAATTTAAATAAGTTATACTATATATAAATAAATACTTTTGGTATTTGTTAATTTATTTGTTTATTTCATTAGTACCTTTTTATATAATAAGCAATAATCAATCATCTTCATTTGTGAAGTAAACACAAAAATGCTTATTTATTTTATTTGCATTTGTAATCATTGCCATAAAATTTTGAACCAGATTAAGCTAAACAACAGGTACATACTTATTTTCTACGTAACGACTTTTGACTATTTTGCCAATAGCATAAAATTATAATAAAGGCAATAATTTATCATCATCAATAACCAGAACATGTGCAAGTTTCTTAAGCATTCCCACGGGTAAGAGCCAATTGTGTACTGTCATTCAACAATGCAGCGATCATTCATTTTCTCATGTGTGATCTCAATTTGAGGTGAAATCCACTTTCAAAGTAGTAATTTGGAGGAATGTTCCTAGAAGGAGGGGGTAACCCCCTTCTAGGGATCCCTTCTATACACAATAGAAGTAGATCGTAGCTTTGAACACCACACCCCGGGACACAGAGGGAAAACACAGTTTACCCTCTGTACCAGCAAACGTAAAGCCAGAATTGGCTGATATTCGTCCAAACAAGATTTAAATTCCTAAAAAGAAAGTACACAGATTTCAATCGTAAAGATAATTTCAAAGAAGATCATGAAATGAGATAGAAATTTCAGAAATCTAAATGCGTAAAAATTTGCAAATTATTTCAAGAATACATCGTAAATTTTTAATAATCTGATTCTATGTGTTAATTAATTTTATTTAGAAGTAAACACACTATGCCTTTTTAGTTGTTTAATACTCATTTTCATATAATTCATTCAAATTATTGTTAGAAACAGTTAAGTGCTCTCTAAATTTTTTTATTTGGAATTGAAATAGTAATATGTTTTCAGAAAGTCAATGGCTTATTGTCTGATTTGCTTGAGTAATGTTTTTTGTTTTAAATTAAATTTAAAAAATGCTATATGGGACTATATATTTTACAGACCACTTAGGACACATTCCTATTTCGAACTTCACTTTTCTAATAAAAATCATTGATGATGCTATTGTCCTTGAGATTATTCCCATATTTTCACTTTTTAGTACCTTAATAATAATATTTCATGTTGAATTAGTGTAAGTTGAAATTTAGAAAATTAATTTTTAGAGGAAATTATTTTTTTAGCATGAATTTTTTAACCTAACAAAATTTTCAATAAGAATATTAATTAACAGGTAATTAAAACTGCATCAAAATTAACTAATGCGAGACTAAAATATTTAGACATTTAGTAAAAATAATATATAAAATAACATGATGTTTTAATATATAAAATAACAATTTAAAAAAACAGAGCAAATTATTTGACTGGATATATTAGGGAGAATCCATCTAAATATAAGTTAAATATAGTCATTATTTCTTGTTTTAAGTTTAATTTTTTACATTTATTTCAAAATACAGTCAAGAATTATTTTATTTGTGTGTGTTGTCACAGCAAACTTTTAGTAAAGAGATAACATAATTTTTGGGGTTAAAAAAAACCCTCACCAAACACCGCATTTTATGAAAATAACTTTAAAAAATTTAATATTTCTTAGAATATAGCAAGCATCTTTGTAAGCATCTCCCTAAATATCGATTGATATTGTTAAAAATATCAGAATTTCAAAATCTAGATATGCATTTTAAAAAGTACCTAGTGAAAATACTTTATTGTCGAAAAAGGTTCCATGTTCAAAGCCAGCCTTTACATTACAAAGGAAGTTGAACAACACATGTTTGCTTTTATCATACACACCGGCCTTGGTGGACACGAATTATTTGCCAATTTCTTCCTTTCCTACACATGAAACTGTAATATTATGGATAAATGCCTTTCGTAGAACGTTATATTGAATACATATAAAATATATTCAACAGTTGTAGGTGGTTAGATTATTATATATTATTGCATTGTTTTTTAAATATCAATTAAAAAGAGCATTAAAAATGAATACATAATTCAAAAGCAAATCAGGTATGAGAAATTTTATAAATATACTTACACTCAAATATATTGCAAATATATTTTGAATATATTTTGAAATTTGTTTTCTTGTTTTAAGGTTTAATTAACAACAAAAATAATAGCACCAAATTGATCATTACATGAAGTATCTAAATTCCGATTCATAACAATGTAAATTTAAAAAATTCAACAAAATCCTGGAGTATTCTTATTATTAATATATATAGAGTTCGACACAATTCTTCAATATCGAATTGAATTAATACATAAATCGATAGAAAAGCCATGGTGCTAAAAATTTACGTTTAAAACACTATATATTGCAGCATTTTTACCTGAAATTACAGCTATGTCTTTTTTATTAGAACAATTGTATTTCGCTTCTGAAAAACTAAAAAAACAAAAGTATAATCCTATGTACTAAATAGTAAAACAAAATTGAAGTTAGTCAAAACTAATATCCACAATGTACATGTTGATGACACGAAGCTTAAGGGGAAAATTGCCTATATATGGCTACTATAACTGGTAAATTGCGGAAAGAATTTGGGAGTAAATTATATAAAGCATTTGAAATACAAAAAGAGTTATTAATATAAAATGCTTAATCTTCCCAACAATACTATATGAATCAAATATATATAAGGTCTTTTCACATATTTGTTCATATCTGTATTAATTTACCTAATAAAAAATGTGTAAATTTTATAGTTTTATAAGGTAAGTATTAAATAATTTGACTCGTTTTCATATTATTTATAAAGTAGCTTAAAAATGGAAACAGTTAATTCGAAAAATTGTAGTATAAAATTTGTTAAATAAAGTACTAATCTTAAATTGCAATATAATAGAAAAAATTATTTAAGTAAATAAATAATAAAAATAATAAGATAGATAAAAGTAAAGTTAATACTAAAATAAAAAGTGTATGAATACTTGACTTTACCGCGCTGGGAAGTTAGTGGAAAGAATTTTCAAATATACTTAAGCAAAAATAATATTGACTATTACATAGATAAATTATCAGTCTTACGATAACATAATATAGAAACACATAAAAATGAAAATGTACATAAAAATTATTAAATATTTCAAAATTTTAATTCAAATCAAAAAAATTCTTAAACTCTGAAAGAATTCATGCTTTTAATATTTAGAATTATAACGATATATATATATTCTTCTCCTCAGAGTTGGGTTTGTATGTCATTGGGCACCTCTGCTTTTATCAGCATTTTGTACTTATATATATATATATATATATATATATATATATATATATATATATATATATATATATATATATATATATATATAATATATATATATATATATATATATATATATATATATATATATATATATATATATATATATATATATATATATAGTATTATTATCTCTAAATGTACAAACTCTTTCGAAACATTTAAACTACATTTTTAACATTATTTAATAATTCAAAAAAAAGTGTTGATACGACTAGCTCAAAGAAGGAATTATTTTAGATTAAAAGACAGTTTATTTATTAACTAGTAGCAAAACTTATAATAAGAATATAAGATTTTGACACATATACTTGAATGCATAGATGTTTTTAAATTACTTAATATTCATATCATATAAGGTTTAAGAGCAGATGACTTTCTAAAATAAAATTAAAATTATTATTCGAAAACTCTAATTTGCAGTTTTAATTCAATCGAAAATGCAAGTTTAATTTTTTTCGCTTACTATTTATTTAACACAATATATATTCCTTATTTTGTTTTGTTAATTGTAAAGTATGTAATTGAAAACTTCTCCAAACGAAATCCACTTGCAAAATAACGTTATGTTTTGTAAGTAACTAAAAAAAATTTAACTTTAAAATAAGAATTCTTTTTATCGGAATGAATCTACGTTTCCCATGTCAAAAAGTGTGTAGATAAAACCTTGAAATCTTATCTTCTCTCTTTTAGTAAACAGGCTAATCATTAAATCTATTCGTTTTGTTTCCTTGTCGTTTTATTTTAAAGATAAGATTCTTTCTAGAAAATGTATTTTACCTTTTGTTGTTCAGCTTTCTCTTCGTATTTCTGTTTTTACAATTTCCTTGCATTTATACATATATAAGTGACAAGTGACATATATTAGACAAAGAGCCGCATGATCTAAAATATGTATTCGTTATAAAGGAAAAGAATTAAATTTAATTTAAAATCTAAAAGATAATAATCGGGTACCCAAATTTACGAAAGTAATTTTGATGTGCTTAAAATTCTATGCAAAAAGTTAGCATAAATATATTATAATAAAATAGAATTGAAAACTACATAACTAAATATTTCTTGTGGGTAAAAAAATACTCATATTTTATATCATATATATTGTAAACACACTATTATTTTTTTTTAAAAAAAACCTCATTATTCTAAAAAAATTTCATCTTAATAAATTTTCGAGTAAAGTCTATTTTTAAAAATAATCAATCATAACAATTTGTTATCTGATTTTTCATGTTTAGACCTTTTCACTTTTTATATTGATGATTCTCTTTCGATATAGTATTTTTATAAAACGAATAAGTTTCAGCTGTTTCCCTCTAACTTAACTCTTTTATTATTTGTGTTAATTAGACCGTGATATACAATTTTAAAATGGATTTCATGACATAATCACTTTAGATACATTAACTTAAGATGTGAATCTAACCTGAGAACTATTGAACTAAACACCAAAGCGCTTAATAATTTAGACACCAATTCGAAAATTAATAAAATGATATTTTAGTACAAACACATAATTAACAGATATATAGAATTTTTATTGTCTTAAATCATTAGCCATTGATCAGAAAATTTATGTTACTAATTTCCTTTTCAGCCAAAAAACGCTGTTAAAAATTATATAATGGCTTCGTCTTTATACTGAAAGCTTAACCTCAGAATCTACAGCATTATTTCATAAATTTATTTTATTGATTTTTTTCATTTGCAGATTTTTTTTATTTTGCAGCTGTGAGAAGATATTTACGACAATTTATGAAAGATTTTGAACCCGTGTATTTTATGGCTTTATATGTATGTAATGCTTGATTTCTACTTACATTTTCATATTTATAACTCCCTCCCACAGATATTTCATTATAAAAATCAAACATTTTGCAACTAAAAGTCTGGTAAATATCTCAGTTTTATTTAATCTTTAACAACTATGGATATATATCATTCTTTGTCTTCCGTTGTAAATATTCTAACGGAACTTTGTGTTTATCAAGAATTATTGTCATCAACCTGTGTTTTTTCTTTGTAACTCCTTTGTAAATATTTTAACGGAATTTGTGTGCTTCAGAGAATTATTGTAATCATCCTGTGTATTCTCCTTATTCTCTTACCTTTAGTTTTTACAAAGGTAAGTATTCTCTTACCTTTGTAAAATATTTTATAGGAATTTTATGTTTACCAAGAATTATTGTCATCATCTAAGTGTCTATTACTAGGATTACTCAATTACTTAGTCTAAAAACACAAGTCATGCAGAGTGCATCCAGTGGGAGGACTTACCTCTATATTTTTGTACTATTCATTATTGTATCTTTATTTCTGATTTTTTAATCACCAGGGCAAGATTATCCAAGGACTCTAATTCATTAGAAAACGAGGTACATGGCCGAAAGGCTACAACCTCCCTCAATCCCAGACAAAAAAAAAATAACTTCATTTGTCAGCAAGATGTTGCACCACTTCAATGGCATAAAGGGGTGTGCATTTGATTGAACGTCACCTGACCACTGGATTAGTCGTAAAGATAACACAGCTTGCTTGACATGGCCTCCATATTCATCCGATCTTACGCCATGTGATTTCTACATATGGTTATTCATAAAGGATGTGAATCCGCAACCAGCTAACCTTTCCAACCTCAGAAACAGGAATGAGGTAGCTGTAGCAAAAATTATACCACATACAGTAAACAACGTTTGGGAAGAGTTGGACTATCGACTTGAAACGTGTGACGCGTTGGTGCTCCAGTTGAATATTTTTAAGCTTCGACATATAACTGTTTGAGTTGCTTTTCCTTTTTATGTATTAATTATGATTTTAAATTTTATCTAATAAATACTAAAAGGTATTGAAACTTCAGTATTCATTTAGAAACTCCCTGAATAATTCATAAAAAATACGGAAAAAAAGCTTAAAAGAATTTAATATTTATATGGTAGAAATGAAAACATTTTTGTTTGAAAAATATTACCAGAAGTGAAATTATACTAATAATATAAAATTTTCATTCTCATAGCTTTAATTTAATGCATTAAAAAAATTCTATACAATTTTATTTTATTTTGGAAAATCAAGAGCGAAATGCTTCGCATTTTTCCTATATGCTCAAAGATATACATTTTTAAGATCTATAAATCATATGTTAAAAATACCAAACTCCGTGGGTGGGGACGTGTCCACGTTAATATGTGACGTCAAAAGTCCTTCCGCTGGTGTGGCGTGGATGTGGAGAGGAGGGTGCCAGCTCAGGTGTGGTCTCGTCACCTGACCGTGGTTCAAAATTACGAGGCACCTTAAAAAGAGCAAAGTCGTACTTTCACCTTCGTGGTGCTCTGATCCAAACGAAAGACGCTCTCTATTGACATAATTCGCACTGCCAAATGCATAGCGAGCTTGACTTGTCCAAGTGGCATTAGCAACAACAACCAAATTCATTTAGTACTTTCTCTCTTACTATGAATTATTTATTTAAATTACCTGAAAATTTTCATTTAGGATGAATCACAGTTCATCATTTGTTGTTACTCGAAATTAATAACAGATTCCAAAAATTACAATATATAAGCAATTAATAATTTTTCTGACAATTTAATGTGTTTAATTTAAATTTCATGATGTAGAAAAAGTGATTTGCCTTAAGCAGTGAAATATTTCCAAAATATTTGTTCTTATTATAACCAATAAGCTTCTGTATTACATTTCACTCCACTTTCATGGAAATAGATTACAAATATCTTTTTATTCCCATACATTTTATATTTTAAATTTTATACATCAAATCATAGTAAATTTCTAACAATAATGACATCATAATATCACTTATATTTGAAAATATATAACACTAGCAATATAATTTTTTACAAAGGCAAATTATAAATTGAATTATATTTGTATGTTTTTTAATATAAATATTTGATTGATAAATATAGTTATAACTATTAAGCAAATACAACTTAATTATTCAAAATGTTGAAAAGCATTATTGAAAGCCTTTATTGGATTTCACATGTATGATGATTATCCCTCCATATAATTATAATTAAATATATCCAAAGACTTTAAGTTATTAATACAATGTTTTTGTGATTGATTATTGTATGCTGATTAATTGTACCTCATTAAATTAATTACGTGAAGTTAATTGACCACATATTTTGTTATAGTATGAAACATATTTCGTTTTTCACATAGGAGATTGAATGGAAAATAAAGTTTATTAAACCTTGTAGTTACTTAAAAATTCCTTCGTAGCAATTTATTTTGTTTTGTTAGGAAAAATAAAATGTAACCGAAACGTTGTTATAGATGTATGTTGTTCAAAAATTTATTGATTGAAAATACCAGCCTACAAATAACTACATATTTGTCAACTAATTTAAGTTTGCTTCCTTTCTTAATCTAATGTTATGATATAAAACATACTGAATAAACACTGATGATGACACAATATATATATATATATATATATATATATATATATATATATATATATATATATATATATATATATATATATATATATATATATATATATATATATATATATATATATATATATATATATATATCGAATAGGGAATACGTATTTTTAAGAACACATCATCCATTCGTATTTATTTAGTATTCTAATTATAGAAACATGGAAGGTATATAAAAACTATGATGCTGCCACCTAGTGACGAAGCAAGAAAATATAATATTATGCATGAGAAAAACACATCGTGTTATTTTCTTCACTTTTATTTGACAGGAAACATATAATAACTGTATTTTATTTTCCTTGTTTACATATAATATTTAAAGTTTAAATTTATTTCTATAATTTATAGTTTATATTGGTTTCCATTTTGAAAAAGAGTAATGCTTACAATACTAGTGAATGCTCATTTTAGCCGCTAATGTTTTTCTCAATAAACAAATCTTTACGGACAGGAAAAAATATATATCAAACATCTCGGCTAAACTGAGTATTACTGTCTCACTTTACGAAGTGCTAGTTTCAGCAAGGTCTCAGATCTCGAAGCGCGAAAAGTCGCCAAATCTGGTTTTTGTTTATATCGCTAAATTTATTAGACAAAATTTAACCAAAAGTGATTAGTCGCCAATTGTGTTTCTCCGTGATTGTTTACCCAGATTTTCTTGGTTTCTCCCCTGAATGTCTCAGAGGATGTCATCCATCATTTGTCATCCCGAAACGTGGGAAAAGCTCACAGTGAATATTTCGCCTTTTTTAATTTGCAAGGCATTGTCTCAGTTAGTCATTGTGTTTTTTTACATCTGCGTACGTATTACATAAAATATCATTTGAGCTCACCTGAATAGTTTCATCGTGTTAATAAAACGTTACTGTTCTTACAGTGTCTTATGCACGACTTGTCGACGAATTTCTACCTGCCTTCAAATTGCATTTTTCGAGTGGCAGCAAACAAGGCGAAATTCACCATTGAATATCGGAGTGTCGTCGGTGTTGATAAAAATCCATTCATAATTTTTACCATTAATAAACAAATAGTTTTAATTATAACTTTTTCCTTTAATAAAAGTTCTCAAAATCATGAAAATTACTTGTTTTCTAAACATAATTAATTTTCAAATCTTTAATGATATTGCTTCCAAAGTAGAACACGTTGAAAATAGAACAGAAGAAAAAGCAAAATAAAAAGAACAATACAAAAACCCACTTTATGGTATAATTACTTTAAATCAGCAAAGACGATTTAATTTTTTTACATTTTTAATATTTAATTTCAATAAAAAATTGTAGTATATTAAAAACCTAAAAAAAGAGCCTGAATGTGCGAATGATGTTGCCTTCGATTAGGAAGTTGAAATACTTTCTCAAATGCGATGTGAAATGAAAAAGTATTTTCTTTTCATTTCATTTCTTTCGATGATACTACATTTTCACACATAAAATATATTTTAAAACTTACTTTTGTTTTAATGTGTGTTACTTTCAGTTTATTAAATAAATTAATATTCTGTTTTTTAAATCGCTTTATCAAATCAGCGTTTTAATATCATTATTTCGTGCCTGATAATATAATCCGAATTTATGTTCATACATTCTTTTAATACTTATTTATATACTTATTTTTCTTTTAGTAGATTTATAACACTCAGAGATGTTTCTAGTTTTTAAGATTTTACAATGTATATAAATAATTTTGTCAAATTTCTTTATATTTCTCTAAAATAGTTCCTTCCAATCAAAAAATGCATTTTTGTATAAATTAATGCAATACATATGTATACATGTATATCAACACTTTGAAATATGAGTATGATAAAATAAATGCTCATGGCGGAAATATTGATTAAAGAGCCCCTATTAATCTATTTGTCAGTTGAAATAATATTAATTGAAAATAATGCAACTTCATTTAATGTTTCCCTTTTTATTATCATCCATTTTCATGTGTCTTGTCTTACATAACCAGAAAATTAGAGGAAAAAAATAAATTTCCTAAAGACACATTGTGAATTTTAATAGATTTTCATACGAATTTAAAAAGCTGCATCTCATGAGTTTACCCTTTTCGAAGCTTCTTAAATTTTTAGATTCATAAACTAATATAAACACTAACAATTTTGTACATGTACGTATAAATTCCTTAAATCAAAATGAAAAATCATTACAGATGAATAAAAAGGGATCTGAATATGATAATATTCTGCAGATTTTATCAGAAAAAGTTAAAATGTATTCGTGATTTATTTACAAAATATCATAATCCCTAGCTTTTACATAATCAATTGTGATTTAACTTTATTCTCTTCATCTATAATTCAGGTACTCATATCAGGCTATTGCTTTTAACACATATGGGGTTAATTTTCCAAAATTAACCACATGATTGTCTCATTATGTATGCATTAAAAGCAATTTCAGTAATGCTAAAAATTGGACATAATAATATTTAATCAAGTTTCATTAATCTATTAGATAAATTTGAATACCAACTTGCCGTTATTTTATGTCTAAAAATAAAGGTACTTTTGTTAAATAAATCCATTTTAAATTTTCCACAACATTGTTTTGAGAAATATAAAGTGTCACCATAGATTTCCAAGGATCTTTTACAGATAAGATCAAGATATCTTTTTTCTCCGGAATTATTTGCTTTATAGTAAACTATTCAAATCGTATGTTTCATAAAATTTCACTTTTTGAAATGTGAAAGACAAAAATTTCACATTTTTGTCTTTTTCGATAAGATCGACTGATCTTTATGAGGCGAAACGTTACTACTAAGCCACCGAGCTTCTTTCTTTCATTTATATATAAAAAAGGTTTTTACTATTTATTAAAACATTTGTTAAATATATAAAAAGTTACAATCATATTCATTCAATTTATCAGAAATGAGAAAAAAATTATTAAAGCATGTGTTCTCTGAATTGCATTTATTTTTTTGTTACATGCAAACTGTATTCTTTAAGAAATATTCATTCCTCTTGAATGGAGACATACTTAAATAAAAGAATGTCTGAAGAACGCTAAAATAAAAAAAAAAATAATAAATACATGAACATTGCATTTCAGATACGATTTTCAATTAATTATTGAAAGTTTCCTTTAAAATATTTCATACTGTACATGAAAATAAGAAAACATGAGAACATGACTACTAAATAATAATCTATTAAATATAACATGCCTGTAATTTTTCAAGAACAGCGAAAACAACATTTTTAATGACTTGATATTCAATGGTTTAATGCATTATAAGGTTTTTTTGTTTATATCCTATGAAAACATGCCCAAACAATTTCATTTCTTAAGTATTTGATTATTTTATTTTCCAAATTCTTACTTTCATCTAATTTATTAATACAATGCATTGCATTTCCATTAATCTTTAAATATATATATATATATATATATATATATATATATATATATATATATATATATATATATATATATATATATATATATATATATATATATATATATATATATATATATATATATATATATATATATATATATATATATATATATATATATATATATATATATATATATATATATATATATATATATATATATATATATATATATATATATATATGTTTAAATCATATTTTTCCAATCTGTACTTATTTTGATAAAATAATCTACAGAAAATGTAAATATTTATTTGATCAACCTCTTAGTAGATGGCGCCACTAAATAACTATAACTTAAAAAAAGAATTTAGAAGATATGCTTTTTGAAAGGACATCATTTTTGGTATTATTTTATTTTAAAATGTAAATTTAATTTATGTATTTCATAATATGCATGCATAAATTAAATTTTCATTTTTTGTATTTATTTTATGTATTAGATACTTTTATATATTCATAAAATAAATTGTAATTTGTTGGAGTGATTACGAAGTTTTCTCAAAAAATGTTCCATTACTGTTTAGTAATGAAAATAATTCAATCAATTAAAAATATTTTTAGAGAGGTTTCTTCATGTCTTGATTATTTTTTTACTTTTCAATTTTTATTCCCAATTTAGTTTCTGTTTAATCAATTCCTATTATTAGTTCACCCTCTTCCTATATAAATATATATAACTTGTTCAAATTTTCAATTGTTAATAAAATGCTTTCTACTCAAGTTCAAGGCATTTTTTTTAAACTTGTAGTGGATGACATTTGATAATGATAAAATTTTTTGATTATTAATTCATTAAAAATATAATTAATTAATTGCAGTTTTATATGGGAGAAAAAAAACAATGTTTCTTTGTAGACCTGAGTAGAAATTAACTCTAAAAAAAAATTTTTTTTTCCTAGTTCACTATTATATCATGTATTAGATTTAATTAACTAATTTTCATAAGGACTGGCTTGTATGATAGCTATATTATTTTTATTGTTTGTTATTAATGTTATTATTAAATATTATTACGCATTGTTAATGTTGATTTGGGGGGAATGTGCTAATTTTCAAACATGTCAAAGATATTACAAATTTGTATATTATTTAAGGAATAGAGAGAAATTTTCATTTGTCTTTTTTAAAATAATAGAATATGATACATAAAATAATGTGTAAAAATTTATTAGGTGTCAAGTGTAAATTCACAAAAAAAACTTTAAAAAAAATTTAAAAAATTTAACGAATTTTTTGAACCTATGTTTTACAAATCTGCTTTTTATTATTTCAGCAATATTAATTGAAAGAAAATTTTTAATATTGACGTAAGCAAGCTGTAGTCTTAATGTTCAAAAGCGATTGTTTATAAATATTGCAATTATTAATTTAGAAATGCATTAATTAATGAAATTTATAAAATTTAAAGCATCCTTGCTGATTTAAAAAAAAAAAAGATTTAACTAAATTTTTACAAGTAGATGTTTTGTCATATCTTTTCCAATTTGCTTTTCTACAGTTCTATTGTCCACGTGTTAATGGCTTGAATCAGTAGAAAACGATTTCTCAAACCGATGCTTTGCTTCGTATATAAGAAATTGTTTTATTAACGGAATGAATTTCGATAATTTTTTCAGACATTCGATGTGAACTTCACCTTGTTTGCTGCCGCTCGAAGAATGTGATTTGAAGTCAGGCAGCAAATTCGTCTAAAAATTAGATTCCCAACCCCATCTCAATATGATGTGACGTGGATGAAACGTTACCTGACATCATGAATATTTTAAACCAATGAGAATTGTAAAAAAGTGGCGTACTCAGGATCTCAACTGTAATGAAAGAAACAACTCTTTTATGGTTAAAAAAATTTCCTCGCAATACCTAAATCGATATTGCTTGTATTTTTCTAACTTCTTTCTTTTTACCATCCATATACGATATGTATCCATTTCCACGTCACCATATGCACCATGTTGAAAGCTATAGCTAAGACACTTAGTGTCGAAATTTTGTCTCAGGCATGATCAGTCAGCCCCTGATGATTTCATCCGAGGAAGTATAACTACCATATCTCTCCTTAGAAATTCCATACGTTTTAAGTGCTTGTATACCATAATTGTGATACGCTGACCCTTAAAGCTGCCTCAATTGTGGTCTGGGCCCCTGCTCTAATAAAGCAATGGAAGTAAAATATTTTCCCCAAGAATATCTTGGGAACGCATTGTCGAATATGGAGGTAATATTGAATGGCTCTCCAAATTACTCATTTTTCCACTTTAGTTTTTTACCCTGGGATTATATTAAAGAAAAAGTGTATATATTAGCACCTACGAGTTTATTAGATTTAGTCACTATATTTCTGCTGCGTACAGTAACGTAACACCTTTCATGCTGGCAAATGTGCATGAAGACTTGTTTTCATGTTTGCAAACGTATAGAGCAGTTAATGTTTACATATTTGAACATATATTACGTTATGGTAACAATTTCCTCAGTCAACAAATTGTATAAACATCTTTTCATCATATCTGTTTATAATTATTTGCTGATAATAATTTGTTTAATTTGGGTTTTATGTCAATAAATTATATTGATAAAACTATAACTTATGTTAAAATTTTATGTATTGTACTATATTTAGAGCATTTTATTATAATGCTCATTTTATATTCATTGTTTTTCATTTTTATTGTATTGCACTGTATTATACATTTTCTTTTCAAACTAATTCTTAATTAATAAACTAAAGTGCATCAATTTTGGACATTTTAGGGCTTTCATTTTACAATTTATCAAATTTGTGTAAATAAAACAAAATAAATCATTTTATTTTTGTTTGTGAAATTTTATAATCCGTAATTTTTATTTATTGAAATTTTAGTTATAAATTAGTTTTTCCAGGCTTGACTTCTAACTGGAGCTGTTATAGCTTCTAATCTAACGTATCTATCGTGGCTATAGATACATATCATAAATGGAGAAGATAAATTTATTTTTCTACAAAAGGTTGCGTTTTCTAAGGATTTTATTTTAGTGTTATACTAATTAATGTTATAACCGACTCCTTAAAGTATGCAGAAAAAATTGTTATCTTTGAAACTAAATATCTTGTTTATTTTTTGCCGTAGAGCAGTGACACTTTTTTTTGTTAGGGAAAGGGCAAAATAATTTTAAATATTATCATATGGACATGGGGAGCATATAAAAATTAGATTTTACAATTTTAGCACCATTGAAATTTTAAGTTAAAAAATCATATATCATGAACGTTCCCATCATTTGAAACCTTTTTGCAATAGAAATTTCCTCTCCGACCAATAATTTAAGAGATAGAAGCTAACAAAGATTTTCACAATGCTAATCCACTGCTAATTAGAAAAACTTCTGCATCAAAAATATCAGCAGAGTTAAAATTAATACTGCTGGAAGATTATTAGTATTACATCAGTAGCTTGAACAATTTGATGGATATATATGACATTAAAATTGCTTAAATAAAAGAAATATTTTTTAAATATATAAAAAGGAAAAAAATTATCACTGTAGAATGCATAGCCCATGAAGCATATTTAGCTGGGATAAAATATTCAAAATTGGAAAACATCATATTACTCATAATTACTTTGATGATTAAACTTGGAAAATTATTTTGAATTATAAAGTATTAATCTTACAGCATTTAAAAGAATAGTGTAAATGATTAAATTTAGAAGAAACCTAAGGAAAGCATTTCATTGAAAAACAGAACTGAATATAAATATCATTGGGTAAAAAGGTTTTAGCTTATTTAAAAAAAAAAAAATTCATTTTATCATTTCTCAAGGAAAAAATTGCTACACAATAATTTATTTAAATCATTTTATAATTGTTACGAATGTAACTGGAATTTTAACACATGTCCGAGTATGGTTTGTAATTTAATGTGCTTAGAATAGTGAACAATAATTTTAAGCATACGGATTTAATTCTATCTTCTTGAAGCACTTTTACTTTTATAAATCTTCAAAATAACTTACACAAATTGAATGTTTTAACATTTCTTTCTTAAAAAAAGCAAAGACAACTAAACAATATTTAATCACAAAATAATTTTTTGGTGTTTCTTCATGTTAAGATATTTTGATGAATAAAATCAGTAATGAGGATCGCTTTCATAAAAAAGAATTTAGTTAAATTTATTATCCTTTTGCATTAATTTCATACGACAATAAATAAATTATCTAATATTTTTTTATAATTTGACTTTTTTTCTAATATTTATTCTTTCAATTCCTCACTCATCATAATTCTGCACCAATCAGGACGGATAATTTTATGCAACAAGATATTTCTCCAAGCTTTGAAAAATGAAGCAGCTGCTGGGTCATTATTTTGGAGATGACAAGATTATTCATCCATGATTCTGAACCCTTTGGCTCCCATAAAACTTAAAATCATATGACTACTGGCTGGGAGATTAAGAAAAAACTTGTGTATGCAAGTATGTCAAAGTGAATTTGCTGTTTTAAAAGCAATCAAATTCTGAGCACCTAATTTCCAGCTTCAGCGTGGAATGTTATACATTACAACTTGTGGGAAACTGTATTTTGTACTTTTAGCTCATAAGAGAAATGGTGGTCAAAATACTAAACATTTCGTAAGTAAATCGAAATAATTCCTTAACAATTGTTTTTTTTCTTCATGATTCAACCGTTATCTTTTTTATGATTTGATGCTATATAATAACCGATTTTTTCTATCCGTTACACAAATTTTATCTTATGGAAGATAGCTTTTGAACAGAGTGCCACAATATTATAACGTGTTTCTTGATTCCTTTCTCATGGCGATTTCAAAACAATTCATAACCTATTTTTCGTACTATTTTTTTAAGTAACAATATCGTAGTAATTTTTTTTATATGAAGTATCATATCTTTTTAATAAACGACATATTTTTCATTTAAAATATTACATCTCATATGATAGGGCCTAAAATAAAACTTATATTTTTTTATTATAAATAAATAAAAATTTACGGCTATTTTTTTAAACACTCATGCCATATAGTATACGTTTGAAAACAGTTTCAATTTATGCATCTTGTGTGTCATTAATGGTGAAAAAAGTCATTTAATAATAATGATGAATCAATCAAGTGATGGAACGAAGCTGGACAGTCACTAATGGAAGTTGTTCGTTTGCTATAAATTCATAGATATCTCTAAATTAAGTCTACAGATTCATGCAAGGTTATCAGTAAGAGAAATGGACAAGAATCGCAAAACCTTTAGAGGATTGCTTTGTGGCTTTAAATAAATGATCCCTAAGAAGTGTTTGCTGGGCTTCTGTTCAGGAACAATGATATTGAGAAAAATCATATATAAGGAAGCTAATTGAATGCATTCCCCTCAAGCAATTTCACAGGCGAGTCTGTTTATCATGAAGACTTGATCACCATTTTTGCGTAGGTCAAGATTGGCATTCAATATTCTTCTATACTGACTAGTCGAAATAAGCACCAAAACGATTCTCGACGAATCTTCACTTGAAGAGAACCTAAAAAGCTATATCATCCAGCAAATACGTGAGAAATCAACCACTTAGTCAACCACAACATATAATGACATGCTTATAAGAGGAGAGAATGTGTTACGCGAAAGTACATTGCTTCCATATCTTCTCAGCGCGTACAGTAGTAGCAAAATCCTGTGGGAAAATCTCGAATTTTAAGTGTGACTTTTTTAAGAAGTTGGGACATACTAATTTCTTTTTATGAATGATTAATGCAAACACCCACAAAGCTACACTTGTCGTAGAGTATCTAGAAGAAGCAGGTGTTTTACCGTATGTTATGGCCACCAAGGTCTCCAGATCTTATCTAATAAAATACCTAAAGAATTTTTAGGAACAAGGGATTTCTTAGAACTTCTTTCATGTGTTAAAATCAGTGTTTTCGGAAGAAATAGAATTATTATCATATAAGTTGATTATTAATAGTATAAAAGTTCTTGTTGGTGCTTGTATAGATATACAAGGTGACAACAATTCTAATTAGACAAACCAATAAAAAATATATCCTATATTTAATTCAATTTTAACAACTATAGCTCTTATTTGCATGACAACCAAGATCAAACTCCTATCCAAATTTTTGGCTACCATTTCCTACCTTATAGTATAGGGTAAAAATAAATATTATTATGCCAAATTTTTAAATTCTCTCAATCCCTTTTCTTTTGAAATATCACATTTTCGTGTTTATAACTTCAATTTTCCTCACCAGTGTAATTTAAACTATAAAAATACGCCTCATATTGTTAACTATAGAAATATCAATATTTAAAATAATAAAACCAGTTATATCTACCAAAAACCCCTTATATAAAATATTAGAAAAGATAAAAGTTCATATTGACGAATTTTTATCTTTAATTATACATAAAAAAATTCTATATTCTTTAATTTATACAAAAAAATTATATTATACATTTTGTGAATCATTAACCGTAAATTAATAAAACAAATGGTTACGCATTTGAATTTTCGACCACAGGTAGGCTAAAATAATAAATTAACAAATTTGTTTGTAATTTATAAATAATGTTTGGATAAATGTGAAATTAGATTAGATTTTTACGAATTCTTTTCTTGTAGTACTATTTCTTCTCAGTCATTAATACAGCTATACTATTTCTTTATACGTGCACGTGAAAAGCACTGTTGCAAAATTTTTAATTAATTTTTTTCATATTCAGAAAAAATATTTAAGTAATATTTCAGAAAAACACCTATTCAATTCATCTTCTCTTGTAAATAAATTATTTTTAGCTTATTCTTAAATTTTGTTTTGTATTTTTAAAAAATGCAGTTGAAAATCATTTCGTACATTTCTCTCTCTGGGTGAATTTTAATTCTTAACTTTAAGTATTTAAGTTTCAGATTGTATTTTGAATAAATGCTTCCCTTATGTTTTTAATTTAATTTAAATCCTTCAAGTATGTGGCAGGCTCGTAGACGAAGGCAGTCCGCAAATTCGTAGATAATCGCGCGAGACATGTGAGTGAGACAAGCTGAGCATCTCGGTAGAATCACATCAGACCAAATGACATCATTGATGTCTTAGTTACGTCAGAAAATGAATGGAGCGAGTGACAGTTCTGGATTTCGAGCAGGTTCGATATATCTGGCAACATTCCGCGAAACAACACTAATTTCATTCTTTTTTTTAAGGATAACTATCTTTGCTGTGTTCAAAAAATAATCAACTATAATACCTCATGTTTATTTACACTAGTAGCTACAGTGATGATTTACCTCTTACAAATGTATAACTTATGCACTTATATTATGAAAGTATAAAATAAATATGTTGATTAAATTACATAACGTGAATGTGATAAAATTAACTTATTAAGTTACTAAATAGATAATTTTCAAATCTTAGTTAGAAAGATTTCGATATCTAATTTTGACCATTATGAAAACTTACTCCATTTAAAATTTAAAAGATTCATTAAATATTTAAATACCTAATTTGATTTACAGATTGAGTTAAATTATAAAATATGATATGACAAAATGTTTAATGTTCAGTATTGAATATTATTATATGAATGAAATTATGAGATTAACAATCGCATCTTAATTAAAATATAATTTTTCATTAGTTCATGTTTATATTTTCTTTCAATGTCTACATACATTGTGATGATTAATAATAAAAATAAATTATTGTGCATTTCGCATTTTCTTAGATAAACAGATGTGATGTTTATCAACACTAATTTATTATTATTCCTAGTTTTCAGAAATTTTTAATTTCGTTTTTGCTTAATAATTGTTTGCAGCACACACGATAACAGTAGTTGCAACAATTATTAATTTACTATCCATTTAATTAGCAGAAATTTAATACTCGAAAAATGTTAAACAATGGAAATAATCGGAATAACGGAGCAATCGAAAATGGAACCGAAATGTAAGCAAATTCTCATTGGCTTAAGATATCCCTGACGTTAGATTACAACGTTTTAGCTACGTCACACTACGACATCGCCGAGACAGTATTTATACACTCTGAAATGGCGTCTTAATCGTATTGTTTACCGAATTTGCGGCCTGCAGAAGATTCAAAGCGTGTTGCGTGTGCGTGAAAGAAATCCACACAAAACAGTGATGGAATACGAAAGCATAAACTTTAAAAACAAATGTACAAGCAAACAAAACAAAATAAAGATGACTAGGAGGTTTCCAGAGAAGAAGAGCTGCTCTCTGACTTGTGCCTGCGAGGATCTTCGGGAGTCCACACCTTGGCCACCCTCACGCTGCCCCCCTGGGGTCCCCCTCTCTCGCTGGACCACGAGAGAGAATGCCCAGCTAATGGAACGTAACCAGGAGGTGCCCCTGAAAAAAAACATTCTCCAGTTATATATAGCATCATACAAAACAATAGTATCGACAATAATATTTTTTTTTCATCAATACTGAATTTCATCCTTCATTTTTGGTCTCATCATTTTTCAACACATTTAACTGATTAAAAATTTAAATTAAACTTTGCTAGTAGGATTTCGTACTTCTTATTTTCATAATTCCTTATTGATATCTTAAGGTGAATTATAAAAATTTGATTATATTATTTAAATAAAGTTTTCGTAAGTTTCAGTAAAACTCTTTAATTTAGTAAATGAAACGGATACTTTTCGAAATCAACTGAAGTGAATGAGGGTCATTTTGAAAAAAAAAAGTGATTACCAATAATAAGATAGCATGCAACTTTTGTTTTACTTAAAAATTATTTCAAAACTTTTCAAAAATCAAAACGCTGTTAATGAATTATTAATAAGAATAAAACGTAATTAATACTGAATTTATTTTAAAAAATAACTAAAAACAATTTTGCTATAAAATCAAGCATATTAACGTAATAGTTAATTGGAAACTAAATTCAACATAGTTGGTTGGTTGGGTTTTATGGAGCAAGATCCAAAAATGGACATGCTACGCCAATAAATTCAACATAAAGGAATATGTATCTTAATGGATTTTTTACCATCATATTTTTTATCTGACTAAAAATTCAGGGTCTGTTGTGAAGATGAAAATATTTTCGTACCAGTTTCATTCCGAAAAATACATGTCTAATTTTTTACATGAGATTTAGCAACTTAAATTGATATTTCAGTTGACATAACAATTATAATAATGATGAGCAACAAAAATAAAAAAACGTATTTTTATCTCTGATATAATGAAATGTTATTCTAATTGGCAACACATATTATATTTTGTTAAAATGACATCAAAAACATTCATAATCGTTTTTAATTCTTTAATATTTGGATAATTACTTTTCCTCTGTTTGATTAATAGACTTGAAAGAGAATTTAATTCTTTTTAAAATTCCATGTTTGTATAATATTAACTTTGTTACTAATTTTACGAGCAAACTTCCCTGGAAAAGTTTTCAAGTGGCCAGTTCAAAAGGATAAACTCTTTTTTATTATAGCTATAGATTTAAAATAAGCCTAGCTTGAAACGGAAGGATTTTTCTGAGAGAAAGGGAGAAAATAATTTGTAACCGTGGAAATGGTTCGATAAGCACTTTCCTGGTGGACCAATAGAAGAGGCTCCTTCGGCTTATATCTCTGTGTCAAGACATCTGGAGGAATTCTCACGCCTCTATCTCTGCACAGAGCCGCGTCTATCGATTGCGCCATGCGAAATGCAGCGAAAAGGAGACTAAAGCGGATTTGGAACGATACTTATTCGAAGGGGTCTACAACCCGCATGGCTCTACTACCTCTACAATGATGTTATTTCTTCCAATCATTCTCCAATAAAAATAGATTTTAGATATAAAGGAATAGTCACAAAGAAGTTTAATTAATTCTAAGATTATTTAATCAAAATGCTGTAATGAATTTAATTTAAAGAATCTGAATCTTAGGCGAAAACGATTGTTATTTATTTTTTTAATCACTTAAATGAAGCGATTATAAAAATTCTGTTTTTGATAACAAGAGGAAAAAGAGAAAATAAATTAAATTCAATCTTCTTCTCTCAGTAAATATGCGAGCGAACATTGTTTTCTTCAAGTAGAGAAGGACTAATAAGTTTATTCAAGAAATTTTCATGGTTCAAAGATACGTTAGAAAAACTGACAGTATTTTAAAGCATTTTTTATTCTAGAATTATTGCGATCCCTTAAATTTAAAGCATAATTTCTTAATAATCCAAGACAACTAAATTTAACCCTCATTTACATCATAGCTATGAGTTTTCAAACGGACTACACATTAAAAAATATTAATATCAATAAAATCGCTTAATTAGTTGTGAGTATTTATTCAAATTACTAAAGTAAGAAAGCGAGGGATGGAATGACTTATATGCCGCTTACATTTGAGCAAAAGTGCGTCACTGCTTGTATGAATGGTTAGCTATCTAAGTTTATATTCGGTTTTATTTCTTTTCATTAGTTCCTAATCATTCTGAACATTTTCTTAAAACTGAAATTGTTTCTCCAATTTTGATTTGCACTACTATAAATATGCTAGAAGCTTCTACCTTATTGAAGGGAAAAATCTTTAATGTAACTATCCCATCATATTGCACATATACGCCTCTAATGCAAGCCGTAAACACGTCCACATATCTACACAAACACACTTACAATCGAAAAAAATCTGTTCGATTTAATAGCAAAATTTTTAAAATATAGATTCTGCGAAAATATTTAGAATAAGTTATTTTCATATTGGTTAAAACTTCGCACAACAATACCTTCTGCATTGCCTTCTTATTTAAACAAATCTAAATAAGAAGGCTTAATGCAGAACTTAAATAAATAAAAAAATGAAAAGCAAAATCACTTTACTTTTTATTTTTTTAATAATGAGAAAGAAAAAACATTTAAACTTGCTTATTTGCTTCTTTCATGTATATATATATATATATATATATATATATATATATATATATATATATATATATATATGCATGACATGTATATGCATATCAAGTACTTCGTATAAATTTCTGTAAACTTCTGTAACTGAATTTATATTTTAACTTGGAAAACTCGGTTTTAATGCTTTTAAAATGTATTTCTTTAAAAAATTGAAATTTTAAAAATCAAGTTAAAGCTTAGGTGAAATAATGTAAGTTTAATTGTTTTTGAATTTGTATTTAATGCATTTAATAAAATATACTAGTAATTAGAATTCGCTTCAATTTTTTTCCTCTCTGTCTCTTTTCTAATAAGTCAACTACATAAAATGAAGATTTTTCTCCAAATTCCAAATCTAATGCTCAAAATCAAAGCAATGTGAAGGTCAAATTCAAATTACAATTTTCCTCTAATGAATTGTAAGTTATTGTAAATTGTATTATTGTAAAATATATGCATTTTTAATCTTAGTGATCTGGTATAACAAATATTAATGAAAAATATTTCAATATACATTGGTTTAGATACATACAATTTATATAATGGGGTTTTGGTACATATTGATAGAGAAAAATATATTGATATGGAAACGTGTCTATTTTGGAAGAAATATTTTGTTTGGTAAATTGTATAAAAATTCAAAACATGTTTTTGCAGGACATTACACTTATGGTTATAATTTTAAAAAAATTATTTCTCTTTGCATACAATTTTAAAATCAAAGGTAAATTGCAAATTTCGAAATGTATATAAAATTTTTCATGACAGATAATGTGCGAACTACTGAAATCTAAATAGATTCGGCATATTTAAAAGCTCAGTGTGAATTTATTTAGGTTATTTTCTAAATTAGAAAAAAATTATGCGTACTTTCTGAATTAAAAAATAAATAAAAAAAATCACACAATATGTGTTCAATAAATTCGCCAGATTTTATCAGAAGACATAAATAATCGAGACATAAATTTAAGAAAAAAAAAATTTTTTTTTGTGATATGTGTGCTATAATATACTGAAAGTTATTTCCAAACTCTAAGATGACATTCCATTATAATTTTAGAAATAAAACATAGCATTAAGGAAATCTTGGCTGCGAATTTATGTTTTTTGATTAAAATTAAAAAAAAATTAAAGCAAGGATGAATTATACATTAAATGGTTATAACAAGTTATTGTAGAAATTAAACTCACCAAGCTTTAAATTGTGTTGGGAAAAATTAACGTAAATTTTAAACTGTCATCAAACACTTTCCCTAACTATTGATATTTAAAGAATACTTAACGGACTTTTATAGCTAATCAAACTTTGATATAACTAAAGCGCTATAAAAATAAATAACAAAATACATGTAAAATACGTATTTTAATTTCAAAGAAATTTTTTACGCTTTTTTCATTGATTCTTTCGCTTGCTTTCTTAAGAATTTAGAAACGTAAATTGATTGTGATTTGTTTTTGATATCAATAAAGAAGAGAATTTTTTT
This sequence comes from Latrodectus hesperus, assembly GCA_037975125.1. Taxonomy (NCBI): domain Eukaryota; kingdom Metazoa; phylum Arthropoda; class Arachnida; order Araneae; family Theridiidae; genus Latrodectus; species Latrodectus hesperus. The sequence goes on from CM075860.1 coordinate 75,340,965, forward strand.
TATTCTAATTAAATAACAAACGGTAAAATTATCAAATAAATTGGCAAAATTATTAAGTATCATTGTAACGATTTTTAAAATATTCCTAATTATAGGGCGCTTGAATATATATCATGTTTTTTAAATTATATTTATATTTGTGCAAATCCAAATGTATCAATCAATTTTTACATGAATTTATTGATAATGAAAGGTATAAAAAATGTGTTTTCTTTTCTTTCTTTCAGAAACACTACTAAATGAAAAATTCAATGTTCCTTTACAATTTAAGAAAAATGTGTAGTAGATTACAAGCATTAAATGCTTATGAGGTATTCAATTTTTTTAAAGAATATGATAAAAAAATGTTTTGCAAAATTTTGAAATATCTCTGTTTTTCTGTCATAAGGACTAAATTTCCTTAACTTTTTTTTAATTCTGTGAGAAAAATATAATTTCCACATTTTGTATATTCTTAGATTTTCTACTATAAATATTAGATATAAATTGAGAGCACTTAATAAAAAAAGTAAATTTAATTAAAACCAATTAAAATAATTTAGATATCGTGAACAAAAATTTAAAGAAACGTTTTAATAATGATGCAATCACGATAAATTTATTTAAACAAAATAGTACTTTTAAAATATATAAAAAATTTAAATCGAAGAAAATATCTTAAAAACACCATTTTTTAAACAAGAATTTTTTTTACCTTTGTTTCGTTTTCTGTAAGCATCTGAGTATTCCATAAGAAAAAAAATTATAAAAATATATTTAACATATTTTAAAAGATTATAAACAAGGAAATTGTTATTTTTCTCATATTTTTTTATCATATATTAAATTATTGTTTAAATTTGTCTGAGATACTGATAAAAAAATAGGAAATGAAAAATGTTATTCTTGTAAGATAAAAAAGAAAGAAAGAATAGTGAGAATTTCACACCTGGTGATAAAATTCAAAACATATCGATGGAAAATACGAGATTTTTACAATTTATAAAAAAATGAAGGAAAAAGAATTGCATAAATAGAAAATAAAATGTGATTAAAGTATTTGCATCTGGAATCATAAAACAAAATATTTCCGCTCGAAGAAAATTTTGCATGAATTGAAACATATCAGTGTAATTAATTTCTTATTAATACATATCAGAATTTAAAAAAATTATCAGAGCATTAAATTTTTTGTTTAATTAATAATATTTCTTAGAAAGAAATATGTTTATATATTGTTTTATAAGTAATTCAGTCAGAAATTTTCATTAAAATTAATAAATGTATCTACGATGGCTATTTAATCAAATTTTGTTGGTACTTTTTTTTGTAAACAATCGAATCAGAATTACATAAATATTTTTTGTGTCTAAAATTAAATCGAAACAATACACCATTTTAATTTAAAATTTAATGAATTTATTCTTCTTCTTCAGCACGACAGACCGGGGTATTATTTTTGTTAAAAATGTGACGGTGAATTACTTTATAGTTTAATGCTTTGTTATTTAAGAATTGAAAAATATTTTTTAGAAATATTTATTTAATAATTCTTAAGGAATAATTATTTAATAATTCTTAATTTATTTAATAATTCTTAAGGTTATTCTGAAAAAATAACTTTTAATTAGTTAAAATTTTTATTGATTGAAGTAAAAATAAGTAGTGACTTATTAACTAGTATTGTTTTTGATTACCTGGTGAATATTTTTGTACTAAATCATGTGTAATACATACTAGTTACCTCAAAGCACATTTTCACAATTTTTAAAATTTGTGATCAGTTTTAAGTAAGTAATAATAAATGTAATAATGTGGAGATGAATGTATTTATCAAAATAAAGTTATCAAGAATTTAACAAAATTTGAATCTTGGTTGTAAAAATAAAGTTATTAAGGCATAATATGTGTCAAAAAGTTCTCAATAATGGCTAACACCATTAAATTTATCTATAATTAATACGATTGTTTTTTAAAAAATGAAAAATATATTGTTGATAAAATGTTTTAAAATTGGGTCAAATTCTGTCCCTTTATTTCTGAGTTATGAAAACTTGCTTAGATAAAGTAAAATGGTTAATTTTTTGTGACATTATTGTATTGTTTAATCTTCTATCAAACTTGTTACGCGCGCGATTTAACTTTCAATAATATGCTATACATTTACTTTTAATCACAGTGTTTTATAAATATTTTTTCCTCGGTGTTCATTAAACTATTTTTTTATATTTTATTTATATATTTTCTTTATGTCTATTACACAACAGCAGAAAATGAGTCTACCACTATAACTGTAATAGTAGAAAATATAATTATATTTGCTATATCGCAGAGTAATAGTACGAAATATTGTTCAAAAAATATTAAAAATTGGTTCAAAACTTTAAATTGATGCATTTTACATACGCATTTAAAATATTTAAGTACTTTGAACTTTTCAGTATGATTTTAAATATTAATTTTTAAAATGAATATCATTGTAAAACGATCCCATATCTCACACTTTTTAAGTATGTATTAATCATTGTGTTAAATAAACCAAATTATTTTGCTTCATAAAGCTATATAATAATCGCTGATTCTGGGAATACCTTTAGTTTTTTATTCAAAGAAAAACGTCTGTAAATTAAGTACTCTAAAGAAAGACAAATACATAAAAAATTCTTGAGTTCTACAGAATTCCTATGGTTTATATTTATAAACATAATGAAACTGCACTGAAAAAGATTCAATTTCATCTCTGAAGGTATTTTTAATGATTAAATTATTTCGCGTAATGAGATCGCTTTGACATCATTTAATGACAGTCAAAATGATATATAACGGTAAATCAAATTCATTCCAGCAGTTTTTCAACTATAATTTGTTTTAATTCTTTGAAATAAAATACTACCAAATTTTGAATTTAATGTCATTTGAATTTATTTTATAATATTGTGTACATTATATCTGAATTAATTTGTAAAGCATATTTTGGGAAGATACCATGTCTTCAAAATCATATTTTCAATTGTTTAAAAAAAGTATTTCATTGACAAATAAAATGGAGCATATCAGAAAAAGCAAATTTTTCATATGATCTAATTTGTCTTCAATATTTTTTGTCCCTCACTTGTATAGTAAATAAAGTACTTCTGTAAAATTATAATTTAATATTTCTAGGAGATGAGAGATTTTTCGGTAGAAATTTTTAGATGATTTAACAGTTTTATGAAAGGTATGTACTTCATTAAAATCCCTTTTAATTATTTAACTAAACTTTCAACACCTGAAATTAAAATATAGAAAAACTAAATGATTAAATTTCAGTTTCTGGATTTTTATCGTAATGTAAGTAGATATACATAATCTCCTTAAATGAATTTATTTTTAATCTCCTTTAAAGTTTATTTTATGATCTTTTTGAGAAAATGCATTTATAAAAATTGCTTTTTTATTAGGTCCATTATTTTTCTCTTTTAATTTAAAGAGTAAATATTGCAAGATTCTTGTTAATATTGAAAAATAATTTCATTTAAATTTGATTAACAAGATAATTTTCTAGTTAGATTTTTTTAAGAAAGTTGTCTCATTTTACAGGGAACAACAAAAAATTAAAAAAATATTTTTCAATGAAGTTAGCTTTAGTATTATACATTCAAATTAGTAAATACTCATCACTATCTGCCTGCTTGTGGAAATGCTGTTATGTATGTGTTTATTGAAATTCAATAAATCTCCAGTATGGTAAACATTTCTATTATTTTTCATCACTCATTTTAAACCATCAAATCTCTGAAGTCAACTTTTTAAATATCTACAATATTTAAAATTTTAGATACTTAAAAAGCATATATTTTAAATATCAACAATATTTAAGACTTTGTATTGCAGCACATTGTGCTTCTCATCTAATGTTAGAACGTTAAAATGTGAACTACTCAAAATATGTTCAGTTTTCTATTTGAAGAGAAAACTCACAGACAAACACACAACATAAATGGAAAAATGTGAAAAATCCAAGACTTTAGACAGTAATTACACACTTACCAAAAAATTAGAAACCTTTGTAATTTAGATTTAAGTGCTTACTTGGAACTAATTATGCAAAAAATATTTATGACGTAGCCTATACGTCGTTAAAAGGCTACATAAATTAGGTATAAGAATACATATCACGATGAATGAAGTAAAATAAGAAAAAAAACTACTAATCTTTCATCGTTTTAAAAGGAATTATCGTTGCCCTTTCAGAAGGGACCTTTATTTTGATGACAGCAATCAATGTCGTCTTCAATGAATTGCACATCATAACAGGGATTGCGCAGTGCTTTAAATGTCAAACATCATGAACCAAGACTCTTCCCAACAAACATCACCTCGAACTGCGAGCAAAGAATTGTGAAGATAGAAATACATAGTCACGTTCCAGGAATAAGCCACTCATTTCTGACCGAAATGCAAAAATTTGCTTGTATTGATGCATAGATAATAAACATCAAAGGATAAAAGTACCTTTTCCCGAGTACTACACCTTATTTTCCATTGAAAAATGGTATAGTACCCGGGAAAACGGGTACTATACCATTGTAAAAAACGTTGAATTTGATAAGGACACAACCAAGCCATATATCCATTTTTACTTATTCACACTGTACATGAATTTAGTGGAAGTATCATGATATGGGGCATGTTCTGCTGACATGAAAGTAAGTATTTCTTAAGAGCACGAGTAAACAAACAACCATGAGATGCTTAGATACGTTGGCAGATCAAGTACGTTCTTTTTCACTTTGATGGTGAAGATATTTCATGGATGATAATATAACTATATATTATGCTAGAAGAGTTCAAAATTGTTTCGATGAACTCTTTCTGATTTCCAATACATTATCTGACTAATGCAAAGCCCATATCTTAACCACGAAGAAAATGTGTGAGATACGGTGGCAAAACTCTTCCAACAGCACTCTCCACTCTCCTCTAATTTACAAGACAAAAAGCTAAATAGGTAAAAGTTTACAAGCAGGCGTCTCTTTTTTTGCAACTTTTTATATGTATATATTATCTGTATATATGTATATAATATATATATATATATAATATATGATATATATATATATATATATATATATATATATATATATATATATATATATATATATATATATATATATATATATATATATATATATATATATATATATATATATATGCATGTATTATGAATATGTGATATAAATACTGTTGTTCACATAATGTGAAACTTATGGATTGAATTATAGATTTTAGATTAATTTTCTCAAATTACGTGAATGTTGTGAGAGTCATAAAATTGAAAAATGCTAAGCTATTAAGGGAATAAAGCTAATAAATATGTAGTTCGTATTTAAAAAAATCCTTCTGAAAGAATAGCTCAATATTTGATTGATAAATTTAAAAAGAAACGATAAATTAAAAATAATAAAATTCTGAATTCTGAGATTCTCTCTCTCTCACCTCATGCATTACACTTATTTTTAATTTCACTTTTGTTTCACAAATTATGTATACATATATTAGGCCTAATATTATAATTTTTTTAAAAAATTTGAGCAACACAGTGATTATGCGCAGTAAGCAATTATGCGATCTCACGTAATTAAATTCAATAATTTAGAAAATTATCTTTGTCTTAAATTAAAAGTAGTTGTTTAGAGAAAATGTTTGAATCCATATATCAGGGGAGGCCAAGTTCCTTGATAGTCCGAGCAATTTTTCAAAATTTGAAATTTTTCACGAGCCGCTATTAAAGTCAAAAACATTAAGTCTTGTAAACTTTCGTCGTCGTCTTAGTTCTGAATAGGTTATATTCTTTCCTTTTATAAATGCTGTCATCGAATCAAACAAATCTACAAATCGATTTAATACGTTGTACCTAGATAACTATCTAACAATGCAAAAGAAATTAATGTCTCTCTCTCTCTCATTTGGAAGTTCTTCGTTCTTTAATTCTTCTAGGAAATTTTTGAGCTGCCAATAATTTTTTGCATTGGTGCAAATGTAATTTACAATTTGTAACACTGTTTTCATAACATTAGGGTATTTTAAATATTTTGTAACGAGATGTTCTCGGTGAATTATGCAGTAAATCGGTAGTAATTGGGGAATTTGAGAATCATCTCTTAATAGCCCAATAAGACGGACTTTTTCACCAAGCATTGCGAGAGCTCCATCCGTTTGCAATGCTGACAAGTTTATTAAGAGACACATGAAACGTTTTTATAAATGAAATCTAATGCATTTTTAATATCGACACCTCAGGTTGATTCTTGAAGTGCTACCAAATCTAATAATTCTTCTTTAACAACGAAGTCAGTGAAACAAAACTGCCAATTACGGAAGATCTGTGATATTTGTCGATTCGTCAAGGGCTAAGCTGAATGCAATACAGTTCTTCAAATCATTTCTTAAATTATATTCAAGAGATGTATTTATTGAAGTTATACGTCATTAGGTTGTGTATCTCAAGGTGGTAATTTGCGGAACAACTTTGTGCAATGCTGCATTATTTGGATCTAAAATTTTAAGTACACGTCCCAAGCAATATTCCAGACGATAACAAAATTATCTTCAGCCACATTATTAGCTTGACTGATAAGGGTCATCAAAATTAACTGCTATTTATTTAAAGTTGATTTTAAAGAAGCAAATTTATCTAATCTTAATTTGGAATTTGGTGGATACTGATTGGAAAACTGAGGATGATTGGTTTCATAATGTCAACTTAAATTGTTAACGTTATAATTTTTTACCATGGAATTACAAATAACACATAATGCTTTTTCATTTCTGTCAATAAAAAAGAAATTATTCTCAGACTCATTATTAAAACTTGTAATTTCTTGCTCTTATTTTCTTTTTCTTTATTTCCTTTCTGTGTCGTCATCTTTTTAAAAGAATTAGAAATAAATAAACAAATTTAGAAAATACAAATTTTGTATTATTAAAACAATAACAACACGTGTTACATACTGCGAAACAAATTATAGTTAACTTTGCAAAAATTCCAAATTAGAAAATATATCCGTAGCAAGAATGATACAAATTGTTTCCTCCAGAGGACAATATCAATGTTCCTTTGCAATGAAAGTTTACAAATTCAAAATCGGTTTGGAGGTGGAGGATTACGGACGATAACGCCACTGTTTGTGTTCATTCGTGCAATTGTCGATGAGTCATATCATTCTTAATTTGGACGGAAATGAAATTTGTTACAACGTTGCATTTAGTCTTTCATATTTGTTTTCGGTAATTTAAAAGACATTTTGAAACACATACGGAACAATATTTTTAAATATAATAAACAAAAAAGAAAAGGGAACTAGGGTTCATTTATCCAGAGCCATAAATAATCCTTCGAAGAGCCACAGGTTGACCACCCCTACCACATATATAAATAAAAAATTTTTATTTTTCACATTGAGTAACCTTTATATGTATGTTAAATCATTACCAATATAAACACATTCATATAAAAATTCATCTTGAAATAAGTTGGAAATTGGGATTTTTCATGACCAAATTAGAAACGTTGAATCAATCACTGGATAAAAGATGCTCTAATGAAATCTATATCTAAATACTTTACTAAAATATTGAGGGTTAAAAACCTTTTTATACAACTTTTTTTTATTAAATTGAATAGATAATGGGGAATTAATATTACAATTTGTTCTGAAATAATTTCTTGTAAATCATCATCTCAATTTAAACTGTTCCAGAGCATGATATCATTTTGCTTCCGTACTTGATTTGGTACTACTGGTTATAAAAAACTATGTATAATTTTATAGTCAAAACACTCTTTGTATTACTAGAAAACATTTTTTATCTTTTACTTTAATCATATTAAAAATTCAATAATTCTATAAAAAGTACTGAATATTCAAAATCATTAAAAAAAATAGAGAGAGAAACACATTTTTGAAATAAAGCATTTCCGATTTCTCTAAGCTTAATTTTTAATAAATTACTTGCAAATGAAAAACTAAAAAGACTTTGGTTTACTCTTTAGGTTATTAATGAAATATTTTAATCTTTTAAAAGAATAACCTTTGTTATTCTTTTTCACTTGTGATATGTAAAAATTGCATTCAAAAGGGCGCTTAAACATTAAAAAACATTATGCTTCTTTAAGCTATACTCCCTTTAACTGTCACCTCACTTTTTGACTCTTTAGTATGTGCTTACAATTAACTCAAATTAAATAAAAAAAATATTAGGATATTTCTTTGTTAAACTCTTTCTGCATAATTTTGGAATTATTCAAAAGATTAAATGAGATTTATATTACGATGTATTTTTTCTGCAATGTAGCTTGAGAGGCACACTTTTTGCAATGTTTTAAGGAAAGTGATTCATAATAATAGTTGTTTCTGTATATTTCAAAATTAAAGAATTTGTGTAGGGAAATGATAAGTCATAAAATATTTACGTACGCCATAAATCTAACAAGGAATCAACAAATTAATTGAAAATTTGTATAAAAAAATAGACTATTATGTTATATTAAAGTACAATGTATAGATAATTTCAATAATATTAGAACTTCTAGTAAAATATAAATATTATATTTTCTTTTATATTGCATACATATTATTTGCCAATTGTATATTCTATTTTATTTCTCCTTCGTAATGGTGATTCGAATCCAGTCTAAAGTGTTTTTCATAGGCATCAATAAATGAAATATAATATTAATATCTGTATCTAAGCTGACTACTTAAACTAAAACAATCATTGCAAAAAATTCATTTGCAATTTTAGATTTAAGAAAAGGAACATAATGGTAAGAAACATATTTCATTTTATGAAATTGAGAAAAATTTGTTAATGCCTTTCTTGACAAAATTTACCAACTATTATGCATATAATATTATAATCAATCAAAAAGCCATTTCTCATGAATTTTACATCCTTACATTTACAATTGTATCTAAGCCAATTTCATATTCCAGATTTATTTATTTATTTTATTTCTTCTATTTTATATATTTTCAAATTCTTTAAAGTAGATATAGCTATAGAATATACTTTAATACATAAATGTTGATAATTAAAATGGTCACATAAAAGAATAATAATTTTCACCGTTTGCAACAAAGTTTGTTTGGTGACACTGATTCCACAGTTAAAAAAATCCCTTTAATTAAATAAGCATCATTTTTAGTTAAGTAATGTAATAAAATGCTTATTACAGTATATATATTGCATACTAATCTTATATAATAGACATTTTACAAACTTAGAAAATTAAAATGAAAATATTACTTTTGTTATGAATATTTTTATAAAGTATTTTAAAAGTTTCATGTTTTATGCATTGTGCCTTTTTTATTAATATGAAAATAAAATACTCGAATAATTAAACTTTTAAGAAAAAAATACCCGTGCCTTATTTCGACATCTTTTAATCCATGATTAGGGTAATACTGTATGTTCTACAGTATGAAACATGACACTATTAAGGATGGACCGTATTAATGTAGAATACACAGTATTAGTTTATTTTTATTTATTAAGTAAAAGCAACCGTATCTGAGGCATAGTGGTTATCACATCCTCCTGGTGTTCCTATCTTTGGAATGATAGGGGCTCTGATCATGGATTTGCACAGCAAAATTCACAATGAGTCTCATTAGAAAGATAAAAAATTCAATGAAGCATTGCGCGGATTCATTCGGAATATAAACGATTGATGTACTATACCTCTATGACATTGTATGATCACCTTCTTGGGCTGCTCAGCAGCTTGACTTTGCAAGGGATCACTCGGGTGGCGTCCGGAGTTGACCAGTTCACTGAGAAAGCTGATGTAGCCGATGGCCAGGCGAAGGGTGTCCACCTTTGAGAGTCGCTTCTCGTAGGGCAAGGTGGGGATGTGCACTCTCAGTCCTTCGAAAGCGTCGTTAATCGACTGCATGCGGCGTCTCTCGCGTAGGTTCGCCGCTTGACGCTGCTGCACTTGCTGCTGGACACACTTGCGACGACGTCTCTCTTGCCTCCCCCCACGCCCCCCGACGTTCTCTTGGTCGGCGTAGGGGGGCGGCGAATCAAAGCCCCCTTGCTGCTCCAAGTGCTGCAGGAACTGGCGGTTGACCAGGTCCACGTTCTCCATGAGGATCCCGATGGTGGACGCCGGGGCGTGTGGGCCGGACCCACGTCTTCGAGACACCTTCAAAGCCAGAAACAATACTCGTAGTCACATAATGTGCAGACACATGAACTCTTACATTTACACATAGAAATTTTTTTTTCTTAAGATAATCACTTATTAAAAATTTCTTAAGAAATACACGCGTTCTGGAGAAAAAGAAAACACAGAGAAAAGCTTTTAATGTTTTTTTAATAATTATATTTTATATAAAAATTATAAATTAATAAAAGCAAATTTAAAAAAAATAAAAATAGCTACAATGAAAGCATTAGAAGTGTTAAATATATTTTATAGAAAGCATTCAAAGTATTAAATATATTAATAAATTAAAGCACTCAAAGTGTTAAATGTATTTAAAAAACACACACATATTTTTTTGCCATTTTTCTCTACTTATAGGAAAATTTTTTGAACTTTTTCAGTTTTTATCTTAGATTTTTAAAACTATTAATAGTTAGAAATGAATGAAAGTTGCTTATTTGAATATTGATTTCTAATAGGATATTTTACATTACACAATTATTTTTCTATAATTAAATATTTATTGTTAATTTATTAATATTTTTATCTTTATAAAAAGAAATATTGTAAAAAGATACATAATTATTTTTATGATTTTCTTATTCCCTTACTCTAACAGCTGAAAGCAATTGTAGGACATTTTGAATAGAATTTTAAATTATTGCCTTCCGAAGGAAATTTTTATTAATAATGTGTCTTATTTACGTGTCGCAAAGGAAACTTCCTAGTGATATTATTGTGGACTCATTTTTAGATGATAGAAGTGAGATATTTGGTAGATTAAAACGCGTCTCTTCATGGATCAGTTTTTAAAATTCTTCACTATATTTAGTGATATAAGAAATGAAAAGTTATGAAGAATTATATAATAATAATGAAGAATTAATAACTATATAATGAAGAATTATATAACATTAATTTTAAATTATTCTTAACTAAGTAACTAACTCCCCGGCGCTCAATCTATGTTGTACCATGGCCTCCCAAGACATACGACTACAAAACAGTCTGCCTCGTGCCTTAGTTTTCCAATTTGTTAATCATTTTTTTAAGCTCTTTTAATTTTTTTCAACCTCATCCATTATCTTTTCCTTGGTCTTTCTCGTTTTCTGTAATCTTGACAATGACCTTAATTTTTTTTGGTATATTATTGTTTATTTATTCTTTCCATGTGTTCAGACCACACTGGATTCGTTTTGATTTTTATATAGTTTATTACATTTTAAAACAGTTTTTGAATTTTATATATAGTTTTCTCCAAACATTACCATCTTTGATTAGAAATTCTTATACTTAAAAGTTATGATTCAAAAAGTTTGTTCCAAATTTTCCCATTTTATCATCATTTTTATAACACATGAATACTGTTAACTTTATTACATCAGAATATTTTTTTTCCTTTTATATTTTGGATGAATAAAAAATCGGTATTTTTCCATTATATCCCCGTATGATAATCGCCATAACAGGAAAGAAAAAAATCGTAAAATACTGGTAAATCCATCGTGCATTGTGTAAAAAGGTTTGCATTTTTAGAAATTACTGAAAAATTTTACATTTTATAAATTAAATAATTATCACTTTTTACAAAACTTACTTAAATGCCTATGTTTATTTATGGCTGAAACTGCTTAACAATAGCATCTGTGACCGATTGCGTATGTATAATGTATAAGTACCTTTTTTTGTAATAAGACAAAATTGATTTTTTTTACCCTTGGCGACTTGTGATCATAATGCTTCTGTTAACGGATAAAATTATCACTAAAAGCCATCTTTTGCACCAATTTGCTTTAGTTTTGTATATCACTCTTCTCTTAACATTTATGGAAAAAAAATTTCGATTGGAATTTGCTTAATTTAAAGTAAAGTTTTGAGCCATTATAATCATATTTACATTATATTATTTCTCTTCTCCTTAAGAAACATGCTATTTCTTTAGGGTCATGTTATGGAAAAATGTCAAAATTCTTGTTGGAGATACAGAATCACATAGAGTAGTAATTAAATGTTTATCATATTTATATGATGATTTCCTTAATCTGAATCTAAGAGACTTGGAAGATCTCGTATAGCCTATGTTAATCCAGTCATCAAGCTGTTCTTAATGTTATGGCCAAATTTGACGATTAAATGAAACTGTATTTTTTGATTTATGATTTTTTTCCTTATTCCCGAATCGTAATGCTACGATAAAACTAAATAAGCAGCAATTGGTTATTCTTAAATTATGCTGTTTATTTAGATCACTTTTCTGGTTTTATTTATTTTATTGCACACATAAATACTGTACACTATAATCAACGAGCTCGTGATATTACACAAGCGGTTAGAAAGATTCACAACAGTTTAGTACTCTATTATAAAATATCAATAAAACAAATAAAATGAAAAAGCAATGCAAAGAAATTATATCTTAAGAGAAAAACGTAGCTCTATGATCACAACCGTTTTCTGCTATGACAGTTGTAGAACCTTCTGCGCACAGGAACCATTAGTCCTTCAATCACAAGGTTAATGCGGTTTCAAAACTTTCTTATTAATCAAGCAAAATAAATCATAAAAATTATACGAAGTTCGCATTTACCGAGGGGTGAAATCTATACGATTTTCATTGGATTAAGAATTTTTATACTGGGCTACACTCTTATTCAATTAAACTTATGTGAGATGGAACTATATATGCATGTATAAATCTATTTTCAAGATTTTAAGATTCTTTAAAAGCAAAGCAAATGAAATATATACCGATGGAAATTAGAAAAGTGATAGCTTAATATTTAAAAAAAAAAAAAGAAAGAAAAAAGAAATGTGCATTTGACGCTTACCTTGTATGAAAAATAGAATCCAAACAAGTAAAAAGGGTACCTAATGCGAAGGTACTCGCACGCTACTTTAAGATGAATCAAGTGATTCACTGATTGAATCGAAGCTATGAAGAAATTACAACTTGAAAATATTCACTTCCGTAGTCTGAAGAGCTCATCGCGCTTCTGAGGTAGTCATTCCAGAAACATATTCAATAGCTTATTTTTCCCCGCCCTTTCTTCCTACTGCACTTGCGTCACTCCGCCTAGCGACCAATGGGAATCAACTTGCATCCTTTCCCAATGCCGTTACTCTGCCGCCACCCCCCCCCCTCAATACACAGAAGCTCTCTACGCAATTTCCGCCAGCATTATCCGTTTTTATATACAAATTAATTAGGACTGAATTCAAAACTCAATTACTGTTTCAATGAAATTATTTTTCAAAACCTACGCAAAATTTATTTTAATTTCATAGCCGTAAGTCAGTTATTGCTATTTAAATAGTAAATTTTGTTCAAAATAACAATCATAAAATATACAACTAAATAAACATTCAGACAATAACCATCAAATTCCAACAATTTTTAAAAGCTGAAAATGTATATCTTAGATTTTATCGTTCATCTATTATTAATCACAATAAATCCAAATAGATTTTCCGCTTGAATGAAAATTTTAAAACCAACGAGGGAAATTAATTTCTATATTCGAGTAATTACATAATATCGAAAGCAACTTATTTAGGTATAGATAAAGCAACTATGTAACAGCTTAAAGTACAAGGTATATAGCTAGTTAAGTCACACACAAACTACAAATTTAGCGCATCTCGAGTTGAAAACACTTCTTAAATTATCATTATTAGTAGTATGACAATCCTTGGGCTGGGCAAGGTTGATTCAGCCTTTCATCCCTTCAGTGGGTCAATAAACTGAATACCTAGCATGCTTGGAAACTAAACACTGGGGGTTTCAAGTTAGGCTGACCACCTAACTGGGACATATGCCTCGCACCCCAGGGCCCTCTGTTATGAAAACAGTAATGGATACAGTAGGTCTTGACCCACATGGGCTGTCGTGCCACAGAGTTTGGTTTAGTTTAGCAGTATGACCGTGCTTCTGGGAGTCAAAAATTCTGGATTCAAAGGATAATTGGAAATCAGGAAGACGGTTGTTACTCATCTGCATGTCTGTCGAGGTTGAGTGCTAAGAAAATTTTCCTGTTTCCGCCTTTGCGATGTGTAAATACGGCCCACTATTTTCGAAAAACCCTGTAGGAAGTCATGGGATGCTTTACAACGGTCTCTGGTTTTTTGGTGGTTTTACTATACGGTGTAAAGTTTCTCACGCTGCTCGGAGAATTACATTGATAAATCTAATTATTTCGAATAACTGCTGTCAACAAAATGTTATTTAGTTAAGTAAAGAATTCATTTCGATCTCAAGATCAATGTCTTTACCTGGAACAAGAAAGAAAAAAAATTTTTTTAACTGTCACAGAAAGAAAAAAATTCGAAAGATTATTATAAATAGTATCTATCTAATAGTGAATAGGGGGCATGCTGAGTAACATGAGACGGACGCAAATTATTTTCAGTTATACTTTTCTCTATATCTACATATTTTTTAACAATGTCTCAAGAGTAAAGCAAAATAATTTAAGCGAATTCATTTTAAGATAAAATATAAACAATACAGTTACATTGAATAATACAGTTATAAATACACTAACTGTGATTTGTGTTATAAGCAATATATCATATCATAACGTTTAAGTATTAATATTTTAAACAGACTGCATATATTTTTGATATACCATTTATTTTTTCTATAGAAATGTTCGCTTATAATTAAATTTTCCCAATTTTACAGTGCAAATTTCCAATTTTTGAGAAAAAATGTACTTTGAACTAATATATTATGTTATTTTGATATCTCATAATGGACACTTAAAGACAATGTCAAGACTTTTTTTTTATCCATCACGTGTTATTCCTTTTTGAAAGGACTTTTCATTGTATTCCACCGGAGGTTATCCTAAGAACGCTTAAGCATCCGGTATGACAGATGAACATTAAAAGCGGAAATGTAATACCCATCTCTGGTGATTGACAATAAGTTGTATCTAACCTGAGACCTTCTTCGAAGAGTATAATTCAATTATTTAACTACGATATATGTCCTAATAATTATAGATTTTGATTATGTAAGTTTGTAGGCTATTAGAATTTTATGAGATTCTTATAACATCCCTTCCTATAAAAATAATGCCTTTCAGACAAAATAATGTAATAACAAATGATATGAGCGATTTAAACAAAAGAAGTGAATTCAGTTTTACTTAAAAAACAGCTTATTACAAATTTTATTATATCCGAGAAATATAATGAATCAATAGTATTTAATAAATGTAAAATAAACTCTGCTATTTTTTTAATATCAATTCACTTTTTTAAATTTATTTTTGCAACAGAGAATGTTAATTGGATTTTAAGGATGTTAATGGTGAACTGTTTGCTAAACTCTGCTCTTCGATTCATAGATTCAATTTCCAACACAGACGTAAATGTTTGCAAAGATTCAGCATCCACTTTGAATAGTAAATCCTCGTTGAATTGGACCTCATGTGCAAGAAATATTTGTTGAAAAACAAATAAGCTAAGTTAAAAAATTTTAGAGCTTGCTTATTTCATTATCTTTCAATTTAATTTTTATTGTATAATAAAACAAAGTTTAATATTCCCAATGCTTAAGGAATTTTCAATGACAACTTTAGTTAATGGAGGACTATTGTAAACTCGTTTTTCAAATTGTTTAAAACAGTAGCAATGTCTCAGTTTCTTAGCATGTTCATAATTCATTTGAATATTTCAGCTTAAATCCATTCGCATTGTTTGTAAGGAATTTTTTTATTCCTATTTCTTATTTATACATATTCGGAAGTCTTGTATGATTTTTCGAAACAGTCTTTTTTTCCATTGAAATGATAAGGTGTCTAACTAGTCACACTTATGCATAGGTACATCCTGTAAATTTTTCAATAGTCTTTTTGAAATTGAAAATGCATAATTGCTGGAATGAAAGAAATAATTGTCATAATTGCAAGCTTAAAAGATCTTCTTTACAAACAATCCATTCACATTGTTTGTAATGATGATCTTTAATATAAGCTTCTTATATCAGTTATGTAGGACCTTTCCGATAAAAGTATTTAATTTCAGGTGTAAACAGTTGTTATACATGTAATTATTCATAGATAAATATAAACCAATCTTTTCCTTTATAGGATTGCAATAATTTAACTTAGAGTTATTAAGTGTTCGACCAATATCTACAGATCAATCATTGAAATAATTTTGGACATAATTGAGTGTACAGATGGACACATGATCTGGCTACCTTCGAAATCATAACTGTTCATAGATGATCATGCTGTGATGGTATGCTGGGTGGCATATTGTGATGGTATGTTGAATGGTATGATGGATTCGGCTGTAGTGGATATCAAACTCACTATTTTTTGCACACAAGAAAGATTTATTTCCTCACTAAGTCTCTGGGAACTATAGAAGGCAATCGTATCATTAAATAATAATTAAATCCATAAAATACTCCTTCAAGTGCGAAATTTTGAATTATTTTCAGAAGTATTTCAAGATTTCTGCAGTCAGTCTGTCGGCTGTGCATGAAAAATATAAATCTAACACCAAATTTAAGAGGATTGATAAGAGCTTAGAGATCACCAGACCTGAAGATATTACTAATATTACCTACATTAATAATGACAAAATAGAAAAATAACTCGCAGACTTAAATAGTATTGATTTTTGAACAACGATTTGAATATTTAAATAATAAGAGGGAAAAATCAGTGTGATTATTTATAGAAAAATTTCTGAATATTTTATGGGAAAATGTGCCACCTGTTTAGTTTTAGAACTATTTTCATTTATTGGATTCACAAAACGATGCAAATTTATAAAAAAAGAGAGAGTCTAGTGTTAGCGTAAGCAAAGCATTAGTCTTAAGATTTGAAAGATATTGTTTACAAATATTGCAATAATTAATTTAAAATTCTAATTAATTAATGAATTTTTTAAAATTTGAATCGTCCTTGTCGATTTAAACTAACCATAAAGTGTTTTGTCTTGTCTTTTTCATTTTGCTTTTTCTTCTGTTTAATTTTCTTGAATCAATATAAAATCAAATTAATAACTTGAATCAATATAAAACGGCTTCTTAAATCGATGCTTTGGTCATTATAAAAGAATTACATTTTATTAACGAAATGAATTTTGACAAAATTCTCAGATTTTCGATGGTGAACTTAATCTTGTTTGCTGCAGCTAGAAGAATGATATTTGAAGGCAGGTAGCAAATTTGTCGACATGTCGGATTTACGACGCCGTCTCAATACGATGTTGTCATTAATTATGAGTGACTCAGATGAAATGTTATTCGACGTCATTGATTTTTTAAACCAACAATTTTAAACTCAACTATAACGAAAGTAACAGCCATTTTATGGTTACAAATGTTAAGTTGGAAATGCATTCTTCATAAGTTGGAAATGCAAATCTTGATTTATCAGTAAACATGACATTACCCCAGTTAGACAGAGTCCGATTGACATGTTCCCGGCACCACTTTAATCGTGCCCCTCTTGATTGGACGGATAGACAAACACAAACTCGTGGTACCCGGGCGTACAATCCACTCATATGCATTCTTCGACGTACAGTAGCTGACAAGCGTCTCGAGCCAGAGCCCGGAGCCTCGGCTCCCAGAAGATTTTGGCTATGATTCAGTGACTTGGCGATGTAAAGAAAGCGATAAGTTTCTCTGGCTAGGAAGTTTATCTCATTGTTAAACATGGCGCATTTCACAACTACGCTTTCCGTTTTCCTTTAGAAAAATGTATCGATTTAGTATTGTTATATTTTTATAAATATAACAAATTATTAGTTAATTAATTCATCGGGAATATAATTTCTTTGTATTATAAAAACAATGGATGTGTGTATTGCGTTTACATGATCTTTTCCTCTCTAAAGATTAAATGACTTAGTATTGTTATATTTTCGTAAAAATAAGAAAGAATTTGTTTATTAATTCATTGTGAATATAATGTCTATGCATTATTAGAACTATTAATTATTTATTCATAAATAATTTACTATTGTTTATAAATATGTAATTTGTTATGTTTATTAAACAGATTATGCATAATCAAACATAAACCCTTTTGACATTATTGCAAACAAAGTAGCTGAAAAATATTTCATACAAAGTTTCTACTTAAGAAAGAATTTTATTTTTTGAAATTTATTTAGCTTGATATCTTGATTTATCTAAAGGAAGAGAAAAATTGTAGTTAATATTATATGATTCATTGTTTCTTTACAAAAATATTTCTCCTAATTCAGATTCTTTATTTTAATCACTGTTCAAATTCATCACCATCATGAGAACAGTATATTTTTTCATCAAGTACATCCTCACTGGGTACCTTCTGCTGAAATAGTTTTCTTCGAGAACTCATCACTTTCATTTTCAGTTAATTTTATATTTGTACACTATTCTTTAGAAGTAAAACGGCTAACAAGAATAGGAAAATAATCTGGAGCTCAAAATTGAGCAGCTTATGAAAAAAGTTTTGAAGTAATATTTGTGGCTTTGGGCACGGAGTCATCCCAATGTTATATGAATTCTGAGAAATTTAGTGAAAAAAATTTATTTAGTTTCACCCTCAGATTTTTACATACGATATTTTATTCCCATTTATATTGATATTATCTTTATTAAAACACAAAAATCAGAATGAAATGTTATATGAGTGTCTTTTTATTCATATAAATGAAATTTATAAATTTTCCCGTTTTTAAAGAATATAAACCTTTTTGTATTTCAAATAAATGAGTCGCATTCTTAAATTGAACTACAGATGTTCAATATTTACAACTTGTGATACATCTTATTTTGAATTTTTAATTTAAAAAATAGACGATGTACACACTAAATAGCAAAATGTTTTTATTCAGCGGTTTTTTTATTGAAATTTATATTACATACAAAGTTTATTAAAACAAATCATGTGTGCAAAAAATGCTTTACACAATTTTTATTTTGGCTTTGGAAACAAAACTTGAGATGCTAATTTATAATTAAAGCATGATAGTGTCAAAAACAATTTATTCAAATTAATTTTATCATGAGAATACAAAAATAAGAAGGAAACGTGATAATGCAATTCACACTTCTTTGTTACTTTCATATTATCACATCCACCTTATCTGCGAAAAAATAAATGTCTTCAGCACCATATAAAATACAAATAAAGTTGTTATCTATTTCTATTTTAAATATGGTGCTAAGATATAAGCTAACTATTCCGCTTTTCCTTCATATTTCGAAAAAATATTAAAACTTGCAAACATATATCAGCAAATCGACTAACACGAACCTCGTTTCAAATTAGACCGGGGAATAAGAAACCATAGGGTTACTAATATTAAGTCTGAACAATAGTCACATTTTACACCGCCAAATTATTGCAACTATTCTCTTCAAGTGCGCATGCGTTAGAATTCCCATTTGGAGCCGACGTTCCGGGCCCGGTCTCGAGACGCTTGTCAGTAGCTGCAGATATCACCTTACCAATGGACGCAGTAACCATAGATGTCACACGTGTGGAGATCGTCCCGCGATTCCACTTGTCTATAATCGCAATATATCGATCTTCCGCGAGGTTTGTAACCCTTGGGCGATTGGTTACGGGCCATCGAACAACTGTCTGAGCGGTTTGGAAATGTTTCCATAAACGTGAAATTACAGAAAAATGAACGCCAAAGAAAAGAGCGACATCTGTGATCAACTGTTCTGCTTCAATGCGCCCTACATCACTCCAGCTCTCAGAATCTTCCATTCGTCTTCTGAAAGTCATAGAAACACGTATATCTTGAAAACAAATTGTTTTAAACACCTTTAAAACAATTTGTTTTCAAGTTATGTTTTAAACACCTGTTTTAAACACCTTTTATCAACACTTTGCAATCAACTTCTGTAACTCTTCATAAAGCTGGTATCTTATAGGACTGCTCTTTTTTCATATTTCTTGACATGAAAGCGCAATGTTCTGTTACCTAACATATTTGCATACTTCCATCTACGTCTGCAGCGATTTGCATCCTCTCCAATTCTGATTGGCTTCCGCAAATTAGCATTTTTCTCACCGTGCTTAACTTTTGAAAGTGAGTGCATATTATATTTCGAAAATTTGATTAACACATAAAACATTTTAAAAATGAAAATCATTTTCGCTGACTTTATGTTTTTATATGAATATTTGAAAAATTAATAATTTGCTTTGTAATTTTCATATGTTTAGTGGATTTAGTTGCTAATTTTTTAACTTATTTTTAGTAAATCTAAATGATCAGTATTTATTTTAAATTTTCCTGGTCCATATAAATAGTTTGAAAAAAATTCACAGATTTTTATGCATACAATCATAAAAAGTTTGGAAACTGATTGCATACAATTTATTTATTTTAATATCATTGATTGTAATTTAATGTAAAAAAATATCAGGAAAATTACTACTAAGAATCAAAAGTCAAAAATGTAAAACTATTAAACTTTTGATATATTCCTTTAAATTTTTTCGTAATCCTTTCGTTGATAATAAATGTGTCAGAATAATGTGTTTGCCAAAATTGATATTTTAATATTTTACTTATAATATCTTTTCTAAATATAAATTACTGATAATGGAAAAAGAAAGAATGATAAGAGGCAGAAATTAAAAATTTATATCTCTCAGAATATTTTAATAAATTAAATTAAGTAAATAAATTCAAATATTCAAGAATAAGATTAAATATTATTTAAAAGAGTCATTTTTGAATATAATTACATGTATGACTAAAATGTAGAAAAGCAATATATACAAAAGAAAAAGTCTTGCGTTAAAATGCATAACTTTTTTGCACAATAATACGAAAGAAAAAATTAACCTCGTTAACAAAAGCTATGTGTAAAGACATAGTCGAAATATTAATATTTTAAGGTAGACAATATCTTCAAAAAGCCTACATTATAAATAATAATAATCAACAGTAATATTTAAAAAGTATTAATGTAATAAATATTAATAATCAAAAGTAGTCTCACTTTTGATAAGAAAATAAAAATTATTTATGTATACATTTTAACGTAATAATCATAATTAATACATGATTATTTTAATAATCTTTTTGTTCAATTCTTATTTTGTACCGTATTACTGCAATAAAAGATATGTAACTTTTTATTTTGATTGTCCTTTGTCTCTACATTTGTGTACGTTTCGGAAAAATATAACTTCATTTTCGAAAATATTGCAAAAACGGTTTTAAATCTAAATTTACTCTCACTACTTTTTATTAGTCTTCTAATAATATTTTGGTGAACACGATTGTATTCTTTAGGTGAGTTCATACACCAAAAGCTCATTCAAGAAGATGGTATTGAGGTTGTATTAAAAAAAAGGAAACAAAAAATAAGGGGGAAAAGAAAACATTGATGCACAATAGAGAGGAATGGGGCGGTAGGGGTGGTGAGGTCACGTGATTGTATGGTTGTAAATGGGGAAAATATGACAATCGATTAGTTCTGCGGCATGAAGAGAACAGGGAATGAAGAGGCCTATCTTTCCGTTCCACTGAACATTAATTCGAAACACCGTGACGCACGCACACCTTGTCGCGGAGTGTGGCGCCCACGTGCCACTCCTTGTGCCTTAAAAAAAACAGCAAGCCTCACCTGTGGATGAGGGCCTAGGCATCTATCAATTGAAAATGAGTACTCAGCGACACGCACGGCATTGTTATCTTCTGATTCATATGAATCGCGTATACCTCCCTCTACTTCATTACACCGTGTCTCTTTTTTACAAAAAGATACGCTCTGATTTTTAAACAAATCGTTGCTTCTTTCAGGAGATTGGAGAACATATATATATATATATATATATATATATATATATATATATATATATATATATATATATATATATATATATATATATATATATATATATATATATATATATATATATATATATACATATATATATATATATATATATATATATATATATATATATATATATATATATATATATATATATATGACCTGAATAAATTTTTAATTATTTTTATTATTTTATTTTTTATTATTTTATTATTCTTTTTTAAGTTACTCTTACGCAATCAAAATTTATTAGGATAACTGTTATTTTTTTAATACACCCTCTTCTTTCATAGTGTGAACTGCGCTTGAAGTTCGTCCTTCTTAATCACATGACTTCAAAAAGTAATTATAGCTTCTTAAATTTGAAATTTATTTCACAAGACACATTTTTCATGCAAGGATTTTCAAACGTTACTATAAATTTTCAATAGGATTTAGGTCTGAGTTGTTTCTTGTTCAAGGGAATATAATCTATGTCTTTATTTAAACTCTATTTTTAAACCATTCTTTGCATATTTTTCTCGTATGGGATAAAAATATAACTTATAAATTTTAGTAACTGGATAACATCGAAGTATTTTTTAACAATTTGCATTCTCAGAATGCTACTAATCACTTAAATATACCCCACATCATCTGCAGACTTCATATTTAAATGATGACATGTGTCAGGTTCATTGTAGTTTCAGCAATTTAAATAGGATTTTAACTCATTCCCTACTCAACAACTCACTTATTTTGGGCCATTTTTTTTTTTTTTATCAAAGAGCGATATTTTATCCTCTTTTTAAACGTTTTCTCCACTTAACTCTTCCTATACCGATTGAATTTGCTTATTATTATGCTTGAGATTTAAGTATAGTTTTTAACTTGGAATTTTACCTTTAGTGCAAAACATGATTTTTTGTAATTGTTTTTTACTAATTGAAATACCTACTGCATTCATTTCACATTTAATAGCATCTGAGGAATTTTTTCCTTCATCGAGGCAAGTTCTTTATATCATTCTTTCGTCAGCGGCAATTGTGCATTTTATTTCCCCACCTGGTCTTGTCTTAAGCTGATTTACTTCCATAACTTTAGCAGAAGCTTTGTATAGCAGATAAAATTTTTGACATACCAACTTGTTTTGCAATTTTGATATAAGATATAAAATTTGATATTCTACCTTTAGCCCAAAACACGATCTTTTTATAATTGTTTTTAACTAACTGAAATGCCTACTGCATTCATTTCACATTTAATAGCATCTGAGGAATTTTTTCCATCATCGAGGCAAGTTCTTTATATCATTCTTTCGTCAGCGGCAATTGTGCATTTTATTTCCCTACCTGGTCTTGTCTTAAGCTGATTTACTTCCATAACTTTAGCAGAAGCTTTGTATAGCAGATAAAATTTTTGACATACCAACTTGTTTTGCAATTTTGATATAAGATATAAAATTTGATATTCTACCTTTAGCCCAAAACACGATCTTTTTATAATTGTTTTTAACTAACTGAAATACCTACTGCATTCATTTCATATTTAATAGCATCTGATGAAATTCGTTCATCATCGATTCATTTATAAATATCTTCTTCACTTTTTTTTACCGCGGTGCATTTTAATTATCTAAATAGTTAAATAATTCATTATTTAAGTAAGTTAATTTCCATGTGAGTAAAACAAGAACGCACAAAGATATACTAAAACGAATATTCATATAGAATATCTTTTTTGAGAGGGCTAATAATGCATACGGTATGGAATGAAACTATTGCTTTTTGCATATTACTCAAAATATTTATTAAGCAAATCATTTTTACAAAAGAATGTTTTAATACAATTTACCGAATACCATAATCCCAAACAACATTACTAAGCTTCGAACGGAAATCATTCATTGCTTTTCAAGAAATCTTTCAAACATAGAAAAATGTATCGTATACGTCACAAGAGAAAAAATCTAGAAAATATCCAAGCTCTTAAAACTAAAGATTTGATCTAAGAAAATAGAGAAAGGCCATTTGTCTTCAAAACCTGAATAACTGTTATGAATAAACTAGACAATTTCAAAAACAGCGATGTTAGACCATAGGGATAATTTGCAAAATAACAGAAACAGGACAATTTTGAAACAGGAAAATTTATTTTACTAGGGATTTTAGAGTAATTTAAATCTATAAAATCATCTTTATTAAGCTTAAATGTATATTTTATTGCAATATATTATTTAAATATACAATTTATCTGTTGTACAATTCAATGAAAATTGCATTCGTAATCGCTATCGTGTAGTGTGATTAGAAGAAATACAAAGGTACGAATGTAAGACACAAGAGCAAGTAAAAACACCCTCAAGATGCAGGAAAGTTTGTTAATTTTAAGAAATAAACATGATACAGAAATATTTTTAGTCTGTGTAAGTAATTGTTACGTTTTATGCGTAAATAAATGTTACACAGAGAACAGACAAAATAATTTCATTCACCAAGGATTCAGAATTTCATGAGAAGCTTTAAAACACTTCTACGTAAGTCATAAAATAAATCCACTGAAACAATCAGTTATCATTATCTAAACTGCAGCAAAAAACTCAGATTCACACCAAAGAATTGCGTTCTACAGATCTTAAATCATTACCGATTAGTTGTGATCGAATCTTACCCATTTAGCACGGATATTTATAAATGCTTCTTCTATTATATATATTTTTTATATTTACACATTAAAAATTCCCTGGAATTCCATAAAAATAATGAAATACACATCTGTCAATCATTCCAAATCGCTTCGTTGTGTACTCAGTTTTTTTTCTTCTTAAATATATATAATTGGAGATCTTTCTAATCTGTTGTTCCGGTACCTCTGAGCTTCTATGGAAATTCTAGAAACTCACTTCCTCGTGATTGTCATATTTTTGAGAGAAAGCAGTAAACCTCATAGAATCCGATAATTCAGAATACTGTGTTAAAATGTTTTTATTGTGATTAACAATTTTCTCAATCGTGATCGGTTCTCAAGACCATCAACTTTTATTTTGATTATTAGAATTAATGATTGAAGAGTAATTTGAAAAATCATTTAACTATTATCTATTTGATTTCAAAAGAAATATCATTTTTATTTATTTGTTGTTTAAATTTTTGATCTTTTTTATAACCATATTTAAGCATTATGGAAGGTTTCTTGTAACCAATAAATAATTCCAGGAACAAATTAAAAGTAGTAACCTTGTTGTTGCAATGTAATGTGAAGTTAAGTGAATGACAATCTTACACAAAAACTTCTATTATGCACCTACTTATAATATATACAAGAAACAACATTACAAAAAAACTTGTACATTCAACAGAACAAAATTATGAAAACCAGGCAGCATTCAAGCTGCGTATATATAGTTGTTTCTTTCAGTCAGGCATGCGAGTGACTGATTCTTCCTTTTAACTGCGAAAGAAAACTTAAAAGAGTTATGTTTAGTTGTTCTGTTCCGGGTGAACCGGAACACTATTTTAAATTTAAAAATTATCTCGGGCTTATAGTTTATATGTTAAGAAAATTTCAGGCAAGAGTTTTCTAAACAAGAAAAATAAAGTCTAGATATGTGATTTGACTTTCAAAAAATTGATAGATTATATTTTTTAAAAGAAAGTTTCATTTCGAGAAATTAATTTATAATTAGTCTATTACATATGTTTGCTTTTATTTTAGAAACTTGAAAAAAATTAAAGTATATTAAATAAAAGTTAATAATAGAAGTATTTAATTCTCAAATTATAATTACGAAACACTAGTTTATTAATAAGAGTATATCCTATAAGCTATATTTATAAATGAAAAGTATATAAGTGGTCACACACATAATCCAAGTGTTTTATAAAGCGATACGCTATCGCCACTGCTTTTTAATTTCATACTTCAATTTGTAATTAGGAAATTAGACTTTAAAGATTTAATTGTTAGTAAAACAATTCAAATTTTTGGATTTGCCAAGTACAATAGTACTAAGCAGAGACAGAAAAGCCTTTATTACCATAACAAAGAAATAAATATAAGTAACAAGTTTAACCAATCTTTTATATTTAATGAACAAAAACAAAATGCATAGAAAAAGAAGATAAAAGAATTATCTGATAATTGATAACGTTAAATTTAAAAATTGTCTATTGCTTTACGTATAATAGGTTCAATTATAAGCACTTTTCAGATTCTGCTTCTGATGAAATTGATACCAGAATCCTGAAAAGGAACCGATATTATTTCTTGTCTTGAGACATCTATTAAAAAATAAATCAATCTCGAGGGCAGCTAAGCTAAAATCTACACAATTATTATCCGTCCTGCAGTTACTTATGGCTGCGAGACTTGTGACTTTAAACAATTAAGTAGTGATTGTTGGGGAATAAAAACTAATGAAGAACCTGGGACTTTTATATCAAATTTAAAAATACATTGAAATTCATCAAAGCGTGAAGACTCTTATCTTAGACATTTTGAGAGATCACACAACAGAGTGGCAAAGATGCCTATGTAATAAATAGACCAAGAGGTAAACTTAAGAAAAGATGAAAAATGATACCGTGGTAGACCAAAAAGCTTTAAAGATTTAAAACTGAAATATCGAAGTCAGGGGCAGAGCGGTCTGGAAAGGAATTAAACAGTAAGATTGTACCTCTTCTGGTTGCTACCACTCGGTGTTTTAATGTCGATAAAGAAAAAGAGGATGATGATAAAAGTTGTTAATCATTATTGTTATCAATTTCTGGAAAATAAATTATAAAACATTTTGAGAGATCACATAACTCAATTTTTTCTTAATATACTCGTATAAAAAATTAATCAATTAATGCGTGCTTTTTTTCCGAATAAATTTTAAATATGAACAGTATTACATTATCATGTAAATAAATTTTAAAGATTCACTTTAAATAAAATATTTGATAAAAATGAAATACAATACGAATAGTCACAGCTTATAATCAACGTGAAAAAATTATTTAAATGCCTTAAAATAAAACTGAAAATTTTACTTAAATTACCCAAAAATTGATGAATATTTAAACTTGTCGCTGATTATTTAAGCATTAATCTTTTTTTCAAATAAAATTCTATTTGATAATTTTATGTTAGAAATGTATTACTCTTAGAAGCAAAAAACACCTGTATCAATAGTTACAATGTTTACCTTTTCAATCGGAACGGTTGAAGAAATTGTATCCGTAACGTTTGCGTACTTTTCTTTTTTAAGTGAAGCACTTATTTATCTTGACGGTAGGGAACGGGAAGGGGGGTGACCAGGTGCAAGATTATGAATAAGGGAAATAGAATGAGTACGCCACTTATTATCCCATTATCTTCCTTCCCCCTCCACGGTACGTCTAGTGGAGGGTGGGCGCGTGGCAGCATCAGAAGCAGGTGTTGGCAGTCAGACACTAATCGAACAAGGGAGTGTGACGCGACACAGGTAGCACTGTTTATTGACTGAACTGACACCAGATAAGCAATCGGCATCAGATTCGGAATTTTAATATGGAGAAGGGTGCGCGAAGTATGATCAAATATCAGTTTTCGAATATAAACATGTGGGTCAAACATTGCCTTTTGTGTTTTTTCTAGGACTTGAAGAGTGTTGTTTACTTTTTACGTCACACATTAACGGAAACGATCTTCATTCATAGATTTTTTTTTAAATCGGTTTTTCAAATTACAATATCATTTCAAATAGATCATTTTATTTTTTATTAGAAGTGTTTGTTTTTAATAAAACTTTGCATTAAAATAAGATTGTACTGATATTTTTTCTCTGGTTAAAATAAGATTACATTAATGAAGGTAAAATAAAATTCAAATGATATTATAAAAAAAACAATTTCTAAATGAAATGATTAGGTATTTTGTGATTATTATTCTAGAATTACTGTTCAAGACTTGAGCTCAAAGAGTACATTCTTGGTTAAAAAAAATACTTAAAAAAATTATTTTTAAATGCTTAAAATACTTAAAAATTAAAATTTTTTGTTATGTGCTTTAAATTACTTTTATTAGCATTAGTTTTTCTGAAAAAAAGGTAAAGAGGATAATCAAATATTTGGGAAAGTGTAAGCCCACGCAAATTTTGAGACTATTTTCTCTTTCTTATGTTAGGATACAAATTTATAAATATAGATATAACTATCAATTATATGGTAGAATTGTTTGTAATTCTAAGATTATATGGTAACAGGTTGTAGAATTTGAATAAGATAATATAAAGAAAACAATTCTAATAATGCCGTACACACAATTACAATAACAGATTGAGAATACGTTTCCATCCTCTGACATAGATTTTTAAAATAGTTTCTGAGTCCATTTCAAATTTTAGAACGCAGGAAGAAAAAAATTACAAAGAAACAAACAAAACCAGCATTCTTCATATTTTGGCAGCATTTTAGTTATTTTTTCTCTAGAAAACTTCTAGATTTCTAAATATAAACGTGACTCAAAGGCAGCATTAATTCAATAAAAAATATTATATACAATTTTGATTTAACTGGTCAGATTTTTAAGCATTACTTTTGTGATTTAAAAATAGGGAAAATAGTATAAAAATAGTCTTGATTCAACCAAAAGCCATCACATTGTAATAATGGCTTGTAAATATATCTATATTTGAAAATCATTAATTATAGACATTTATTTACG
Organism: Latrodectus hesperus; assembly: GCA_037975125.1. Classification (NCBI taxonomy): domain Eukaryota; kingdom Metazoa; phylum Arthropoda; class Arachnida; order Araneae; family Theridiidae; genus Latrodectus; species Latrodectus hesperus. The sequence goes on from CM075860.1 coordinate 75,369,629, forward strand.
AGTCCTAGTTTTATGTCTTACTTTTGATATTGTCAAATATAAGTTTTTTTTAAAAAAATTGCTTATTGATTCAAGCTTTCAAAGGTATGAAGCATCTTATATAGAGCAAACATTATACAATCTCTTTCCCCAATTTGTTTTTTTAATTCCTCAAATATAACAAAACTTAAATTTAAATGCTATTTTTTCCAGGCTTATGATTCAGCTATTTTAAGAGAAGCAAAAATTTACTATCAAGTTGAAAAAAAAATTCCTTTTTTGACTAATTTAAGATTTTATACCAATATTTTTCTACAGTTTTATAATTTTTTATTCCCTCGAAATTATGATAATTTACATAAGCTAAATGCTAATTCTTCAGTTTCAAATAACATGTCAAAATATTTTTTGAAAATTGGAACTTTAAAAAAAGGTAAATAAACTTGATCAAATTTTCAGAAGTTATTCGCGTTTATTATGCACTTATGACATGATTATATTGTTCAAATATGTGCAAAACTATCTCGTACAAACTAAAATTAATTTTTCGAATCAAGAAAATAATCAAAACTTATTTTATCATAATTTGTCTATGAGAGATATAAGATTATTATATTTTTAGTTATTAAATCTAACATTTCTTCATATTTTTACCCTTGTTATGTATCGAAAAAAAATATCTTAAGTTGATAGTGTAAAGTGAAATCTTAAAAAATGCAACCTTTATTCTCCATGAGATAATTTAAAATCTACTTTATTTAATAAATAAATTAGCTTTAAAATTTGCATCAACACTAAAATTATTTGTTTATATTCACCATAAGTACTTCTTAGAATTGAAATTGATGTTTCAATTTTAAATATGTCGGTAAACCTGAAACCTTTCGTTCTGCAGAAAGCTGCTCTACATCTAAGCCCCACTTCAATCATACATGATGAAACAGTATTAAATATTAAGGCTTCTTGATGTTCATGTGGTTCATTTCTTTGGCTCGTAACTCCACTTATAATTTCGCTAGCTATTGCTAAAAACTTTGTTTAAGATATAATGCAAATATTTATCCGCAGTTAAATGTTGGTATTATCTTTGAACATTTACTAATGTTTCAAGCAGCAACTGTAGCAGCTTAAATTCGTGACTGCTGTTAACCTTCCTGTTTGAATTTCTCACGTCGAATGTAGAGGTACTATAAGTCTAAGCAAATTAAAATTCGTCATTAATGTATCTCCGCATGACAATTATTTAAAGTAACTCCAGGATATAAGTCACAAGAGTCTTTACAATTCATTAAATATTTCAGTTACATGTTGCTCAAAACCAAGTACATTCTTTAATCAACAGTTGTATTCGCAAAGATTTAATTTTTTATATAAAACTGTCAATCTGACTTATTAGACATGAAAATAAATCTAAAATCAAATTAACACAATTTTATAGCAAATCGTGACTGAGATAAATTTTGCATGTACATTAAAAAACACTCTTAAAAACAATTAGTATCAATAACAGATTATTTTTTAGAAAAAAGTATGTGATGTATTAAAAAAATTATAAAAAGTAACTGAAAATTATATCTAGATATTGTCTTAAAAATTATGAAAAACCACAAATAAGGTGCCAAAAATTTATGAATATATTTACTAAGCAAAACTGGTGGAAGTAGATTTTACTGCAATTTGAAAGTCATAATCGGTAATCTACATACTTACTATGTTTGATTATACCAATGTTTGATTCATTGTAAAAAAAAAAAAATAAAAGAATTCAACAATTTGCATGATAATTCTGAACAATTATGCGAATATTACCAATGGATATTCCTCAGTTTAAATAGTGACAGTATGAAAAGTTAAGGTGAAATAAAAATTTAAATCTGTTATCAAATTCTTAAAGTTTAAAAGAAGAATTATAAATTTGGTCATCCTAGGAGATTTTAGATCGTTCTGAAATGAAATATGAAGAAGTATATAAAGACTTGATTTATAATTCAAAATTAAATTTCTGGAAAGATTTTCTTTCTGACATTACCCCTACAAATGTATGAAAGAATATTTATAAAGGCATGAAAAGAAACTTTAGTAAAAGTGTCGAGATTTCTGGCATTGAAACCTCTTTCGGTCATTTCACTACTTCTTTTGAAGAATTTCTGAGTATTATCTCAAATTTTTCTTTCCCAAATGGCAATCCTTTAAACAATAATTTTTTTCTACAAAATATTCGAGAGCAATCTAACAATGCTTATTCTGTAGAAGTTATGTACCTTTTACAATCAATGAAGTCAATGTTATTCACGATTTGTCCCCTGAAAAATCACCTTTTCTGGATTCCCTTTCCACTGAAATGATTAAATACTTTCACCAGTGTTCTCCTTCTATTCTACCTGCTGAATTCAATTTATACTTAAAATGTTCACCCTTTCCAGCTTTTTGGAAAAATACTAAAGTTGTCTTAATTCCAAAGTGTTTGAACTCAAAATGGCTGCACTTTAAGAATATTAGATGTATTAGCTTATTACATTGCACAGGAAAATACCCAGAAAAAACTCTTACAAACAGACTAAGAGGGCATCTTAGCAACTACAACTATGTTAGTGAAGACCAACATGGATTTACACAGCAGAGAATCAACTGAGGATGCGCTTCTGTGTCTTGGTCACATTGTAAAGGAAGGGAAAAAGAAAAATTTGTTTATTCTCCTTTCATTGGATACAAAAGGAGTGTTTGATGACGCGTGATGGCCCTTTGTCATTTTCTTCATGAAGGAGACTAATTCTTTATCAAATATTCTCAATCTCTACCGCAGTTCCTGGAACAAAAGAACAGCAATTCTCTCTCTTGGAAATAAGTCAAAAGTCGTTACCATCCAAAAGGGATGTCCATAAGAGTCTATTTCTGGCTCATTTCTTTGGAACCTAATAATGAATGATTTGCTGAAAAAACTTAATGTATTTAAATGAGAGAAAATTGCTTTCGCAAATAACTTACTCATAGTTGTTCAGAGCAAAATTTTTCTTGACTTATGTAGTAATGCTTAAGATATTCTTGATTTTGTTCATAATTGGACTTACAGTGCAAGCTGGAATTCATTCATATGAAGTACAAAGTAATGATTATTCACAAATTGTTAACAATGATGGAAAGTACAGTTAACTCCAACAGAAATCCTTGTAACCTGAAAGGGTTTTACCAGATTTGAAACAATGATGTCACCATCAATCTTGTTATCAGTAGCCATTTTCTGGAAGATGTTGATATAAAATATATTGGCGTTGTTGTCGCTAATAAACTTCATTGCAAGGAACATTTGAGATAAATGTTGTCTATGAGATTAAAACATTCTTACAAATGCATTATACAGAATTCGCAGTAATAGTCACTGTATTAAATTTGAAGTTGCTATAAATTGATTTATAAACAAGGTATTGTCCCAGTTATTTTTGTTATGCTTCGTGAATTAGGGAGACAATTAGAAGAAAAAAATAAATCTAAAACTTCTCAGGAAAATACAAAGAAGACTGCTATATAGGATTGTCAGAGGATATAGAACAATCAGTTATAATGCTCTCTTCATTCTCTCTAGTCTTCCTCTTCTTGATGTAGTGATTCTCCATCAAAATGAAGTTTCATTAGGCTCAAGAATTTCTCTATCCATTTTAATTTTGACCTGAGTTATTCTTACCTACCTCATCCATCTACAAGATTTCCTGCTCCTCTTGCTGCATTTGATAGCATTAAGGAAGAAGACAATGATTTTATTTACTTTGCAAATGGGAGTAAGACTTACGAAAAAGTAATTCTTGCATAAGTATGCTTTCAGAATGATTTTAAAGTGAGTCAATGATCATTAATGCGGTACACGCATTAATGATCATTGTTCTATCCTCCAATTGGAATTACTCTGCATTAATTTTGACGTTAAAGATGCCATAGACAAACCTTTTAAAAAATTTGAATTTGCAGTGATGTCATAGATACTGGTTCTGCAAGATGTAACAAATTGTGAAAACTCAATGTAGAAGTCCAGACTTCTATTCATATGCGTAATATTAAAAATATTTCCTTTTATTTCTCACATGTTAAGGTTCACAATGGAGTGTATAGCAATGAAAGATTAGATTTCTTGGCCAAATTTTGTATATCACTTACAAATAAACTCAATACTAGTCTTTCCAAGTCTTTCTTTTTTAATTCATTGCCTAAAAGAGCAGTATCAGAGAATGGAACTCAAGTTTTGTTTTCTCTCCCAATTGTAAGTGAACCAATTCTTTTTTCCTTCAGTTTTCTGCAGAATTTAAGAACCACTGGTTCTATTCTGACTTTACAATTACTCAATTCTTCACCGGACATGGGAAATTCAAGAGCGACCTCCATCGTTTCCATATCAAAAACAGTGACGTGTGCATCTGCAATTTGACTTATAACTCTTCTCCCATTCTTCTTGAAGGCTCATTGGTTTCAGAAGAAAGGAACAAGCTTCGTAAAGACTTGATAAACAGATGGACCTCTATTTTTCGAATCTAGAGAAGAAAAAGACTTTTGTATTTTTAAAAAAATGTATCCATTCTCTAATTTAACTCCTCCTTTTCACTTTTATATCTTGTTTTTTCCTCTCTTCTTCCTTTTTTTTCCATCTCATGATTTTCCTTTAAGATGTCATGTAGTAGATTTGTTGTATCTTCGGATCCTGATATTCCTTGGTGCACGGGGAGATATTTTTGTTCTCTTAAATAATAATAATAAAGGAAGATATTTGAACCTGGCTCCAAGATTTGCCATTCTGATCTTTTAAACTCACGTGTGCAATTCCATCAATCTTGTGTTTGTTAAATTTCTTAAAAACTAATTGAAAAAATGAATAATATATTCAGATTCTTTGTGCTTCAGATTGTCAAGACATCATTTAGAAAGATGAAATGGCAGTTGAATTACATAAAACTTAATTTAATTCTTTTAAATTGTATGAGCTAAATTATTTAACTTAAAATTATAATACATTTTGCCAAAAATATTTAATCCTAGACTTTTTATTAATTGGTTGGCTTTTACAAAACCTAACTTAGAAAATGAATTATTTTACGGAGATCCAGATTTATCTTTGATGAACAGTTTAAGTTGCCATCTAGAAATTCCTGAATGCATCTTTCATCTCCAGACCAGTTAATGCAAAATGGGAACTCTTGGGTTCGGGGAACTGGATGCCATACTATACTTATACAATACTGATACGTCATAATGCCAAATGTTATCCAAATTTCATATTTTTCAATAATATTAACAAGATTAGTTCGAGTTTTTTAATAATCCATACATTCATTGATTTTATTGAAAATATATTTTCCTCGAACAAAATAGCATAATATACTTATACAGTACTGATATATCGATAATGCCAAATGTTTACCAAATTCCATCTTAAATTTTCAATTATATTTACAAGATTAGTTCAAGTTTTTTGGATGATTTATACAAGCACTCTCTCTCTCTCTCTGATTTGATTGAAAATTTCTTTTCCTTCCCTACTGAAAAATATCTTTTCTTCGAACTAGATAACATAATGTACTAGATAACATAATGTATCATGTAATACGGTACTGATACATCGATAATGCCAAATGTTCGCCAAATTTCATATTTTTTAAATCATATGGATTAGTGCAAGTTTTTTTTTGCATTATTTATATATTCATTGATTTTATCTATCTTTTATTTCACCATCGAAAATATCTTTTCCTCGAACTAGATGCTATAATATACTTATATTGTACTGATATGTCGCTAATGCCAAACGTTCTCCAAATTTCGTCTTAATTTTTTAATTATATTAACCTTTTCACTTTTGTTTTGATGATTTATACATTCATTAATCAAATAACGGAAATATTAAAAAAAAAAAAAACATGTCATGAGACAAACATTAATCCATAAAAGTAATAACTGTTATCGAAGAACCATAAGGACGACAAATTTTGACCATGGATGTGACACAAAAAATTGTGATGCTTCGTATCTTTGGATGTACTTAATAATATTTTGAATAGTATCAGTTTATAAAACAGTACAGACTAGAACAAATATCTCAAAATTTTTAACATATTGTTAACATAATAATTGTTTTCATGATTAAATAAAATAATTGTTTTAATAATATTGTAATGAATACAACAACTTCTAAAAAGAGCTTTTTTGAATTGTATTCAGTCATTAAATTATGACTTTATTTAGTTGCGCTTCGTTTCGTTCGAATCATGATGTGGTTGAAATTTGTATTAAAAAAATTTCATATTCATCAGTCACATAAATAAAGTATGTATTTTCTGCAATTAACATAAAAAAGTAAATAAATAAAAAACAATAAAAAATGAAGGAGATAATTAAATTTATGCTTTTTTAAATGAGAAAATATTCATCCAAGAGTAAATGTAAAAAGATAAAAATGCAAGTGTTTGTATGTGTGTCTATGTGTGTGTGAATGTCTGTGTATGTCTCTGTGTGTGTGTGTCTGTGTGAATGTATAAAAAATAAAAACTTAATAGTCCAATTAATATTCCAACAATCGAACGAATTTCACGCTTTCATTTTGCTCTCAAACTAATGGTTGATAAAATTTTATGAATTCAGTTGTTTTGAATTAAATATTTTTGCAATTAAGAAGTACTAATCGTTCATGTTCATAAAATTCGTGTTAAGATCTGAAAAAATTTGATTAATTTATTTTGATTTGTATTGAAGTTATCAAAAATAAAAATTCGAAATCAATGCACTCAGTTAATGAAGTACAGTGTTATTCTTTGTACTACATTCCATAATAATAATATACAGATTTTATAAATACAGTAAAAAACAACAGCTTATGTAATGATTTTCACTGATTCAACTTCTTGCATTTCAGATGAAGAATTTTTAATGCTTTTATTTATTACTCGAATAAATTTTATACCATATGTAGATACTTTTTTTTCGAATTGTTTTCGGCAACTTTAATTTAATATTTTCTTCTCAATTAATAACTTTTCAATCATTCAGAATCATTGCAAGAACTTATTAATCGCTCTTTTGTAACTTTTAACGGTATATATATATATATATATATATATATATATATATATATATATATATATATATATATATATATATATAAATTTATATTAGATTATATTTGTTAGATATGTTTAGTAAATCAACAATTATTTATAAATCGGTCAATTTTTCAAAAATTTTACTCTATCTAATCTTATATATTTTTATGTAACAAGCATTATTTTCAATCAAATATCTATAAGAAACAAATTTTACTTATTTGTGAGAAATGAATATGATAAATTACCTAATTTTACCATGAATGTTTCTTATTTTTTGTGTAATGAACACTTATTATTTATTTAATAATGTATTTAAAGAGCATACATATTTATTAATTTTAACCACATGCTTAACAAACAAGAATAAATAAACCAACCCTATTCTTAATATGTAAATGTTCGTAAAATAATTTTCACATTCATAATCCAGATTTTAAAAATAGAGAATACTTTAACATAGAAATTTTTATATATATTTACAGTTATTTTTTTATTTTTTGAATAATTTAATAATGAAAATTCCATATAAAAAAGTAAAAACCAATTTATCACACATTAATTTGTTTTTCCACTTAAATTTTTTTTTTAAATTCAGATAATGATTCCTTATATTTTATAAAATTTAAATAATTATCTCTGAAATTTATTGAAGCAAATTGCTATTCTAGAATTATTTAAAACAGTATATAGTTAATCATTCGAAATTCCTTAATAATTTCTATCATAGTAATTAATTATCCTTTAAAAAATGAAAGCATTTTATTAAAAGTAATCAAATGTCCATTAACAGAAAATTCAAATTGAAATTAAATCTGTGTTAATCTGCCCTATCATGTAACGTGGCAGAGGGGCGTATGACTGCGACACGTGCATTGACAATGTACACGAGCAGGGTAAAAAGAGAAGTAGACAAACATTTACCCCAGTTCCACCCACAGGATTGAAATCCGACCTTCCGGGGATGAGGGAACACAGGATTTAAAATCAGTTACAGTAGAAAAAAATATGTAAAAATGAAATGTTGTTTTAGGAAATATTTTAAAGTCATTTTAAATTACATTAGTTTTTCAGTTTTAATTATTATTATTGATTAAAATTTAAGATTAATTATGGAATAAATTAGATAAAAGGTATCTACATTATATTATAGCAAATTCAAATTTTTATAAAATATAAAACACGTTTCGTTATTTATTCAAGACTTTTGACATTCATTTTTATATTATAGTATGAGCACGAAACAGACATATTTTTACCATAATGTATTTGAATTTATTGTTATGTTATTATATTTATTTTCTGTTGTTTTCCTTATCATATTACTCTTTTTTTTCTACAAAAAAATATTCATATAATATTAAATATTATCGTATACATGATGACTACTTGAATTAAAGCTTGATACATTACTGGGATATGAATTGTTTTTTGCGATACCAATAATTATTTTTTTAATTTATTTATTTTCTGTTTTATTATTTAAAATTAATTTGATTTATTGATTAGTTTATTAATAACAATTCAGTGTTATCATATTATGCTATTAAAAATTATATTCACATAAAGGCCAAGATATATGCATAACATTTATATACAGTATATTATATATATTATTATTAATATGTGTATAATATTTTTTTAATTTGTTTTAATTAAATGGATAGTAAATATTCACAAATCAGTTTTATTTTTCCAAGCATCATATTTCCATTTCTATTCATAGATTGAAATCCAATATAAAAATGTTTTCTTAATTTATGCAATATTCAAATATGTAGTTCATTATTTAAATGTGTGTGTGTGTGTGAATTAGAGTTAACTACGTTAATCAAGTTTTGAAACTAGTAATTTAATAATGAATTGTAAATTCAAATTACTTTACACTATTTGTTTTGTATTTGTGTACTGAAATTTATATATGATTGTTGGCTTATGTGCGTGAGAGTCTTTCTCCGAAATAACAAAACACACTTTAAATTACTAACATTAAAAGGAAATATATACTGGCATAATATTCACAGGATTGATCCTGTTATTGCCTGGAATCCGATGTCGCCAAATTAATGAAACATAAAAGTAAGCATATTTGGAGCATAAAATAGTTTTAAATATGATAAAATTGATCAAAATAATAAAAGAAAAAAACCAATGCACTAAAAATGAGAAATTTTCAATATAAATTAAAATTTTCTTCTATGGAAATTCTAGCAAAGATTTTTCATCAGTTCAGGTCTTTCAAATCAACTTCTTTTTAACATTTATGATAAAAACTACAGAGAAATTAACAATGAAAAATGTTAATCTAGTTAAAAAAATGAAAATTTAAAATATAGCTTTTGGTTAAATCAACCAACGAACATGAAATTAGACAACATAGTTTTAAAATTTAAAAATTATAAATATTGTAAAATTTTTTTAATTATTCTTAAACGTATTATAAAATAATAAAATTATATTATAATACGGTTTCTTATGTACAATTTTTTAGATAACCTGAAGGATAAAATTGAAATTAGGATTTCGAAGTTAATAAAATAAAGATTATTGATCAGAATAGCTTGTGAGTGAAATTCGATACATCGTTTCCAAAGTAATGAAATCTTTTATAATGAGGAAAACCACAATTGAATATGCTGATACCTTAAACCTTGTTCTGATCGTGAAACTTTTAGCAGAAAAGTGATTACACTTATTTTTTTTTAAAAAAAAAAACCTTGAATGCATTTATTTTTTTATTCAAATTCTTTGTTTTGTGTCAGTAAATAATGAAAATAATGTAACAGTAATAGCGACTTCATATGAGCCTCCTGGTAATTTAAGAAAACGTTTGACGAAGACTCTGGATCTCGATGACTGAAAAGTATCGAAGGATTAAAAGAGGGCCAAAATAGATTTATTAGCATTGTTTCCGAGTGTCTGATTACTACATCACGGTTCATTTGATGGAGATACTCAGAACAGTGAACCAAAACCATAACAAGATTTTGGATTCGGACCCCTCTTTCAGCGGTGACTTGTAAAGTGTCACCAACAAAAGGGCGAGCGAGGGCTTTGCAATTGGATATGAGTCCATGAAGAGGGCAGCTGCAGGAGGTCGGTTGCACGGAGATTAGCCACGTCAACACTAATTCTCCTTTTCAATGCCTTTCATGTTATTGAAATTTAAAAGCCTTCCCCGCGGTGCAGTTCGTTAAAACGATCTGAAAGTGATATTCACCCGAGTGCTCCTTCTCTGAAGTGTGCGGTATCGCTTTACTGAGGTGGTAAGGGGTAGGGGTCTTTCCTTTCCTAACATCTTTATTTGTCCCGGAATCGAGGATTGTTTTGACTCCTCAGCTAAGCAAAGCTAAAAAATTAAGATTTTTTAGTAATTTGTTGTTGTTGTTGCTTATCCCCGACTGGCGTGACAGTACCATCACATCAGCCCCATGAATCCAAAAATAGTCAGTCTCTCAAGCACCAGCTCCGGTCTCAAATCCATGTCCCCTCTCTCACACCCAATGCATTGAAAAATATGAGATGGGGAGGTTATATATATATATATATATATATATATATATATATATATATATATATATATATATATATATATATATATATATATATATATATATATATATATATATATATATATATATATATATATATATATATATATATATATATATATATATATATATATATATATATATATATATATATATATATATATATATATATATATATATATATATATATATGAGGAATAATTTACAAGTCAAAAGCTATTGTTGGGCTTTCATGATATCTTCTAAATATTTTTGTCTACTCAAAATGTTTTTAATTATATTGTAGACCACATTAATGTCTTCGAAAGGAAGACCACTAAAAAACTTTCAAGCATTCACCATCAAAGAATGCAAAGGGAAGCAGTATTACCATTAAGCGAAGGTTAGCTATAGTGGACAATCTAATGGGCTAATTTTAATAACCATAAAATAAGTTACCTACTATGAAGATTTTTCTCTATTAGTAGGGGCCATGAATGGCAGTGATTGGGAGATTGACCACGCCGAAGGTCACGCCGTACTCTTCCTCAATGCTGGAACTCCGTGGTTTGGGGACGTGTCCACTTTAATATGTGACGTCTAAAAAGTCCTTCCCCTGGTGGTGCGTAGATGTAAAGAGGAGGGTGCCAGCTCAGATCTGACCTCGTCTCTTGACCGTGTTTCGAAATTAAGAGACCTTTGCTAATGGGCGAGTATTCCAAATCCGTTACCCTATGTATGTTAGTAGGATATATATACGTGTTAAAATGCAGGAAGCCACGAAGTCAAAAAATTATTGAATTTAATTGTAAATTGTTAAAAACAACAAATTGTGAAAAAAATCAATAAGAATATCATGCTTATCTGTCCCCCTTATCTGTTATTTTAAGTGTTGATTGATAAAATATTTAAGATATTAGTAAAAATTAATTTCGGAATAAAAAAAATTCTTTTAATAATTCTTTCTACAATACAACTAATCATGAGTATGTGTTATATTTTTTTGTTTCTTTACAGCAATAATTATTAAAATACATATTTGCTCAGTTTTCATTTTTGATTATGATGCTATGAAATCTTATCAACGAATAAAATTTTTGTTCGTATGATAAGCAGAAGTACTAGTTTATCTATTTTTAATAATAGATAATATGCGTGCTTCAATCGCTAATTACGTGAAATTAATGCTTTCAACTATTATAGCAAGAAGGCAATTTCTTTGGGGAAAATATTTGTAGTTTCCTTGTGAGAAAATATTAGCAGCTATGATGCGATGATGAATATTTATTATTTTTTTTTAAAGAAACTGTTATAAATTTTATTTGTGTACGAAAATCTTTTATGAGCGAAAATTCAAAATGATATTTCACATTAAAATGAATATGATTATTTTAAAAGTACTTCGGAATACAACAATGTTTTCTAACAATTACCTCAATAATGCAAGTATTTAAGTGAAATTATTACAATCATTCCTGAATTCTTAAAGGTAATGAATAAATTTCATTTATTATCTTTTTGAGAAAAAATGCTCTCAAATGTTATTTTATATGTACATCATAATAATAATTTTTATAACTGGAAACATGTGCTTACTGTTTATCTATGTATAATGTTGTTTTATCTATGTATTATGTATGTATAATGTTGTTTAGAATGAGTATGGTTTTAAAAAGAATTCAGGTATACAACAATTTTTCAATAAATATTTCAGTTGTCCGATTTTTAAGGAAAAATATTATATTTATTTTTTCCTTTCAAAAAAATGTATATTTATTTTATTTGTTTATTTTATATTTTAGAAAAAAATTAAAATTCTGTATGTATATGGAAATGTTCTCTTTTATAAAAGTTCAAAATATTATTGTATTTATTGTTAATGCTATTTAAATTGTGTAAGATATTTACAACAATATTTCAGTAGTAAGGACTCTGCTTTCAACTTTTGTTCCTGATGTATTCCTTTAAAGCAATAATTGATAAGATTTTTAATAATTTTTTGGTTTTAAGAGAAAATACATAGAATTTTCATCCATATATATGAATACATTCTAAGGAAATCTGTTTTTAATTTTGAGTTTTCTATTTGAGTTTATTTATTTATGATGTCACTTAGAACGTGTTTAATTGTATCAACAATACTTGAAAATAATGTTTTATAATAAATAAATATGTTTATATAATAAAGTTTTATATAAAATAAGAAACTGTTTCAGTTATACATGTATTTAAGAGAAAATTATATATATTTGCTTCTTTTTAAGCTGTGATTATTAAATATTTTATTTATTGTTTTGTGTTTTATAAAAAAAAATCCTACGAAATCTCATCCAGGAATAAAAACATTTGTATGAATGAAAAAGATGAAATCTTAGTTTAATATTTTAAATGATGTATAAAATGTGATTATAACTGTATAAATATTCAAAATACTCATTAAAAATATTCTGCTTTAAATATTCAAAAAATTATTGAAAAATACAAAGAATAAAAACTATTATAAGTAATATATAAAAATTATTGTGTCATAACTTTATGCAGAATTGCATTAAATCAAATAATTAAGAAATAATTATATTTCCAGGCCATTTTACAATATAGTGAAGTTTATATGTGTCTAATTATTTCAACGATACTTTAAAAGTACAGCAATATTTTAAAATATAAATTAATTAGGGTAAATATTGCATTTATTTGTTACTTTTTAATAGATAATCATTAAAGTATTTCTTGCCGTTATTTATGAGAAAAAATAGAACTGGATATAATTTCTTAAAGACATTTATTATAAAATTTCATGACACTTATTTCAATTTTATTTAATTGATTTATATGAAAATTAAGCGGTGTGTTAAAATTATTATATACACGAAAAACAGTTTTGAAAAATTGAAAATTATTGCGAATGTTTGAAAATTATAGATAATGAAACAAGATGCTAGAGTAACTAATACGTGTATTTTAAGATGAGAGAAAATATTAACTATAATGTTAAAATTCTTTTTGATCCAATAAATTATTTGAAAATTTTTTTAATATCTATATAGAAACGGGAATTTTAAAAGATTATTTAATCGTGAAAATAAATATTAATGATATCTATATCTATGGTAATTATTTTTCAAAATTACTATACTTTTCAAAATTAAAATAGGATTCAATTTAAATGATATCTTAAACACAAAATTTAGTTTTCTATATTCTGCATAAGATTATATCTGTGTACATTTGATAAATTAAAATACATGATTGCATACATATATTGCCTTTGCAAATTATTAAATAATTTTAGAAAAAGATATAATACATATCTTTTTATATTTTCAATTTTGATAGTGCTAAACAAGAAAACTGAATAACACAAATTAAAATTTTTCTATTTTTAAAATTTTAAGCTTTATAACATGAAAATATTCTCATATAAGGACCTTTACTGATATGTTCAATCTACGTATTCTACTCCCTCCTATTAATGCTCCTAAATCTTTCTAAGTGAAATTGTCTTACTATCCTCAAAAAGGTTCTCGTCACGGGTAATTAAAAGGATCTGAAGTGCAATTTGTCAAGAGAGGGAATCAACTTTAAGGAGGGGAGAATTTTTAACAAAATATTTGACTTAACTTTCTATCATTGTGTAAAGTATTAAAGTTGAATATTTATGCCTTCGTGACTCCTATTTTATCACTTTAGTATAATTTCTATCTTTTGAAAGGGATTTCGCTTATTCCGTTTGAAACACGGAAGTTTTATTTCATATGAATTTTTCTTAAACTTATAATTGTTTGCATTATCTAAACATAATTTTACATCTCAAGCTTAGTTAAATTAAACAATGATTGTTAAATAATAATTAGATATAATTTAGTTTATTTAAATCTAACGAATTGTGACTAAAATACTTGCTCCATTCTATTCCTCGAAAAATAAAACTTTTATTTTTCGAGGATTGTTTTGATTACTTTTGTACATGAGAACAGCCATTTATTTTAAATTTCTTATTTATTTCATTATGATTTTTATTTATCAATAAATTATATTCATTATTTTCCCTAATATGATTGCTGAAAATGATTTTAAGTACAAAGTTATTAATTTTTCTCGACTTAGAACACCCAGACAATAGAAATTAGAAAAATTATTATTAAAAGTAGAAAATTCATAGTTAATTACTGTCAGCTGCATTAATTTTAAATTATTATATTGCAATAGTATTAACTAAAATATTACGATTAGTTGTATTAATTTTAACTTCTAAAAATAAATATATATTTTATTTCTGTTACAAAATCTTAGAAGCATTTGTTAACTTTGATAATTGCCTCTCAATGTATTTAACTCTTTGATACTTCTATTCATCTTATAAGCATTAGTTTCATTTTGTTTATTGCATAAGTACTTTGTTAAAGCAATAATGTAAAAATGTTGCAAATCGTTTTTATCCATTATTATCTTACATCAAAAATGGGAATAGATTTTTTTTCCTGTATAAAATTTTATTAAATTTAATAAATATATTATATGCAGAATGTGCAAAAAAATAAAAAGAAAAAAATAAGGAAAAAAGTTATTTAATTAAAAAAATTTTTTATAATTCAGTAAGTACTGCATTTACCAAAAAGATTTTTTAAAAAACTAAACTACTGAAGACATACTTTTTAGTGGCGCCATCTGAAGAGCGCTCGAAAATTTATTTACTTCAATGCTGTAAAAATCTCGTTTAAAGTGATGTGAGAACATTGATGATTAATTTTAATTTATATAGTGAATACAAATAAAAATTTAAAAGATTTTAAACTTCAAATTTCAATAAATTCTCAAAATTACTGGTTTTCTAAAGATTTTAAGATTTTTTTATGAATAGGAAAATGTACCTTAAATTAAAAATAAATAATTCACTGATAAATATTTTCTTACATAAAGATGCTATTCAAATAGCAAAACATTTTAACTGTTATGAATAAATTGTAGCATATTAGTGGTTGCATGCATTCTTTTCCAATTTATTTAAAAGGGAAAAGAAAATAATTTGCATAAATTTTTGAGCTATAAAAATGCCTGAGTTATTGTGTGCATTTATCTTAAAATTTTATATAATTTATTAAACATATGTCAGACACTTTAGTCTGTGTATATATGCATATATTTAAACATATATATGTATGTATGTTAAAATGTATTATGTTTTATTAATTATTAATTTGCTTATTAATTTTATAAAAAATTCATTCGTTAAAGGAAAGTTATTAATATTTGAATGCTTAATTCATGTTTCGTTCTTGATTTCTTTTTGTTATTCTTGAACATTGCTTATAAGACATTTTCATAAGGACTAGTTAAAAAATTAAGGAAACTAACTATTATTGAAGTTTAACAATTTGTACATTAAAAAAATTAATATTATTAATACTTAATTTTTTCTTTTATTTTTATTTTATTTATTTTTCTTATTTATTTTTTTTGTTATAGCTAAAACATTTTAGTATTCTAATATGTTTTAACTACTGACTAAAATATCTAAAGTAGTTTAAAAATTATTAAATTACGAACTTTTTCCTAAAATCTTACTTATTATAACTTTTAAATATATATATATAGTTTTTTCTTTTTTATACATTATAAATTGTATTTACAAAAATTAAGTTGATGAAAAGAAAAGAAATTTTACTAAATACTTAGACGAGATTCTACAATGTGAAAAAACGTATATATAATATGGTATAATGTTTAGATGAAACAAACGAAAATTTTTAAAATTGTGTGAAACTGCAAAATAAATAAAAAGTTTATTATAGTTTAAAAAAAGGCTATTTTAATTAAACTAGTATGACTATTTTAGATGCATTTAGTTTTAAAGTCAAGAATATATCAGTTATCATAGACATATTCTTAAATAAAACAATTCTATGTAATTTAATATATATTGTTCTATAGACAAAATTATTCACTGAACTAAAATCTGAATCGCTTTCTAAAATTCCCTGTTTCATAAATGTTATACAGTATAGGATTCATTATCCGGCAACCTCGGGACCGAGCATGCTCCGGTTACTGGAGTTTTCCAGTTTTCGGATTGCTGCCGAAAATTTCAAAAACTATTTGCAAAAAATCGCGACACTCCTTCTCCATCCATGAAATAATTTGTGGGTAATGAAAAATACACACACACATCCACGTATATATAATAAAATAACCTAAATTTTGCAAAGTACGATTTTAATATTTTGCTTAATCATGCAAACGTATCGCTTATTTTTTATTTATTTATTTTAAATGCTTTGGTTTTTCTGACAATAAAGTTTCTTGTATTTTATGTACAGACATAAAATCGTGTTCCTTAAAAAATGATTTTTGTTCCATTCCGCGGACAAGTTCTTTTGTTAGTTCTAGACAACGGTCAATGGAAATGTTTTCCGTATTTTCTGTTTCCTCTACATCGGTATCCTCAGAACTTGAAGAATCAGTGTCTTTTCTATTGAGTATTTCACTGACGATCTCGTCATTAGTTAACTGAAGTACAGTCGGTGCATTTAAGGAATCTTGTATAGTTTTTTCATCGATTATTTCCTCACTTGAAATGCTTTTGGCACATTCTAACAATTCTTGGATCATTTCTTTTTCTTGTGACACGCGAAAATCACAAAATTCGTCGTTTTCTTTTCCTTCAAGAAAAATTGAAGGGAGCCAGATATTATGCCAAGCATTAATCAGAATATTCTTGCTCAAGGAATTCCAGGAATTGGCAGTCCTCCAAAAGGCATCTTTGATCGTAAACTTTTTTGAAAATCTATCATTTCCTCTCTGGAGTTGCAGAATTCTAAATATTTTCGAATAAAAGCCGTTTTATACGAGCATTTTTTAACGAATTTAGAATACCCTGATCCATTGGCTGGATCAAAGATGTGTAATTCAGTGATATAAAGACAACTCGAACATGGTCCTTTTCAAGAGTTTCTACCTCGGGAAGCCTACGAAAAAAATTCCAATCTGAAAAATGTCGGTTTTCGGAACATTCCGGTTTTTAAGAAACTGGATAATAGATCCTATACTGTAAATATAACCGGAAGTTCTGCAAAACGATTCAGATTTTATATTTATGGAGATCTTTACATCATTTTCTTTTTGTTGGATGTCTTCACTCAAATCATCAGGTTAACTATCTTGACTTTCTTCAGCAACGGTGGAGTTTCTTTAATAAAGTCAGCATGTTGAAATGCTCTCTATATTCCACCTCTTTCTTTCAACATCATTACAAGTATTGATTGACAAATGCATAATTCCCTAGAAAGGCCTCAAGTTAATTTGAATATTTATACATTTTTGGACTAAGGCAATCCTCTCTCGAATTTCTGAACTGATGGACCAAAATGCTTATTTTCATTTTAAATTTATAATCATTGATTATTTATAACACTTTTGAAAATCTAAAATGTATGAACAAAAAGTAATAATTGTTGATTAAAAGTGCTTAAGAGGAAAAAAATAATATTTAAAAATTAAAAAATAAGTTTCTATTGTTAAATTATGTATATATTTATACCGAGCAGTGATTCTTCAAATTAATTTATAAACTAAGCTAATTCGTATATTAAATTAATATCGAACAGAAACTCATTTTTCTTAATGCTGTTAATTTACAATTCGTCTCCTTAAATTAAGTACAATGCCAATTGATTCAAATAAGGGTTCAAAAATAAAACACACATAAAACCTGCTTATGAAATAAAAGAGAACGAACAAAAAGGTTGATACATATTATATATTGATTATATTAATTAATCTAGGGTGTATGTTCCTTGAAGTCTTTTTTACAGAAACTCAAATGTATATATGCAACAGATGCTCGTTTTTACGAACACGTAAAAATAAGTAAAATAGTTCTTAAATTTGAAAGTTCGTAGAAAAATAATTGTTATATCTTAAAAAAGCTTTTTTTACCCAACTCTATAGTTAAAGTATTATTAAGAAATTTTTTATTCAGTATACAAATTACTAAAAAAATTTGCAAAATAAACCTGATAATTAAAAACAATTCTTGCTTTTATTAAGCTGAGGAAAAATCAGTTAAAGCAATCACTTTTTTCTACATTTTTTCTGTGTTGAAAAACATTTCACTGTTTATTATTTTTCTCAAAAAGTACCTTAATTTTGTTAGCACCATTCATCTACTGATTTTGTAGATGATCACAACACTAAGTTGTTTTTATGTGTTTAATTTCTGAAAGTTCTTTATTATTCTCATTCATTATATTTTCAGTAATTTAATTATTTAATAACTATTACCAACCAATGACATCTGAATATAGGTTCAAAGTCCTGAATTCAGTTACAGTGATTTATTCAATAATGAATGTGCGTCAAAATAAGTTATATATCATTTTTTGCAACATCATTACAAGCATAATTCACAAGACTGTCATTCATAATGCTTAGAATGCCATTCACAAGAGCATTGTGCCAAAGATGTGATTCAAGACCAAAAGTATCCTACGATATTGTTATTCAAAATAACTGATTACACCCAAATCTATGCAAAGTCAGAAATTTGATTAAGCGAGAGAAATTCCGCATGGATTGCTCAAAAGAAAATCCTGGATGATTGTTACTTGAGCCTGGCGCCTGTTTTTATCCTAAAGAATAGAAACTACTTTTTATTTATTACACTGTTAAATTGATACTTAATATTGCAGTTAGTTAATCACAATTCAGAGTATATAATCACGTAGATCCAAGCTTCCTAATCATAAAATAAAAAATAAACGCAAATGAGAAAAATGCATGTAAACAAGTTCGTAAAAAGATATTTTTCAAAAGTTTAGTTGGCAAATTGGAATTAAAATTATAATTGCATCTAAGAGACCCTAAACAAGGAACAGCAGCCAATAGTAAAATAGAGGTTCGTAAAACGAGCGCTAATGTTGTTAGTTTATTGATTAATGAGACTTATGTTTTCTATGCATTGTAACACAATCCCTATAGCACCTAGGCATGCTGAATATAAATTATTGATCTGATCTTGAATAAAATTACACTAGTAAGGAAACTATGCGCGCTAAAATTCTGGCATACATGTAGGAGATCGCTGACGGGCTTCAAATCATTGGTCAAGCTCTCAAACATGGTTTATCTGATTCAAACGAGATGTGAACAATGGCCATTTCAAATTGGTGATTAACTCAGAATAAAAGTATTCTTTACGATATATACACGATGAAGACAGGTGTCTTGATTTATGATCCCAAGTTCTATTGCTACAATACCTTTAAATAAATAAGTAACATATTGTTCTGGAGAGATGCCTTGATAATTTAAACAATAAATTGGTCCTGCCATGGTTACATAATAAATCTGTTTGTCGATTTTAATATGCAGATATATTATGAAACCCGAAATAGTTCCACTTTTAAAGAATAATCCTGAATTACCGTAGCAATGTACGTTGGTAGTACCGGAAGCCTAACGTTCAATATAAAGGTCGGACGAGAATCAGACTAAATTTAAACACAGACTTGTGATCTCCTTTTTGGTTTAGTTATTGCTCTAAAATTACTTTTTATACATGAGATCTTATTGGATGAGGATTTATATTTTTAAGTGTATTCTGAACCAATATAATCAGACACTCCTGACATTGAAGTCGCGCGCTCGCGAACTAACGATCAACTAAATAGAAACATGTACTTTATTTTAATGATTATTCTGAAAAGCATTTTATCACAAATTTAATTTTCTTTTCATAAATTGATTTAAATTTCCTTAAATCTTCGATCAACAATCGAAATATAGCTATTTACAAAATAGTAGACAACGTCAATTTAAAATCAACTTCTTATAATAAGTTTTATTTGAATATAAATTAAGTTTTACTCGAAGCTTTGAATTTTGAATCCTTCATATTTGATGACGGATCTGATGTATGATGCTAATACTTAAGAACTCAAAGATTATCTTCTCTGAAGCATTCAAGCCATTAACATTTTTAGCAACTAACATCCCATCTGCTTTTGAATGTTAAACAAGATAACATATACAAAATGTGGATAGGATTTCAATAACGAGGCAAACTAACAAACGTGACTCCCAGCATATTAAAATTTTCTTATTATATAAATTTTACTTTATTTATATATTATTTCTCCTGATAAATGTACGTTTATTTTATAATAGTTGATTTTCACAACGAAATTTACGCCATTAGTTAAATGACATGCAATTCAGTTCTTTCATTTTAAACATACACACCCAAAGATACATTATATAAATCAAACCAACATACGTTTTCATGACTTGCGGAGTTTTAAATATCTCTCGCAATTTTTCGATACAAAATTTTTTCCACTACAGATGGTCAAATTGTATTATGTGTCAATGTATACTTGCTGTGCTATACGCAGATATATTTACTGATTCTATCTTTAATCATTCAAAATTTAATTCACAATTACAAACTTAAATTCATATGTTTGGTGATTGAAAATTATATGTTTATCTCTGAAAAAAAACTTTTCTTTCTGAGAGAAAGCTGTATTATTGTTGTGCATAGCATTTGCATTTTAGTTTTATCAGAATAAACATTTTCTTAAATCCGGGATAATTTTACAAAGACTAAAGTCATGGGCTAGATTGAGAAGAGTTATTCAATACTTATTTTTACAGATGAGTATCGATGATTAACTTTAATTTATATATGCTTTACCCTCTTTAAAGATATGACGTTTGTCAGATCAATTCCAATAAATTGTTGACAGTTAGAAAGTCAATGACTAGCAAAGAATCTGATGATAAATCCTCCAGGGAATGTCCGACGCAATCCAGAATATATTTCGGTGAAGCTGGATGATCACAGAATTTTTTACAAATGAGATAGTTTTTTTAACCACGTTCAAACGATAAACATTTTAGATGTCCACTTGAGGATCTGGCCAAGGCAGTCTGATATTTTCAGTCACATTTTGTTTCCAGAAGAGTTCAAGGAGATGTTCCAGAGTAACATTGATGTGTGGGAGGAATTTGCCAGATTGAATGTAGTTTAGATTTTTCATTAGAGTGAAGCTCCTGATATGTAAGTGATGTACCAGTGAGCTTATCTTCCTCACTGCCCTCTTTAGCCCTCTGCCCTCTTTAGACCGATCTGCGGTCTCATTGCCACTAATATTTACATGGGATGGAATCCATTGGAGATGTACATCATGGTCTTGGGGGATCATTTTCAATTTGTGCCGAATAGATGTTTCATCGTTTATAGAGGACCAGTCACTGAGATGTACCATGAATGTATATGCATTTATGTGAATGAACTGAGTATTTATTTTGAAATGTTATTACTTTGTTAGTTAAAGTCATTTAAAAGCATTCATTAAAAAGTTTATTTTCCGAATATATGTACATAAAGATTTTGTTACAACCATCATCACAGTGCATATTGCAAATAAGGAAGCTTAACAGACAGTTAATAGTCAACGTAAACTTTTTTAATAAGCTCTTTTCCCAATACACATTGGGTCCCTTGTTTTTCACTGAAGTTTCGTAGCTCCAAATCGGAACTGGCTGCATCCAGTTGCTTCCATATTCCGCAGATATCACTTTTTCGGTTTCGCAGGGAACGAGTACCTTATGCTCCAGGAGCTCAGCGGAACACAAGCTGAAATTTGGATGGTGGTACCTAAAGAGAAGATGTGATTTAAAATAAGAATTATCATAAAGTTAGATGAGATAGAATAAAATTTATCGAAATTAGAAGTTCATTATTTCAAAATAGTATTCAGACACAACAAATTGTTGTTGTATGAAGTTTAAAAACTATAAAATATATAATACAGCATTCATCAGGTAGGGAACGCTTCATTAATATTTCCAGATGAATGATTTTGAAAACCTTTTTTTAAAATAACTAATTTAAAACTCCAAAGTGTGTTTCCTATATAAATACATTTATATATGTAAAAATTTCAGAAATAATATGAGATTTTTGACTGATTTTGTTGTGATACTATTGTGAAGAAAAAAATAACACTTTTTAATATTTTATTTAAAAAAATATTTTCTAAAGTTAGTTTAAGAATAAAATTAAAATTTTTTGTTAAGATATAAGCTATTTTAACCTGATCACATGAAGATACCTTTGAGATCAAAATCAATCTCAAAGACTCTTAATTTTAAAGAGTTAAAATTTTCAGATTGAGATTAATTAGATTATTCTATTCAAAAATGAGTTTTCTGATGTTATAGGTATACATCAGAAAACTCAATTTTGAACTCGTTTGATACATAAATCTTTTTTTATATGAGAACCATTAATTAATATACAGAGTGAAATATACTTTTTAAGCTTTGATTTTTTAGAGTTAAAAAATATTATTAAATAAACTATTTTTTAAATAACGAAAGGCTAACGTTTACGATTACTCATTTATACTTAAAAATTTATGTCTTCAAAAACTAAATATTTTGAACTTAAATTCCTACATAAGTTTAGGCATAAAACTAAAAGTTCCATATAAAATAATTATTATTTTTATATTGACTATATAATTATTCATTAATCATCATTTAATTGCTTTGTTATACCAATCAATATAATAATAAATTATATATATAAGATAAAACATGAAGAAAAGTGAAATCAGAAATATAAAATTGGAAAGATACTAAAGTATATGATGCAATAGATAAGAAGAAGGCATAGGGACCACGTCTTCATCAGGAGGGAGATGGCCAGCTATGCAAAATGAACACTCCTTTCTGACATGCTCGAAGGACAAATGTCTAAAAATCTTCGAGCAATTCCCCCGAAGAGTGTTCGTATTAAAAGAACTTAGTTAAAAAATTATAAAATAATATATATGCAGAAAAATTTAAGTATTCACAATAGATGAAAATACTCACAATAGATGAAACAAAAGTACAGTAGAAAAATACATACATTAAAAAATACATACAGTCGAAAATATATAATACAAGTGCAAGTAAATCAGATTGAATTTATATATGAGAATAGTAAGAAGTTGCCAAAAGTAAATTTGAAATTAGAATGAAGAAATATTGCCAGAAGTAATTGAATTAAAAAAGTTAAAGTGGTTTAGAAAATTAAAGTGTATTAAAGGGGATTTAAGTTTTAGTTATGTATAAGATGAAGTGCATAAAATTAAGTGTATAAATGTAGGAGTTTTCAGGATTCTTGTAAGAACTTCAATGCTTGGGTGGCCCTTCAGTAGTTATAAAAACTACGCATTACTTCAATCTTACAAGCGATTCCCTACTTCCTACATATTTTAAAATAAAATAAATTGGAATATTGTTATTTTTACTAGTATTCCTATAGATAAATTAAATGATGTACTACACCTTTATTATCAGGACTATAGAAACTTATTAAATATTAATTTTGATTACTGGAATAATTTAGTTAAAATGTGTATTTATAATAATTTTATATTTAACGGTGAAAATATTTTTATTCAAAATTGTGGAATTCCACAGGGATCCAACTTTTCTAGCACACTAGCAAATTTATTTTTACATTATTTTGAAAAAAACTTCTTTTATCAATATCCTTTTGCTTTTCGATACATAGATGATTTCATTATTTTCAACAATTTAAAATTTGAAGATATTTCTAAAACTATTTACCCTGAAGAACTTTCTCTAATTAAAACTAATTTATGTGAAACTAAAACAGAATTTCTGGATTTATTTATCACTATTGATAATTCCACTACATATATAGACATTTTCGACAAAACTAATCAGTTTAATTTTCATGTTAATAAGTTAATTTCTTGGAACTCCAATATTTCTTTAAAAATATACAGAAACGTTATAATTAATGAGCTCAATCGCATTTATATAATCTGTAACAATTATGAATATACTAAAAATCAAATTAAACGCCTAATAGCTCACCTAAAAAATAACAATATTCCAATTAATTTTATTTTAAAATATGTAGGAAGTAGGGAATCGCTTGTAAGATTGAAGTAATGCCTCGTTTTTATAACTACAGAAGGGCCACCCAAGCATTGAAGTTCTTACAAGAATCCTGAAAACACCTACATTTATACACTTAATTTTATACACTTTATCTTATACATAACTAAAACTTAAATCCCCTTTAATACACTTTAACTTTCTAAACCACTTTAACTTTTTGAATTCAATTACTTCTGGCAATATTTCTTCATTCTAATTTCAAATTTACTTTTGGCAACTTCCTACTATTCTCATATATAAATTCAATCTGATTTACTTGCACTTGTATTATATATTTTCTACTGTATGTATTTTTTACTGTATGTATTTTTCTACTGTACTTTTGTTTCATCTATTGTGAGTATTTTCATCTATTGTGAATATTTTTATTTTTCTGCATATATATTTATCTTTTCTACATATATATTTAGTTTAATTTTTTAACTAAGTTCTTTTAATACGAACACTCTTCGGGGGAATTGCTCGAAGATTTTTAGACATTTGTCCTTCGAGCATGTCAGAAAGGAGTGTTCATTTTGCATAGCTGGCCATCTCCCTCCTGATGAAGACGTGGTCCCTATGCCTTCTTCTTGTCTATTGCATCATATACTTTAGTATCTTTCCAATTTTATATTTCTGATTTCACTTTTCTTCATGTTTTATCTTATTTATATAGGCAAATCTTTCTTTAGCTGCTTTTGCGCTGGCTAGATTTCCTATTATGCATTGTAGTTCCAACATTATATTTTCAGTATTGTATTTATTACTTTATATTTATATATGTTTTTGCTTTGTATTAATATATATATATATTATTTTAAATATCACTATAAACTATACATAGTAATTTTATGCAATATAACCTATGGATGAAAAAAAACAAATGGATTTAATAATATATTCTGACTTAGAATATAGTCAATTAGCATTGCCTATATTCTACAACTTAGGCACAAATAGAATTACATTTAAAAAATTGCTTTTAACTTTGTAATATAATACAAATTAAGAAATGTCTGTACTTGAAGTAATTGCCAGTCCTAGGACTATGCCCTCCGTACCAAGTGCCATTGTCCTCTTGGTATATAAAAAATAAATCCACTCGTAACCCATGAGTATTTAGGTTAAACTCCAATGCTTCATCAACCTAAAAATATTGAAAATAATATTGGTTTGAATATAAATGTTTATATAAATTGTGTTTAATGGTTTTCTATTATATCATTTACTGATATTATTAAAAATCAGTCGATTAGTAAAATATTCGTTTTGTTTTAATTAGCATTTAGAAATAATTGATTGCCTTATGTCAAGTGCTATATAAAATTTTGCCATGGCTTTCATTTTTTTATTAGATATTTAAAATTTAAGAGCACAATAATTTCTGTTGAACTAAGTATTAAACTCTACAATTATATTTTCTTTAAAAAAAATACCAAGTATTTCTGTAATTTTTCTCACAATTAAAATATTTCATAATGACAAGAAATAAAGTAGAGGGACATAAATTTGTACATCATTATCTTGTATATAAACATATAAATTATTTAATATCGAACATATAAATTACTTTAAAGTATAACCACAAAAAGCATTTTAAATACTGCTTTATATTATTCTAAAAATGATTAAATATTCTGTAGCTTGATAAGAGTATGTTAATTGAATAATAAACGAAATAAGAAGAAAATGATCTGATGTTTTGATGTTTGTGTCAATGATATGTATGTATATATATATATATAAATTAAATAAAGTAATAATGTCTTCATTGTTAATATTATGGAAAAAGATTTTATTTTCAATAACATAAAATTTATCAACATATTTAGAATCTGTATTTAAATTTATCAAAACATTCATTAACAATAACTCATTCTAAGCAACTGATATGTTTTTTCTCATCAGAAACTGTATTAGTATTGAAACTAAAATTTTGTAATGATTTGAAAATCGGAAGAAATTTTTTCTTTATTAGAAATTCACAAATTACTGAATACTAAAAACTGATTCAAGATAATTAGCTTAATTAAAACATATTCGGGAAAAACTTAAGAGATCTCGGCCTCCATTACCTCATATTAAAGGTTTCCGAAGTAGCTGGAATCCTAATTATGAATACAAACGTCACTACAAAAGTTTTGCAATACAGCTTTATTTATTGAATTCTTTCAAACAATTTTCCCCACATTCGATAAACTTCTTCATATTCCAAAACAAGACTTAAAACTCACTTTGCCAAGTTTCATCCGAAAGTGAAGTATATTCATCGTATTTGGTCCTCAGACGTTTCTTGTCGCGGTGTTAATTCGTTTTTATTTTAGTTTTACTTTCACACGCAAAAACAAACAACAAAAACAAAATGCAAAGTCTTAAGAAGCAAGGTATGGATTGTGAAGAGGTTGCTGAGGAAATTTCACACCAGTAGTGGCTAAGTTCTCGGTGCAGATTTTGTCGCAGTAAGAGAGAACATTTTCATAGTGAAGAAACCAAGTGGCCATTCCTAATTTTGGATGCAAGTTTTTATTGTACAGTATGATTTTAGACAGGCACAATTCAATGTATTACTCAGCTGTGACTATTTTTTGTGTGTTCAAAATGACACATTCTAAAATCCCGTTTGTTTTGAAAAGTATCACTATCATCTTTTCCTTAGCAGATCAACATTTTCTTGCAGTTATGGGTGTGTGTCCTCATTATCAAACACCTAAACTTGTTTTGAGCTTCTCAGTCACACGACAAGTCATCTGTTCTTCCTTCAGATTATTTGCACTTAGAGACAAGAAAGTTTATTTGCAAATGGTTTCTCAGAATAATTTAATTTCTGGTATGTTGCCCACTAGTCTTCTTTAGCCATTTTCTTTACAACAGAACTATTTTCTTCTGTTTCTAACGCTCGCCGCCTTACTTCTCTCTTAGCTTCCTCCAGAGTACAAATTTTGAACTCTTTATACCATAGTCGTAAAATGTGAACAATCATTATTTAATGCAAGTGTCTTTTTTCCTATGCACTAATCTTGTTTAAACCATGCATAAAATTATAGATCAATATTGCCTTTTCCTCATTACGCGATTACCATGACATAATTTGCACTGCTTATAAATAGCCAAGTTCAAAAACTTGTGCTGACAGCTATATTGCAAGATAGAAAATGTTTAAATACGCTGTAACCCTCTGAATAAAATTTTTGTTCACATAAAATTTTGTTAATAAATTGTCACAACCATTTTATATAAATTTTTTAATTGGTTTCACTATAAATTTTTTCTCATAATGCACAGTTCGATTTCCAACCATAATTATAATTTATGAGTTGCTGAAAAATTTATATTCCAATTACCTTTAATATACCTCTGATTTATATTACATTCAATGCAGTTCTAAGCTAAGCAACTTTTGACTGATTTTATCCGAAAAACATTCTCTGAACGAATCCAGCAGGATGACCAGTAAATTAAAATCTCATCCTCATAAATTTAGAACGTTGACAATTATAGTCATAAAAAATGAGGGAATATGTTAATATGCTGCACTTTAAAGCATTAGTGGTAAAATTTGGAATTTAACAGCTTTGTATCAACATCTAAATGAGACATAAGGAAAAAAATCAATTGCAAATGCAGTAATGATTTCGTATCAAAGGCCTCTTTGTGCAAGGACTTGCAAAACAAAATGAATACATAGAGTTTCCAGTGCTTATGAATAAATTCAAACTTTGCTATGTCACGAAAATCGTGAGAAAGGAGATACATTCGTCCTCAATCAAACAAACTAAAATTAAATATGCACATAAACACTGTAAATAAGCATGGATGGTATATGTACCTAATGACAATCGGTCTGAAAGTTTTCTAGTGTAACTGTGTTGGAAACATGTCAGAGACAATGTGCAATGCAAGAGCTATTTTTCCCCATTATGTATGTCAGCAAAGTCTAGTTTAATACTAACTGTTCCTCATCAAATTTATAATACCAATTATTTTTTTTCTTCATATCCCTTTTAGTTCAAGTTAGCATAGCATATTTTATCACTAGGAGCGTTGCAAATAATCATATTTTTGGTGCATAGTTATTTGACTAGACTGTGCTGAGTATCCAGTGCGAAAATGTGTTGGATTTTGTAAACATTTATGAATACATAATGAATGATAGTTTAAACAATTTAAGCGAATTGAAAACAAAATGTAATATGTAAAGAGAGCTAAAAGAACTAAATTTTGTAGTACATCATCGAACTCAAATAGGAATCACTTACCATACCCATTTTTTGCTTAATTTCCAAATGTTCATTTTCAACAAATGTTTGAATTAATTGATCAACATCATCAACATCTGAAGCCCAGGCAGCAAAATCGGCATCAGACGTGTATGGTATGACATCGCATTGGCGATGCCATCCTGAATACAAAAAATAATTAAGAAATAAAGTAGTTATATCTACATAAATTATGAAATAATGAATCTCTAAAGCTAATATTAAAATAATTAGTGTCAGAGAGCAAAACAAATGTTAACATTATATTTTTATTGTACACAATTACTTAATCAGTGTCGATAACTCCAAATTTTTCTCGTCCAATTCTTAAGAATGCAAAGTCACATCACTTAGGTGGTCTTCCATAGTTGATCTTAAATATTTCTGTATTACGTTTATTTGTGGTGGTTTTTATTATATAAGTCATGACCAATTTTTATCTACCAGAAAGTCTTTTAGCATGGATTTTGTTTTATTATCTCCCTAAGGTCACTTTTTGCATACTATGGCCAATTTAATTGAGACTTAAATTTTAAAGGAAGGTTTTCTTTAACAATATATTTTTTAATTTCAAATGTTAATTTAAATACTAATTCAAATATGTATTTAATCAAATATTTTTTTAATATTATTTTGTAAGTCAATTAATAAGTATGAATAATTAGAATGTTACAAATACTGCCTGCCTGTTTTACTTCAAAATACACTACTGGCCATTTAAACTGCTACACCAAGAAAGAATGCAAATAACAGAACGATATTAATTGGACACATACATTATAGTGGAAAGAACAAGTGATTAGATTTACAAGAAATTAGGATGTATAGATCTTGAGAAATCAATACCCAAAGCAGCCACCTCTGGCTGCAATAACAGCATTCATCCGCCTAGGCTTGGAGTCAAACAGAGATTGTATGGCATGTACGGGGATATCAGTCCATGCAGCTTCAACACTATGCCACAGTTCATCGACAGTAGTGGATGGTGAGTGATGGTGTGCCAATCGCTCGGCAACCATTGACCACACGTTCTCAATTGGTGACAGATCAGGAGAACGTGCTGGCCAGGGTAACAGTCGAACCTGTTCTGTATCAAGGAAATTCAGAACAGTACGGACAACATGCGGTCGTGCATTAGCCTGTTGAAATAAAGTATTAGGGAGGCCTCGAAGATAGGGCAGAGCCACGGGCCTTAACACATCGGAAATGTAACGGTTGCTGTTCAAAGTGCCGGTAATGCGAACAAGAGGCGATCGAGACGTGTATCCAATGGCATCTCATACCATCACTCCAGCAGATGGGCCAGTATAACAATGTCCAATGCAAGCTGGCAATGCGCTTTCTCCACGATGCCTCCAAACACGGATGCGGCCATCATGGTCCTGTATACAGAACCGAGATTCATCTGTAAAGATGACGTGATGCCATTCCCGCGTCCAGGTTCGTCGCTGATCACACCATTGAAGGCGCTCCTGTCTGTGACGCAGCGTCAATAATAGCCGAAGCCATGGTCGCCGTGCAGACAATCCATGCTGCTGCAAACGTCGTCGAACTGTTCGAGCAGAAACTTGTTGCCTTGCAAATGACTCCATTTTTCGACTCAGGGTTCGTGACATGGCTGTACAATCCCTTGTGACCATGCGGATAAGATGTCTGTCTTCTCTGCTGTTATTGATGGGGGTTCGCTGAGATCCGGCATGACGTTCCGTATGATTGTCCTGAACCCATCGATTCCATATTCTGTTAACAGTCATGGGGTCTCGACCGACGCGAGCAGCAATATTGCGGTACGATAAACCGCAATCCCAGTAGGCTATAATCCTTCCTCGATCAAAGTCAGACACGTGCTGATAGGCATTTCTTCTTCTTACACGAGGCATTACAACAACTTTCTTTGCCGAAATCAACGTTGAAACGGAAACTGAGTATGAGAAAACTGCTGTCAAATCTTTGGTTTTATACACATCGTAGATGTCGCTACTGTCGGCTGCTTTGTGTGAATTCGCTGAAAATCTAATCATTTGCATATCACAGCAAATTTTACCTGTCATGCAAATTTCACGTGTGTGATGTGCCGCTTTCCTGGTGTAGTACTTTTAATGGCCAGTAGTGTATTTAATGAGGTGGAATAAGACATAAATCTTAGGGCTTATGTTAAGAATTTTTGAATATTACACATATATTCAGATAAAGAAAAATGTCATATTTGTTTCCTATTTTTATGATGAATTGCTGTTGCACCGCTATGTACGTATGTACGTTTTTCACACCAGCTAAACACACATCAAATCTATTTGAATATTCTAAAAATATTATAATAAGTATTAGTATTGTAATGTAGTAATTAAGTACTGTAAAAAAATATAATAATAGAGAATTCAGTAAACTAAGCTCTTCAATGACGTTATTCTAATGGTAAAATTATCAAAATTTGGCAGAATGATTGAATATCAAAATATAAAATCAGTCAAAATATGAACACTAATTTATTTTTGGTGGTTTTTAATATAAAGTGCAGCATCTAAAACCCACCCGTCAAAATATTATAGAATTATGCGTTATTTACAACTATTTGTTTATATTCCTAACTTACATTTTTGACGTGTGCGTGTCCCATACTCTGCGAAATGACACCTGACAGTGAATTCGATTAAGGATTACTAAAGAAATTTTATTCCAACTTTCTAGAAGATTTAATTCAGTTATGTTACTTTCAGAAGAACGGAGCAACATGCTACTAATAAGATCATGATTGTACATGAAGTGATTACACCGGAAGACAATCAGCAAAGGCTTGTGGTCTCCTCGGTCATTTGATACGTTTACTTGTGACTTCTGCTTGAAGACTGTTAAAGGGAAGACTAAACGAAACAAATCCACACATAGTTGAAGAGCTCAAGATCAGGATCCTATCAATAGCATCACAATATAAGAAGTGAAAAAATATATGCAAATCTATTCAAGCAAGCTCACATGTGGTGAAGTGGGTGCACAATGAAGGAGAGTATCCATACTTAATACGTTACTTTTACTTTATGCATTGGCTTTAAGAAATGGTTTTACAATGCCGAATTCTGTATAATAGAAACATTAATTAATTGTTCTATGACTTACATTAATTTATTACAATTTTATTTCGCTGATTTCCTAGCTAATCAAAGAATTCCCATTATCACAAGATTTTTATCAAATATATACTTTCGTCTGAATAAAATCATCCGAATTAAACAAAGATTATTTAATACCAAATTGAAATATTGTTTTTTACATCAAGATACACAAGTAAATTATTTTGAACAAGTTATGTATCTGCTAGTTAGAAAATACAACTAATCATTAGTCATTATTTTTCTATAATGTTCCTAGTGAGTGGATTATGCTCTAATATTTTGAATACGCTATTAAATCAACAGTGTTTGAGCGTTTAAACTGCCTTCATGATGTTGGATAAAATCCTCATAACCGTGTAACTACTCTGTATAATATTGTGGAAATAACATTGGTGCAATTTAGACTTAAAATTAGTACATATATGGTGCAGTTTTGTTAACTGAAAACTACTTTTGTTTTGTTATACTGTCCAAATGTATTCAAAATGTTTCTTACAACCTTATAGGAGGGTTAATTTTTCACAGAATTGTATCGAGTTTCTTATACTCAACATACAAACTCATAATTTTAAAATTAAATTCCAAATTTTGATGTAAAATACACACAAAGAGAAAAATAAGTTATGCTCACTCAATCAGTATTTGGTTAGCTTCCTCTTGTTTTTACTATTACGAAAATTTATTTTGACATTAGCAAGTTAAAGGGTATCTCTGAAAGTGAGATTATGCCTGATAAAATGGAGTATTTTATTCTAGTTTCATAGAAATACTATAAGAGATGCTTGTTAGTACTTTCGAATTTCAAATACACTAAGGTCGTAGGCAGATGGCTGGATGTCATCTGTTTTATGTGAACCTCCCCTCGTGTTTCTTTGATCAATTTAATACAACTCCAGCTTTAAAAAAGATATGCTTTCTTGCTAGAAATAATTGTCTCTGCTAAAATAAAGCATACGCAGGGCATAATGATTATAGTTATCAGTAAGGTGCTCTTTTTTGTTACGGGATTCATTAACCCGGAAAAGAGAAGACAAGTGTAAACGAAATTTTCTCAAACTACTGTTTGCAATATTGTAGCCAAATATTTAGAATTCAATTGTTCACTATTTTAGACAGAATTTTGTTTCGCTCAAATGCATGTGTTCAATAAACCCTAACGTTCACAAGATTTCTCATTCAAAAAGAAATTATCTCAGCATTCTGTTGAGATTTTCTTTGTTTGCTAGTTACAGAAATTTTCAAACTATTAATCATGGTATGAATATTCTACGGAACACTCTTTTTTTTTGTAATAGATGTGATTGTTCTTTATATGCAGCTAAGCTACAGAATAACATTTGGGAACGAAATAAAATATTATAATATTCGATGGCATATATATTTATGAGAAATGCTAAGCTAAAGAAATTGGCAGAACTTTCATTTATTGCGAAATAAAGGCAAACAAAATGCATTATAATGAAATAAAGAATACCTACCTAGCATAGTGCCAGACCATATCCAGAAATGTAGAAGCAAAGGATCCAACTTTAGTTTCAACTCTTCTAATGCTATAACTAGTCGTCGATTAAACCTAGATACTGAAAGAGATGAATGCTGTGCAGGCAAATTCATTGGCTGTAGTAGCTGATAATTTTCAACGACAGTTTTATTGCATTCCAGGAATCTGGATGTTTCGATTTGATTTAAAAATTGAGCAGGATTCGAAGGTATATTCACTTTTTTCAAGTATGAGAGTTTGAAATCGGGATTAACGGCTGTAAAACTGAAAATAAATACAAAAAATTATCACTGTTTTCAATTTAATTTCAGTTAATGTTTTTCTGTAAAAGCTCTTTACTATTTTATTATTATTCAGTTGTATTTCCTCTCTTGTTGTTTTTATTTATGATACTAAGACTAGCCAAGCTTGCTGGGTGATGGCTATATATAATTAAATCAGACGGGTGCATCTTTCGTTTAACCAGATCATCATTTAGGTGAAAGTACGTTATTGTTCTTAAGAATCCTCCGATAGATGGCACCACCAGAGGATACACTCCCTTAATTTTGACTTTGAATTCGAGGGGGAAAAATTTTCTCCTGACCATTACACTTATGATAAGTGCTCAACCATCGACCACAGTATTTTCGATTACACTGATTTAACGAACTCGTATATCGCATGTACTCGATAGGTCTTTGGTGGCATTGGGAATCGAGCCCAGCACTTCCGGATGGAAGGCAGATGTCCTAACCACGGCCACCTCTCTTAATAAACTAGTTATGTAACAGAGTTTCTTCCATATTATTAAAAAAAATCCTGTTTAATTTGACTTTTTTTAGAAATCCTTTTGCAAAATGAGTTTTTAAATAAATTTTAATCATGTGGTGATCATTCTTCCAATTTAAGGTTACAAGAGTTTTAAGTTCAAACAAGAAATAAAACCTTATTCGTAAACGCTTATAAATTTAAAAGTTTTCTTCTAGGAAGAAGATGAAAAGCAAAAAATGAATGTGAGAAATTCCTCCATATGGAAGTTAGCTAGTGATATTATTTTTCTTATTGATAAGATAAATTAACTGTAAAAATATTTAAAAGTAATTTAATAAATTATACAAAATTGTCCCTTTTAAATCAAATATCCGTTTCCATCAAGATGCATTATAATATGTACATATATTACAACGATTATACAGAGAAATTAATGCTTAGTTGTGTGTATATTTTACTCTTTTTTAAGACTCAACAAATTAATTATTTCTCCATCTATTATATTTAGAATGATATATATTTTTGGTTTTACGATAATTTCAACATATAAATTTATGGACTGCTTTAAATAAAAAAGACTTGCGATTTTTTTATTAATTTAAGAAACTACAGATATGTTCTTTACATTTAAAAATACCACTGAAGGATACTTAAAATCTAAGATTTTTTGCACGGTTTATTAATTTTTATATTATTTTCATTATCTCAAAGACTTTATATTACAAATCGTATACACCTTATTTTCTACTAAGCATTTAATTTTATATTGGTTGTTATTCAACTTTCATTTGCAAAGTAATAATTTACCTTGATAACTTATCCTTAATATTTGTCAGTATTAAAATATAGTTTAAAATAACTAGATTCCATTATTATTCCTCAACTAAAGTTAACCATGATTGCTACTGATGATTGAATTATTGATTTGTATTTTTTTTTTAAAGTAACACCTTCATTTTTAGCCTTAAGGTTATACTTTTCCTTCGTATAAAGTCAAATGATTAAATCAGAAAAAAGATATATTAATTTCAACATAAAGGCTAAATAAAAACCTCTATCAATAATATTTCATTTTAATAAAATTAAGCAATTTTGTAAGCAGATTTTTAACTTATAATGGAATAATTTACAAACTGTAGTAAAAAAATAACATAATTACCTTTCAAAAGCAGAATCAACATTTCCAAAAAGATGAATTTGACTAGATGAAACGCTTGAATCGGACGGTAAAGATAAAGAGGAATGCCATAAATAATTACTTCTTTCATAAAATATGGTTGATTGAATAGTCCATCTTCCTTTCTTGAAAAATATGTGACTAGGAAAACTATCCTTCATATGATTGCTATAATTTTCTAATCTAATACTATTGAGCTGGTTCAACTTTTTCATCCAGTTTAATATTGGTCTCTTAATAATTTCAACATGAAATCCTATATTTTTAAATTTGTTCAGCACATCTTCCTAAAATAAACACCATAAATGTTAGAACGAACATATATATATATACACACACACACACACACACACATATATATATATATATATATATATATATATATATATATATATATATATATATATATATATATATATATATATATTGTTAAACATAATTATTATATGAAAAATAACATAAATTAGACAGGATATAATTATTTTCTAATATTCTAAAATTGTGTATCATTTTGTTAACCAAATCTTTTCTTTTATTATTTCAATTTTTAACTCTATTAATTTTCTGGAAGGAAAAAATTAATTTGTTCATAAAATCAAATTATTCATTTGTGATAAACACTTCCTTAAAAAAAAAAAAAGAAACTCTTACATTTCCTTAGAGAAAACGCATCTTACCGATTGCTACAATGAGTTTTCAATGATTATACTCAATAATGCTCTTTAATTAAATTTCGTATTTAAAGGGATTGAATAATATTTTGTAATTCAAATTGAAATAAATTATTCAATAAAACTCTAAATTGTAAATATATTTTAACTTATACTTCTAATTAATGTAAAATTAATAGAAATTTAAAATTTTTTATTATTGTTTTTTTTTACAAAAGACGGAGGATTTAAATTTAGTAAGGAGATATTGTAATCTAATAAAATAAAAGTGTAAAAATTTTTTATTCTCAATATAATTACATGAATAGAAATACTAAGCATTTTAAATAGAAAAGTGCGCGCGCGCGTGTGTGTAAGTAAGTGAAACTTTTTTTGTTACTTTTTTATTTCAAATGCTTATTCTTTCCATTCATGTAATTATATTGAAATTAAAAAATTGTTACAATTTTATTTTATTAGTTTATTAGATTATAATATCTCCTTCAATTTTCTTGATAATTTATAGAGTTACTGAATTTGGAGCTGATGTCCGGAAGACCAAATTGTCAGCTAAAGAGCCCATTCGATATCTTGCATCTCCTCCAAAGCTAATGAGAGGTCGTTCATGTAGATGTTAAGAAGGTTAGTTCTTGTAACCTCTCCCTGTTGTAATCTAGTGTGTAAATGTTTGAATTTAAAGAGATGATTTCCACATATCACCGCGCAGAAACGCTGTTGAGTCAAGCTCTTCTGCAATGATAACATATTTCCACTGATGCCTGTGTATTTTTATGATATACGTGAAATCTCCACACTCTATAGTAGGATGAGTTAAAGTCAACGAACATTTGCAAGAAGAGTTTTCCTCTGGTCTAAGAAATCCTTAATTGTTTGTAAAAACAAAAGGACTTGTTGGTTAGCAGCCAGGAATTTTCTTTACACTATGGCAATAAATTATTGTTTTCGAGGAAGACGCGACTAGTCTTTCATCTATCAAACGTTCCATCACTTTACAGACAAAGCTAACCAATAAAATAGGTCTATAACTTGTTACATCCGGAAGATTTTGTTCTTCTTAGCAATTGGAATAATAGTAGTTTGTTCCCTTCTGCAGGAACTACGGTTTTATAAGACATTGTTAAAATAAAACAATTTTGAAAGTAACTGAGTATCCTTAAAAATATTTTTCTTTTCAATTAAAATACTTTGTTTACATAAAATAAAATAACTAATGGTTACACAACTGTATCCTATTTCAAAATTCATTCATATATTTTTAATGAAATAAATACTCGCTTTTAAACTAAAATTTTTTTATCTATTAACTCATAAATTAGATTACAGCTAAGAAAGATTAATAAAAAATGTTAGTTATGTATTAATATTTATATTAATGTTCTCATATTCATGTAAAATACAAAATGCTTTAATAAAAATTTGATTTGGATTCAAAGCAATCAGATTCAGATCAATCCTTATCCAATTATTTGGAAATATCAAAAGCAAGTGTCACATTTAAAAAATACTATGTCTCCGTTAAATGTACCTAAAAATAATATTACATAAATACAAATATATAAAATTACTTTTTTCAAGATTGCAACATGCCTCTCAAATATTCCAATGTTGATCACTGACTCGGAAGTTTTCGTTTTGAATGTGAAATTCCTTTTCTGTAGCAAATTTTTGAGTGATGGTGACAACATGCAAAATATAATTGATGGCTCAGTTAGAACTGTTTCGACTTTTACTTGTTGAGCAAGATCAACAAATTCTAAAAATGTTGTCACAAGTGGATGTATTTTCATCTGTTGACGAAAAGAAATAGTGAATATTCTTAAAAGTGCAATACATATATATATATATATATATATATATATATATATATATATATATATATATATATATATATATATATATATTTAACATTTATAATGTTTAAAAAATAAGCCTTAATAAATATTATCATACAAAAATCAATCAAATATAATAATTTTAATTTGTAAAATAAAAATGCGTAAAAAAACTTTATAAATGGATAAATCTTATTATAAAATAGTCATTATCTCATTTTTTACGTTTTCATTGTCTTAATAAAGTAAAGTGGGGAAGACAATGTCTTAAATAGTTGAAAAAATTTGGTTGAAAGCGGTTTTATAAATTTAAAAGATAACAAAAATATATTTTTCGATTGTGTTTAAAGTGATAATTAATCTTTTGATTATTACTTGACAATTGACAAAATAATTATGATATGGAAATAAATTAAACAATACTTCACATTTACAGAAATATTATACAATGGTACATTTGAATTATTACAATCGGGAAAAATATTATAATTCACACTCATATTAATATTATAAAATGATAAGTTTGAATATTTGAATCATAGATATATTTAGAAAGATTGAAATTCCAAATTCTTGTTCCTTTTTTACAATTTAAGTCATTAGAATCATTAATGAAATAATCACCGAAATATTAAATTAAAAAAATTTCATAAAAATAATCTTATTGGCAACAAATTCCCTTTAAATATTCAAGTTTTTAAATTTGCATTTATATTGTATAATTATGTATCATAATTAAGTTAATAAATTATATTATATATTAATAATTGCATAAATTGTACTGTATCTTACTTAAATTAAGTTTTGAATTTATTAATAATACTAAAGTTTTTATTTCGTAGTTATTTATTATTATGTGATTCAGGATTTACACCCGAGAATGGGCTAAATTTGTTAGTCCATTCTCTGGTGTAAATCCTGAATTTGTTGCGTATAAAAAAAGAATTTCTCTACAACTCTCGAAGTCAACTCTTCGAAGAGTTTAGTTTAGTAAATTTATATAAATCCAACATAATAGAGTGTAGTACCTTCAGAGATATGTTTGAATGAAGGATAAAAGTTAAAACCCAATAAAATAAAACTATATTTAATTTATATTTTTATTGAATATATGCATTACTTTCTTAACTTCCTTCCTATATTTTGCTGCTTTCAAAAATTTTTTAAAGTATACTTTAATTAAATACTTTTAATATCAAATGCGAATGATACGTAATCTTTTATTTCGCAGCTGAAATATAACGATTCCGAAATATGAAATTCGAGAAATTAATAAAGACAAAAAACTTACAGGATTAGAATTCGAATAGCAATGTGAGAATATAAAATAATCTTTTCATGTCTAATATAGAAAAAATTATTCATATTAATAAAATAGGCATTGTTCTTTAAAAATGAAGATGGAATAATTGGTTGATCAATTAATTGAAATTTGGTAAATAAATTAATTAAATTTGAAACATGAATTGCAATTTATAAAGAAATCATCTCAGTATTCTGAAAGAAACTTACTAATTACCACAAAATGTAAAATAAACACATACGCCAACATTTTTATTTATAATATATCAACACAGATACAATTGCACATGAGCACAAACCCATATGCTATGTATGTATTTTCGGCAAAGTAAATTTTTACAAGAGCTAATTTTAAAAACCGTCATTAAAAGTGCAAAGTAATTCAGAAAAAAAACTCAGAATAAAAGATTACATATTTAATACTAAAAACATTAAGTCAGACTATATCTCGATTTTAAATACAATGAAATCACTTCATCAAATATCAATAAAAATAAGAAAACGAAATTTTTTTGATGTGTTTTGTTGAAAAAATATTTAAAGTTCATAAGGGGTTCTTACCATTAGCTATAGATAATAACTGAATTTTGATTTAATAAACTTCAGTAATATAATGCTATAAAAAGTGATAAGTGCTGTAAATGTGATTTCTAATTTAAGAAGATAAGAATCGAAATTTTAAAGTATTTACTGGCTACTGTTTCTAAATAAAAGTGGAGTTATGATAACTGAGATAGTTACATAGTTCATTCACCCAAATCATGATAAATTTAATGTTTAAATGCAAATAAAAGGCAATTGTTGACATTTTTACATGTTTATGTTTCTTTTAAATTACACAAACTTATTGTTGCAATGATGGAAAAACAATCGTATTATAACTATTTTTTTTAGGTAAGATAGAAGATATATTATATTAATCATTATGTTTTATTCAAATGAATGAAATTAGTTCTAATTGCTTATAAATGAATCTGAAAATTAAATATTGACCTAGCGTTTTCAACCGTATTCAGAATCACAAATATATTTTTTATGCTTTTATGAAATTTTGGAAGAAATTTCTGAATAAATTCTGAAAAACTAATTAAGATTCTTTTTTCCAAAAAACTTTTATAACAATTTTCCAAAATTTAAAATATTAAATATAACATCATTTTCATAAACTTTAATTATTTTATTTGTTTTTAAGGGCAATTAGATAAAATATGAATTTTAATCATTTTTTTTTTCATTTAAATTCATAGCAGGTATATCATCTAGAAATGGGAAGCATTTAAAACATAGATCCATATTTCCCAAAATTTTCAATTCTTAAATTATAAAAAATAATTTCAATCAAAATTAAAAGGAAACAAGAAAGAAAAACAGAAGTAAGCAAAAATACTATGATATGGAATTTTGAATAAATAATGAAGACTCTTATCGATAATGAATTTCATAATGATTGCTTAGAAGCTTAAAACTATAGAATTTGCTATTCAAAAAATTCTTACGTAATAGTGATTTCTTTTAAAACAATGCATTTCATACATTAAAAATATATTTCCAATTTACTCTCTCTCTCTCTCTCAGTTAATAAATTAAGTAATATTTAAAATTACAAGTTAGTACTGTAGAAAGATTTATTAAGAAATAACTATTATATCTGTATCTTTACAAGTAATCAAAAACAGGAAGTCCCTTTAATCATCATACTATAACAAGGTTTCTATTTTTGTGCCATTAAAATATTAAGAAATGCATCTAAAATCTGTTTAACCTATATTTTGCTTAAAACATATAAGATCCATATAAAATGACAGAGAGAAGAGAGAAATTTTCTTACGCCAAAAAACAGTTTATAAATAAAAGATTAAAGCAGTGTTAATTATTTAATAGGCTTACATTTTTCAGGGAAAGAAAGATATCAAAACGAATTTTTTTACAAAATTTCTTTAATATTATTATGAAGAATCCTAATTTCAATCTGTTATTACCTTTTGTTTTATAGAGTTCTCTTTTTCTGTACTATTTTCCATTTCGCTGAATAAAGAGCTATAATCATCACGTGTAATACTGTTTGAGAGAACATAGAAACGTTGAAGAAAGCATTGTTCAAAATTTTCATCTAGCATTTCTTCAGAAAACTGTGGTAAGGTAAAACCGACGTAATTCAAAACATCTGAATCCTAAAAGTAAAGTCGTACATTAAATTGCAATAAAGAAAGAATGAATTAAAAAACAATATTTATGCATACAAAAGTATAAAGATAGTCAACAATTATTCTTATTAAATCTCGTTTGTTTTGTTTGTTGCTATGCATTAATATTTTTTATCAACAGCTAATTCATCTAGGACTTATTGCTTAAAGTAAATTCCAAAACCTTGAAGAGTGAGTCCCTAAGGCTGGTATCAGAAATACGAACAGATAAACTAAAAACGAAAATACTTACCATTCAATTATTACCTAGTCATCAACATGTGTATTTTTAAACGTAAAATTGTTTGGCATGAGAAAATGAATCCTATAAATATTTTAAATGTGAGAATTCAATTTTGTAGCAATTGGGAAATTTAATTTTCCTCATATTTAGTTGAACTTTGTACCTATTTTATCAAAATTATAAAAAAATATTTACTGCGTTTGAACTGAGATATTAAATTTTCTTGTTCAAGATAAATGAGGATCATGTCTAAATTAAATATCAAATCTAAACAGCTATTTATGTAACTGTACAGTCAAAATTTACATACATCTAAAAATAAGGAATAAATTTTAAAATATTAATAAAATCAGCAATACATTTTTCCATATTGACAAAGAATAGATATTTCTTAAAAAAGGAACTTTTTTATTTGTGAAAAACGAATTTTTGCTAAAACACTGTATATGCAAATACAAATGGAAAATAACTCTATACTTACAATAAATAAAGAAAATTTATTTATTTTAATTATTAACAAACATAAATTAATTAATAAACAGATTAAATAAAGAAAAATTAAAATTGACCCTAAGGTGAGAAATAAAGAAAAATTATTTATTTCTCACTTTAGGGTCACTTTTTGTACATGAGAGACAATTCAACGTGAAATTACAGCATAAAGAGAATCTTGGACTATTACAGCATTTGCGTCCAAAGTAGGAATCGAACTCGTGACTTGAACTGAAAATCAAACTGCTAACCCTTTAGAGAAAAACTATCATGAGAAAAGGGGAATGGAAAAATATATTTCAAGTAAATGTTAAAAGTGTTGCAACATTTTATTGTTTGATTACTTGAAACTGAAATTTTAATAAAAATGATACATTACACAAAATTATTGCAAGATAATGCTGATTTATATATATTGTTTCGGATACTTTTTATTCAATACACAACAATTATTCATATTTTTTAAAACTGAATGGTCACTATCTGTCACTCTACGATCATATTTCGCACCAGAAGGTTAGTTAGGGAAAAGAATTTCCAACAGCTTAAAGGAATTTCCAGCATGAAATACCATGGATGACCAAAGTGAGAACTTAGTCCATAAATTATTGAATCATATCCTTGAGAGTGAAAAACTCAGTATGTTTTCAACTTTATCGCTCACAACTACGATTAGTTGAATTACAATTGCAACTTTAAGTAAAGTCATGCTTTCTGATCCATCCGTTTTGCAGTGTAAGAAAATTTGTAAGTTTACACGCCTATTTCAAAATTTAAATCGATTTAAGTTTTTGTCATTCAACTGTTTTATTGCTGTTGCTCCCAGAGAATATTATAAGAGAAGTTTTGATTTTTGAAATTTTATCACGAGTACATTTTCCATACAATCGATATTTTATTAAAATATCATTCGGTTCGATTTATTATACTGACAAAATGGTCATCATTAATTTTGTAAACCAATCAGAACAATGTTCGATGATCCAAAAACAGCAGAAGAAAAATATAGCAGAAATAATCAGTATTTTTTACTAAACGATTCTAAACTATTTAGAATTGCTGCAGAGCACATCGATAGGGAATTTGCGGATAATTTGCCATTTTACAATTTAAGTTTTTGTATCTACAGTATGTAGACCAGTGTTTCTCAAATTTATTTCTTCTACTGCCCCCTTTGAAAATCAATTATTTTTCATCCCCCCATTTTTTATACACTCCTAAAACTTAAAAACCACAATTTCATTATTTTAATTAATTTAGTTATAGTGTGGTAATCGGTTCTGGTGTTTAAACTTACATTCTAAACTAGAAATTTTTACCAGTGAGAGCAATTAAAACGCAACTTTATAATATTAATAATATATTTTAATTAAATTAAAAGAAACAATATAGATAAGTAATCAATTTTAGTTTTTAAATTAATCTAATGGGGTGGATGAATTTGAAGATTTTTGACAAGTGTGTTGATATCAGGTTCGATTTTACTCAAAAACAATCGTAAGTCGCTGCGTTTGGTAACTTGCAAATGATTTCTCTTTTTAGTAAGCAGCGTTGCACAGCGCTAAATCCACGTTCACACAAATATGACGATGGGAATGATATCAAAAATTGTAGAACGATCGACCACAATCCAGGGTACAGCTGCGGAATTGACTTTTGTAGCCAAAATTGTTGGTAACCATTTTTAAATTTGATTTTTATTTCCTCGTTCGTTGTCAGTTCTATAAGTTCTT
Organism: Latrodectus hesperus; assembly: GCA_037975125.1. Lineage (NCBI taxonomy): Eukaryota > Metazoa > Arthropoda > Arachnida > Araneae > Theridiidae > Latrodectus > Latrodectus hesperus. The sequence continues at coordinate 75,413,433 of CM075860.1, forward strand.
CTTCCAGCAGGGGTGATATTGCTTTGTTGACATTTGAAAAAGGATCTAACACCCAGTCTGATATTTCCAATTTCAAAATGTCCTGGAACCTCAATAAAATCACTGTGAAGATTTTCCAACTGTTGGCAGTAAACGAGCAAGTCGTCGTTGTTGGAGGATACTGATAAATTGGGAAAATTATGGAACTCACGTCTGCCGATATTCTTCTTGTATAAGAGCAGCTTGGCTAAGAAAGCAGCTACGATATTTTTTATTTTTATTAAGTTCAAGTCATCGCCTTGAAGTTGGAGATTCATATCATTAAACAATGTATAAAGGTCTGTCAGGTATGCGATATCATTCTTTGATGTGATGATGGTTTTGCGCAATGCTGTGTCTTTGTTTTCAAAGATCTCTATGACAGAGTAAAACAGATTGTAAAAACGAATCAGACAATTTTCTTTTGATAGCCAACGCACTTCTGGGTGAAAGATCAATCTGCTGAAATCTTCATCATTAGCAACACACAAAGCTGATTAAATAATGTCATTCAAAGAGTTGTTTCGGATTTTATTGACTGCTCTGATGACATGTTTCAATGATTGAAAGAGTCGTTCACTTAAATCTCTATCAACTAAATGCCGTCGATATATAACGCTATGTACAGCAATCACATCAGGAATTCTGTTTTTTAAGTACGACATGAAGTCTTTTTGACACCCTGTCATAGCTGGAGCACAATCTGTAGCAGCTGATATAATATTCTTCAAGGGAATTTCTTTTTCATCACAAAACTTTTCCAGTGTTTTAAATATGGTTTCTCCTTTTGTGTCTGTCTCTAAATTTCTAGCAAATAAAAGTTCTTACATATTTTTTCATCTTTAATGAACCTCACGTAAGACAACGACAATGCTTCATTAGTTGGTAAAGTGGACTCATCCAACTGAATTGAAAATTGACTTGTCTTCAGATGATTGCACAGTGACTTTTCAATGTTTTCTGCCGTTTCATCAATTTCATCTTTGCACAGAATTATTGCTCAAAGGAATTTTTCGAATTATATCTGCCATCGGTTTATGGAGCACAATAGTTATAACTTCTTTTATCGCCGGCAAAATTAACGTTTCTCCGATGGTGTGTGGTTTACCTTTCGCGCATGCGCGCACGTCAAGGGATATTGTTTGGAACAAAGCAGATGTAGTTTTGGAAATTAAGTAGAATGGTTATATTTCTCGTTCGGGAATTAATCCCCATATCCTTTGTTATGTTTGTCTGTGTCTTTAATAAATATAAAAAGATACTGGTCTGTCATATGAGTGATTAATTATGATATAATCTACACATTTCTTAACCATAAAAACCAACAATCTGTTTGAGCAATTAACAGAGAGATATTGTATGGAGCTCGAAGTCCGTCATCGTGTTGCTTAGCAGTCATCGAAAAAAGTTTCGATACACTTGGCTGAGCATTATACTTCTTTTCCAGATCTTGAAAATAGGCTACACTTTTTTCCTTCTTATCTGGATGCATTTTATTTAAATGATCTTGAAGTCTTGAAGACTTCATCGCTTCGTTTGAAAATGTTTTTGTACAAAGAAGGCACAAAGGCAAAGATGGGTTTGTCGAATTAACTATGAATCCATATTTAATATATTCTGCACTGTATTGCCGTTTCTTCTATTTTGCTTGCTACATGACTTTTTTATACAAAAAAAAGCGCGTGAAACCACTAATGAAAATATAAGAAAAATTACGAGCTTTATATAGGATTTAAATACAGCAAGAACAGATAGGAATAAGCCAAACACACACAAACTCGTTTATCTCTTTCGACACTCAATCGTACTGAGCAAGTTAAGACAAGTATCGATGAACCAGCCGATTGCTACCACGTACAGTCCGTATTCGTATTGCAAAACCACCACCTGTCGATGATTCTATTCTGAAAAGGGGCGATACGTTGAGATACAAGCGTCTCGAGACCGGGCCCGGAACGTCGGCTCCAAATGGGAATTCTGACGCATGCGCACTTGAAGAGAGTAGTTGCAATAATTTGGCGGTGTAAAATGTGACTATTGTTCAGACTTAATATTAGTAACCCTATGTTTTCTTATTCCCCAGTCTAATTTGAAACGAGGTTCGTGTTAGTCGATTTGCTTATATAGGTTTGCAAGTTTTAATATTTTTTCGAAATATGAAGGAAAAGCGGAATAGTTTGCTTATATCTTAGCACCATATTTAAAATAGAAATAGATAACAACTTTATTTGTATTTTATATGGTGCTGAAGACATTTATTTTTTCGCAGATAAGGTGGATGTGATAATATGAAAGTAACAAAGAAGTGTGAATTGCATTATCACGTTTCCTTTTTATTTCTGTATTCCCATGATAAAATTAATTTGACTAAATTGTTTTTGACACTATCATGCTTTAATTATAAATTAGCATCTCTAGTTTTTTTTCCAAAGCCAAAATGAAAATATCTGTTAATTCAAAATAAAAATTGTTTAAAGCATTTTTTGCACACATGATTTGTTTTAATAAACTTTGTATGTAATATAAATTTCAATAAAAAACCGCTGAATAAAAAATGTTTTGCTATTTAGTGTGTACATTGGTACATTGTCTATTTTTTAAATTCAAAATAAGATATAACACAAGTTGTAAGTATTGAACATCTGTAGTTCAATTTAAGAATGCGACTCATTTATTTGAAATACAAAAAGATTTATATTCTTTAAAAACGGGAAAATTTATAAATTTCATTTATATGAATAAAAAGACACTCAGTATAACATTTCATTCTGATTTTTGTTTTTTAATAAAGATATTATAAATATAAATGGGAATAAAATATCGTATGTAAAAAACTGAGGGTGAAACAAAATAAATTTTTTTCACTAAATTTCTCAGAATTCATATAACATTGGGATGACTCCGTGCCCAAAGCCACAAATATTGCTTCAAAACTTTTTTCATAAGCAGCTCAATTTTGAGCTCCAGATTATTTTCCTATTCTTGTTAGCCGTTTTACTTCTAAAGAATAGTGTACAAACATAAAATTAACTGAAAATGAAAGAGATGAATTCTCGAAGAAAACTATTTCAGCAGAAGGTACCCAGTGAGGATGTACTTGATGAAAAAATATACTGTTCTCATGATGGTGATGAATTTGAACAGTGATTAAAATAAAGAATCTGAATTAGGAGAAATATTTTTGTAAAGAAACAATGAATCATATAATATTAACTGCAATTCTTCTCTTCCTTTAGATAAATCAAAATATCAAGCTAAATAAATTTCAAAAAATAAAATTCTTTCTTTAAATAGAGATTTCGTATAAAATATTTTTCAGCTACTTTGTTTGCAATAATGTCAAAAGGGTTTATGCATAATCTGTTTAATAAACATAACAGCTTGCATATTTATAAACAATAGTAAATTATTTATTAATAAATAATTAATAGTTCTAATAATGCATAGACATTATATTCACAATGAATTAATAAACAAATTCTTTCTTATTTTTACGAAAATATAACAATACTAAGTCTTTTAATCTTTAGAGAGGAAAAGATCATGTAAACGCAATACACACACATCCATTGTTTTTATAATACAAAGAAATTATATTCCCAATGAATTAATTAACTAATAATTTTTTATATTTATAAAAATATAACAATACTAAATCGATACATTTTTCTAAAGGAAAACGGAAAGCGTAGCTGTGAAATCCGCCATGTTTAACAATGAGATAAACTTCCTAGCCAGAGAAACTTATCGCTTTCTTTACATCGCCAAGTCACTGAATCATAGCCAAAATCTTCTGGGAGCCGAGGCTCCGGGCTCTGGCTCGAGACGCTTGTCGTTGAGATGGACTTTTTCCTCAGACCGGTTTTTCAGAAGCACGGAAGCATGCGTGCTAAGCAAACATTTCTCTTTTGTCTCAACCCTATTTTGACGAAAACCCTATTAAACGAAAACGGACAGTACGTCTACAGAGCACAACATCATAAGTGCACCGGCTACCGCAGTTATTCTTTTCCCCCGGAATGTTTGCCAAATTTGGCGATTCATGCATTTACTCAGCTGTATGCTTTTCGTCATTTTACAACGTACGCGCATACGGCGTGCAGGCTATCCTATGAAATCTATGTTAAGTATTGTAAGGGTGTTTTTATACCATCATACAGGGTAGAAATATAAACTAAATATTCGTTATTGTGTTGTTGGTAGGTTTTAATTTTAGTGAATTTTAAAATATAAAGTAAATCAACTTACAAATCTACAATCGCCCCCCTAACCCACTTCAACGCCCCATTTTTTTCTGGGCCCTTTAACGCCTCCCTCTAGGTCTCAAACGCTCACAAGGTGGCATTATCGCCCACTTTAAGAAAGACTGATGTAGACGCTCCTTTTCATCATCCAACAGCAACATAATTTATTGTCGAGATATTCATTCAGTAATTCTAAAGAAGTAATTTGTTTACTAGTTTAATAATTTTGAAACACTGGCACTGTTGATTGGCCTCCTAGGTCACCATATCTCAATCTTACGAGCTTCATAATGTATTATATAAAATAATAAGTTTATCAGAGCTTATTAATGAACTGATAATTAGAAAAGAATGATTAATATTCTATACTGCTTAGTGTTTCTTATGTTCTGGACAAAATTCAAAGGCATATAGGCTACGGTAACATGTTGGGAAAGGGTTGAATTCAGAGCTTGGCTGTTGTAATTCTATAGCATTAGTGATCTCTCTTGGTTTGCTTAGGGACATAAGAGTGATTTAGACATAAGAGTACCAACACAGATTTCAATTTTGTCACCTATCTATGGTTCAAAATTATATGAAGTTGGCTTTGCTAGAGACTTAGATTAACAAAAATATGCTGTCCATAACATATCGCAATATCATGACTTATCCAGCCAATTAGCATCATTTTGAGATGATATACGCATCTTGATATTTCGTAAGGTTGATCTTCTCTGTGTTGGTAGGGAACGGATGCTTTATTGGCTCAACATCAGAGGCTTCGGTTAGTCAAAATATGGTGTAGGAAAATTTTTGCAGTAACCTAACCTTACTGTTTATGTCTCTGCCGATAATAAGCAACAAAATATGAGTAATAAGTTTGATTTCATCAAACTCAATTCAGTTGATTGGTTATAGTACTCATGAATGTTTTGCGCTCTATTCTTTTTTGTAAGGGAAGTCTAGTAATTTCCAATGTTTTTCATTAGGATTACATTTATTTCTATCTACTCTTATTAGCTTAAATAAAATTTATTGAATGCACAGGTGCCGTATAATCCATGATTGAAAATTCTGAATTTTTTTGACGATAAAGAAATGTTTCCAAGATGACGCATCGTGACGTGCGCAATGACGTAAATACTAAGGTTACCAAAATAGAATTTTCGGCCTAATTCTTATAGGTCTCCATGTGTATGACGTAATAAAAACGAGATTGCCAGATACATAAAAAAATCGCCAATATCAGAATTTGGCATCCTGGATTATACGGCACCTGTGCCGCATTGACTAATTAAACTAATAATTCTAATTCATTTTTTTCATCAAATCCATTAAAAAAAGTTTTTCGAAATGTGTGAAAACTTGTAAAACTTTCAAATTGTAACACGTTATCAAGAAGCAAAGGTTCTGTGAAATATTTCTTAAAAGGAATACAAAACAATACAACTATGTAAATCAGGGGGCATTTACAGATTTGAAGTTCTTAAGAAATGAAAATTTCAAATTTATTTATAATTATATAATTAATTATTTCGCATAAAACAATTATATATACCTAAACATCGATTTTATAATTTAGCATTAGAATTCTTATTTTTGTATCAGGGAAAAAATCAGTATTGGACTAACATTTTTAAGTAGATCAAGTTTTTCTAAAATTTTGGACAAAAATGTAAGATTATTCCGGCACGTTTTTTTTTATTTTAAAACTAAATTACCACTATCAATCATTGATTATAACCAAAAAACATCTTGGCTAGACAGAAGTACATTATTAGTTTTCATAAATTATTGGACATATATTTTTAAATTAAATACTTGGTTTGACATAAGCTCCAACAAGCAATTTAAAAATGTCACGCATCTCATTTAGGCATAATGTAATGTTAATAAATCAATATATCTACTGAATATCGATTTCATTTTTTGTGGAGTCATTTAAAGTTATAAATAAATTTAATAACTTTAAAAATTTGCAGTTGTTCAGGGTAATTATTGAGAAGCCATAAAAATACTCCATTAAAAAAGTAAAAAAAAGAGGTTAAGAGCACGATTTAATTAAAATGGTATTTTAATCACTTACTTTGTTACTTTTAAAATGAAATTATAAAATATATAGATTCGCAACTGCAGATTTCATACATGTCAGTTCTATATTACTATATAAACTTAACATTTTGTATATGACAATATTAATAATAAACAGTTATATAAATCGATAATTTCTCATTTATTATGAAAAATGATCTTATTTGTTAGCCATTGTTAAGCAATTCGTTTTGATAATTTTTGTTCGATTTTATTTGATTACTGCGCAAACCAGACTGATCCAGTTAAGACTTACAGTTTGAAGAAAATTCCAAACCACTACAAGCATTCTAGCTAGGGGAGGGAATCGAATTTACAAACTGATGATTTAAACATTTCAGGGTTATCACACAGCAAACAGATAATAGATTCATTTAACAGATGGATTTATAGACTACTATGTTGTAGTTTTAGGATTCTAAAACATATAGTAATTACTTAAAATTAAAATTTTATAATTACATTAAAATTCTAGACAAACCAATTAAAAATAACATATTTCTGATCCTTAAGTACATTATTATAATTTTAGGTGAAATAATTTTAAATAAATTATTTTTTTAATTTAACAAATTTTAATTCTTTTTTTATTATTTAGTGATGAAGATTTCTGAATATTTCCCAGTTTATATATATATATATATATATATATATATATATATATATATATATATATATATATATATATATATATATATATATATATATATATGTATGTATGTATATATATATATTATGTGTGTGTGTGTGTGTGTGTGATCGGAAACGGTGTAGAGGACAGCTATATCCAGCGCCGGTGTTTTCTCCTAACTCTTATACCAATAAGAAGCAACACCCCCTAGATCTAGGGGGTGTTGTAAGAAGTCGGATGGAACATGACGTAACAGCGTGCTAAGCTTTGGCCAAGCGGGACCTCGCCGTTTTGAGCGAAAAGGAGATTGGAGAAAAGAAGACGAACACGTTGATAGAAGACGATTATTAAAGATGTCTAATTATTATTTTCTCAGTTTTGTTATTCTCACATTCAACTTTAATTTGTAAATAAATTTTCTGTTTGTCACTATTAATTAAATTCAGTAAGCTAAATATTAAATTATTCTGTTTTGATTTCTACTTAATCTTTATACTCCCTAGTTACATGGGAGCCCGGCCGATGACGAGAATTTCTTTTACCTCAAACATTATATCCCAGACAGCCTAGCAACTCTAACGCCTAGTAGAAACTATTGATAATACACTTAGAAACCCAGTGAGTTTAATTAAGAATTCCTCTTCACAGAATCGCAGTGTCAGTGTTTTTCAAAACGAAACAGTATACAACACCCAGACAGCAGTCATAGACAATACTTTTTCTCGATTCGGAGCCGAAGATGACTCACAAAGGCAGTCTGCTAATCTTTTTTCTCCCCCACGTCAGGTGCAAAATACAAACTTCCTTTCACACAACACTAGTTTTAGCGGATCTTTTTCTATGAAAGATCTAACTGACACTTTACGCTCCTTTAATGGTACAGACAATTATTCAGTCGAACATTATATACAAGATTTAGAAGATAACTTTTGTTTATTTAATATGACAAGTGATCAACAAAAAATAATTTTTGCTAAAAAATCTTTAACTGGTACTGCAAAAACTCTTGTTCAGAGTATACATGGTTTGCTTACATGGAAAATTTTAAAAGAAACTCTATTGTTAGAATTTAAATCGAAAGTTAACAGTAAACAAATTCACATTATGCTTCGAGAACATACTTTACGAAAAAGTGAATCTCTTTTTGAATATTTTGTATGCATGCGCGAAATTGCTTCTCGAGGTACAATAGATGAAGCATCCTGAATTGAATACATAATAAATGGTATACCTGATAACTCAAGTAACAAAATTTTGTTATATGGTACTAAAAATATTTCTGATTTTAAAGAAAAATTAAAAATTTATGAAAAAATTTACATTTTTAAAAAACAGATATTTTCCGATGTTTCCACTAAATTTTATGATTGAAAAAATTACAATCACAGCAATCGTGATTTAAATAAAGGCAATATTAAAGTTAATCATAATAATCACGATATGTAGAATGTATCTCCAATAATTTGTTTTAATTGTGGCAAAAAAGGTCATAAGTCTTCACAGTGTTTACATAAAGAGAGAGGATTTAAATGTTTCCAGTGTAATAATTTTGGTCATAAGGCCATGGACTGTCCTAATACTCAGTTAATTACCAAAAAAGTATCCAAAAATTCTGTTCAGCATATTCAGACAGATTATAATATATCACCTCAAATAAAACCCATGCACACTCCAATTATTTTATGCAATATCAAAATAAATGCACTATTAGATACGGGTAGCGAAGCTTCTATGAAAAAATATTCAATATATAAACAAATTGGTTCTTCTCTTCTTAACTCTTCCCCTCTTGTTTTTACTGGAATAGGAAATATTAAAATTAAATTAATGGGATATTTTACAGATTTAATTCAAATAGAGGATTCCTCATTCTCTGTAAAGATTCACGTAATTCCAGATGATTGTATTTCTGTAAATGCAAGTATATTGGAACAGATTGCATCAACCAAGGTGAATTTCACATAGGTAAAAATGGTATTCATTTGGTTAACAATAATCAAAACTTTCTTGTTAATATAATTAATGTTTTCGATGATATGGACACAATCGAACTTTCACATATTAAAAACTCAACTTATCGAGAACAAATTAAGAAAATAATTAACAACTATAAGCCAAAGAAAAATAAGACTACAAATGTTTCAATGAATTTAATTCTTTGTGATTCAATACCGGTAAATCAGCGTCCACGCCGATTACCCTATGCAGAACAAAAAGTCGTCCATGAACAAACAGAACAATGGTTAAAAGATGGTATTATTAAAGAAAGTACTTCCGATCATGCAGCTTCAGTGCTTCTGTGCAAAAAGAAAAACGGTAAACATAGATTATGTATCGATTATAGACAATTAAACAAAAAATTAATTCGGGATAGATTCCCCCTGCCCCTTATTGAAAATGTACTTGATCGCTTAGAATAATCTCAAGTTTTTACAACATTAGATTTAAAAAACGGCTTTTTTCATGTTCCTGTAGATCCTGTTAGTAGCAAATACTATGCTTTTGTTACGCATGACGGACAGTTTGAATTTCTCAAAATGCCTTTTAGATTGTGTAACAGTCCTTCTGTTTTCCAAAGATTTATTAATAATGTATTTCGTGAATTATTGAAAGATGGCACAATAATAGTACACCTAGATGATGTTATAATACCATCTCGAGATGAAACCGAAGGTATTAAAAAATTAGATCGAGTTCTTAAAGTTGCTTCAGAGTATGGTTTGGAGCTTAATTTTGATAAATGCAGTTTCCTTCAACGCAAAATTGTATTTCTTAGCTATGTTATTCAGAATGGAACTATTCAACCTTCTCCATTGAAATCCCTCTTGCCGTTCAAAATTTCCCTAAACCTACTAATTTAAAAAAGATTCAAATTTCCTAGAATTAACTGGATATTTTCGAAAATTCATTCCTAATTATTCACGCATTGCTACACCTTAAGTGACCTCCTTTGCAACAACCAAGAGTTTAAATTTGATACCGAACAAATAAATGCATACCAAGGATTGAAAAACATTCTGTCCCAAGAACCAGTCTTACACATCTATCGACCAGGTTCACAGTTAAAATTGCATACTGACACCAGCTCATAAGGTTTCGGAGCTGTGCTACTTCAAAAAGGAAGTGATGAAGAATTTCACTTCATTTACTATATGAGCCGAAAGACTTCTCCTCAACAATCCAAATATTCCAGCTACGAACTAGAAGTCCTTGCGATTATAGAAGCTGTGAAGAAATTCCATGTTTACTTACTAGGTAATAAATTTAAAATTGTTACAGATTGTGCTGCGTTTAAACAGACTATAGAAAAGAAAGATTTAACTCCAAAATTTGCCAGATGGGCAATAATCCTTGAAGATTTTGATTACGAAATAATTCATAGATCTGATAAGCAAATGCTTCATGTTGATGCCCTTAGTTGTAACACAGTATACTTTATTACACCTCAAGCAGAAATGACATTAAAAATTGAACGAGCCCAATCTACAGATGATAACATTAAAACTTTCTAAACTTTATGCCAAACAAATAATACGAATGATTACATTATCAAAAATAACATCTTATACAAATATGGAAAAGGCAACGAGCTTTTAGTTGTTCCCCAAGCTACGGAAAATGATATTATTAAACACGCTCATAACAATGGACACTTTTCTCCTGCACAAACACAGTCAATTTTACAACGTGATTTTTATATTTCTAATCTGCGACCTAAAATTGAAAATATAATAGCTCATTGTGTACACTGTATTTTATATAATAAGAAACGAGGAAAAGCTGAAGGGGTTATCTTCACCCAATACCTAAAGGTAACGTTCCTTTAGACACTTTTCACATAGACTTTCTTGGTACACTTCCCTCTTCAAATAAAAAGTATCAATACATATTTTCTGTGGTTGATGCATTCACAAAGTTAACATAGTTTTATCCCATAAAATCAACAACAGCAAATGATGCAATAGAAAAATTGAAAATTCTTCAAACTTTTGGGAATCCATCTAGAATAATTTCTGACAAAGGTTCAGCATTTAGCATTTATAAAGATTTTGCTGATTATTGTTCCGAGCAATGAATTGAGCATGTAACTATAACTACTGGTCTTGCACGAGGTAATGGACAAGTAGAACGCATCCATGGAATCATTATTCCTATCCTTGCCAAGCTTTCTGCAGATGATCCCACAAAATGGTTTTAAATGTGTCCCAGATGTCCAACGAATTCTGAACAATGTTACAACTACCAGTACAAAATATTCCCCCTTCGAACTCATGATTGGAGTGAAAATGAAAAATAAAGAGGATTATCGAATAAAGAAACTACTCGAGGAAGAGTACCAAGCCAGCACGATAAAAAACAAAGAGGAACTTCGAGAAGAAGCTAAAAAGAATATCCTGAAACTACAACAACAAAACCAATGCCAAATCAATCGGAAACTGAAGTCACCTCAAACATGTAAAGTCAGAGATTTAGTTGCAATACAAAGAACCCAGTTCGGAACAGGATTAAAGCTACGTCCAAAATTTTTCGGCCCGTACAAAATAATATTAGTTAAAGAACGAGATCGTTATGAAGTTGTGAAAGTCAGAAATCATTAAAGCCAGAATAACACATCAACTGCCGCTGAAAATATGAAGCCCTGGAACTAAATAGACAGCGACGATTTTAGTCTCAGTTTAACACCCTTTTTCTGGAAAACGGACTTATGATAATCAGATGCTCTTACCAAATTTTTTTTAATACTTTAATTGTTTCTTTTTTTTTTTTTTTTTTTTTTAGAAGGTTTTCATAATCAAGATGACTCAAAAGAAAGATGAAACTTGTTAATAAAGAACACAAATGGAGACAAAAAATAGGCTATTAAAGACGACGTCTGTGAATAATTTTATTCTTTTCTTAATTTTTCTAGATATATTTTTTTGCTTTCTTTGTGCAAGCTTTGGAGGTCCAAAGCCATCAGGATGCCCGAGTGTGATCGGAAACGGTGTAGAGGAGAGCTATATCCAGCGCCGGTGTTTTCTCTTAACTCTTCCATCACTAAGAAGTCGGATGGAATAGAGCCCCTTAATTACCGGTAAGTAAGAAATATACTCCTTTACAGGAGCCTTAGGATGGAACATGACATAACTGTCTGCTAAGCTTTGGCCAAGCGGGAACTCGCCGTTTTGAGCGAAGAGGAGATTGGAGAAAAGAAGACGAACACGTTGATAGAATGCGATTATTAAAGATGTCTAATTGTTATTTTCTCAAATTTGAAATTTTCTATTTGTCACTATTAATTAAATTCAGTAAGCTAAATATTAAATTATTCTGTTTTGATTTCTACTTAATCTCTATACTCCCTCATTATATATATATATATATATATATATATATATATATATATATATATATATATATATATATATATATATATATATATATATATGTGTGTGTGTGTGTGTGTGTGTTTGTGTGTGTGTGTGTGTGTGTGTGTAAACTCGGAAACACATAATTAACAAAATTATTATATATTATATATAAATATATATATATATATATATATATATATATATATAATATATATATATATATATATATATATATATATATATATAAGAATTTTTTAAATGATGAATATAACTATCTTTAAATTTTAGTCAATAATCTGTATTTAACAACTAAATTGCATTTGAATTCTGAAAGAAGTCTCCAGTCTTTAAATTGTCCTTGTTTATATTTTCAGCATTTTGTTCAGTAATATCAGTTTCCATTATATTTACATTAAGGCAACATATACTAAGAATCAAGCTTTAGGCTATTCTTTTGCCACTTTTTTCATAATTGGCCTGAGATATGTATTTTAGAATAGCTCGGAAATACTAGGAAAATGAACTTCTGAAGTGAGAATTGAATCTAAGAACTGTTGAAGGTCAGAAAATAAAATCATGCGAATTTAACTCAATTCTAATAGAAATGAGATGCAGAAATTTTCCTTTTTATTTGAATAATTCACAATTTTTTGCTAGAAAATTTATAGCTGTTTTGCTCGACTCAAATAAAACAAATTGATGATTAAAGTTAATTCTAATTTTAAAAAGCAGTGAGATTTTTTATAGAAATCTTTATATATTTCCTATATAAATATATGTACTATAAGAAGATATTTTATATTTAAAATGTAATAATATTACATGCTTATAATCAGCTAGTTTATAAAGCGGCAAGTAATATATTTTAACTTGAAGGGTCACGGTATGAAAAGATTAGGGTTTTTTCTTATTTTAATCTTTATTAAAAAATCTTTAATTTTAAAATACATTGAAATTTTTTAATCTTGATTAAAAATGTTAATATTTAATAATCAAAGTAAAAAAAACGAAGATTCAAATGCATAGAATTTTACGTTAACCAGACCATATATTTTCTACACCATTTCCATTTAATTATTTTATCTGCGATAGCTGTTTGTTAGCATTACTGGAAAAAAGTATATTTAAACGCGTATCATTCAGTAGTTTTAACATATGCTTGAAAACCTTGTTGGAATTTTAAATTTTCAATAATAGATATCAAGATCTAGCAGAATGGTAAGCATAGATAACAATATAAATTGACGAAGTAGGAACTCTGCATTCATCCCCTGTTGTTCAAATTTAAATTGCCAGTTGAATGTTTAGTGACTGGCGCTACATTAAAAAATTCGAGGGTTCGATTCCCACTTTGGATTTGGATGTTCGTAATGGTAGTAGTTTTAGAGTAGACCATTTTAAATCCTAATTCAATTGGTCTTCGTATGCAAAAAGTGATTATAAATCCAAATCAACCCAAACTCACTGTTAAAAATAGTTGCTGTTGAACTCAATATCTTCTATAATGAGGAGTGAATCACTTTTTAATTTTAAAAGAAATAATTTTAAAAACGTGTTATAATTTATTGCCAAATAAACTTATAAAATATTAAGTGATTTTATTAATTTCAAAAATGAACAAATATTTTGCTATTCCTGTACTAATTATTAACAGCTATATGCATAGTGTTTTTCATCTTCAATTTTTCTTTAATTTCGTTTTATATAATTTTTTTTTATCAAATATGAATAAAAAAATTCTCATTCTGTATCGATAACAGTTTGTTTATCGATTTTTGTTTAATTTTTATCTGATTAATCTAATCTTATTTTATTTTTATCCAGTAGTTAATCATCGCTGTTACCACTTTCTTAAGAAATACAATCACATGATTTAACATTGTAAGTTAACAATCTGTTGACTAGTGTAAAGTCCCATAAAAGATAACAAATTTGGGAACTTTCTTTAACTTCTAGAAGTTAAATGACCTTTGCCCTGAGTCAACTGAAAGATAACCAGACTTAAATCGCCTTTCAATTATGTTCTGATCCAACAGAAATCAATTCTCGTATATTATCTTCAAACTTCTGATTTAATCAAAATGAATTTGTGAATAGAAAATGTCTGATTTCAATAATTGCTGTATAATTATTACAACATAGTTTTTTGATGGGCTATTATGTAACTCAGCCTGCTAATTTTTTCTATTGTCTTAAAAATCAAGTACTTTCGGTCTTGGACCATGTATAGATTCCGAATATGATACAATTTTAATCATTTCAATTCTAAATGTTATTGGTTTACTAATTCTTAATTTTTAAAAATAAAATTAGGAAAATCTTCATAAAAAATTAATATTATTTACTTTATTAAAATTGAAAGTAAGTTTCTTTTACATACTACAGAATTTGTATGGATATTATGAAAAATCTTTAATTTTAAATGGGTGAAATAATTGACTATATAATAATGTAATCGCTAGCAAGAATAAATCATTTCGTATTCGACACTGTGTCAAATGTAAACCCCACCAATTTGTTTACTTATAGTCCTGGGCTCAAATTTTGCAAGCTAGGGCTAATCTTATTGAAATAATCATTGCCACTGCAACCATCACTAAATGAAATTATCTGAACTACTGCAAATCTCCCAGCCAGAGGTAGGAATCAAATTTGCGTGCTTCTGAATTAAAGATTATGCCGCTAATTATTCACCTGTCAGTCCTATTATAAACCCAGTAATAATACAATGTATCAGACTTAATCATGGAATATTTGTGAGAACATATTTTCTGGTATTCATTTATATATATATATATATATATATATATATATATATATATATATATATATATATATATATATATATATATATATATATATATATATACATATATACTATATATATGCTTTTGCCTCGGAATGCGTGATGTTCGGTGATGTTTTGGGGCTGATTGTGTGTTCCTTGTTCACGCCATATCCTTATACGTTGTCATCTGGCTCTAGAGCAAATCTTGACTCATAAGTAAACATGACATTGCCCCAGTCAGACACAATACAATTGATATTCTCCCGGCATCACTTTGATCGTGATCCTCTCGATTGGAGGGATAGACAAACACAAACTCGAGGTACCATACTGTCCACTCATATGTAATCTTCGGCGTGAAGTAGCTGCAGATATCACCTTACCAATGGACGCTGTAACCATAGATGCCACACGTGTAGAGGTGGCTCTGCGATTCCGCTTGGCTAAAATCGCTATATATCGATCCTCCTAGGGGTTTGTAATCCTTGGGCGACCGGCTACGGGACTTCGAAAAACTGTCTGTGTGGTTTGGAATTGTTTCCATAATCGTGAAATTACAGAATGATGAATGCCAAAGAAAAGAGCAACATCTGAGATCGATTGTCCTGCTTCAATGCACCCCACAGCAGCCAGCGCTCAGTATCTTCCATTCGTCTTCTGGAAGTCATAGAAACACTTTGTCTTTAAAACAAATTGTACGAAAGTTTTAATCTCTCTCTCTCAGCACTTACAATCAACTTATGTAACCCTTCATAAAGTTGGTATCTTATAAGACTGTCCTTATTTTTTGATGAAAACGCAATTAGCTGTTACCTACCATATTTGCATACTTCCATCTACCTCTGCAGCGATTTGCATCCTCTTTAATTCTGATTCTGGAGATTAGCATTTTACTCTTGGTGGCTTAACTTTTGGAGTTGAGTGTATATATATATATATATATATATATATATATATATATATATATATATATATATATATATATATATATATATATATATATATATATATATATATATATATGTGTGTGTGTGTGTGTGTGAAATTTTATTGATTTCAAAATATCAATATTGGCTAATTATAGATGCTGGTGACTGACAAATTAATCGAATGTAATTTGTTAATTTTTATAGATTTTTAACGCAGAACTTGAAAAATTGTATAACCTCTGTTTCATCTTATTTTATTCAAAATATCTTTTTTTAATCTTTGTAGATTTAGAAAGGTACTTAGAGTTACAGAAATCAAAAAGAGGATTTAATAGCAATTTTTTGTAAAATAGCTAATCAATTGAAACAACTTTTATTTAGAAATTAATAGAATTATTATTATGATGATACATTTTTATAATAAAATTCATTATTATTCAATTCCAGCATGAATTTTTAAAATCTGTGAAAGCTTTAATTAATGTACCTTGTAATATTTTATGAATTACTATCAAATAATTTTTCTTACATCTTAATATAATTTCTTATGAAAAATGTATTCCATTTTCAAAAATGTAAAAAGGAATCTTTAAAAGCATTTTGGTTCAAGAAACACTTTAGCAGAGATTAAGATAAGTTATATTGATTTCTGCTCTTAGTGCATATAATTAAAGGAAAATAATACATTATAGAAGCATACCTAAAAAGCAACCAAAATGAATAGCTTAAATACCATTTTATCACTTAAGTTATTTATAGAAAATATAAAGATTACTTTGGGTTTTACAAAAATTCCTATGCATTAAATTCAAATCGTTAGTTACTAACAATTTCAAAGCATTGACAACGCTATTATGATTGAACACAAAAAATCATTGCCTCGTTGCTCATGAATAAGTCGTAATAGATAACATCGTTGAGATAAAACATCAGTTATTTTTAAATATTCCAAAGAAACAGTCGGTAAGAAAATGTTACGAGGAATTAAAATTTATAAACAACAATATCCTGTTATCGAAACATCACAGAAGTACTTTTTAACTCTCTCTCTCTCTTTCTCACTCTAGAGTATAAAAATGAACTGAAAACTTTTTTGTTCATAAATCATTATAGCGGGTTCGGTTCTTAATGGAATAAGAAACAAAAGTAAGTTGCCTTGTCGCCTTTTTTTAAAAAAAGGTCACTGAATTTTTTTCAGTTCACATCCAATAACTGAATCATGAGTAAATAATGAAAGTATACGAAGTAATTTACGCTAATGTTTAACAAATTCTAAATATTGTATTCGTAATATGTAATATTTAATATTTCCCAAAGTGCTTCTTTTGCCATTCTACGGCAACTATTTATGCACGAAAGCTAATTCGATTGAGACCAGACAAAATGAATTTGACTTGTTTGTCACGCTATGATCCCATTTTACTCACGGGAGCTTGCAATTTAAATTTGATTTCGAGCCATTGGAAACATGCAAGACCAAAATGGTAGTCTAAGCCACAAGTGAATTTAACTGCAAGCAATAACGTTAACCAGTTAGCTTGCTGCTAGCTCATATTACCAAAAAATAAAAATCAACAAGAAAGAGATAATTCACATTTAAAAACGATATAAATCAGATGAAAGATTGATATAAAGAAATTAAAATTCGTATATGACCACTTAATATCAATGGTAATGATTTTGAAAAATGCATTAGAGAAAAAGTATTCATAAATAAAGATTAAGTTTCATATAGTTGGTCAAAAATAAATAAATACATAATTATTTACTGTTCTGTTAGTTCTTTCAAATTTTATTTAAATTTTTAGTAGCATTAAATACCTTAAATTTGTTACTTATCTCAATAGGCTTAACTGATAATAATATGTTTGACTTGGATTACTAAAAATTGACCTAGATTACAATTAAAAAAACACCAGAATCATTTGATTAATCGAAATTAAATTTTTATAAAACTCCATAGACTTGTGATTATCATAACCCATAAATTCAGCTTGTATTTTTTCGATAATCCCAATAAAAAAATGTGTAAGGATCAGTCTACATTTTACCATATATAAGTAAATCTATGAGCATATTTTAATGAATAATGCAGGTAAATTTAAAGACGCGTGACTTTTATAATGTGCATAATATTTTAATTTCTCGATAGTAATTGCTAAGTTGACAACTGAATTGTTAATGCTTTGTGGTTTAATTCAACAGTTCATGAATATAATTTTGATTTTTCGTGGATTGTTTGTAATTTTTAAAATTGTAGGTCCTGGTCAAATAATCTCTTAGATGCATAAACTGGCAATAAAACAACAAATAAATCAATTTAGAAAGATAATTGATTTTTAAGGAATCATTTATTATTAGAAAATTAATTTTAAAAATTTCTTGAATGTTTTAAAATATATCATTTTGAAAAACGATTGGATAACTGATTTATAAGGAATCATTTATGATGGAAAATTAATTTTAAAAATTTCTTAAATTGTTTCACAATAAATATCATTTTGAAAAACGGTTAAATTGATATTAAAGAAAAATCTATGAAGCATTATGTTTCACATGAAATATTTATTATAAAGAAATTTTCCAATTTAAAAATATATGTCTAAATGAATGGGTAACACTATGTTTTTGCATTCATTTCCGAAAAACTGTTAGGAGGAAATTTCCTTTCAACGGAAATAAATTCGATTTTATAAGAGCATACTTCCTGATTCTCATGAAATCAATTTCCTATTTTTTGAACGAAACTGTAATAGCATAAGACTTGCCTCTCAGATTTATTATACAACGTTTCAAATATTTTTCCTTTTTAAATCAATGACCACATATGTTTAAAATTATATAAAAATTTATTTTACTAAATATTACAAATGATAAGACTTCTATTTTCTTATAAGCATTTTTGTTAATTGATTTCCTAATTTAAAATATATTGATAAAATATTTATAGAATTCAATTCTAATTTTCAATTTGGTAAAACAATGAAGAAAATATTCTTTTTAGGATGTAAATAAACATTGAATTATTTTCAGCCTTCAATTAAATACGGTCACACTAAACCAGACATTTTTGAATGATTTATTGAATGCGTTTTACTAGTTAAAATCTTCCTTCATTTCAAATTAAAGGAATATGCAAGAAAAAACATCAATTTTTGCTTATTAACTTAAAAATATAACATTTATATTAAACAATATACACGAAATGCTATATATTTTGTTGTAGAAGCTGAAAGGGAGAACTACTGTCCACTATTTATCATACAAAAAATAATATAAAAGTCAGTTGCGATCATATGTATGATAGGATGATTTTATACTTTTGAGATTTCGAAAGAGCTTTCTAAAATTTAAATAGTAATTAATGAATTCATAATCGATGAAAGTTCAGATATCTGATAGCACATAGTTTACGATAGATATAGAGCTCAGATGAACAAAATGTTTTTTAGTTATCTATAAACTGCATAGTAAATTTTCATTAACTTCTTGAACTATTCAAACGCTGTGAAATTTCAACTCACAGGATTAAGTGGAATTAAAATTTATTCATATGATTAAAAATGGTTTCTTTCTTATAAAAAATAAAACAAAAACCCAACACTTTATAAAATCTCCCATTTGTAATTATTATATGTGTATATACAATTCAAAAATGCTTCTTTTCTATATGCATGGTCTACTGTATTTGATAACACAAAAATCGAATTTGGATATGGTGCATAATCATTTGCCTATTAGCAGCTTTTATTCCTGGAATCTGCGAAATTGTTAAAGAATGTTTTCTTCTAAACATTTATTGTTTGCTGGAAGATTTCGTTTTTATTACTATTATTTAAATAACTCTAGAGTTCAGATTATTAGAATTATAATTATATAAATATTTATTTTCAGTAGAATATATTTAAGAACTATTACTGCAATAATTTATTACTCAATTCTTATTCATAAAGTATTTTAGCACATCAACGCAACTTTTTTCTGCATTGAGAATATTTGAATTTAAATGATTTAAAATGTTGTTTCTGTAATATTTTTCAATCACTAATCTTTACAATAAGCTGCATTTTAAAGACTATTACAAAATGCATTTCAGCAACTGGTAGATTATAAAACATTATAATTCTTTATAATAAATTTACTCCTTTATTCTCTTTACAACTACAGTTTACTGCGCTTACACTCTTTTGTTGTTGTTTTTTTCAGTTGAATGCGCAAGAATTTTTACACCAAGGTCTGAAAAATTTATTTTTGCTCTTATCTTATCTTTTTTTATAGCTAAGCGCGGAAAAAAGTGACTAAAATGAAAATAAATAAGGATATAATATTAATAACATTTAGTGTTTACGTTTCGAAATATGTATACAATCTAAATACAGAAAATAGAGAAATATTAAAAAAAATAATAATATCCGATTTTGCTTTTTGGCTTTAAGTGCTTTTTTTTATTTAAAGTGATCCGGCAACATTAAAAACTAGTTAAATCTATTGAAATAAAAAAATAGCTTTGTAAAAATCGTGCTAATGACTTGTAGAAATAACAGTATGTGATTTTAGTTAAATTTAACAAGTTGTATACCTCGTTTAAGACCAACTCAGAATGAATAATAAAAACCACACTTTGTATGGGTGTGACAATTAAAAACATAGTGAGTTAGAAATTAATGAAAAAATTTAATGCAAACATTTTTGAGAAATTAAAAAAAGTTCTTTCGTAAGCTTTAAAAATTCGAGTAACCTAAGCAATTTAAAATGTGACAGAGAGAGATAAGAATTCTCAAAAACTAGTAGGTATCTTCAGAAAATCAATACTTCTCAAAATTGAAAAAAATAAAATTGCTTCTGAAAATTTAAAAACATATTGAAAATTCTGGAAAATACACGGTGACAAAAATTAAACGACTTTATTTTGAATTTGTCATTAGATGAAAATTTATGAAACTTTATGTGCTGGATATAATGAAGATATAAGAATGACTCTTGATTCTCTCTCTTTATATATATATATATGGAGAGAGTGGTAGAGAAAGAGAAATAAAAATAACATTTTTAACTTTCTGCGATTTATTGAATGTTAAGAAATTTTCTATTATTTAAATACACATGGCTTTGCTCATTTTTAAATCAGTAGACTGATTTCTTCAGTTTTCCCTAAAATACATTAAGCAATAGCACCTGATCTCATAAAATAATATTATGTTGGTCATTGGAGATACACCTTGAATTTCACTTAAAACCAACTAAGCTACATTACCGATTGTACGAAAATTATTTTGAGAAAACAATTAGACATGCATATATATTTTTTAATGAATCACTAAGAAATTGTAACATGAAATTTTCAAATATGCACAAAATTTGCATAATCCATTTATTCATAATATTTTGAGTGATAAATGTTTACTTTTATGCTTACCTATATTAAATTTTGTAACTTTAAAATGTAAAAATAGCATAAAAAATTTATCATTTTTTTCATTATATTATAACTTAAACTTTTTAAGGTACAAACTTACACGTTCCATTATAAATAATCATATCTTATTTATAAAAGGAAGTGTGATGCTAATCTAGTTCAGGAGAGTTATTATATAATTTTTTTTTTATAAAATCACATCTTTTATTTTTATAAAATGTATATATTTTAGCGGCTATAATATTTTTATAAGAATATAATATAATAGAAATGCATGAAATATCAAGCTTAGTTTTCCATTTTTTAAGTTTTTAATATAAAACTATTTAGTCTAAATTGTGATAATTCTTAGTTTTAGGGTAATACAATGAAATTTTATTATGTAATTTAAATTTATGTAAATAAGCATATACATTTCAGTAAACTCAAATATTTCTCTAAAACAATTTATTTAAATAATTTATCGAATATCATAGACATAAAATTTATCTAACTTATATTACATTCATATAAGTATTTAAATTTGTTCCTTGAAATGTTGAAAAAAAATAAATCTTAAAAATCTTTGACTAGCTTAGCTTATTAAAGTTGTTTGAATAAACTTTATCAACATCATTTTTCTAGATAAAATACAAGTTGTGTTCTATCACTACAATATATATTAAGGTAATCTCTGTAATCAAAGCGCTAGACTAAGTTTTTATTTTAAGCTGGTCTTTGCACAGAGCTCCTCCAATTTTCAAGAGTGGTAAATCTTGTTAGAGTTTACAAATATGAGACTAGAGTATGAATTGAAATATATTTGATTTTAAGGTTGAAAAATGATTCTCTCAAATTTTAACGAATAATTTTGAGATTTTATTTTAATTTAGTTTTTTAGTTATACTGAAAAATATTTTAAAATAATCATTATACGTAAACAGTGCATAACAATCAATAAATTAAAGTTCTTTAAAAATGAATTAGCAATTTACAGAAATATTAGAGAAGACTTAGCAATTATTAGAATAATACACACAAAAAATAGATAAACAATTTATTTATATTATAAAAATATCGAATAAAATATGATATAGATAAAAATATTTTTATTTATATTATTATCTTTAGTAATTATCAGTAAAAGAAATTTAAATTATTAATATATGATATTGAATACAAAAAAGAAGGGAAGCAAATTTATTGGAACAAGTCTTGGATTTTTTTATCAGAACCTGACAAGTAGTTTATTGTTTTTACAATTGGAATTTGAGAGTTAATGTTAGTTTGGTTTACTGCTTCCAGATTTTTCAATTTTCATGCGAGTCAAATTGGTTTAATATCACTTTTCAGTCATTTTTTACTCATGAGAGCTAATTTGATCGAGATTAATATTTTAAAATAAATTGCAAATCATTACAATCATCTATGTCTTAGGTGAGAGTAATTAATGATTCATGTTAAAAGGCCACATTTATGTCGAACTATGATAGTGAATAAAGATCTGACTACTAATCATTAATATGACAATTTGGAGGACTTAAAAATCGATTAATAACTATCCAACATAGTTCATAATATTTCTAAATTAAATTTTTTAAGTATAAAATAAGTTAAACAATCAAGTTGGAAAAACATGCATAGAATCTTCATATACAGTTTCCCAATTCAACTCTCATTTCAAAAGCAAACAAGTTAAATTATTTTCATTTCGTCTCTAGTTGAGTTAATTTTTCTAACATTTGCGTTGTCATAAACACACAGAAAACACCAAAAAGTCACTGAAAACAATAGGTGCAGACATTATTGATTTTGTAAAGAGCTTTTCATTATGAGAGTGCGTGAGAAACTACATGCATGCTTCTAAATATTCAACTGGCTTTTAACGCTAGTGAGTGAGAAAATAAATCAAATAATATTTACCATACTTATATAATGTAATAGGAAGAAGTTTGGAGATGGTTTGTAATATTCATTGAATCGAGTTCATTAAATATAATTGTCATCTTCGACATTAATGACAACTCAAATAATTGTACGTCGAGTCAGATTGAGATTGACACAAACAGTTGCTTCATTCAACTAATTTCAACTTAATTCAAGAATTTATTTATTGGAGAAGCTCCCTATTTGGGGATTACCAATCACAAGAGAGCATATCATCATTTTACAGATCTGAAAACGACTCACATTCTTTTATTTTACAGATCAGAACCATAATTGAACCTCCTTTATATAAAAAAAAAGATCACAATTGCAGCATGCAGTTTTACTTTTTTGTGTTAAAAAATATCTTCAGTCCTCGAATTTAGAAAGCTATTATAGATCTTAATGAATCAGATTTGTAACGGTGGCTATCTTTATTATCAGCTCAACCTAAGAAATGTTATGTTAAATGGCCTTCCTAGCATCACGAGTGGCAGAATTAACTTCGAGTAAAGAATGGATTCATGCAACACTAAGTCTTTTTAGTTTACTTTTTACAAATATGTTTATTATGATGTTAAATACTGAGCTAGAATTCTCCTTATAAAATGGCTCAGGTTCTGTGTTGTACCCGTTGGCTTAGCGAAAAATATTGTTATACAGCTGGTCGATAAAAATCAATTTCTGGTAACCCGGATAATACTATCTCTCCATGGCTTTTTGTGTCGGCCATCTTGCTAGTCACATGCTGGCGTCTATTTTGGAGTCAAAAAAGTCGCCAAAGAAGCAAGGGGTACCCGATTGTAAACTTTTACCAAATGTTCCTACGATAACTGATGTCATCCTGTGTTAACTGTGATCGTTGCCACACTATTGCAAACACGTCTTATTTTACTTCTTCAAAGGAAACCACAGTAATATTCACCACTTGATGCTGATACCATGATGCTGCAGATGTTTTCATATCATTCGTAAAATTGCTTGTCTTTCATATAAGAAAAGTTTCCGATTAAGAATTTTTGACGTAACTTCGTTTGGTGTTTGCGGCTAAATGTTTTTAAGATCTTATCTATTGTTCAATACGGCTCTTTTAAACCCATTTATTTTCTATTTGAATGTGTGTGAGAGCTATTGGATTCTGACCAATATCAGCAGAATGATAAATGGCGCTCTCAAAATGCCACTATCAAATTTCGACACGTGCTTCTAAAAAATTCTCCTTCTTATATAGACATCCTTAAAATTAAATTATGAAAAAACTTCTTTTATTTATTTTTTAAAATTGTATTTTAAGGATTTTTGAAAATTGTCAAAAAATGTTAGGGTTTTATATATAATGCAGATTTATTGATAGTCACTTTTTAAAAATATTAATAGTTTGCATAGTCTAGCATATAACAACGTTCATTTAAATTTGGCTTTTTTTACATCCACCTAATTTCAACAAACAATGGTTTTCATTATTAAACAACAACTTAATGGTGTACATTATTAGTGAAAATATTTAATATTTATCAAGCAAGTTTTGTTAAATATTGATTGCACAATTCGTTAATCTATAACTATAAATGTATTTCATCTATCGTATATAATTTCAACAATACATAAATATTTTAGTTTTTATTTAGTCAACTCATATCCATATGTATTTAATAAAACTGTTTCAAATTTATGAAACACATATAACAATATATAACAATGTATCATTATATATTTTAGCATAATATGCTATTTACTTACTATTATGAATTATATTTTACCACTGATGTAAAAGCTAGTAAGAAATTCGTATTTCACTCTCAAATTTTTAACATTATAATCATTTACGTCCCGCAACAGTTGTAGATTTATTTGTTGAAACAAAATGATTCATTTCAAGATATTTTACAAATTTTTCTGTAACTTCATCATGATCTCTCCAGAATTACACATTCGGATTGTAGCTGATGTGATGTAAAACCTAAATTAAGCATGTAAAAATAATAGAGAAAAATGTAGCTCTGAGACTTAGATCGACAGGAATATAATCGAAATATTTAACATTATGCAGCACAGGTATCACCTATTCTATTTAATTTGATTTCTCTCTCAGGTTAAATTTTTTGTAAACAGATTATTACAACTAGGATCTACAGCTTTATGTAAATTCCGAATCAATATAAGCATCTACTTCCATTGTTGCAGTTGAACGCATGAACATTTGAATTGAAAATTGAGTTGAACCCATGGACAATGAAAGGCACCAACCATGAAGCCGCCAGCTCGGTAGGCACTAAACTAGTTACGATTAATTTGTTAATTTAACCACGATTACTTTTGGTAAAAGTGGGCTAAATTAAATGAGACCGACAGTTCGAAGTATATTTCGAATAATTGGAAGCATCCACATTCAAGATGGATATCTAACCAACGAACTGTTTAGCCTTAATTTTGACCAATCAGTAGTGTACTCAATTATTCAAATAGGAGTAATATCGATTCTAATAAATTCTTATAGAAGTGAAAATTTATATTAAATCACCTGAATATGACTTAGCTCATATACGAATGATTAATGCTCTTTCAACAGTTTGTGGATTAGGTTGCCACCTTGAGCATGGATATTTGTAGTGATTCGGAATACACTTTAAACTGCAGGACCCAGTCGTATGCAAAAATGATCGTTGAACGACAAACAAACGAAACCAATCATTTGGTTTGTTTGTATGTGAGAATATTCTATCTATGGCATAATGGTTGTCTTACATACAATAATGACTTAGTAAATGTGTATAATTATCTAGTCTAAAAATACAGAGAAAATACTAGAGG
This sequence comes from Latrodectus hesperus, assembly GCA_037975125.1. Lineage (NCBI taxonomy): Eukaryota > Metazoa > Arthropoda > Arachnida > Araneae > Theridiidae > Latrodectus > Latrodectus hesperus. Next base: position 75,439,599 of record CM075860.1, read on the forward strand.
ATACTTTTATTAATGTCTATAAAACGCTATGTTAAACTACATCTAGGTCTCTTCAATGAATTTGAATACCCATACTAAATTGGAAAAAGAAATTCTAACAATACCCCCGGATTAATTAATTAGAAAGAGACAACTGGAAACTTTCTAAACACTTAAGTAAAAGATTTAAAAAGTTGTACTAACCAGTTAAATGTTTAAGAAATAAAAATTTGAAAAAAATTGTGTTAACTAAATCAAATTTTCCATAGATCTTTTGTTATTTTAACAAAATTATTTAGTAAAATTTATGCTATAAAAAATGACAAACAGTCTTTGTAAATGAAAAATTTAGTTCTTGAAAATTAAAGTTAGCATATTATCCTAGAGAGATCAACTGTTGATTAATATATTATTCCATTAAAAAATATTTCAAATAATTCAATCAATAAATCAGTTACAGTACCAATTAAATTATTAGTGTAGAGGAAATTATTGAAACACATTTATACATAAGTTTAATTGTTTTAATTACCTGAAGGTAATTTGATTTCCCTATTAAATTAAAAAATTAAAAAGTAATTTTTTTTAACATAAAATTCAGTTATAAAAATACTCAGAATTTCAAAAAATATTTTAGTTCAAAAATTACAATTCAACAAATATGAATTAATTTTTAAAGTTTTAAAATACTAAATACACTTTGTATTTTTATAATTTGATGAATAAAATTTGTTCATTTTCAAAATTTATAAACAAATTTGGAAATTTAATTTAAATATAATTTTAATTCGATATATATGTACACCTTTAATCCAAAATTTTATCTTATTAGGAATAGTTTATAGTTAAATTTTGTAATATATGACATAGAAACGAAACAAAACAAGTTTTTTTTTCCTTATCTCTAAAATATTTTTGTTTCCTGTTCATTTCCTCTCTTCCTTTAAAATTCAATAACACTAATTACAATATCAGTATTTACCAAATATAAGAATAGGAAGCGAGGAATTATCATTTAAACTTTTTCGTTATAGTTTTTGTGGCATTTTTATTAAAGTGCAAAAATTATAACATGCACAATACTAAATTTCATGTGAATTGGAAAAATTTTGAGAATCTATATACCAGTTAATTTTTAAATAATTTCAAGTCTTTGAAATGAATTAATGAATACTCTCTCATGCGCAAATAATCAGAGGAAAAGCGCGATGCATATAAATCCAAAAAGTTCATGAAAACTCTAATATCTTTGAATTATAAATTTTTCTTATTATATTTGAATTATAGATTATAAATTTTTGTTATTCACACACATATTTTGAGTGTAGAATAAATCATTAGGTCAGCCCTTTTTCAGCAGCATTTTAAAAAATTTTAATTATAATTATTTAAAATTATATTTTTCTTTAATAATCAACATGAAATAAATGATTTCCTTATTTTTGATATAAATTTGTATTTAATAATAGGCACTTATCTCAAATCGTAATCACATAAAGTATACATGTAGCTAAATATCAAGAAAATTTCAAGCACTTTTTCTAAAGTAGAATAAGCATTATTTTCAAATAGAATCGTATAAAAATATATTATTTCAAAAATCAAAGGCTAAGAACTAAAATATTTAGAGATTTGAAAGTATAGAACATGATATTTTAAATCTTCAATTCTTAAAATATAAATATATATAACTAATATTTGTACTAACATATTTAATTTCTATGAATATCATTTTTTATAAAGATATAAAATCGATCAATTTATTCGTTTTGTATATAAGAATATTCATTCAATTTAATAAGGAACTGCATTCATAAAAATGATTTTATGAAGAACCACATTTTATAAAATAAATTTATTGATATAAGATGTTAAAAATTTCATCACAATTAGGAATATAATAATTTCTTCACACCATTTGATTGCATTTTGAAAATAAATATTAAATACATTTAAGTACACATACCTCACTCACAGCAGGATTCGATTCCTCCTTACCACTCAACATAAATATCATTACAAAGACACATATTCCTAACAACACAAAAAATAAATATTTCGCTTTCATGCGTCCCCTTTTCAAGCCGAACATTTTAAGAACTATATACATGAAATCCTTTTACACAAGCAAATAAGCAACATTTTTTTTTTTTTTATTTTAGAAAGCTGACGATTGATAACTTGCAGATCGTTACAGGATACTATAACAGAAGAAGGGTGCGATATATTCATGAAAACATGGTGAATACGATGCCGATAAGTAGATTTACCCAAAACGTTTTGATTTACTTTTAAATGTATCTTCCTATTCGAAAACACACCCGTATAAATAAGGATATTCCCTAGCAGGAAGTATTAATTTACCATCTGCGTTGTTCAATGGAAATGCATCTTCAGAATGGGGAATTTACCGGCGGGAGAAAACGCAACTAAACGTTCGAACTTGACAACGTCCGAAAAACTAATGACTCAAAAGATAGTGACTACCCTTTAAGCTCGGACATTCGCTACCTCTAATTTTATCGCGAAATACACAAGATTTTTTTTCCATTAGTCAGATTGGCGTCGCAACCTTGTGTCTATCGGACACACCCCTCCTTAATTTTGAATTTCGCTTTTTGTAGCGAAAAAAAAATGATTTTTTTTAAGTAATAATTTCACGTTAAAACTCAAAGAGGGTACGCCTATTTTTTATTCGCATTTTAAAATAACTTTAATTGAAAAAAATTACTTCTTTGTTTAAAGGGTATATAAAGTAAAGTAATTTACTCGCCTAAAATGCAGTACCGAATGCAAGATTACTTATTTTTAAAGTTATACTTTGATGACGCCAATTCATCATTTGATGTAAGAATTTTTTTATAAGCATGATTGATCGAAATAAGTTTATTATAATTGAAGTGAAGAGTACCATATATTAATAGCAGTATCATTGATTAGTTTATAGAGAAATTTGCAAAGTAATTTAAATTTCTCTTCAGGAAAGTAATTAGAATGATGTTACATCATAATAGTGAAATAATTTCTAAAAATCTTTATAAAATAAGTAGTGATCGAAAAAAGGAAGTAAGTTCAGAAGTAAAACTTGGATTACTTCCAAAATCGGCCACTCTTACAGCCTGCAGCGTTGAAGGAAAGGTGAGCATGTCGTGTTTAACTGTCATCGGGCTAAGAGAGCTTCCGTAGTATTTTTTTTTATGGTATTATTGAAGGAATACGAATTATGCTGTAGTTTCAGTTTCACTTATATCGTCATGCAATAATATGCTTTGATATTATTTTTAAGAACAATACGTGATTCAAAGTATAAATCATATACTTTTTTCATTATATAATATTCCATAAAATGTTAATATAATAACCATCCTTCCCTATTTTGGGGATTGCAATAAATCTTTGGTCTTTAATTTATTCATTAGTTGATTCAATACAAATATTAACAAATATAAATAATTATTCATTAGTTATTATTTGTATTTGTATCAATAGAATTGAGTAGACTTGCCCTGATCAGTGATTGTGTGAGACTGTTATTAAAATTGAACTCCCTAGCACACATTTTTCAAAAGTTTGTAGAAAGCAGAAAAACAATATGCTTCTCAACTGCACAATAATGTCTGATATCGAATCTGTGGCCTTCCATGATTAAATATGTTGCCTTTATTTTTTAAATTCTTCATAGATTTCTTCATAGATTTTCAAAAAAATTTCTAAGTGTTTAGAAGTTTTTTTGGTTTTGTGTTTCTTGCAATACTTGATTCTGCCTCTCGGTTTATGAAAAATAGAGCAAGCTGTAGTAGAATGCAGGTAAATTACATAATACTGACAATGATCGAAACATTCTTTTGATTCACCAATACTACAACGTTTTGTATCGTATTAGCAATCTTTTCAAATTTTTTTTGAAAACTTAGAAAATTTTTCTTGTTTGCTTATTTTTAGTTTGAGTTAAAATAAAAGTGTTTAATTTAAATTATTCATTTACTATAAATATCAGTATTATATATAATATCATGGGTGAATACATATTATTTTAATAAGAGAAATAATAATTGAAATTATCTCATAGTTGTCAACATTTCAGCTCTAGCAAGAAAATATAGTATTTTTTCAAGGCTTGTCAACCAAATTTGAAAAATATTGAACGTCATATTGTTGAATATTCGAAATATAGTCCTATCCAAGTTCAAAATTTAATACTAGCTTTTAAAAAAACGTTTCTCCCCCAACATGTTTATATATTGAGCTAGTTCTCAATGACTTAATTATCATCGTCAAACGATATTAGTAAGGTATGTAAGTAATCATCAACCGCATTGAAAATTTGCAACAACAAAACAAACAACAGTATTTCAAAACATGGTCAACAGCATTTGACCATGTTTTCTATGAGATGATTAATCGTCATAGTTAGATCGTTATAGATAGTAATTGTCATTCTTTCCGTACTATTTCCAGAGCTTGGGAGAGTAGCTAATTTTAGGAAGAAATCACGCACAATATCGTCAAAAGCATACCAAGGATTTTTTTGTCGAATTCTAGTTGTGAACAAACACTAACTACTCCAAATGCACTATTTCCTATCTCTTCACTTTTCAAATAGTTGTATCTGATGATAGCTCTGCGAAGACATGTTTATTGTCTTTTAAAAGAAATAAATAACATACTGCTATAAAGGAATATAGCAATTTAAATATCATCTCGATACAGAGCAACCACCACAAAAAATCTATTTATAGATGCATTGGTTGATGCAATATCCCAAGGAAATTTCAATGTATATTGTGATATTTACTTCAAAATGTGTTATATTCAGTGATGTTCTAGTGTAGAATTTCAATATTTCGAATCATCAGACTCTTACATTATTGTCATCGAGTTGCAGAAAAATCTCGACTCTCTATTTTAACTTAGTTTTGCCACTTTTCAATTCCCTTTGATTACACAAGCCATATATCGATTTTTCACGGAGGTCAATATGTCTGGCGCATTGACGACCAGGTATATTTTTTCGTAAAATTGTTTGACTGGTTTTAAATTTTATAAATAAATTGAAATGGCTGGGTAATGAACATTAAAGAAATAAGTAATATCAGAAACTGATCACTTTGTTTCAATAAATCCAACAACTTGGAGTTCTTATAATTTTCTTTTAGCCATTTAGAATCCAAAAAACCTTTATCCTGAAAAATAACCGTACTTAAATTCTAAACACGTTTTATACTTATGTGCACTTAAATGCAACTTCTGTATCTCCCCATGATGCTGGCTTCCAATTATAACTGCCATTTTTATACAATTCTGTATATGAAGCAGCAATAGGCTCTTACGATATCAAATTTGCATATAAGCATTTAATGTACTTGATTTCCCTCAGTATACGATCAACGAAAATCAAACAAGATTAAGATCTTTTATCAATCAGTCTTATTTAAGTATTAATTATGATTTCAAAGTAATGGAATAAATAAAACTTATCTTATGAACAGTATTTGCGAAAGTACTGTTTGTAAAACAAATTTTGTTTGACTTTAATATTATAGTGAAAATCACATATCGAGTTAGTATCCACTTCCATTGCATTACAAAGAAGAAATAAGGTTTAAATTTAAATTTTATATTTTAATTGATTGTATAAATTCACAAAGGAAATGAGTATAGGGTTTTTTATTGTTTATTTTTGATTAGCTTCTTACTGTTTTATGTTGACGTCATATTATGTTCACTTCATTATAGAAAGTAAAATTTTCTAGAATTTCTCAGTACCTTTCGGTAGAAATTTATGCATCAGATTTTCAAAATTTATGAATCAGATATTGTGATTTTATTCAGATAAAATGATACAGTTGATGAATTATTGCCTGATAATATGACTAATAAAACTAGTTACTTTATACTTTCTCAGTATGCATAAAAATATGTAATTCATGAACATGGCAAATTTTATAGACTGAAGAAGCATGTTTTCCTTTAACTAGTGCTATTAATACACCATTGTCGCATTTCCATGGCGGCTAATTTGAGGTCATATATTCATTATAAGCCAGATATTCTATAATCCTACTCAAAGATTATATTTAAGGCTTTTAAATGTTCCTCAGTAAATTTAGCTATAGGAAGTTTGGTTAGAATACTTAATTTTAAGATGGCTTCCATCTTAAGCTATATTACAATCCCAATTTTTTATAACTTTCTAATTTAAAATAAATTCATGTAAATAAGGCATTCTAAATGTCTATGTCGAGTAATTTTTAGAAATATACCAAAGGTATCATACCTTTCAATATATAGAAATAAATTTTAATGAATGGAAACTAAAAGATTTTGTTAAAACGTTAGTCTTTCAATAATAGTTTATATTCAAAGAATAATAAATTCAACTTTTCATTATTATATGAATTATGAATTTTATTATTATATGAATTACGAAATTTTTTATTATATGAATCATAATAATAAAATATAATGTAGGAAACCTATAAATTGCTTTTTTAGAAAAGGACAATGAATATGGAAATTTCTTCGTATTTTAAAAGACTGATAACTGTAAGTAAGGTAATATTAAAATCGATAAATTTTATGACAAAAATCTGATTGTATCGTGTTTTAATGAAAGGAGCACGCATTTGCAGCTGGCAGAGAATGTCAGTGCACGCATAGAGCTTCAGACTGTTGAATTAAGAAAATCAATAAAGTGCTAACCGACAGATGAACATCAAGAAACAACAATATTAATAAAAAATTATCCGAATCGACCACCATTCGAACATTTTAACTTAAGGCTTGAAAAAATAGATAAACTTATGCATTTTCAATAACAAATGTGTATGATTGTATGACAAACACACATAAATTTTGAGAAACAAACTTTCTTCAAGTTAATACAAAATATTAAACTAAGTAAAATTTCACCAAATTGCTTTAATTTTTAAAGTATTTTTATAAGACTTTAGTTAGACTTAAGGAGTCAAATAAAGCATATTTTGATGAAATAAGCTTTCACAAACCACTTTTCTTCGAGTATAAAGATGACTAATAAAACGGTTCATGTACAAACGCAAATTTTGTAATATTTGATGCGATATGAAGAATTATCAGAGCAAAATAAATCTGTGTATTTGGTCACTTTTATCATCATCGTTTTATTTTATCATCATTATCTATATTTCTTATGGATTTCTAAAAATATGCTTGATGGAAAGTCTTATAGATATATATCAACGTCATATATACGTATGTAAGTTAAGATATGTTATGTGTACCATACCTATATATTACATGAAAAGATTTCGTGTGTATATGTATACTAACAAGCCCACACTGTAAAAAAAACGGAATAAATACAGTAAAAATCACTATTATTTAAATAGCTGTCATAGGAACACTAATGATAACAGTAAATTTTACTGTAAAATTCAGCCGCAGAAAATCGTTTGCTATTGGGCATGCGCATTGAATTGGCGGGATAAAAGTTTCTTCTGTTCCTGCGACAAATGAATCAAATTAATTTCGCCATTTATTTGCCCTTGTTTTCGTTTGGTGAAGTTGGTGATATTTTGAGAGTAATTTTTCCTTTAGTTGAATTTCTTTTGAAATTTAATTACCAAATATAAGGTAACGTATACTTTTCATATTGTTTGTTATTATTATGCAAGTTACATATTATTATGCAAGTTGTTAGCTAACTTTGAATTATATAAATTCTTATAAAATTGACTGAACATTTCAAAAAATTGTAAGCTTAATTTAGAAACGATCACATTCACTAGTATTAATTCAGTGTCAACATTTTTTACTTACTTTTTATTAATATTTAAAATATTTTATAATAGTTTGGTAACATAATTGATTAGTATTTTAATTATCAAATTTTTGACGAAATTAGAGTTGTATTTGAGCGCTTCTATTCATATAAAATTGCTTAGCTATATTTATTTCGAAATTAAAATTGATTACTCATCTATTGTTATATTCTTTTAGATATATATTATTAAATATATTAATGGAATTTCTATTTTATTTCGTTGTTGTAAATTCCTGATTTTTCTTTCATTGTAAAATGATATAATTTATTGTATATTACTAAATATAACATATTTTTTATATTTTTTAATAATTTTTTGATTAGAATTTTATTAAAAAATGTTTATTTTTTTATACAGATCGTTAAATTACATTCTAATTATGATTATTAATTTATTCCATTTTGTAACATGCATTAAAATAATAATTTTTTTAGGCATAAATGTTTCTAAATGCTTTCAATATTATAATATTACAAATAATATTTATTAGAATAAATGGTCTTAAGTTTAGAATTTGCATGAAATGTAAAAACGCATTTCAATGAAAAATGTAATGCTTTTTTAAAATATCCATTTTTTAAAATCATTATTTTATAACAAATGTATAAGAAATATTCCTTTTTTAAATACATATTAGGAAGTACTATTCGAATTAAGGTCATTTATTTAGAAAATGTAAAGTTTATTATTTTATAACCATGATTAATTTTTTAATTGTATTACTAATTAGAACATTAATTAAAAACCTTTTTGAGAAATCTTGGTTGTTTGATATTTATAAAATAAAATTTCAGGCAACACATTTTTTTTGTAAAAAATTACATTATTACAGTAAATTTTACTTTATTTTATTAAAAAATTGCAAAATTTGTAGTGCTATTTATGATTTATTTACATGTTAGTGAAGGAATCTGAAATTCATAAAAAGAAAAGCTAATTTAAAATTATAATTAAGAAACAAATACATGAGTGAAAACTTTGTAATTTGTTCTTACTTAACATATTTAAAATATATTGTGCTCAAGATTTTTTCTAATACTACTCGCACATTAAATACAATCTTCCAAAATGGTCACACTTTTTAAAAAAAATTTTAAATAAATTTATGTTTTGGGAAAATAAGAATTTATATATATGAAGAAAGTGTTTGATTTGTAAAGAAAGTTTTAAAAATAGAATAATCACAAATAACTTTTAGTAGTAAGACTCTATTCAGAGTAAAGCCTCTTCATATCAACTTCAGCCATATTTGAAAGCTGGAATAGGAGTTGGGAGAGAGAGAGTTTTTGTGAGCACATGTATTTTTAAAAGTTTTCTATTTTTCCTTCATTGTGATGTCCGACTAGAAGCCAAAATGCTGTGTGTTTTTTTGTGTTATAATTGAAGAGGTTGTAAAATTAATATGAGACTTTTCCATTTCAAAGAAAAGATATTAACACACCTAGTGATATTTCCACATTAAAAGAAAGATGGCCTTGCTTATTTTTAAAGCAAAGCATTTTGGACCATTTTAAGTGTTGTAGATTTAAACGAAAGACTTAAGTTTGCATCAGCTAACAAAATTAAAAGAATTGTTAATTTCTTAAAAACTTCTCCTCCTGGAGGTTGTAAAATACAATCTTTAACTATTGAGGAATTGGATGGAAAAGAGGATGCTGGAGCGTGTATTGTTCTTCTATCTGCATATTTTGGAGAAGACTTGAAAAAATATTTAGAAGTATTGCAGTAAAGTATTCAAAACTTTATTTAAAAACTACTGCTTAGTAAATTATAAATAAGAAATTTGAATATGAAAATTAATCATAAATAAATTAATCAGGAATTTGTTTATTGGTTTTAGATTTCCACATCTTCTCAGGATGCAGTAGATATTATAGACTTACCTTGCACACCATGTGTATTAATTTGTGGTATGTATTATTTATATATTTCATAAGGTTTGAAATGCTTTAACTCAAAAGAAAAAATTTGTTGTTACATTTATTGACCTCTTCAAATACTGTTTACTCTGCTAACATTCTATTTAAAATAAATCATATGAATATATAAAATTCTAAGAAAATCTAAATAAATTGTTTTAGTTAAATATATCTTTTTTGATACAACTTCAATTGTATTCGCCTTTATTTATCTCTAAGTACGTATATAATGCCGTAAATATGCAGACTTAATGAACAGCAAATTTTTTTATATTTCCTAATTTTGCACTATTTCATGTAATTTTTTATTGAAATTAAAGTTTTCTTAGAGGGAAATACAACTTTAATCTCACTCTAAGACAACTTAGATTTCACTTTTGAGGTAACTATTAACGAGTTAAAGAAATTCAGTTTTAAGCAAATGTTTTATAAAATGTTATTTCATAAATTAATGTTACTTTGACACCTTATAGCATTTTAATTTTTCTGTTTATTTTCGATGGAAATATTTTTAAATTGTGTATATATGTATGCTAAAGAAATGTTTCCATATTCTCTACAAAATTATTTTTTTAACTTAAAATCGGCTTTTGTAAGTTATTTTTAAAATGTGGGCATAAGGTTCATGTTTCGCACTTTATTTCTAAAAATTTGTAATTCACAGTTCCCATTGGAAATGTTATGATTTGCTTCTCAGAGGATATAATTTTCGATAACATAAATGAATCCTTATAAAACAAATTCTATATTCTCTTTTAATTAAATCAATTACAAATTAGTTTTTCGAGATAGAAAACATCAGTTAGAATGATTTAATTGAAGTACAGATTTTATCATCTTCATAAGAAGTGAGACCTTCATTACCAAAAATTCTTATCATGAAATTGCTAAAATCCCTTGAAATAATTTTTATCATCAAAATGATTGTGATTGCATGAATGTAACAACCACTTGTTAACTATTAAAAGAAGTATATTTTAGGGAAATTCAATCAGTTATATGAAACAATAAAAAGTTCTCTAATTATTTTATTGAACTATTAAACAACTTTTCTTCTGAAATATTCAGCTCTTGAAATTTCAAATTAGTTATTCATGTGTCTGATTTCTATTTTTTTTCAGGTGCTTGTTCAACTTTAATCCCTCGCGGGGAACGAAATCTAAAAAATATGTCAAGAATGGAATCCAAGCACGTGTTTTTGTCACTTTTAAATAATTTATCAAACTTTAAATGGCTATAATTATTAAAATATAAATAAAAAAATTCTTTTCAATTATTTGTGTATTGTCAACCATATTGCTTTTTTTCCTCAGAATCTTTATTTGCTTTTATTATAATGGTAAAAATCAATTACTTTAAACAATATAAAAAAGAAAACTTTTATTGTCTTTACAGTATAATTAAAATACGATATCATTAACTAATTTCCCTTTGGTAATTTTAGTAAAATGGAATGTTTTGTAAGGTTTCTTTTTATCCTAAATCTGTAGAATCACAGATATATCAAAAATCAATTTTATGCTTAGCTTTGCATCGTATTTAACATAACTATTATTTCTTAATATTTTTTTAAATAAATATGTAATAAAAAAATTCAAACTTCTGTTAAAGGTACGAATGTGAGGTAAGAAAGTTAAGCAATATCGTTAGATATTGAAAGTTAAATTATTGATCACAAAATGTTCTGAAAAATGACATCTTCTGCAATATAACATAAGTTATGTTTTTGTGCTTTGTATATTGTATAAAAAATTGCTTAATAATAGTTGGCCCATAATTAGGAAATTAGCTATTGTGTATTCAAAATTGATTTATACTCTACTATGATCTTTACAAAACTGATAGCTGTAAATAGCTATTGCAATAGGTTTTGTAGAATATGCAGCAAAACGCATAGTAAAATGTGCTGTAAAAATAACAATAAAAAGTTCTGTAAAAATAACAATAAAAAGTTCTGTAAAAATTATAGTAAAAAGGGCTGTAAAAATTACAGTGAAAAGTGCTGCAAAAATTACAGTAAAAAGAACTGTAAAAGTTTTACGAATATGCTGTAAAATTTACAGCATATTGTACTGGCGCCCAAAACGCCAGCACATTTTGCTGTAAAATTACAGTGCGTTTTTTTAGACTGCAGTCTACAAAGTTTCCCTGGTTGTGACTGCTAATGAAAAATGTACATTCAGTTTTCGGAAAAAAATAAGATGCCAAAAGTAACAATATTTTCTATCTTTTAATGGTATTTACTAAAAATTTAAAAATCAGAAAACAAATTTTTCTTATTCTTAAAAATTATAGGATAGGAATTTAGAGAATAAGCGAAATCAGATGGCTCTTATATGTTAACAGAAAATAACCATTTTAAAAATGGGAAATTAATTCCACCGCTTCGTACTTGAAGGAAGCAAATTTTCTGAGCAATGTGCATCTCAATTTAAGCTGTTTTATAATGAATTCGAATCAGCGCTAATTACGGTTTATGTTAATTGCAAACTCTGAAATCAAAATTTCAAATTGAAACAAAGTCTATGTTTTAAGTCAACTTTACGCCAACATCATGATATGAGTTTCATTCATTGCAACCCTTTCTCAATTCGATCATAATTTCGTACATTTTACCGTGTATAAACTATTATCGTACGTAAACCATCTCTATATCGTGTGAATTTCAGTGGAGAGGGTTTGCTTGCCACTCAATAGTTTTATTTTTATTTTTTTCATTTATTTATTCATTTATTTATTTATTTATTTATTTATTTATTTGCGCACGAGGACAATTAATCTGGTACCTTCAGTTTAAAGTGGATTCCGAACTCCTATAAGCATCCATTCCATAGGTGGGACTCAATCTCAGTAGCAGCTGAACCGAAAGAATACATACGTATCAGCATAAGCGAGCCCTGGTTTGTACTTCAAGATTATTGGGTTTGGAATATCCGCCCATCACCAATCACCTCACAATTTTGCACCACGATCAGGTGAAGGTCACACATGAGCGGGCAAACTCCCTTTACATCCACACCACATCAACAAAAGAACTTTGAACATGACAGATTTACATGGACATAGCCCAACCTACTTAGCACCAAGAACCCGTTGAAGGAAAATGTGATCACCCTTTCAATCCCTGCCTGCTGCTAATGATGCTTCACGTTGCTGATGTTAACGGGAGATGGCGAAAGCAACTAGCACTGAACCGAAGGCGAGAGCATTAACCATTCGACTGCCGAGTTCGAGAATTCATTCATAATCAAAGTCATGAAAATTATTTTAGATTTGAATTTGAATTTTAGATTTGATTTAATTCGTTTTGTTCAGCAAAAATGAATGAATACTAGGAATTTTAAAATTTTACTTGGTTGTAAATTGATTTCATATACAATGAACACATTCTGGATTCTTTAGTTGTTGATCATACATAAAGAATTGCATATAGTAAAATGTATTATGCAGATATACAATATTTCATTCTCAATACTTAACTGTCAAAATAGTATCTGAATGAAGTGAAATTTCTCTGCTCCTCAGTTCATCAAAACGTCCGTTCGAATCCTACCCAGAATATTAATATTTGCCGGAGTTTAAAATATATCCTTCATTACCGGTTATTGTTCTATTAGCCCTCATGTAAATAAAGTAGAATGATTTTTTTTAATTTAAAATTTAAATATTATTACTTTAGTCTACAAAATTATATTCAAAGTATTTTTACAAACATGTTCCACGATTTTTTTTTTCAATTCTAAAAAGACTAAGAATTAATCTCATAATATTTCACGAAATCATGCATTATTTTCACAGAATAAAAAATAATTATTATCATTATTATTATTTATTTATTTATTTATTTATTTATTTATTTTTTTGAGTAAGAGAAGCAGCTTCACCAAGTCAATTGGATGGAATCTAGGCATTGCATCCCATATAAATTAGCAATTCTGATTATTATATTTAAATAATGAGAAAAGTATCATTCGAAAAAAATTATAATTTGCAGGTAAACCTTTTAATTTGTTTTACTCATTGAACTCTGCTTGAGTTTGAGATAAACATTGGAAAATTTCCAAAACCAACATTGAACACCTTTATTAATATATTAAGTTTATACTTAATGTTGCTGCATTTAAAAATTTAAAAACATAAGAACATAAATTCAGTTTTTTATGCTTTAGTTATATGCAAAGAAATATTTAAAAGAAAAATTCTCCATCTTATATTTTAAAGATGATTAACGTTATTTTAAAGTTCAAGAATTACCTTTAACATTTCGAATCTCCTTTTAACAGTACTTTTTTTTCTCTTATGGTTATATATTGAGAGCTTAACCATATATATAAGAAAGTTATTTTTAACTCATTTTTTCGTGCCCATCTATTGGACTATTAGTTTGCAACAGCAGTCTTTTATTCGTTTTTTTCTAACGAAATATTATTACATACATTTTTCTTTACATAGATAAGATTGATTATAGATTAATATTCTTAATGTTGATATTTAATCGAAGATATATAAAGAAAAAATAAATGTGCGAGCATTTAATGGGCTCTTCCAGTTAAACATGGAATAAAAGAACAAATAGAAGTTAAATTTCTTATCAATATGAGTTGAAATTTCCCCTCAATATTTTAATTAAATGAAGTCTTAATTCCCATTTATTTTTATTCTTTCTAAAGCAAAAGCTCTATAAGAAACTAGTAGGTGTGATATATTATTGAGAATTGAGACAAGAGAGGAGGCTCGTAATCAACTCACAAAAATCACAAGAATTATATATAAAATACTTTCGATTATTGTCTCAATAAATCTGAAATTATTTTCTCTACGTTTAAAAAGAGCATACTTATCACTGAATAATCGGCAGAAACATTCATCTTCAAGTAAAATGACTACAGTTAATCAAGTGTGATACTGAAGTAGTTTCGCATTTAAAAAATGGACTGCAAAGACATAAGAAAAACATAAGCAAAGACATAAGAATTGATGTTCTTACAGAACAGCTGAATGATGAGATACAAAAATATGTTTTAAATGGCATTCATGTAATAATAAGCTGCAAAAATATAAGAACAAGTATACTTTCAAGTGAGAATCTATGACAAAGATTTCATATATTCAGTCTCAAAAATTTCTTTTAAAGTTGAAAGTTAAATTAAATTTTCTATAAGTTTTTCAAGTGGAACTTTTGAATGGTTTCAAATCTATAAGAAATAAAAAATGAATAGAGTTGTGTGTGGAAATATGTTGATAGTAATAAAATTGGTCACTCAAGTTTTATTAAATATAATAAATCTAAATAAATACTGAAAAATTGTGAAAAACATATTTCTCCTATAACAACTAATAACAATAAATTTTGTGAAAGATTTTAATATACTTCGAATATTTGTTAGAGGGTCAATAATCAAAAATGTAGGCAATCTTTATTTTGAATAATATCAGTCTTATTCAAGGAAAATTAATTTCAACTAAAATAATTTGTAGATAAAATAAAAATTTAAAAACCTTTTCCCTTAACACTTTTATCACAAATAAAGAAAATAGATTAGAACGAATCTTAGATATGCACACTATTTTGATAATTTATGCATTAATTAATACACGTATATTTATCTTATAATAAACGAATGAATTTATTATGTTAAGTGAAGAAACAGTTTAATTTTATGAAGTAAAAATTGTATTTTTGCAAAAGTTTTCAGGCTATAATGCAAATTAATTTCACTTCAAATGTGAAAACATTTAAGTATTTGGAAAATTTAAATATGAATTAAGTATAAGTTTGAAATATGGCATAGACATAAGTTAGTTAAATGGAAAATTTTCAACGACATCATATCCTCATTTATTAATCAAATAATACTATTTTAAAAACACCTTATAATTTTAAATTAGTGATGCATCATTTTCTACTGCAAGCTATGAATTTCCAAGCATCTTAACTGATTATTGTATGTATCAAAAGTATATAAAAAATAAGATAGCCCCAAAACTGGATTTCAGAATTAGTATTTAATTAAATATTGATTGATGATAATATTTGCAAAGAACATATATCACGATGAATTTAATTTTTAGATTGAAATTAAATTTTGCTTTTTGCATTAAAAGAGTGGGTATCTCAATCAGAAAACTCAATTCTTCCTCAACACTGAGAAAAACTAATGCAAAATGCAGCTGCGGTAAAAAATGTCCCATTTCAGGATATCTTTTAGTTTTCTAATGCATTTCATTGAAATAATTCTTTCCTTGTCTTTTTATCTATAAAAAAGTAAAAATCAAAGAAGATTCAAATATTTGTAGAAGAGCAATTATCAAAATTGGCTGGAGGCCATATTTCTCATGAAAGCTATACTTAGAATGAATAAGATGCCTTGCCAAGTTCTTTGTTCCGATCGATTATAATTAAAGAAGTTGCAGTGATTCTTTTAAAATGGGAAAATATTTAATAATATAATGTTTTCGCGAAAGGGATACCATAAAATAATAGCATGCATAATAAATCAAAATAAGCTATAGATTTTTAAATCTAATTTTAATATACAGATCAATACCACTTTATTTTTAATATATTTATAACTTGTACTTATTTGTAAATTTAAACACGTATACGTATGTGATTTTTGAGTGTATACATAATAGAAAATAAAATCTTAAAAATATATGATGCAAAGCGTGACATTTTTGTCAACTAAAATAACTTATTACTAAACGCAACAGATTTTATGTAAATAAAATCATTTCTGTTAGATCACATAGACTGCTACATTATTACATTTAATTATAGAATGTTGGCATGTTACTTTAAAGATGAGCTATGTAATATTGCTAAGTTTTATTGGATTTGTGCAAAATCGAAATAAGCTGTAGTAGTGAGCAGTCAAACAGGTTTTATTAGGAGTGTGATTCCCAAATAAATAGAGAAATTCTCACAACACACCATTATTTTTAATAACCGTGTGCTAAAACTAGAACAAATATAATGAAGTAATCAACAATAAGTCTTAAATTTATAATAGCTTCATTGCAAAACATTTTACCGTACAGATCGCAAGCTCTGTTCCATTTGTCATCTAATCTCGTATGAAAGATAAAGGTCTCCAAAGGGCCTCCATAAACATTGTACATAAACGCTGAAAAAGTGCTTCAAAACATTTACAAAATACCTCTCATTATGACACAAATATCAACAAATAGTGATTTTACAGCAATTATAGTTCAACTGTCTAAGGTTTTCATATGTTAAAAGCCTATAGAATTAGGAAGAAGATTTACAAAAACTATTTGACCAAGATTTATATATACGAGACAGAAAATCTTATTTTATTTTAACTCTTTTATTGCTATTCTATAAATCATTTTTTGCATTTTATGCTGAATATCCATCATTTTCATTTATCTTATACAAAATTACTGCATATAGATTTCTAGGTAAATTGAAATTGTCTTTCAACAAAGATAGAAAATTACAATTTAGCATAAAATATGATTCCCCCTCCCTCTCCCTCTCTCTCTCTCTCTCTCAATATCAGAAACACAAGGATTCAATTCAAACGAAACTTGAAGAATTGGCACATAAGATACTTTACATATAATATCCATTCTGTCATTCGGTTTTAGACTTGAATTGTTTGGAACTATAATTGGTAAAAAAATTTGTTATTTATAAGCAACTCCAAAATAGGTTACCAGTTTTAAAACTTTCAAATATTAGTACGCATTTATCCTTATGTTTCAAGGGAAAAAAGGTATTAAATTTCAAAATCATTTCAATCACTCAATCAATTTTAAATAAGAGCAAGAAGTAAAAGGAAATGCATCTTTAATTCAGTACATCTATTCAATTGAAGAAACCCAAGGTAAATCTCACTATATTGATTGGGTTTTATAATAGCCCACAGTGATGATAGCTGAATTTAAGCATTTGAGAATCAACATGTCCTTTTCATACTAAATTTAAATATTATTTAGAACGAAAATGACATGTTGATTCTCAGGTGCTTATGTACAGTTTGAATATAAAATTCTTAATAACTTAAATTATAATGAAATATTATCAAAACTTCTACTTTGATTTCATATTAATTGGCACGAATTCCAATAATTCTCTTGTATTTATTGTTTGTTCACTCACAAATAATATATCTTTAAATCTTATTACTCTAATTAGTTGCATTTATTGTCTATTTATCATATTTTTTATGGCATACATTTAATAGATTTTTATGTAAATACTGCTACTAATTGATATGATTTGTGAAATATAGCAAATAATACATTTTTTATTCACTTTAAGGAGTAAAAAGTTGGAACCCTAATTTATATTAATAAGATCAACTTTGTGAATATCTTTATATATATATATATATATATATATATATATATATATATATATATATATATATATATATATATATATATATATATATATATATATATATATATATATATATATATATATATAATGTAAGGCAGCAAAGTTAAGTTGCTATAGTTAATTACCTTTCTGAAATGGAAATACAAAAATATATTAAGAACATTATTAACAAAAATTAACAAGAAAATAGTTTTGTAATTGTTTATGCAACCTTTAATATTTACATAAAATTGAATTTTTTCACAATAAGTAAATAATTTAAATATTCCTAAAACATCAGAAAAATTTAAATTTTTACCCTTTTACTTCAATTTTATTTTTTACCAGTGACTTTTACTGTAAAATCCGTGAATGATCATACTTATTCATATATTCAATTGTAATTTTTCTTCGTTAGAATAAAAATATGTTTTCACATAATGAACACAAAAAGTATGTTATTATTCTTTTGTTCAGTTTTTTTAATAAATATTCATCCACGAGTATTTATCTTAGATATTATTTGTAATAATGTTAAGATAAATGGAGTAAAATATATTCGGTATTTCTTATTTCGTCAAAAGATTTTATATTATTATATATTAAAATGCGAAATTGAAGGTATTTTATCATCATATCTTAGTAACATTAAAATTACGATAAAAAGCAATTTTATGACATTAAAATACTCACTTGTAACTGCAATCATATTCCATAAGCTTTAAAATATAAAGTTTTATTTCAAATTTAGATATTTAATAAAAGACTTATAAAATGTATTCAAAATACAAACACACTTTGTCTTTCAATATAATAACATATTTGGTATACATTTTACATTCCTTGTATTTATCTCTATGCATAAAATTTTATTATGTTATATAAATTATATCTATCTTCATAATTTTACTATGTTATACAATTGCAAAATATTATATTTCTTGTAAAAGTCATTTGATATATTACAAATCATAAGTTGACTAAGTTTTTTTCTTAAAAAGAAAAATTAAGTATTCTCACTTTCAAAAGTTAGGCACAAAAAAGTATAACAAAGAAATCAACAAATACTGATTTAATTACATAAAGTGTAGCATTAAGATAATAGATGTAGTAGAAAATAATTAAGAATCAAAACAAATATTCACAAAAACAATTAAGAATTTCACAATTCTAAAATTTTATGTAATTGTTTGAAGAGAGAGAATGTTTGAAATTACGACAACATTATAATGGATTCATTAAAAAAAAGTTTAAATTTAAGCTAAACAAAAATGACATTAATGGTTACATATATATATTATATATATATATATATATATATATATATATATATATATATATATATATATATATATATATATATATATATATATATATATATATATATATATATATATATATATATATATATATATATATATATATATATATATATATATATATATATATATATATATATATATATATATATATATATATATATATATATATATTCTGATCTATATGCAAAGTTTACATTGTTTGAACATGTTGTCTATGAGGGAATCAACAACCATTCAAGGAAAGTAATTACGGTTATTTAAAAAATATATAGTTTTTATGTCAATGAGAATATCTGAGGATGAAACATACAACTCAACCGATGTGATACGCCAGATTTTCAACTGCCTTCATATCCGGTGAGTCCGCCGGCCACTTGCATTATCTTCTTTCCCTAGGTAGTCGCCGACGATGACCGTTTTATGAAGGTGTATATTATTATCCATTAAAAAGAAAAAGTTGCAATTGCTATTGTGTATAATCTTATTTTGGAATCTGGGACTTCGTTCCAATATCGTCCAACTGATGAAGAACTAGATCTGCAAAAGAGCAAGTCGATGTCTGAATGAAATATTGTGTACAGTGCAATATTTCTCTGCTTAGGAATGACTAACATTCAATCTTATATATACTTAGAAACATTCAAAATCTAACATCGGTAATAAGTTGTCTTGCTTTAACAAATCCGGCAGCAAGTCTCAGGGTTCAGAATTTTACTTTTATCTTCTAGAAACCACATAATTACTTTTATCTTGAAAACAAATCCCACAAAAGAACTAAACAGTTTTAGGTATCACTTTCACTTAGCTCTTAAGCAATACTGGATTTCCTAAGACTCTTATTTTTGAATATTACTCTTCAAGAAATAGTTATTTCTAAATAACACATTTGCATACTTTTATCTACTTTTGCAAAAAAATAATTACAGCATCTATAATTCAAATTGGAATCCGAAAACGATCATTATCCTAGAGTTTTTAGAAGTGAGTTGATGACTTTTTTATTTCATACAAATTGATTTCACAGGAATTATACATCGTAGAAGAAAGCATACTATTTAAATAAAATATTAACAAAGCTTTAAAAATTAAATATTTTGGCCATATTAATGAGATCAATATATGAGCAATACCACCTTTAAAGGATTACGTAGTAATAAACAATGCGCTTATATCTATGCTGATTTACATACTTTTTTGTCTTCACATTTAAATAAAACTTAACATAAACTTTCAAAAAATGCTCCTTTCAAAGATATTTTTCTTCTTACGCTTGAAGTCACCAATATATTTTTCCTCTTATAGATAAGTAAGACTTTCCAGTACAGATAGTAATCACATATTTTCTTTGATAATATCAAATTTCATTATAATCTTAAACAAAGTTTTCATTCACATAATTAAAGATATATTAGAATTTTTTTTTATTTACTCATATTAAGTTCCCTAAAATATTAAAGTTACTTTTAAAAATAAATTTCTTGAAAATTCTCTAGCACATAAGTATTTTATAATTAATACACTGGTCTCCAAAATTTAAAGAATATTATTTTTTAATTTACCATAGAGAAATGCTTATCATAAAAATGACTCAAAAAATAAAATGTATAGTTTATATAAATGATAAAACGAACATATGTATATTTATGCAAAAGGTTATCTAACCTTTTTCATTGAAAAGAACAGGTATTTATGAGTGAGAGAAAAATTGCAAACATCAGGCTTTCGTAATTACGCGTGTAACTTCTACTCATTTTGAACTTTTGTTAGCAGATTCGTTGACAGTAGTCACTGGGGACCCACAATTTCTAAGAAAAGCCATTTGCCCAATTCATTCATGTAGTAAGATGAACTGAAATGGGGATGTCTTAAGTCGATTTTGTTAAGCGCCTTAATGGTTTCGCAATGGGATCCATCTACACTGAAATTAATATCAAACCGAAGCTTGTACAAGAAGACAACCATGAGCTGCAACACGTGCAGAAAGCCATTTAATAGCTCTTTTGACCAGAAGGAGGAAAAGTATTTCTGTACCGCAACTTGTTATAGACCCTTCTGTAGCTACAGGGAGAAGAATATCCGCTAGTACGGTGCGAAGGCGTCTTCACCATGAAAATCTCTATGCAAGGTGACTAATTGTGCGAGTGTCCTTCATCGGACGGCAGAGAAGAACCCGCATATCTTTAACGAGAGAACACGTTTTCTTGACCAGACAATGATTGTCTCCTATACTTTTTACAGAAGAGTCCAGATTCTCGCTGGAGAGTGATTCAGGACACATGCTGACCTGTAGGGAAGAAAGCATCTGATGCTTGCAGTACGATGCTGTGAAGAGATACCGTTTCCCAGGTGAAATAATTGTTTTATCCAGAACTTTAACTCTGTGATCATACTTATTTGCACGTCTTCCAAAGAAGAACTGTGCCTGGTGGGAGATATAGCGATGAGATCCTTGATCCATATGTCCAGTCATATGCGGTGCATTTGGAATGATTTCATTCTGATGGATAATAATACATGATCTCGTCAAGCTGTTAGTATTGAGGAATATCTTGAGAGTCTAGGTTTAAAGCGAATGGAATGAACACCTTGATCTTCAAATCTAAATCCCATAGAGCATGTGTGGGACTATCTTGGTAGATAGGTTGATGCTTTCAGTTCTCCTTCAGGGTCTGGAGGAGAGCTGGAAAATTGCTTTCTCCGAGTCAAATTTTCACTTCCCATTTCCATAACCAACTACATAACTGACAGCATGAGAAGTCGATGCCATCAATGTATTCAAGCAAGATGTGGGAATATTCCTTATTAAAACTTCTTTTTGTTATGCTTCTATGAAATTTTACCACATAAAACTGTGATTATTCTTTTTTCCAAAAATAAATTTTTTTTCAGCGAGATTACGTTTTTTTTCTGGGGGATACCTATTTTGTGCTCAATACATACCCATCTTGTGCACATGTCATCCAAATTTGATGTTTCTGCATTAATTCACTGACAAATTAAGTATCAAAAACAGGTCATTCCTTAACTTTTGGAGGATAGTGTAAAAATTAATATTTTGCTGAGAATTAATCCAGTTGAAACTTTTATTGCAGATACATGATTATATTCAGTGATTAAAAAATAGTTAAATTTACTCACTTCTTAAAAGCTTATCAAAAAGAAACCCCATTTGTACAGCAGTATATATTAATCTTTGTATTTAAAGAATTACTTTCTAAAAATATTAATTTATATTTAGATCTTTTCTCTGTAATAAGAATTTGTGAAAGAGAAAATTTTATTGAAAACGTACAAAAATTTGTAGGTCTATTCGAAACTTTAGTAAATAAGTAATTTTGAAAGTCTTTTGTGATGATTAAAAGAACTAGTAAATAAAAGAATAGTAAAATTAATTCAGATATTATTTACAATAATAAGTATTATTATTAGAATTATGATGCATATATATATATATATATATATATATATATATATATATATATATATATATATATATATATATATATATATATATATGCATGTACACCCGTAGTCAATATTTGCCCGAGAACAAATGTAAATTAAAAAATTGATCAGAAAAACATGGAATTAATGTATATTAATATATTTTATATGTATTCTCTAAGATGCAAATTATGATTCTGAATGATATTTCCAATTTTGCATTGTTTTTTTAAATGTATAATTAATTTAATATTTCGTGACAGCTTCTCTGCAAAGAATATCACTATGGATTAAATGTAACATTAATTCTTTAATTCCAAACCAATATTTTTAAATTTTCATGTCTGAGTATTACTTAAATTAGCTTCAAAATTAATGCATTCATGTATCTTACTCTTAACATTTAACCTATTCAGCCATTCAACAAATTCAGCATAGAAAAATAGGGTATGCAACAATAATGAATTCGTTCAGGAATACCAAATTCGTGTATATTTTACTTGTGTATAAATATTATAAATTCCTTTCATGGAAATAAAAAGAGATTTTTACGTATAAGGAGATTCCAAGAGCAGCTTCGGCAACATTTTGATGAACAGTAAGTATCTTGAAAAGCAGCTTCTTAAAGTATGAGCTAATTATTAAAAACTTAAAGATTAAACTTCAGAAAACAAACTCATAAAAGAATATATTTTAGATTATCGTTTAAAAAAAAACAGGAAACCATTTGAATAAATTTGCCATACAAAGCTGAGCGATTCTTTTCGGAAATATCAAAGATTTAGAGGAATTAAAGTATATCTGTAATTATCTCCATAATACGTGATTTAATTCCTCTAATTCTCAGTTAATTCTTCCAGAAAATATATTGACAGGTATGAGGTAAAATACATTGTGTTAATATCGGGATTTTAACACTTTGTAGTATTTATTACGTAATATCGGGATTAATTAAGTTCATAATTAATACATGAAATGAACGAGCAACTGTTATACACACAAGGTACAATTGTTCAGTGTGAACACTTTTCGTCATACGGCGGCTTACATAAAGTCGACAGTCCAGTTCTTACAAATATTACTTAGTATTTGTGGTGTAATTGTTGCAAAAGCTGCCTCAGTTCTGTTTCTTAGATCGGGTAGATCAGCTGAGGGTGGATGAATATATACACTATCCCTTATGAATCCCATAGGTAGAAATTGCACGTGTCAGATCGGGTGAGCATAAAAGCCATGCGAAACAAGCTCTGTCATTGGACCCCATAGTCATATAAGATATGTTAAATTAGTCATATATGATATATGGATTTCTGGATATTTTATATGGATATTTTTTTCATATATTATATATGATATATGGAGTTTTTTTAATTGCGTCAAAAATCATTGTCTTTGCTTTCCAGGAATTCTAATACTAAATCAAAGAGCGAATAAAGTTGATTTAAACTTGGCTTTTTAGGTAACCTACTTTCTTCTGTGTGAAGTAGTAAACGATTATATACATATTTTTTCATTTTCTAACTAGTTTTCTCATTGCAGACATTCTTTTTGATTTTATTAACTGCTCTAATGGCATAATTACTAGTGATCCATGCAAACTTTCACTAAGATATTTTGCAGCTAAATGATGTCGTTGAATGACACAATGCACTAAAAATACATTCAGTTCTCTCTGTTTTAAATATATCTCAAAGTTTCGGTGTCTTTCTATCATCGCTGGAAGCACCGTCAGTAGCAACAGAGATAATAGTTGTCAAGGGCATAGCTGTGACATCAAAAAAATTTTTAAACGCAACAGCGTTTCACCCTTCGTATTGGTTTCCAAACATTTAGCAGATAACATTCTTGGCAGAATTGTTTTATTACAAATCTTGCATAATTTGAAAATAAAGCTTCGTTTCTTTATAAAAAGAATTCATTCATCTGTATAGAAAATTCAGATATTTTTATGTACTGAAATAAAAAATTATCCCTGAACTGAATTAATTCGAATTTTGTTCTGTATTATTATTTATTTTCTTTTTTATTAGTCGAAAGTTGGTTTGGGCAACACGGTACCTCACTCACAGCTGATAAAATAAATTCTTCACCAATAGCTTATGGCTTTGAAATCAACTAGGAAATGCTTCAAGAAGCCGTAATACATCGTCATCTGGCTTAGATGTTTCTATGTGTACTAATGATGTTTTTAAATATTTTTATTATACAACTTGAAAAACATTAAATCCTTAATTTTTATCTCTATGGATTTTTTTTTAAATTATAGTATCATATTTATCTTAAGCTTAAAAGGTTTCAAATAAATCGTTTGGCATAGTTTCTTTAAATAGAATACATATAGGTAAAATATTATTTCTGAGCTCCAGTGGCTCAGTAGCTTCACGCTGCTTCCCGTAAGCAAAGTGAAGCATCATTTGCCACCGGCAGTGGTTGGGATGGTGATCACGGTGTACTTTCCTTCACAGGGTTGCTGGTGGGTTGGGGACGTGTCCACGTTAATCTGTGACGTCCAAAGTCCTTCCGCTGGTGTGGCGTGGATGTGGAGAGGAGGGTGCAAGCTCAGGTGTGGCCTCGTCACCTGACCGTGGTTCAAAATTACGAGGCACCTTAAAAAGAGCAAAGTTCGTATTTTCACCTTTGTGGTGCTCTGATCCAAATGAAAGACGCTCCCTATTGACTTAATTCGCACTGCCAAAGGCAAAAGCGAGCTTGGCTTGTCCAAGTGTCATAGGAAAACAACAACAACTATTTCTTGGTGATGAAATAGAATACACATAGGTAAACTAACTTACACCATGGTATATTTAAGAACGCTGTCACTATTTAATAATGATGGTATAGTTGGTACCGAGTGTTAATAAAAACGAATCACTTATAAGCAAGCAATTTATTTAAGATAACTAAAACATTCCGGAGAAGGCTGTCAGAATGTCATCATGACGATGGGATACTGGGTAATCGATTGTAAATGTAAGCTTGAGAAGGTTTTTCCCTCATATACCTCATATATATATATATATATATATATATATATATATATATATATATATATATATATATATATATATATATATCAATTTTTTATTTCATTCCATTTTATACAACGCTTTCGAATTTTATTTATTCTTGAACAACAAAGTAACAAGTGTTCCAGACATTGTGGGAAAAATAGTCGAAGAGATATAAATATCGGACATTTCACGTGGTGCCAAATTCAACTTCTGTTTTCCTCATGTGTAAGGATATAGAAAGGACTGAATTCTTCGCTACACAAACGTAAGTTAGAACATAGAAAAGGGGAAAAATTCTCTCTTTCTCTCAGTCTTGTTCTGCAGTAGGATTCATTTCCTTTAAACAACTTAATTTATGAAGTTTCGTTTGTCGAGAGAGATTAAACCATTTCCTCTTGACAAACATTTTCCTCTTAAAAAACAAAACTCGTTAAGAATTTGTCACTATTGGAAAAACAATCGTATTTATCATTTCAAGTATAAAAGAAAATTCTAAAAGTAGACGAAAAATATTAAATAAGTCTAATATTCCCGAAAAAAAAAATTCTAAAGAACAGCTTCTATACAATTTTAAAAAAATTTCCGAAACAAATCTGAAAGGAAACAGAGCCAGCGAAAGTGTGCTCCCTCTCGAAAATATTATAGAGAAGCAACATCCTAAACTGGAAAAAGATTTGTTTTCAGGGCTGAGAAAAAGGAAAAGAATAACTTTTTATTGGATAGTTATGTCATTAAAGAAAATTCCAATTGCTTTGCAGTGAAGCTGAACATAAAAGATTTCAAAACCTCAGACGATTAGCTCCAAAAATTTAAAGCCAGATCCGTTTTTAGCTTTAGAAAATTATGTGATGAAGTGTTATCAATAAAATAAGTTATTTTAAATATGAATCTTATTTTGCAAAAGTTTCTTCGAGAATATTTTAAATAATTCTTTCTCATAGTACTTTATGAAAAAAGTACTTTGATTAAAAAATTAAATCTTAATAATAATATATACATGTCTTCTTCTTCTTCATTGGCCTGACAGCCCAAGGTAGGCCTTTGCCTTCCTCAGAAGTGCATACCAGGAACCCCTATTTTTGGACAAGGTCATCCAGTTTGTCACTTTCAGTGTTTTTAGGTCGTTTTCAAGGCAGTCACGACATCGGAGTTTCGGTCGTTCTCTATACATGTACAACAGCCAAAAAAAAATTACGATCAGTCTCCCCATTTGACTTCCAACAGTAGCTGTCATTTAGAAGTTTCTTGTTTGAAAATTAGAAAATAATCACCACGTTCAAATGAAATCAAGAAATGACAACCATTGTCCACTAGTTAAAAAGCGTTTGTACTAAAAAATATTGACATTTCTTTGAGAAGTAGCTAGATTTTCTTAATATACCGATACCAATACAAAAAAACTGTGTCAAATATATAGTAGTGGTACAAGCTACTGATTCTAGCCTAGCAAATACATTGAAATTCCTATAATCAATCAATCAAAAAAATTTATTAAATTATTGAGCTGGAGCTGAAAAAATTCTTTTTCGTATAATTTACAATATCAAAATAGTAAAAGAAATTTTTATTTGTTAAGAACATGTTGCCTTAATATTAATAAAATATATTCATTATTAAAATAGTTGTAGATCCTATAAGAATTGTATTTTTTATATTTTTGGAGTTCATGCGCTAAGTGCACTTCTTTC
Organism: Latrodectus hesperus; assembly: GCA_037975125.1. NCBI lineage: Eukaryota > Metazoa > Arthropoda > Arachnida > Araneae > Theridiidae > Latrodectus > Latrodectus hesperus. The sequence continues at coordinate 75,467,117 of CM075860.1, forward strand.
ATTTTGGTATATTATTTTTGCTGTAAATTATGAACCAAGGAAATTCTAATCTCAATACTTCTTCAGTAAGTTTTTTTATTAAATCACATTCATTTGCGAGAATTCTTAGTTGCACGTGATATTTGTGCTATTTTGATAACTTCTCGCTATAAAGTAATACAAAGACTGTTAGCAGTCCATTTTAAAAAAATTACATCCATATATTCCAATTATGTGTTGTGTGATTAAAAGAGATTATTTTCTATTTATTATATTCAAAAACAAAGTAAGTAAACATTTGATGAGACTGCTAATACCATATGTTACATTTAAAACTTTTAGCCTGATTTAAAACCATTACATTCATTATGTTACAATTTATCTAAAGATACCTGTCATTTTATTCTTATTTATTAGTTAGTTATTTTATTCAGTTATGATATTTATATTTTTTATTGTATTAAGTTGATATGTTATTTAAAACTTTTGATCTTACTACCTGAGAGTGTTAACATTTAATTTTGTCATTTGAAAGTGTTTAATAATATATTACATGATTTTATTTTTAAGTTGTATAACTTTTGATTATATGAATTATTTTATCATAGTTTATGATATACTTTATATCATAAATAACATTATTTATGGGATATATGTATAGTTACATTATTAAATATTTAATAATGTGGTATTCTTAAAAAACTAATATGATACAATAGAGATTTGAATTAATGCTTCTGATAACAATGGCAAATTTTAAAATTATTTGCTTTCACTCTGGAGATAAAATGATAATAATTTGATTCCATTTTATTATATACTAAAGCCTGGAAAATTTAATTGAATAATTACTAAATATTTCAAGAAACCATCATAGAGAACTGGGAGAAATTCTAATTGGAATTAGCAATTGTGTGTCCTTCAATAAACTGGCTACTGTTCATCATCATTCTTTTCAGCATAATCATACAATATTTATTAGTAATAAATATAAATATTATAGATTATGTGCTGACAAGGAGTCAAAATTAAAAACTGAACTTTACATTTATATCAATATTAAATGTCATTTTTGTGAGAAAAAAATAATTAATTTGGAAGCATTAGTTGTCTCTAAGAATAAATTTCAAAAGTCAGTGTTTGCAATTTGTGTTTTTCATAGTCTACCATTTTTATGATAGCAAGTTAAAATTTTCTTTCTTTTTTTGTGTGTGTGTGATTTAAAAAAATCAAGGAAAATTTCTTTTATGGGAAAAATTTTTAAAATACTAATTGTTTTATTGCAACAGTTTGTGATTTATAATCTCATATTCATGGTTAAATTTATTAGTATAGTAAATTAATAAAAGAAACTGTGTCAAACAAAGTGTCAATTATAATTTTGTGCAAAATTTATGAATTCATCCTTTTTAATTTAATCTTAAAAGCACAAAATATAATCTATCAGATCTGTCCATACATTGTTGTACATTAATAACATACATGATTCTCAGCTAGACCAATAAGATTTCAAATCTTTTTAAACTTGTCACTTTCCTAATGTGTTAAGCAATTTTCCCTTAATTTTTGAAAAAATCAGACACATATTAATGTATATAAAAAATAAATATTGATAATCAATACCAATGGACTATGTTTATTTTTTAATTTTATGTGGTGAATCTGTAGCAAATAAATTAATAGTGTTTCATGTATTTTAAAAGTCTACAATTCCAAATGCTATTATGTCTTAATATCCTAAAAAGATACTTTTAAGTATATGGTGGGATATGTGATAATGTGATTTATTCAGACTTATTAGTACCAAATCAAACCATTAATGCAGTTAACAGTTAACAATTTTGTCAGTTAAACTTATAAATGGAAAAAAATGCCACAATTGGTGAATATTAAGAAATAATTGTTTCGTCATGATAATTCTAACCCATTTGGGATGACAGCCCTGGGAAAGTAGTGTTCCCTCAAGATGGTAGCTGCCGAGCTGGCAGCCGAATGGTTAGCGCTCTTGCCTTCGGTTCAACAGTTTGTGGGTTCGAATCCCACCTTGGGCATGGATGTTTGTAGTGGTTCGGAATCCACTTTAAACCCTAAGTCCCAGTCTAATTACTGTTAGCAGAAGAATAGGAGAAATGAATAAAGATATTGAAAAAACTTCTTGAAAAGCTGAAAACAAGAAAGTTCTCAGTGCAAATGGATGAATCAACTTTGATAGACAGTAAGGTAGTATCGATAACTTATACATAAGATATACTGAGAAAGAGCATTTTGCTGAAGAAATATTATTCTGTAAAAGATTCTTCCTCCTCCTTTTTCCTCTTAGAGTTGGGTTTATATGTCATTCAGCACCTCTGCTTTTATCAGCATTTTGTACTGTCTGTAAAAGATTAGTAACCACCACTACCTCCAAAGAAATATAATAAGCTAAAAAGCAACTTAGATGTCAATAACATACCAATGAAAAATATAACATCTTGTGCTGCAGATGGTGCTCCTAATAAGATGTGCAAGAAGAATGGCTGCTTAAAATTGATGAAAGATGAGAATCCAGAAATGATTCTTGTGCATTGTGTTATCCATTAGGAAAACTTTGTAGCTAAAAACATCTTGCCAGTTGTAAATGAAATACTAAATTAAGTAATAAAGTATATCATTCAGTAATAAAGCTATTAAAGCTAATGCCAAATGTGAGTGTCTCTTCAAGCGATTTTGAGAAGAACAAAATGCAAACTATATGAGACTTTTACTTCACACTGAAATAAGAGGGCTTTCTAAAGGGAAATGTTTGAAAACAAAAACTTTGAACAGTTTCATCAACTCCAAAAATGTGAAATAAATGATACTGCTTTACTTGTTATTGTCAATCATCTGAAAATACCATCTGCTGATTTAAAAGAAAGATTCTCTCATTTAAAACAAATTAATTTTCTAGCATGGATGATGCAGCCAATGTTAGTGGATTTGCCTGATATATAAAATATGCAGTAGCAAGAAGAACTCACAGAAATACAAAATGACAAATCAGCTAAAACTTTATTTAATATAAAAGGAGCAATGGCATGGCTTTGAGAGGAAACAGAAATCAAATACCCAAATTCAACCAAATGTGTATAAAAACTATAGTTACCATTTCCATCTTTATATTTAGCAGACTCTGGATTTAGTGTTGTAAATGATTTACTGGTAAAAAAAGAACAAACAAAGAAAGAAAGAAATCGTCTGGATATAACACAATGGGGAGACTTGTGACAGAAGCTAACTAAATTGGAACCTAACATAAAATCTCTGTGCAACAAGCATCAAGCACAAGGATCTCACTAAATTAAAATATTAAACTATCATAGAAAAATCTTTATTAAAATTATTTTCAATTTGAATTTTAGTTTTTCATTATATGTTTTAAAAATCTACTTACTGTGTTTTGTTAATAATTTCTTAGTGATTTGTACTTAAAACCTATCATTTAAGTTTCTTAAGAGAACAATTCAATTTTTTTAATATTAAAAATCGTGTATATATTACAAAAGGGAGCATAAAAATTTTAGAAAGGCTTAGGTCCTTTAATAAAAAAATTAATGATGAATTTCTTATGCTTGAATGAAGAGAAGCGATGTATCAAGCATATTTTTTGTGTAGGAAAACATTTAGTTATTTCTTTTCCAATTAGCTTATGCAATATTTGGTTAAAACATAATTTTTTAATATTAAATGCAAAAACATTATGACTACATTTTGTTAATATAATATGCCAACTTCATAAAAGATTAAATTCATATTTTATGCTTGTAAAAATCCCACTTTAAAGAATTCCAAAATCACTTGTATACTCAAATTTATATATTTTGAAATATATTTCAAATTGTTAATTTATTTATATTATGATGAAAATGCAAACAATTCATATTTTAATTATCATTTGTAATTATTTTGTTAGATCAATTTAAAAAATTCTGCAATTTAAATTAAAGAATTTTACATTTAATGTTTGTTTCCACAGCTTATAGATTTGAAAGCTGAACTGCACAAGAAATATGAGTCATTCAGAAATTTGAAACTTAATCAAAGCACTGTACAACCACAACCAAAACGAACACATTTTAAAAACAAGGTGAGATATAAAAATAATGTAAACATATTATAGTTTTTTCAGTAAAAATTCAGGCTTATTAAAAAGCTATGATATTTATTCTCTTTTAATTGATTCTATAAAATAAATGATAAAATCTTTATCTTAAAAATCATTTCATTCATCTTTTTATTTTAAAAACAAACTATATTTAATTACATTTAAATTTTCACGTGGATTCATTATATAATTTTTATTAGTTTCATAATATATTTTTTAATATAATTTTAAAAGGGTGAAGCAGTTAAAGGAAAGAAATTAAAACAGACAATTGAACAATCAAAGGAAGTAGATAATGAAGAGGAGATTTCATTGAAAAAATCAAGGTAACTCATTCAGAAAAGAAAAAGTTAAAAACTCTGATTTTGTGAATAAAAATGTTTCTGAATGTTCTTAATTATATTCCTTTTAAATATTGAAATTTTTAGAAATTTCTTGATTTTTTTAAACCAATTTTTTATTTAAATTAATAAGTTTCTTTAGTGTGGATATATTATACCATTTTCCTTGTGACATTATATGTGAATTTTAAATACTTCTTTAGATAAATTTTATATTGCAAACTCATACTATTTCACAACTAATCAAAAAAACTTTCGAAATTATCTTTAAACCGAAAATTTTCATGTACTACTACAAAATTTGCAATTAATATAAAGGTTTCAATCTAATATTATAACTATATCCTTGGGGCCGTAATACCTTAGTGGTTAGGACATTGTCCTTCTATCTGGAAGGGCAAGGATTGGTTCCCAATGCTATTAAAGATCTATCAAGTACATGCAATATATGTGCTTGTTAAATCTATAGAATTGAAAGTCCTGTGGTCAGTCATTGAGCAGTTACCATGGGTGTAATGGTCTAAAAAAAATTCCTCTCCCTCCAGATCGAAGTCAAAATTGAGGAAGTGGAACCTTTGGTGGTGCCATCTATTGTAGGAGCTTTATGAAAGATGTACCTTTAGCTTCATGGTGCTCTGGTTAAATGAAAGGCGCATCCTTCTGATTTAATTTCGCATTGCCGTCGGCTAGTAAGCTTGGCTTATCCAAGTGTCATATAAATTATAAAAAAACTATATCCTTCAATATTATTGCTTTTTTATGGGAGATTTCATTTGAGTAAATTATATTCTTATATATAATTATATTAAAAATGATTAACAAACTCTTCATTTTCATATAAGTACATATTATTGGTTTTATATATTACCAAAATTACTAAAATTTTCATTAGGGCTGGCAACCAAATAGTTAGCTTTTTAGATTTGTTTCTACATTTCAAGAGTTTGAGTCCTTACCTTGATTGTGGATGTTTGTAGTGATTCCAAGTCTACTTTGGATTTTACAGCTTCACATAATTAGCCTTTATGTGTACTAAATATCTATTGAGCGACAAACAAATTAAACAAGAATTTTTATTATTTATGAATATATTTTTAAAATATATTGTAAACTTTTGAATATCACTCATAATAAAGGCATTTTCTTTTGTTAGCCCTTTAACGTGTGGAGGTCATGCCCTGAAACCACCAATTTTCGATTTTTTTTCTTAATTCCTTTTCACAATTTTTCACTTAAATTTTATAAATTTCATATTTTTTACTTTTAAATAACACTAACAGATGGCAGCACCCATAAATTTCAGGTCGGACTCCTTCCAATATGGCATTATTTAATGTTCATTTTTAACAACACAAAATAACCTACTTTTTTAATATAAATAATGATAAATATTAGAAATTTTTTCTTCCTATATCGTCATGTCTGTCATAAACAATATAAATGCAGCAGTAATTTGAACTAGATACGTAAAAAACTTTCCTTTTTTGAGAGAAATTCCTGGTGGTTGCACCGCGCAACAAGCGCGCAGCTAGAACACGACTTACGTGAAGAGCAGACTATATAAACATGGCCGGCGCTCACTGGCTGTCAAAGGACGAAGTATTTATTATGACTGGGAATTAGAGTGCTTAGGAGTGTGGGGAAGGGGGATTTGAATCATAGGGTCATTTATTTGTAAACAACATGTGGACTTAATATCCCCAGGGAACACGTGCTTTCCCTATTTCTGTTTCAGAAATACTTTTCAGTTTCAGATTTTTCTTTGCATTGAATGTTGCGTTTGCTACCAGGCTAGTACGGAAATTTTTATTTAGTAACTTTTTGTGTGTTTTAAATTTAATGTATATATATATATATATATATATATATATATATATATATATATATATATATGTGTGTGTGTGTGTGTGTATATATATATATTTTTTCGAAAATAGTATTTACGTAAAAGTTTTATTTAAATTCAAAATAATTAATAGCAATATATTTTAACTGTGTGTAAATATTTTTTTCTACTGTTCAAATTGAAAATGCCTTGCAAAGGGCTAGGAATAGCTGAGGAATTGTCTTTATTTGAAGAACTTCCTTGAGACCCAGAATCAGAAATCTCGGGTGATGATAGTGACAAAGAAGAAAATGTGCCATTCACTGCTAATGATAATCTTCAGGTGGAAAGTGATGAAAGATTAGAAGATGAAGACAATATTGATATAAATTTACCTGGTCCTTCCCGAGTAACCCAAATAAATTGGAATAGACAGAAAGTGAAAAAATCGTGTTTTTATAGCAACAAAATTATATAAATGTTTAATTTTTCATTTTTCCTACTCTTTACTTTGTAAAATATTGTAAAACAATAATATACTGCATTTTAAATACAAATTATCTAAGAAGTTTACAATAATCATCATTTATTGAAAGCGCGCACGAAACAAGGTAAGTTTTTTCCCCTACTAACTCAGTAAGTTTCAATGTCCTAGACGCGCACTGGCTGCGCTTTGCGACCACCACCCACAAATAAATGGGTAGAAGTAGATTTTTTTAAAATTCATATATTATTTGTCTGTGGGATCATAACATTCAATTTTTAGATTTCTTTGGTTTAAAATTTAAAAAAAATATTGCACGCATCAAAGGGTTAAAATACTATTATTGTGGTTAAATTAACTCAACATATCTTTCAACATATTTTACTTCATATTTAACTTATTTTTTCTTATGTTCTGTATTAGGTTAGCTTTAGAAACTAAAGCAAAACTCTATGAAAATATTATGTCGAATAACATAGATATAGGTATGTATACGAACTTCTTATAAAAATGTAATCATATATCTTACTATAAAAAATTTCAGTTATAAACCTGTGTTAAAAATATATTATTGTAATCATATTGCAATAATAATCACACTGGAATATATTCTCAAGAAAAATATTTCATTGAGAAAGATACTATTGCAATCATAGCTGTGATGAATTATTGTGATTAATCATATAATTCATAGCAGCTTATTGTAATAGTAAAAAAATTTATTTTGTATACGTTATATCTATTTTCAATTCTTTACTTTTGTTTATAAAATATGATTTCTTTAATTAAAGCTGAATAAATTTTAAATTTGAAACAATAATGACATTAACATCTTGTTGCATAAATACTAGATTTGAAAGATAATATTTAATAAATTATTAAATACTGTATTATTTTCATCAGTTTTATATTATATTTTACACATAGTTTACAATTATCTCTATATTTTCAAAAAATAAAATGTGACTAAAAATAATTTTAAGAGATTCTTGTTTTTCCAAAAGTTTCAAAATAATAAATGAAGGAAATTCTAAATGGCATTTCTAAAAATTATGTGCTATAATAATTTTTCTTTGTCCTTAAAATTAATGTTTGACAAAAATGTTTTAACATCCATTTATGGGTGCCACTTTTCTGTCCAGTCAATAGATTTCTTTGTTTTGAAAATTTAAGAGTATATTTTTAATTCAAATTTTTCCCATAAAAATAATTATATTAAATTATGAAATTATCCTATCATTTCCAAAATAAAACTCTGAAAATCTTTGATTTTATAATAAGTGATTATTATAATTCAATTTAAGCATTTGCTTGAAATCAACTTTTGACCAATTCAATATATGTATCAGATAAATAGTTGAACTGGCAGCTGAATGGTCAGTCTCTGGTCTTCCATTCAACAGTTACTGGGTTTGGTTTCCTCTTTATGATTGATGTTTGAAGAAGCATAGATTTCTTTGAATCACAAGCCTTGGTCAAATGTGCATGCACATGAAAAAAAGAGAGAGAAAGAGAAAATAAACAAGTTGAACATTTATTCATTACTTTCAACTAATAACTGTGTAGGACTATCATAATTAAATCAGCCATGAGATCATCCTTTGAAATTTTCAAGGTCTCTAATATTTTTAAATTATTAATGTTCCAAAATATCAATTGAAATTTGTTTAAAAACTTTGCACCTTGTAGTATTCTTAAAAAAAAATGAGAGTAAACAGAACACTCTGAGTTCGAGACTTTAAGAATGTTTACAAACAGAACAATTCGATAATGTCAATATATGTATGTGTGTATAAATGTGTCGTCCCATTTTTTGTATAAAATAATTACTACATTTCAGCTGCTTCAATGAACATTACTATAAGATACACTACACACCTAATTTTGTTTTTATCATCACTGGGAATTTTGAATACATTAAATTTAAGAAGAACAAAATTAAAGTTTTAAGAAATAGTTGGTAATGTTATGATTTTGACATAGCTATGAAAAAAAGTGATATAGAAAATCCTAGGAAATAATGATCCTAAAAGAATCAAGGCTTTTTTTTATTTATTACATTGTATATCGGTGTTTATCACTATTAGTATAATATCATTATTGAATTTTTTCTTCTTCTGAACTAGTCTTTGTTTAAATGATGATTTATATCTATATTTTGTTTTTTCAAACCTGCAGATGAAGAACAAAAAGATTGTTATTTAGTTGATTTTGAAAGAAAAGTTTTATACAATTCCAAAGAGTTTGAAAATAAAGAATTTAATGAAGTCGTTAACAATTCTGACACTGCTGAATCTATATCATCTTATAAAGGTGACTTAAAGTAAGTATTTGCAACTATTACTTTATATTATGTTTTGACAAATAAGGAGATCTAAATTAAAAAGAAAGTTTTTAATCTCCAAACCAATGAGCAAATATGAACTAAATTTTGTGCATACATTATTAGTCTTGATTTCTGAAAAAAAAGCAGTTCGCATTTCATTCAATATGTAAAAAAAAGATGCATCAGTACATGACTCCCATCATATCAAATATCAATAAACATTTTTTTACATATATGTTTAAGAAAAAAAATTTATTTTTCTTCAGGATCTTTTTTTAACAAGTATGAAACATATTTTACTAGATTATACATTATTGCAGTTGTCCTTTATTAATATAAGAATTTTCTTACAAAATGAAAATCATTTCATTACTTAAGTTGTTCTTAAAAAGGTCTTTTGATAGTTATGAATCTGCAGTGAATGATCCTGCATTTTGAAGAAACTAGAATATTTCTCAAAAAACTTAGATAAGACCATTAACATATTGGAATGTAATGAATAGATAAAAATGGTACTGCAGTATGAGAATAGGAAAGAGAAAATACATGGAAACAGTTGTACAGATGCCATTTCATAAAATTTAAACATGTCACATTCAGTAATTGGGATTTATGTATAAATTTTTTAAGTTTTATCTCTTTAAAATATTCCACATTTATAAATAATAAGATTATAAATCCTTTGCTTTCTCTAAGAATTATCAGGTTATAATCCCAAGATATATTGTGATACCCCTTTCCTATTGCTTATGTCTCTTTTTGCTTTTTCTTCTCTTTTAATTTCTATAGTTGCCTTTCCAAAAGTTAAGATCTATCTGGGAGGCATTTTAATCACGATGTCAATATTGCCTTCTCTTGAGAATTAAATTGAAGACTATTAGGAATAAAATCTCTTGTTTAAAAAAATGTCCTTGAAAAAGAAGGTCCTGCTAATTCAAACTACTAATGTCCAATGTATTACTTTTATTTCTGCTTCAGGTAATTGGGAAGTATGCTGTACTCAGTATATCAATAGGTTTAAATAGATCAAGCAGTCACATATCTACTGGGTGACTTGCTTCATGAGAAGATCACTCTAAAGTGATCTCCTCATGATAATTAAAAATAAATCATTGAATTTAATGTTCTTAAGAACATTAAATTCAATGATTTATTTTTGCAAGGTTCTGTTTCAATGGTTGTGAATGTTGCATGGTTTTAGCAGATTATTTAGAATAATGTCTAATTTGTATCTGAATGAATATAATTGTTTAATTTTGTCTAGAAATCCTCAGGTTCATCTAGAAATTCCATTACATAGTAGTCAAAAATAATTATGTTTGTGATTTTTACTATATTTATTATTGGTCTTTACTATGTAGAAAAGACAATCCTGAAACTAATGACAAGATTAGTCAGTTGCTCTACATATAAAAAAATGTACTTCATAATTTTGTGATTCTATCACTACAACATGATGTCACATTATAATCAAAATTGCCTTCATGAATCATGGCTCAGTATGATTCATGAAGGCATGGAAATTCAAAAAATTAGCTGTACAATTTTATATAAATGCAATTTTTACAATGTAAAATTATCTCCAAAAAAAAAAACAGTAAAAGACATAAATGGGTTGTGAAAACAGACATTTATAATAATTAGTAAAATATGAATTGTGCATAAATTTCAACTGATAGAACAAAAACAAATAAGGATAGCTCCTGCCAATTTATTTCCCAGTCTTTTGGTATGAGGAAATACAAGACATGTTTCATTTTTTAAAGGAGGATCTAAGAGAAATGCACCAACTCTGACTTATTGAATGCTCTGAGAATAACATGAGGAACTACGTAACACCCTTAACCCCATTTGAAATGAATAGCTTAATACTATAACAACTGCTGCTAAACCAGACTATTTAAAGAGAAGCTGCTCTGTAGTAGAAAAATTCAGCAATCATATTAGATTCTTTACATATTATTGGAATTTCAAAGAATTCTTTTTACTTCTGCAAATTTAATTATAGAGAAAGTGAAGAGCCCGGTTAAATGTATAAACATACAATAAAGTCTGAATTCATTTATTCATGAAAATGACAAATATCGACATGTATCTAAATATTACAATCAAGTCAATGCTTGAATTCATCTTACATTATGTAATATGTAATGATCAAAAGTATCGGTGTTTAACTTTTATATCTATAACTAGAACATCAATTTTCATAAATCTGCCGCATTTTAATAGTTATATTTATGCCATAATAAATTGAAAATGTGTTAAATAATACTTAAAATATGAGTGCATTCACACATCATATTAAAATTGCATAACTCATAAAAATACATTTAAGCAATGTAAAAAAAATAATGTAATTAGTTATAAAATATAAAAAAAATTTAATAACATAAAATTTTTCTTTCCTAATATAGGTTATAATTGAAAAACGTTTGAAAAAAACTACTGAAATAGATTATAGAAAATTGTTAAAACTAAAACATTTCTCGCTTCAATTTTGAATATTAATGTACGTGAAATTACATTATTGTGTTTTTCCATTTATCTGGATTTTGTTTACTTAAATAATATTATAACAATAACATTGAGTTTACAAAAGCTATAACTATGTTATTCTAGGAATTATATTACTATTTGTTATTACTACTGATAAACACATGAGAAAAATCTTATTCAATGTTATTAACAATTTAAGTTTAAAAAATATACAAGAAACAAATCTAGTGAATTATCAAGACATAACACTTTTAAAAAATGTTTGAATTCATTTACAAACTCAATTCTTCAAATTTGGATGAATTACCTTTATTAATATGTATCTGAGAATAATGATATTAGGTTATTTGCTTGTTTAAAAAGACTTGATTTGCATTTTAATGCATTACTGCTTATCTAATTTATGAGTTATTCAATTTGTAATGTTTTGCTAATAGCTTGAGCAAATAAATTATAAAAGAAAAAATATTACGATTTGTTTTTTCACACCCAGAAACCAATGAATTAGAAACCTTTCAAATTTTGATTTAAATGCATGTATGGATGAAATATACAACATCTTTTATGAGGTTGGTTACATATTGTTAGAATGCTAATAGAAATAAACTGTAAAGATTTTACAATGAAGGAAATAAAATAAGAAATGCGACACACACAGATTTTTCACTATTTGCAAAAGGATTTATTGTGATGCCTCTTAAGCAGGAACTTCAATTTAAAGACTACAAACCTCGCTTTGTTTTAAAATTTGGAGTTAAAATTCATAGTATTTGTCGAAAATTTATAACTGCAGTTCAAGCACAGTTTTCCAATCACATGATTGGCAGCATCTCCAACAAATTGTGCAGCACAACAAATGACAATAATCAACCAACCCCCTCCTCTCAACAGATTTCATCGCAAACTATGTGCAGATAAAGAGCAGCATAATTGAGTACCTGTGAAAAAACCACTTATTTCTATACAAGATGCAAAAATTCATTTGCAGTGGTGTCAGGAAGGATACACTGGACATCTAAGAAAGGGAAACTGGTAATATGATTAAAAGAATCACACTAACTTTATTTTGCATTGATTTAAGACATCAAATTTGACAAGAATTCCAGAATCCATCTTGCCGTACTCACATCGTGCAAGGTTCTGGTTAATAACAAAACAATTACCATGATATGCAACATGTTTTGCTAGCATGGAAATTAGAAGATAACAATAAATGAAGATAACAAACAATCATGCAGCACTTAGATATGCTTGCAGATTAAATGTATTGTGTAATGTTGCATTTTTACTCGTGTGATGATGCAAACTTCATAGATGATAAAAAATTGTACATTGTGCCAGAAGTCAAAGTTGGTTCACTGATATCAGTCTGACTTCTACCATATTTGCTGGTCAATGCAGAGGCTGAATCTCAACGCCATAGAAAATGTAAGGGATATTGTGAAAAGATGCATCCAACAGCAATCTCTTCCATTATATTTACAAAATCTAAAAAGCATGGTATTCTCTGGACATACATCATCTTGAGGCATATAAATTTGATTTCTGAACAAATAATAATTGTTACCATGTAAAATATGATCTACTAAAATATTCATCTTGGGTTCTAATTCATTAACCAATGTGAGTGTGTGTGTATATATATATATATATATATATATATATATATATATATATATATATATATACACACACACTGAAGTGCCACTGAATTAGGTTAGGGATAGAAAGGGCTATGCAAATTGGTGTAGCGCTGCGCATCATTTAAGCGCAAATGAGGACGCTGTGTTAACTACATATATAACTCATACTCTGGTTGTTCTGATTTAATTGCTGGAACTGCCAATATGGGTAAATTTTCTGATTTAGACATTTTTGACCGCGGACAAATCGTAGGTGCGTGATGCATGGGCCATTTAATTCCCGAAATCATTAGGCCGCTAGGATTTTCAAGGTTCACAGTGTCAAGGGTATACCAAGAATACATGGATGGTGGAAAAAAACTAGCGATCGAGCAAATTGCAAAGGACAATTAGCCTTGACAGTGTGTGGTGAGAGGCGGTTCAGGTGTCTTGTACAGAGCCAGCGAAGCCAAACATTAACTCAAATTACCACCCAGTTGAATAACGGTGCCCGTTGTCCTGTCAGTAAACGGACTGTGCAATGTAGGCTTCACCGTATGGGTTTCGGGAGCCATCGACTTACGAGAGTACCATTGCTTATTACTCGCCATCAGGCTGCACGTCTTGCATGGGCTAGAAAGCACAGAGACTGGAGTGCAGAGGACTGTAAACAAGTAGCATGGAGTGATGAGTCACGATTCCGACTACTTAACACAGACTGAGAATATGGCATCAGGCTCATGAAGCAATGGATTCTGCCTGCCATGTTGAAACTGTACAAGGGCATGGTGGCTCAGTCATGGTCTGGGGTGTTTTTTCATGGCACTGTTTGGAATCTTTGGTCCGTGTACCAACCTCCCTCAATGCAATTCGGTACGTAAAGTTGCTGGGTGATCACCTCCATTCGTTTATGCTGTTCTTTTATCCACATGGTAATGGAGTTTTCCAACAAGACAAATGTACCTCTCACAAGAACCAGTTGGCTACTGGCTAGTTGGATGAGCATTCCTCTGACTTTTTTGTCATTAATTGGCCGTCTAGAAGCCCAGGCTTAAATCCTATTGAGCATATTTGGGAATTTTGGAACAAGGCGTGAAAGGCCAGCATACAGCACTAATGGACCTTACTGAATTATGGAGAGTTTTAGTTGATGTTTGATAAGCCATTCCTGTAGAAGATTTCCAAAAACTTGTTGAATCTATGCCTCATCATGTGGCAGCCGTTATCAAAGCCAGAGAAGGCCCAACTTCCTACTAAATAGGTATCACTAATTCAGTGGCACTTTGGTATATATATATATATATATATATATATATATAATATATATACATACATATCAGAGATTTAATGTAATGTTAGAAAACGTGTTAAAAAAATGTGAAGTATCATACATAAATTTTTACTGCCATTTTGAACTTTTTTAAATATTCATCATCTTTTTCTTAAATATAGGTCAAAAACATTTTTAAAACAAGAAAGTTCTACAAATCAGAGAGATGACTCACTACAAGAAAAGACTGGACAACCGATACATTATCAAAACGTGCAATATAATGGTAATGTATAATTTCTGATAAATTATGTGTATATTTTTATAAAGTTTACATTATTATAACATAATTATTATTGCCAAAAAAATCTCTAAACATTTTTTATGATATAAAGATAAATTTTATGACACACATTTCATTAAGTTTCTCACAGTCTCCCATAAAATCTCCTCATATATGGAATTTTGAATGAGAGAATCATTTTAAAATACAAACTTCACAATGCCAGAGATATGTTGATTAAAAGATATTTTATATTCTAGAAACATCTAATTATATAGTTTCATTTGATTTTAAATTGTAAATCCTTATGTGAAAGTATCAAACATGAACAAAAATTATATAAATCATTGTAAGTTTTGATTATGTTGAACATAATTTAACTTGTTCTTGTACATAAATAGAGGTTCGAGATCATGGTACTGGTTATTTTGCATTTTCTGTTGATGAATCCAAAAGGAAAGAACAAATGGAGGAATTGGGTATTTTAAGGCAAGAAGTAAGTATTTAATATTACATGAAATATTATCAATAATATATGCATGCCATTATTTTCTATTCTAAGATAAACGATTCCAAACAATTTTTAATTTATGCATATAATTATTCTATGATACTTATTAGTTTCAAAATGTTAACATTTGAAATTGTAATAAACTATACATTTTTACATCAAAGCTAAAGTTTTATTCACTATAGACTGAAGAGCAAAGAATAAAAAATCAAAGACTTCAAAGAAAACGTAAGGCCCTTCTGGAAGCTCGACTAGCAAAAATTTGTGAAAGGAAAAACATTGATCAATCTGTTTTGAAGACATATGTTGAAAGCTCAGATGAGATTACAGGTGAGATTTAAAAAAAAAAACATTACTTTAAATTGTGCATATAATAAAATAAATGTTATTGAAATTCATTTCTGATTTAGAAGAATCAGCTAGCATTTTTCAAATAATATTCTTTGCACTGAAAGAATCATTATAAATCAAATTCTAATTGAAAAGGATTAATAATATTGTTTTGAAAATTTAATTAAATAAATGTTTTAATTAATTTAGTTAATTTATATAATTATGTGCTATGATTATAGAAAAATCAATATAACTTCATTATACTAATTTTTCTGTAATAATATATACATAATTTTAACTAATTTACAAATAATTAAATAGTGAACTGCTATTTTTATTTTAATGCTTAAGTATTGACATGAAGAAACTCCTCTAGAATTAATTATAAAGAGTAATTCTTAAAGAAACATTGGTTTTTAAGATTTATATAACTATCATACTTTCAATATAAAATAGCTCAAAAAACTCTTGTATTTAAAATTTTGTGAATTTTCGAAAAAAATTCCATCTAAAAGTGAATATATGTAATCACTTATTTATTGTCTCAAATTTGCATTGCATTTTTACATTATTTGAAGCACTTAATGATTGTTGTGTGCTGTTTATTATTATTTACCAAGGCAAGATTAAATGACAAATAAAATTTTATGATAAGTTGCATTCAATTTTGTCTTGATAAATAGTAATGGCATGCAACACAACTATCCTGAAATACATGGAATGATAATGTGAATCCTCCAAAGTTATTCAATGGGTATTTCTCTGCTTCTGATCAATTCATTTGAAATACCCAGTAGTTCAAGTTCAATAAAGTGAGTTATTAATTCAGCTCATTTCTAGAAAATCTATGTCTCCAGGTACTCATATTGAGCATAATTATTGGTACCTAATTTGCACTTGGCAAGATAACACTCCCAAATGAAAATGGAAAATAAAGCCAACAGCATAGTTTGATTTTTAACCATCATCAAAAATCATTTTTAACTGTAATTTTCGTCCAGACATTCTATTGTACATAAAAAAAGTAGAATACTAGAAACATGCATAACTGACCAAAATGTGTCATTGATTTTTATCATCAGATGGATACCAAACACCAACTTCATAGTTAAAATTTACCTTTGAACCTGCCAAGGTACCCGCCGCAAGGTATAAGCTACTGTTATTTTTACCCTGATTATTGACAAACTTATTCCAATTCTTATGTAAAAAGAACTTGTTCTTATAAAGGTTGCTTTAACACAGTAAGCATATTTAGAAAAGTAAACAAAGAAAAGATTCTCCTGTCCCATCACATAAGAAGTTACATAGTGAATCACTTAATTAACTTTTCTTTCAAGTCTTTTCTAACTTGCTTTCGAACAAGAGAGAAAAAAGCAGTGTTTTGTGTATGCCATATGTAAAACATACTAGTGCATAACTAACTATTGTCAATTTTTTCCTCGTTATTAGATTATTCACTGCCCTAAATGTATGTAGAGGATTTTTTAACTTGAAAAATTGCTCCATTTTTCTATATTTGCTGTGTAAATCAGCACAGCTTTCATGCCATGACATTACTATGAGCTTATATAAATGTCTCAGTCATACATTATCTGTGTTACCTGCTTATACTCTTTTATCACTTTGAAGTTATGGAATAAAATATAAAACAAAATAGCTTACAATATAGTCTTCAGCTGTTCTTACTCACTACATATCAAATATAAAATTCTTTTCAAACCAATAATTTTCATAGTAAAATTTATAACAGTTTAACCCATTTAAAATTTATTTTACAAACATATCCAGATAAGTATTTTATCATGTAATCTAGATTAACAAGATTATGATAATTAAGGTTTTAAATGTTATTGCGAAATTTTGAAATTAAAATGCCGCTATACATCTAATTGTGAATAAGAACAGTTTTGAATATGTAAAGTGTATCTTGTTCCATAAATAAAAACTTGTAATTTATAATGTAAAATTTTCAGGTGTTTTTATTTTTATTCATTTATTTATTTTTCTAAATAAGAGAGAAAATTTTGTTTGATTTTCAATTTTTTTTTTTTTAATTTTAGAAACAAAAGAATCAGACACTTCACAAACTTCAGAAGTAGATCTTAGTGCTATACCATTACCAGAAATGCAAACGAACTCAGAAAAAGAACAACAAACAGAGAAGAAACCACGAAAAATCAGACCTTGGGATGTTGGTAAAGATAATCTTCTAAACTTCATTCCAGAAAAGAAAATAAGTGAGTAAATTTTTTTTCCCTTTCATGCGAAATATTTTCATTTTCTATTTCTTTCAATATCATTAACATTAAATGGACTTTATTTTACAGAAAGTCAAAATCAATGGATTGAGGAAAAAAGAGAAGAAAGACATGCAGAATTTGCTCCTCCTCCCTCATATTCTAATTATAAAATATGATATGCCTTATTGTAATAATTTTAGAAATCATTACATTGCCAATAAAATATTTTTGTAAATACTGTACATAAAATCATATTGTCTCAGTTGTTGTAGTATTTATGTAAATAGACAGCATTATTGTCATTTCTAATAAAATAACATCCTATCTTTCTTTGTAAAAATGTTATATTCTCTTCAATTTCAGAATGTACCTCTGGAGCATAAAAATTTTTTTTAGGAGAAAACCAAACTAATTACCATAATTTTTTGTACAAGAATATTAAAAACAATTTAAAAAAATTAATAACTCACTTAAAAATAGATTCTACATAGGATTATAAAAACAAATTGAAGGTGACAATCATTTCTCTTTTGCATCATCTGCAACATATATGTTAACAAAAGTATTTAACTTATTGCTTAATAAACGATTTTTTCAAAAACGCATGGAAAAAATACTGAAATTTTTTTAAAAAATACTTACTTAGTTTTTCTGTTAACATAACAAATTAAACATATTAATAAAATTAAATTTTAAGGACTTACAATTTAATCAAGGTAATGCAATTTTTTTATACTCTCTATGTAAATAATCTGTGCAATTTTAATGCAACTACTATTAAAATTGATTTCTTCTAAATGAACACAAACAATACTTTCAACCCACACTTCAGCTAAAATTTAACAAAACTAAGTTTTCTAAATACATTAACTTTAAATTATATATTAAGCTAATTTTATAATATATATACATAAAATCTGCTCAACACATGGACCTAAGTTTTCTTTTAAAAAAAATAATAAAGAAAATTTTGCTGTTACAAATACTTTCATGGAAGAACAATTAGAAAAATTTATATTCTAAAAATAGTTATTCAATATTAAATTAAGAAATGGAGCTAGTCTGGCACTGGGATGCATTCCAAAGGTATGGCAAAAGACAAGGATAGTTTTAATTTCTAAGCCTGGAAAAAATAACTGACCAGGCTAAATCATTTAAACCAAACAGCTTATCAATTTTCTTTCTTAAAATTATGGAGAAATTGATTTATATACAAATAAAAGAATAGGGTAGTAACAGTTCTTTGCACAAAAAATTCACTCACAATTTCACAATTTTTATTCACACTTTGCCCCCAACCTAGAGAGAACTGCTGTACACCAATTAGTATCTAAGATTGAAGACACCTTGGACAAAAAGGAAATTGCTCTAGTTACTTTCTTGGCATCCAGGATGCTTCTGACAATACACCTCACTAATCCCTGTGTCCCTTAGGGCATCTATTTTTAATGCCCTAAAGGACACAGATTGATCAAACAATATGTTTATGGATTAAGAGGTTGCTTTCAGATAGATTCATTCAAATGAACATCATTAATGAAGCACTTGAAAAGAAAACAACAAAAGGCTGTCCAGTAGGAGATGTTTTATTACCATTACTTTACAATTTGGTAGTAAATAGCCTAATAAAACATCTAAACACTATAGGCTACAATACTCAAGGATATGCAGATGACACTGTCATATTCATCCTTCCTAAAGATTTTAACATAACCTGTGAGATAATGCAAAATTTTCTAATTATTTAAGCAGTTGTTGCAGAAAGAGGAATTTGGGTGTAAATTCACAGAAAATCAATCTGCGACCATTCACTTGCAAAATAAAAAGAGGTGGCTTTTTCATTTCAAAACTTTTTGATGCTCAAATCAACATTACCTCTGCGGTGAAATATTTAGGCTTAATCCTTGACCAAAAACTCACCTGGAATAAACATGTTGATTGTAAAATTAATCAAGCAAAAAATTGTATCATGTGCAGATGTATGCTTGTTAAAAACTGGGACTTATAACCAAAAATATTTTGGATGTACACAGCCATTGTCAGGCCAATTATTACATATGTTTCTGTGATTTATTGTTGCAAAAAGGAACAGAAAACTTAGTTAGGAAATTTGCAAAGAATGGTCTGCTTATGTATCATTGGTGGAATGTCCACTGCACCTACCAGAGCACTGATGACTATTTTGGACATCTTCCTTTGCAATGCAGCCAAAATAACTGCATAAAGAATGAAGTGATAAAATCAACAGTATGACAAACTTATAGCTAAAGATCTATCAGTATAACTAAAAAAAATCACCATGGGAGAACTTACATGTTTGACAAAATGTTTAAGGTAGCCTTTTCTACCTAAGAATGGAATAACATGATTAACATCAAACATGATTTGATTAGGTATACCAATGGATCAAAAAAGCAACCTTTCAGAAACCTTCTAAGAGAATTGGAATAAAATTATTCTCATCTGAGAGCCAAGACACATGGGAATTGAAGAAAATGAAAGAGCTGATAAACTTGCAAAACAGAGATCCTCTTTCAGACTAATAGGAATGAAGTCCTTTTGTAGCATTAATTTGAAGACAGCAAAAGAAATTATTCTTAAGTGGGAAAAACAAATAAATGTTTGGCGTAATGCTCCTGGGCAAACATGATAAAAGTATAATTAACAGTTCCTCTGTAAAAATAGCATCTGAAGTTCTCAGGTTTCTAAGAATGAAGATACAAACAATTCTGGGCTTTATCACTGGGCACTATTATTTCAAAAAATACATTCATAAAATGGGACTCTTTCAACAAGAACCTAAATGCAGGAAATGCAACAAGGATGTGGAATCAGCACACCATTATATGAGTGTGATGCCCTTGACTTTATTCGATTTGCTACTTTAGGCAATCCTTATTCAAAAGAGTTACACTTGAGTTCCATTGAAAGATTGTCAGGCTTTATAAGCAAAATTGGTGATACCAAAAAATGGAATTAGGATTAATTGGGCTTGGTGTACTTGGTACAAAATGCTTATAAATAGAGGTGTCCTATTTCAGACAAACCTATAGATGAAAAAGATTAATGGGAAAGGAAGTTGATTGAATCTGAGGTCATTCACAGTGTTTGTCAACATTGCAGTAAAATTTCCATGAATATATGAAATTATCTTCAACAGAAGGAGAAATATTTAAAGTAGTCAAGACTTATTTACTTAACACTATGTTAAGTATATTTTAAAAAGCAGATTAAAAGTGCTTTAAAGTATTACTTTTTAAAAATTTCTAACTCTGATGTTTCATCATCATGATTAAAATAGCATCCAAAAGTTAAGGAACAACTTTCATCCCCCTTGTTTATTTAAAAATAAATGTGTGTAGAAACAGCAAATTTGGACGATATGTGCACAAAACAATCAAAATGAAATCATGGTAAATGGGCAGATACGTGGGTCACTGATTTCATTCCAATATACCAGTATTAGTTCCTCCCTGGAACATATGCAGATAATAGTGACCACCAAGTGAGAATCCTACCTAAACCATTATTCCACCGCCGCTTTAACTATCTTTCCACAGTGTTGGATTGATGGTATCTAATGCTTTATTCCCTCCAGATCGACACACGTCCTTAATCGCACCCATGTAAAGCTAAACTCATTTGAAAAAAGTATAGTAGCTCATCACACTATCTACTTCAGGAAACATGTTATCTTGCCCAAGATAAGCAGGCCCTTCCCTGTCATCCTGTAAGGAGAACACACACAAATGGTCACCTTACATAGAGATCTGCATGGTGAAAACACTTTCACAATGTATTTGCAGATATTCTTTTCACTGGTATTACAGAATGGTCTGTTACAAGTTGTTGCACAAGCATATCCATACTGAAAGAGCTATAAAATGGTCTTCTGCAAATGTTGTAACTCAGGATTGGCCTCGAACATATCTTTTAGACAAAGAAGCTTCAATCTGATATTGATTCCAGAGGTGGTAGACTACATTAAGAGACACATTAAAGCATCTTGCAGCATCAGCCAGTGGCATCCCCATTTCCATGTATCTACCTGCCTGCCACCTCAACGAATCAGGTAAATAACTTCTCTCAGACATTGCATTATTGATTATTGTTAACAAATCTGCAAACAAAAGTTGAAAAATCAACAAAATTACATTCATAATTATGAAAGCCTGATTTTTGCATATTTTCTCACTCATACTGCATATTTATTAATGGAGTGAATACCTATTATTTTCTATCAAAAAAGTTAGCGTTAACATTTTTGCATAAATTTACAAAAGTTGGTTTTTATCATTTATATAAATTGTAAATTTATTTTTATTTTCTTTGAAATTTTTTACATTATCTATAAATTTATGCAAGCAAAAATTATGAGCATTAAAATATTGATAAGAAGCTTAGTGTGTGTGTTTATTATTATTAAAAAAAAGAATCAAATTTTGTATTCCTTAGGATTATTGAATAAAAAAATTAATTACGTATTAAGAGCATTCTCAAACATAAAAAAATGCAGAAAGTAATTTGAATTTTAATAAATTATTTTAATTAAAATGTTTTTTTTTCTTTCAATAGATTCAATTGTTATTGTTTATAATACATTTAGATGGAGTACTGAATTAATAGAGTGAAGAAAACTCACTTACCTTAATGAATATTTAGTATGAAAATTTCAGTTAAAAAAAATCTAGTTTTTATTTTCAAAAAGTTGTATTGTTAAACGATTTAAATGCATAGAACAGCACTTATAATGGAAACACATGTTAATTCCATCACTAATAATTATTCCACTATAGTTTTTATTTAACTAATCAAATAACAAAAATAATGGAAAATATTTAAGACAGTGAAAGAAAGAAATTTAACATATTAAACAAGAAAATCAACAATATATTTCAGATGTACTTAAGTACTGCATAGCGAGAAGCCTAAAATTTGAAGGCAGTTGTAAGGCATTTTAGCACTTATCAAATTGTCTTTCACAAGGACTTTTCACAGATAATGGATTATATTTTGATGCCACAAAGGAGAATACCACCTAGATATTCCCAGAATTCATCCTGACAAACATCTATTTCCCATTCTTTAACTGTGACAGGAATAGAACCTCGAATCCTATGATCAAAAGTGTGAGCCCATTTCATAAATATAGCAATATTCTGAATAGAGTTTACAATAAAATTTTATTTTATTGTAAAAGATGCTATTGTAAGCCCTTCACTCATAAATTTATGTAGTCGCACGAGTCGTTAAAAATAATGTAAGACAATTATCCAAAAAGTAATAAATATTTAATTATAAAAATCAAAAACACAATTATTTTTGTTTTTCATTTTTTACATAAACCCAATGGGAAAAAAAGCAATTTTACTACATATATCATTGTTCCTTTACTTCTTAATATAATAAATTTCCAACATTTAAGCATTCATAAAGGTCAGAGCTTCAAATTCTTATATCATACTTTTTTGACACTCATTCATTAAGTTAGTTATTCATCACTTAAAGAACATTTACTCCCCAAAAATACTCTAAGTCAAAACAAAATCTAATAGAAAGCTATCAAAATACTTCATTAAAAAAGGTGAAAAGTTTAGACCTGGGTTAAAAAAAATTGTCTTCAATTATACTGCATATGATCAATATAGATTTACCCTGTTAACAAAAGAATATAGTGTGAAAATTCTTGAGCAGATATTAAAAATGTAGGAAGTGATTACATAGAAAAGTGAAAGAAACTTCCTATATGCACAAGAGAAATTTTTTTAAAATAATGCTTAATTATGACATTATTTTAACATTACATATGTAATTATAAGCTTTAATCATTTTCTATGATTAAAGTTACTTTTTGAAATGTCTTTGTATCGCTAACTTTAAAGATGTAATAGATTATCTGAATGAATATTTTGGAAATGTTAATAAAACAAGGAAAATTTATTTTATGTAACTAACGTGTAGAAATATTTAATTAAAAGTTGACACATTAAAATGAAAAGCAAGCATATATGATAAGGAAATAAGAGAATAGAAGTTTCTTCCTTTAGTTAATTAAAATGAATTACTAGAAAAAATAGTTTACCCCATTATTGATTTAATGTAGTCACAAGCAGTAAACTTTGCTTAAAAATTCTGCATAATTATTTTTATCCAGGCTAATGTTCATTACCCAATAAAAGAACAAGAAAATGTAATTACAATTTAGTAATGAAATTTTTTAGCAGAAAAAATTACTGCAAGTTGTTTCAACTGTATATAAGTATGTTTCACCTTATAAGATAAAAGCAGAAACAGATTAACTGTTTCATAGTTGTAAAAATAACTATGAAACAGTTAATCTGTTACCAAACTTTGAAAAACTTTAAATAATAGAAAATCTTTAAAACTGTGTCACATTTCTAGTATTTTGATTTAACATTTCATTAATTTATACAACTGCAGCTTTAATTCAAGAATATAACTCATAATTTTCTTCTAAAGATAAGTATGAACTTTTCAGAATAGAAGATCTTAGATTTGAATTTAACCATATTTAAACAAAAGAGATGGAAGTTCCATTTAACTTTCTGCAAGAATTTCTGTTGGAGTAGATGCTTTATAACTGCATAGTAATCAAATAACAAAAATAAATATAATATAATAATTGGTAGCTATTTAGCGAGTATACATTGATTATTTGCCTTCAAGAAAGATTATACAGATAGTGGGCTATATTAATGTAAGGAGAGAAGAAGCCTGGGAAACTCCAATGTATCTATCAAATCCAGAATTCTTTTCTTAAAAAAGCTCGTTCTTATTAATAAGCCCTTAGTAGATGTCTGTGTTCATCATAGCCTAATATAAAGCCAAAGATCCCAACTTGGGAACCTTGATACCATCTAATGATAGCATATGATTGTTAGAAATGTTTTTAATAGCCCCTTTATTACAGTCTCACCAGCAAATTAAAAGCAGTAATCAATCTTCTATTTTTTAATGTATAATAGTAGCTGGTTTCAAACCTAGACCTTCTATTCATAAAAGTGCAGTCCTACCACTCGACCAAAGTGAACCCTCTAAAATGTATACTGGGACACAAACAGTGCACAGCCTAACACTTAGGATTGGCTAAAGGCATTTCAATATCCATAACCAACATTGGCCTATTGGAGGAGTTCTAATAAATAATGAACTATATTTACGAGTCACATAGGAGGAAACTCAAAAAATTTTCAAGCACCCATATTGACAAATCAGTAAATTGAAAGCAGAAGTAAAATATTTATCTACCACTGTTTAATAGTGACTGAGTTTGAATCCAGGAATTTTCGCTCCAAAGAATGTTGTCCTATCACTAGGTCATGGTAAAATCTAATGTAACTGATAGTTGAGAAATTTTTTAGATATGAATACAGTTCATGTCAATGAGAATGCTTTTTAGAAGGCAAAGCACTTCAGATGTTTACCTAACTGTGACTGTTAGACTGCCCAATTTATGATATAAATTCCCTTTGTGGAAAATAGCTAAAATATCAAATGTATTAATAAAAATTACTTCCACAATAGTAGATTATATTAAGCAATTTATAAATATGAATAATCAAAAATTATTACACCTGTTAAACAGATATTAGTTTCAAATTTGTCATAAAATATAAATACATACCTAATTGAACTCTGGTAAATAAAAGATATTTGAATACTATTTTTCATATTAAACAAATAGTGTCAAAGCAAATAATTCCAATACAAAATATCTTAAAATAAAGAAGAAAACAAAGTAATTTTAAATAAAAAAAATCAAGAAACACTAATGGAACATGACAATATAATTATGAATCAGCTAAATAAATTAATATAATAAATGTTTCAAAACAACTATATATTCTATAAATCAACTAAAATCTTGAAAAATATTTTGAAAAATATTTTTTTAATTCATTATAAAGTTATATAAATTATCTGTTCAACGGAAATATTTATATAACTGAAGGTTTATATTTCTTAAATAAAGCTGTTATAAGATCATTTAGGTAAAAAATCATATTTCCAGAAAAGAGAGAATTTTTTCCTAATTAATTATCTATAAAAGTTATCTTTTTAAAAAGCATAAACTTAGCATGCTCAAATTAAAACTTTTAATTTATTATATACAAACTTGCAAAACAAAGTATCAGGACAAACAACCAATTCCATCAATTAAATTTTCCTATATAAAATTTCATAAAGCTATTTAAATAAATTTCATAGTATTACTAAATCACATTTTGCAAAATTTAAAATAAATTAATTTGAAAATTTAAAAAAATAATTTTCCAATGAATCTAACAACTAGTAATATTAAGGAATTCAATGATTATGTTGGGAATGTTTATATAAATTAAATGTTTTTCTTAATAAAATTACAAGATTATTTATGATAACTTACTACAATACATAATATTAAAATCCCATGAAAAATAGTATTTTATAAAATCATGTTCAAATTCAATTTTAATTCGAACAAACAAAATCCAGCACTTGTATCTTTCTGCAATCTTTACTATGAAAAGTCAAAACTATATATATAACTACATATAATTAAATTTTTATTGTTCTCTTATTATTAATGATTATATGTTATCATATTATTTGTTCTTGTTAACAAACAACTATCACATTTCGTGTTTTTTTTTTTTGGTATAACATTATGGGAAGATAAAAAGAAAAACAAAAATCCTTAATCAAATTTAATGATTCTTATAACAAATACAAATAAAAAAATTCCATAAAAATATTTAATTTTTATTTTTAATAAGTGCAATTACGAAGGTTCAAATTATGAGTCATCTCACAGATATAATTAAGGTTTTATAGTTTCATAAAACATTTCCATTCGCGCATGCAACTAAAAATGTTCAAATAAGCTTAATTATTCAATAACTTAGTTTATTTACTTTATTTATTACAATAAGTTAGTTTATTTACTTTTATAAAATTTAAAATACATTAGTTTTTAATAATTATTTTAAAAAGAAACTATAAAGGCACTTACAGTAATTTCAAATAATTTTATTTCAAGTTTAATTTCAAATGAGCAAATATACATTGATGACATACACTGTTAAAGAATAAACAATTCATATTTCAGGCATTTCGCCACCAGGAACCATCATCGTTATGTTATTACCATTTAACAAAATTTGATCCAATTTGGTTACTCTTCGGCCTTCTGGAGTACTTTCATATTCTGTAACATCTTCAAGCACCATATTTACAAAATCGTCAAATCCAAGTAATGTTCCGACAATTTCTTTGTCATTTTTCATGATAATGTGTATTTTCGAGCCGATACATTTATCAATGAGTTCTAATGGAAGTAAAGTAGAAGAACTCGGAATGCTTGTGGCAGCCATTTTCAACGATTTCTTATAAATTCTAACTCTTATCTTTACAGTACAATCAAAATGACAGTAGACAAACAATAAAGATATTGAGTTTCCTTTAAGTTAAACAATGAAGTCAAAATGAAAAAGGATTATTTACGATAACAAGGAAAAGAGATTTGAAAACTAACTCTCTTTACCGGGTGAAAAATTTGCTTTTGGACTTCTTTACATCCCACACAAGCCATGTACTCATTCGCCAACACCAAAACTAGATAATTTTTCTAAATTAAAAAAGGGAGAAAAAGTTTAAGCATGACGGGCAAATTAATTAGCAACAATTTTTTTAAGAACAATTATAACGATTTTGTCATACAATTGATTTTTTATTTTAACTAATTAAAAATAGGGATTTTTAGTGGGGCATGTGGGTGCATAAATCATTAATCCAAAGGAAAAAATATTAAGTTTTTTTATTTAAGATTAGTTTATAATATTTTTTTAAATTTCCTGTCCATTAATTACGAACTTTTTCATCATAATATTTGAAAGGTAAATATATCACAAAAAATGTTCTGATTGCTTACAAATCTTTGAGAATTTTACATAAACGATTTGACAATATTTCCAACATTATGGTTATATTAAAACCACAATCATAACTTCAGCTAATCACAGAAAACTGTGATTTCAGTGATGTGATCACTGATTAAACACGTAGGAACAGTGTAACATATCATGCTTTCAGACAAAATCGAATTATATAATATCATGATGACGACATCCGTGTCTCCCAGACCAGTAGGAAAAAAAATATTCACAGGATGTACGTAGTCACTCATCATATAGAACATACATGTCTTCCCAACAATCTTATAAGATTGTTGGGAAGACAATGTTTCTCACAAATATATATTTAATGAAACTATGAAAATAAACTGAAAATTGTTATTTGATCAAAAATAATATTGTCCCATTTATTTTTTTTATTTTATTACATTACATATATTCAGACTTGAATGCTTGATTCTTGAGATCCGCTTGTAAATCTTCGTCGATAATAGGACAAATAGCACAATGACAGATGTACAACTACAGAAGAATAACGAAGAAAACACCCAGTGCCACGGTGGGAATTGAACCCACACCCCTACGCTCTTAAGCGATTAGCGGTGATGCTTTAGACCACTCAGCCACGGAGCGCCCAAAATATTGTCCCACTGTAACAAATAGTGATTCTTTTCTTCATTTCTATTTTTCCATTTTCACTTCTTTCCATTTTCACTGTGTAAGGCGACAGATCTCGCCTTACACAGATATAAAAATATCCGCTAGGGATGAAATTTTTCAATACTATATTTTTTACAATTTGAATATTCATATTTTACGCTTTTCACTGCTTTTATGAATGCTTATTGCAGAAAATAAAATTTCACTTTGTTTAAAAATTATTTAGAGATACTAAATTTTACTTCGCTTCATATATATGCGAAAAAAAGAATCTCTAAAACGAAATATGATTGGCTGAGTTTATTCCCTCAAAATTCCCAATATTCCCCAAAATTCCTGGTTTTTTCCCAAAATTCCCTAGTAAATTCCCAAGCTTCAAAATTCCCGGGAATTTTACATCTCTACCTGTCAAGTAAGGCCAAGATTCCTGGAACCAGGGGGTATGCGTACCCCTCTGGGGCTTGAGCTAGCCACCAGGCGCGTAGGCAGGTGGTGGATAGCCGAAAGTCCTGTAGGAATGACAGGATAGCCTTGAATATTGAATAAGAGGCCGCGAACCAGCTCCCGTAAACCCTGGTGTTATGCGTTCCGTGCCTAGGGCTAATTGGCACCGCGGTATTGGTATCTTAACGGAGCCTCTAGTTGCCTGGCGAACTTCTAGAGTAAATTGCCTTTCCCAGTAACTCAGGCAATGCTGGGTGGACTGTCATATTATCTGAGCTTATTTACTGTTATTATATGGCTGAAAAGACATTGAAAACAACAAACATTTCTGCTTTTGCAGGAGAAACTTCTGAAGCAGACCTTTCTGAAAAAGACAAGGGAACTCAGAGACAATCTAATGAAGGGGTAGCAATGAAACCTTCACAGGAGGTAGAAATGACCTCCAAACCATCTTCTTCTGGTGAGAGTCAGGAAGCTATCTCTAGCATGACTGACTCTCTGACCAGAATCAAGCTTAAAAAGAGAATATCTGGTGCACAGAAAAAGAGGCTGGTGAAGGAGCGCAAAATCGCTGAGGGTACTTGGGTTGAAAAACCCAAGGCAACCAAAGGCGAGAAGCGTCCTGCCAATCGGATGAACCAGGACAAGGTCGGAAAGACTGCCAAGAGAGAAGGACCTGAGGGACTTACTTACAGGGCGGCTCTCACGGCGATCAAGATGGCCGTGCTCTTAGAAGGTCATCCGGAAAAACGGTTAACAGAGAAACAGGCCTATGACCTGGAGCTCTTGTTAACCAGGAAAATAGGAAGGAATGAGGAGGGCTTTGCCCCAACCTTCCTATCCTGTAAACTTGAAAACGGGGCTCTTATTATCAATTGTGCAGATCTGGAGAGCTCAAAGTGGCTGGAACAAAATGTCAATGATATAAGCCCTTGGCAAGAACATAAACTCTTGGTGGGTGAGGCAAGGAAACTTGTCAGAACCACCAAGATAATTGCAAAACTGTCAAAAATCTGTAATGAACTGGAACCTAAAGAGCTCCTGAGAAAAATCGAGGCTCAGAACGGTGGGGTCACTCCATTGGAGTGGAACGTTCTTAACATTAAGAACGACCCATCTGGGCGGACCATCGTTCTTAGTGTGCCTGAATTAGATGCTGCCACACTTCGTGTAAGGGGATATAGGTTTTATATTGGACTTCACCATGTGCAGGCTAAAGTACTTGATAAACCAACTCCTGCTGATGGGGGTGAAGGTAGTTCAAGCCCACCTACACCACAGTAGAAGTGGTACTACTAACCTCAGTAAGAAGTTTCTTGCTGGGGATATACACCTGGCCCTGATTCAAGAACCCTGGTTGGTTAGGGGAAGAATCAGTAGTCTCAAAGGAACTAAAGGTAAGCTTATCTATTGTACTAATGGTAACGCTAGAACTTGTATACTCTTACATAAAAACATTGAGGTTCTTCCCCTCTCTGAATTTATTCTTAGGGACCTGACAGCTGTGAAAGTCAGACTCAACATAGAGGGTAGGGACATGGAAATTGTTTTTGGCTCTGGATACCTGCCCAATGAAGAGAAGGCTCCACCAGACCATTCTCTGCACAAGCTCATGAACTTTTGCTGTAATAACAACTTACAGTAGTCCTAGGACTAGACTGTAATGCTCATCATGTTGTCTGGGGAAGTACGGACACAAATAAAAGAGGTGAGTACCTTTTGGAATTTATTCTAAACTATGGGTTAGATATTCTAAATGTGGGCAACAAAACAACTTTTATTACTTCCAATCGATCTGAAGTAATTGACATTACTATAGCGACAACGCTGATTAGTAAAAATATCAAATACTGGAAAGTAGATGACAGACCTTCTGGTTCAGATCATCAAAACATCCATTTTGAAATTCACTCTAATGTGTGTCTGGATCGCATATTCAGAGACCCAGTTAGGAAGGACTGGAAGAAATTCCAAGAAGAACTGACTGGGTTGATTGAACTCGGTAACAGAGCTATTAGAGACAACTACGATCTAAAAGTTACAGCTGATCTCCTACAGAGAAGTATTCTAGATTCTTATCATAACAATTGCCCCATTCGCACTAGAAGAGCTAAACTCCAATGCCCTTGGTGGAGTGACTCTCTAGCTGCCGAAAGAGCAAATGTTAGAAAACTTTTAACAAAGCTAAGAAAAATGGTGAATGGGAGAACTATAAAAGGGCCCTCACTATTTATAACAAACTTGTCAGAAAAAGCAAAATTAACTCCTGGAGAAAGTTCTGTGACGAGATAGATTCTATTTCTGAAGGAGCTAGACTCCAGAAACTCCTTGAAAGGGATGAACCTATTTTGGTTGGTACCCTAAAAGATGAGGAGGGTAATTTTGCTGCTTCCGGAAAAGGGGTTATGGAAATTATGACCAGGACTCACTTCCCGGGAGCTAGAGATATTTATAGCAACGAAGGGGAACATTGCATTAGCTCTTTGCAAAGAGTCAATAGCAATCAATGGACCATCGCTAAAAATATCATAAACTACAACATTGTTAAATGGGCAATTTTTGCCTTTAAACCTCTAAAATGCCCTGGGCCTGATGGAGTTATGCCCATCATGATCCAGAAGGCAGAGAAGGTTGTCTTACCAATGCTAACTAGAATTTATAGAACTAGTTTGGCCCTGGGATATATACCAAAGACATGGCAAAAGACTAGGATTGTCTTCATTCCAAAACCTGGCAAGGACACTTATGACCAGGCCAAGTCATACAGACCAACCAGTCTTTCTTCATTCTTTCTTAAAATTATGGAGAAAATCATTGATCGGCATATTAGAGATTACTTGGGTAGAAATAGTCCCTTGCATGCTCTTCAATTTGCCTATCAACCCGGCAGATCTACAGAGACTGCTCTGCATCAGCTAGTTTCCAAGATTGAAGCCACTCTGGATCAAAAGGATATTGCCTTGGCAACTTTCCTCGACATCCAGGGTGCTTTTGATAATACTTCCCATCCATCCATCCTCAATGCACTTAGATGGGCAGGGATTAATCAGACCCTGTGTACTTGGATTGAGGCCTTAATTTCGGATAGATATATACAAATGAACATCTTCGGTGAATCATTTGAAAAAAAGACTACTAGAGGTTGTCCTCAAGGAGGTGTTCTGTCACCATTACTTTGGAACCTAGTTGTAAATAGCCTTATAAAACATCTAAATGATAAGGGCTATTATACGCAGGGATATGCTGATGACATTGTCATCCTTATCCTTGGTAAAGATTTTGACATAACTTGTCATCTCATGCAGGATGCTCTAAGTTATGTAGGTCAATGGTGCATGGATAGGGACCTGATGGTTAATCCTCAGAAAACCTACCTTGTACCTTTTACACGCAAAAAGAAACGGAAAGGTTTTTTTCATACCAAGACTTTTTGATGTTGAAATCAATGTGGCTTCAGAGGTGAAGTATCTGGGCATCTATTTAGACCAGAAACTCACCTGGAATAAGCACATTGATGATAGGATCAACCGAGCAAAGAAAAGCATTATGATTTGCAGGCGAATGCTTGGTAAGAACTGGGGTTTACATCCAAAACTGATGTTATGGATGTACACAGCTTTTGTCAGGCCCATTTTCACATATGCCTGTGTGATCTGGTGGCATAAGGTGGAACAGAAGACTGTGATTGACAGATTGAGGAGTCTACAAAGACTAGCCTGTCTCTGCATCACAGGAGCAATCTCCACCACACCAACCAGAGCATTGGAGGTTGTGTTGGATCTGACTCCCTTGGACATCTTCATATGCAGCGTTGCAAGATTGAATGCATACAGAATGAAGCTGCAAAACCACTGGTATGACCAGCTTGTTGCCAAAGGGCACAAGGGCATCACCAGGAAATTTCAAAACCCTACTTTTCTGATGCCATCTGACATCATGGAAAAAACATACATGTTTGACAAGACATTTGATGTAGTTTTTCCAACTAGAGAGGAATGGGATAACAACATGTTTGAAACTAAAACAGGAGATCTAATCTGGTACACAGATGGATCACTGAAGAACAGCCTCTCAGGTCTGGGAGTTTGTGGCGTGTCACCAAGAATCAGCTTGTCTGTAAGCCTTGGGCGATACGCTTCGGTCTTCCAGGCAGAAGTTTTGGCCATTATCCACTGTCTGCAACTGAATATGAAGAAGGGCTACTACGATAAGCGGATTCTCATTTTCAGTGACAGTCAAGCCGCTTTAAAAGCGCTTAATTCCTTCGAAATCAAATCTAAAATGATTCTGGAGTGTAGAAACCTTCTTACAGAACTGGCAACTAGAAACAGGGTGATCCTTGTATGGGTGCCAGGGCATAAAGGTATCGAAGGCAATGAAAGGGCTGATGAGCTTGCTAAACAAGGATCGTCTTTTGTTCCCATTGGTCCAGAACCTTTTTGTGGGATCAATTTGAAGACCGCAAAAACCAATGTTCACAGATGGGAAAAACGGAAGATGTATGAAGCTTGGCTCAAATCTCCTGGTCAAACCCACGCTAAAGGTATGATCTGTAGGTCATCAGCGAGGATTTCCTATGAAATTCTTAGATGCTCTAGGCAGAAGATACGTTTAATCGTAGGCTTCATAACTGGGCACTACTATTTCAGAAAACATCTCCATAAAATGGGACTGTTTCAGCAAGATCCTATCTGCAAGAAATGTCATACGCAAGAGGAAACGGCCTAGCATATCATTTACAAATGCAAAGCTCTTGCCCTCCCTAGATTAACTTCTTTAGGCATCATCCATACTAGAGAGTTACACCTAGATTCCATTAAAGGGTTATCAGACTATATTAATAAAGTGGGTGACCCGAGTAACTGGAACTAGGAAACATTGGATTTGGAGTTAACAGTACAAAATGCTGATAAAAGCAGAGGTGCTCAATGACATTCGAACCCAACTCGAAGAAGAAGAAGAAGGCCAAGATTTGAATGTGCAATTAATAAACTCAAGAAGGAAAATATAAACTTACCGAAAGTTTGTCATTCTAGGTTTTGTGTAAGTAAGAATGATGATTTTTTTATGAATATATGATTTTTTTTCACGTATCAAAAACTCTCATAATAATTCACGAGATGTGATTATTGTGCTATTTATTAGCTAGCAGGTTTGAAATTAGGGGTCAGATTAATATTATTTTAATATTTTATTTAATTTAGAGTCTTGACAAAAGATTTATGATTAAAATTTTATTTTTGAATATATGATTTTTGAATATTGAATATATGATTTTTTTTCATTTATCAAAAACTCTCATAATAATTCACGAGATTTGACTATTGTGCTATTTATTAGCTATCAGGTTTGAAATTAGGGGTCAGATTAATATTATTTTAATATTTTATTTAATTTAGAGTCTTGGCAAAAGATTTATGATTAAAATTTTATTAATATTATTATTTTATGTAATTATATTTAATTCTTTGTAAATTATTTTTATATCAAAACTTTTAATATGGTTGGCAATATCGCAGGTCACCTTGGTCTGCCAAATTTTGGTTTTGTTCTTCGCTAAAAGGTCACACTCTCCGTGCTCATCATTCTAAAGCTTAGTTGTCACTGATAGAACCGGTGTAATTCTCAGCAAAAAATTTTATTTAAGTATACGACATTTAGGGATATATTTATATATTTCTAATTGATATAATGGCGCTCAATAAACTTAGCATTGATGCTTTGGATTTAAAAGATAAACGTGTCTTAATGAGGTAAAATATTGTTTTGTATTTTTTAACAGTTGTAAGCATACTTTTGGAAGTAAATAATTTTAATTAATAAATTAATTTCTTTTTGAATATTTTAGGGTGGATTTCAATGTTCCTATTAAAGATGGTGTTATCACAAATAACCAAAGGTAATTTTTCTTTTACTTTCATTTTTACATATTGTTTGTTTCCTGTGTCAAGTAATTTAGTGGAAACTCATTTTTGACTGAATAAAAAAAATTAGACTATTTAGTTTCTTAAAGCGAGAACATGTATTTATGTATCTGTAAAAAAATTCTTAACGCTACTAACATTTTATCTGATTTTAAAATGTTATACTTCTCGTAATTTCTTTATTGTATTCCTTTAAATTAAACTTTCTTGGACATTCTTTTAATATTGTATACAAAAAGCATAAAATATTTATAAAAAGCAAATTTGGTATTTAATGTAATAAACTAAAGACGTATTATGGGTAAAGTTTTTAGAAAAATTCTAAGCTAAAAATTAATTTTCCAATATTTTTTTCTAAAACCATTTTGTAAGTTATTGTAAAGAGCAATATAAAATGATGTTGGATTTATTTTTAGTTTATTTATATAATTTTTATATCTTAATATGTTGTCATTTTAAATTAATTTTTAATTAAATCTATAATATCTACTTATTTAGTTTTATAAATGTTTGTTATAGCACATAAATATAAATTTTACTTTGTCCAGTATTTTAAGCAGATTTCAAAAAAATACAAAATTTTTTATTAATGTCTTGCATAAAAAAATTAGCTATAAAATTATTCCAATAGTAAAAATAAAAAAAATCTTATATTGATTTCATTTTTTAAAATTTTGTAATATTTTGTTTATTTAATCAATGTAAATCAGATAGTCTAGTGGATCAATGTAAATCGGATAGTCTAGTGGATCAATGTAAATCAGATAGTCTTGTTCCAGTCTATTAACAATGGAGTGGTTTTCTCAAGTCAGAAGATAGCTGCCAATACAATTTCAAAACTAGTGAATATAATTATATTTTTTGAAAAGTCTGTTTTATTTAACTTGAACATGATCTTAGACATAATTAATGCAAAGATCTTGATGACATTTTGCACTCTTGCGGGGATTAGCAACATTTGTTTTAACATATTTTGCATTTTTTATTAACTTTATCATTTGATTTATCACAAAGAAAAAATTTAATGATTTGATATAGAAAATTGCATTTAATTAGGATGACAAAATATAATATGTGGAAACAAGGCAACATTTTGGAAATTTTAAATTGTTTTTATGTACTAGTTTACAAATATACTAGTAAACAAGAACTCGGTAAAAATTAATTTGAAGGATTAATTCAACTTAATTTGAAGGGTTTTTAAATATTAATTGCAAAGCTTATTAGATTGGGAGTTATAAAAATTAAGAGATTTTAAGTTATAAGAAGAAAAATGTTTAAGTTGATCTTCGCTAAAGAAATTCGCTTATTGAAAAAAAATCTCTTTAATTGATCAAAAAAGATATATACGTATGGTATTTTAATCGCTCTAAATATTTGGGAAGCAGTATTTGTTCTTAAAGATGTTCGAGAAGTAATATATGTTCATGATTTCAGAAGTATCAGGAATAAGTTTTGCTGCTCCAAGATTGTAACATTTATAATTTCAGGATGAATTTTGTTCTCAAAATTTAATTTGAAGAAACATTGGCTTTCAAATTGGAATAAAATTATTTGGAGAAAAATTCTAGATATTGTGTGAAATGTGTTTTGTTCAAGCAAGTTAACTCTACAAAATGTTATTTAAATCTAAATAAATTAGTGTTTTTAATACAATAAAAGAAAAATGATGTCAAAGTTATTGATATTATTGAGTGTTTTCTTAAAAAATAATAAGGACTTAAAAAATTTATATTTGCTTATTTCTTATTTCATCACTCTTGGTTAAATCTCGCTATGTTTGAAAAAAAGATTTACAAAAAAATAAATTTTGACTCATTGACTAAACTATGTTTGAAAAATAATTAACTCATAGCCTAGTGCCTATGATAGATATCTTTAAAAGCTGTGAAAAAACATTAACTTTTCCAATATCAGAAGCGATTACAAAGTTACAGAGCAGGAAATTGAAAAATTAAGAATTATTGAAGCAATTTAATTTTAATGAAAGTGTAAAAGAATAAAAGAGCTAATGAAAAAATTGAGTTTGTGAAATGATGTTCCTAACAATCAAAAATCGCAAATGATAGTGACTTTTTAAAAAATAAATTAGCCATAAAAAGTAAAAGGTGCAATAAAGTCAATCTTAAGCATTTATTTAAGTATATGAAGTATTTGAGGAAGTCAAAAAGATGAATTTGATTATAATTGACTAAATTTAGGGGAAAACTCCATGTAAGTGAGGATTTTTAGAAGAACAAGGAAACAAATTACAAAAAAGAAATTCAAATCATTGAAAAACAATTTCTTATCTTTTAAGATATTTATTGGTCCCTTAAATATTAATGAAAGGTTTATTTGGTTCAGTTTTAGATTTTCTGTTTTATAATTTAATATAAATTTGTTCTAGTATCTATATTAAATGTATTTAAAAAAAAGTTGCAGATTTCACAAAATTAAGCTTGTAATTGTATATGTATTTACTATGTGTATGACTTTCACTATTAAAGATTTTAGTTATATTTGCTAATTTAATTCTAATGGATTTGTTGTGGGTATCTAATATTGAAAATGTTGAGAAATTTTATAAAACAAGCATTTTATTTTCATTTATTTTGTTACATTAATTCT
This sequence comes from Latrodectus hesperus, assembly GCA_037975125.1. NCBI lineage: Eukaryota > Metazoa > Arthropoda > Arachnida > Araneae > Theridiidae > Latrodectus > Latrodectus hesperus. The sequence goes on from CM075860.1 coordinate 75,504,505, forward strand.
CTACTGCTTATGCATAGTTTTAAGTTATTTCTGTAATATTTTTAAGTGTTATTGTATATAAAGTATTAATCATTTATAGAATAGTGGCAGCTCTAGATTCTGTAAAATATGCTTTAGACAAAGGGGCCAAATCTGTTGTTCTCATGAGCCATCTTGGGCGCCCAGATGGACAAAAAGTTGAGAAATATTCATTGAAAATTGTTGCTGAAGAATTGAAAAAACTTCTTTCCAGGTATGTTAGAATTTTATAATAATCTCATTTATATAATTTTATGTATTTATAATATAAATCTGAATTTCAATTTAGTTGTTAATAATTATCTAAAATGATTTTTGTATAATATATAAAAATGCTTGAATATTGCTTGTTTTTTTAAAGCATTTATATCATTTATTGCCAATTTTTAATCTGAGCCTTTTACTTACCCATGCTCATTTCTAGGAATGAAATATTTTCATTTATATGTGTAAATTTGTTATCTGAATCACTTTAATGAGTTTAGAAGTTTAACTATTATACCTTAAAATTCTGAATGATAAAATTAATTTGAAAATCAGACAAATGCTTTGTTAATAAATTCACGTTTCTTTCATACATGTAAAAATGTTTATGTCAATAACTTTAATTTACTTTTTGCAAAGCTGTGTCACAAATCCATAGGTACATCATGGAATTTCTATTGTAAACAAGTCATTTTTAAATAATGTGAAAATTTTCATTGACAGTGTTAGTTTTACAACCTAAACTACATATTCAGCACAAATATTGCAATTACACAATATATCCAATTAAAGTTAAAAGCAAAAAACTAATATTGAGTACTATTTTCATTTCTGGGATATGTATATCTAGATTTTAGATTTTAATCTTCTTAGTGAAAAGCATGTGTTAAAATTTGTATGCAAAAGTTGTACTCTCATCATAATGAAAAATAGTTGATATTTTTAGAAATACTAGTAAAATATTTTGAAAAGTCATCCTATTTTCATTTTGTTTTGCTCTGTTAATATCCTGCTTCTTTGGTTTCTTAACTGAAATTATTATACTTAAAATAAATGTTTTTTAATTTATAAATTATTGAATAATTTTAATGGTCTTTTAAAAAATTCATTAATAATTTAAGCTATATATTTATTTAAAAAAAAACTGCTGCTCAAAAAAATCTTATCCATAAAGAGATGACTTTTTATGAAATATCATAAAATAAAACTATATAATTTTATGATTTGTATTATAAATTTCTTACTTTAAACACATTGAAGAAACTTATGCATAACCATTAAAACATTAAATATTTTTTGTCAATATTTTACACTGAAAAATAATTAACAAGAACTTTAAAATTGCTGGTGAATTTTTATAGTTTAATAGTTAGTTTAAAGCTGAGTACTTTAAAATTATTGTTAATTTGCTTTTTTAAAAGGTATGATTTTAGTGGATAAATTCATGTGTTTGATTTACATTGAAATTATATTTTAACGTGTTTTTAATATTCCTGAGAAATTTTTATCAAAATAATTTTACTATGTTTTAAATACATTAAAATTAATTAAAATATAGTACAATTAATTTTATTGGGAAAATGTTATATTCTACCAGCAGATTAACATTGTAGTTTATAACCAATCTGTAAGTCTTAGTCAAGTTAAAACTCAGCTGCAAAAATCGATTATCAGCAACAAACCAACTAACCATTTTTGTCAATAAGGTAAATGTCAGCCAAAATAATAGCTGATCCTGTAATGAAATGGTTAGCACTTTTTCCTTTGGTTTATCAATTCCCAAGTTCAAATCTCACCTTAGATTTAGATTTAAAATTAGGGTGGTCCAAAAGAACCTAGCACAGCGACCATAGGTCTATTATACTATCCCCCTCAGAAAGCCCTATTTGAAGAGACCAGTGGCTGAAGCAAAGTTCAGCAGACATTTTACAGGAATTTACTGTAACATCCTAGGTTCAATCAAGTGCTGGCCCAGGTGTTCAAATCTATGTGCAGAAAAGGTTTCACATTCACATAAGATGTGTATTGAAGTTTCTTCCATATAATGACAACCTCTACAAGTAGGATCATCCGAAACTCCCATTATGGTGAGATGTCTTTTAAGGTGGCAGTGTCCAGTAAGTAGTCCCACTGCTTTCCTTAGACTGTCTCTATTGAGCTTTAATAATTCTTTTTGCCTTTTGCTAGGCTATGTGCGATTTAATAGCCTTGCTTGTCTTTGATCATTGGCATTGTGCCAGTTCATAAACTGTTTTCTGAAAAGTTCAAAGACATTCTTTCTGATCAATTCTTTTGAAATACCTAGCACTGGTTCAGGACCAAAAAAGTCAGTTGTTGATCCAGTCCTTGCTAACTCATCAGCTAATTCATTGCCAGGAACACCAGAGTGCCCAGGCACCCACATTAAAGTGGTGGGGTTATTAGCTAATTTACACAGAGTGATATAACATTCCCAGACAAAAACAGAAGTTACAGTAGACTTCTGTAGAGCTAGTAATGCAGCTTGATTGTCAGAGCAGATGATTATTCTTTTACGAGAATAGTTTCTGTCCAAGCATATTCTACTGCACATAAGAATGGCAAAGACTTCTGCTTGAAATATGGTTGTGTATTTACCCAAAGGGAATGATAGCTTAGTGCCATCATCTTGAAAGCAAATACCAGCCCCAGTATTGGAATTCATTTTTTAGCCATCAGTATACCAGTAAATACAGCTTTCACAGATAGCAACATTATTCCAGTCTTCTCTCAAGGGAAATTTGATTGTATAAGGCTTATCAAAAGCATACTTAACAATCGTGTAATCAGTAGGCATGCTTATGAAAGGATGACTAGTTACGTCAGCATTGAGTTTTCCCCAGGATAAAAATTTAGAATATTCCTTCCACTGACCTGTATTTTTAAGCTTCTTCATGCTAAATACTGCTTCTGCTTCAGTATGCATATAAAGAGGATGCATACCAAGCAGAAGCTCCAGTGTAGATGTGGGAGTTGTACGAATACACCCAGAGATAGCTACACAAAGCATCCTTTGAAATTTTGTTAATTCTGCTTTAGCAGTTTCATTTTTGATTTTAGACCACCAGACCACTGAACCATAGGTAATGATGGGACGAATAATCATAGTGTAAATCCAATGAATAACTTTGGGACTTAAGCCCCAAGTTCTTCCAAATGCATTTCTACATGACCAGAAAGCTTTTTTTGCTCTTTCAATATAAAAGTTGAAGTGCTTGTTCCAACTTAAGTTCATGTCAAAAAATACTCCTAAGAATTTAACTTCTTTGGAGCAAGTTAATTCTTGACCAAAAAAAGTGATCTTTTTCAGATTAAGATTCTTTTTCTTTGTGAAGGCTACCATAGTAGTTTTTTGAGGATTTACAGAAAGGCCTTCTATTTTTTACACCAAGTCTCAACTTGTTTGAGGGTGCTGGACATGATGCTGGAGATTGTTTCTCCAAACTAACCCCTGACGATTATAACTAAATCATCTGCATATCCAATGGTGGTTATGCCTGGTTTTTTTAACACCTCTAAAAGGGAGTCTACAACATAGCACCATAAGTTGGGTGAAAGAACCCCTTCCTGTGGACAACCAGCTTTGGCTTGGATCATCATGTTTTCATTTAAAAATGAGGCACTGACAAATCTGTTATTGAGCAGATTTTCTATTCAAGAACAGATTGTGTCATTAACTCCCTTTCTAGCAAGATATTGTAAAATGGTTTCAATGGGTACCTTATCAAAGGCACCTTCTATATCTAAGAAAACAGCTAAAGCAAGCTCCTTAGCCTTTAAGTTCTTTTCCAAAATGAAGGATAGGCTGTAGATCACACTATCAGTGGATCTACCAGGTTGATATGCATATTGAGAGTCAGAAAGTGGTTTTTCCACTGAGTAAACTTCTCTAATATATCTATCAGCTTTTCAATTGCCTTTAGAAGAAAGGATGTTAAGCTGATAGGTCTAAAAGATTTAGCTTCATAGTAATTATCTTTCCCTATTTTAAAAATAAAAATTACTTTTTATGCCTCCAGGCAATAGGTATATGCCCAAAGGCTATGCTTGCCCTAAAGATTCTACAGAGAATCGGAGCAATGCACTGGACTCCCTCAATAAGCAGCCGGTACAATCCCATCCATTCCCTGTGATTTATAAGGTTTAAAAGACATTATTGCCCATTTTTTCTATCATAAGTTATGATTCTTTTGGCAACATCCCATTTACTTCTACCACAATTTGAGTGTTCTTCTTACTTTCGTTTTTAAGAATACTACAAGTAGGGAGTGTAAAATTAGGAGTACCATTTATTTTGTTAGAACCTGGAAAGTGAACTCTGAACAGTTCAGACAGTGTCCCCAGATTCTGAAAACTTACCATTTGGCAATTTAAGAGTATTTAGACAGCAGTTCCTGTCTTTCTACATTATTTTAACGAGTCTTGCAGTAGCAGACACAATATTAATGTCAGTGCAATAATTTTGCCAAGAATTCTTTTTAGAATTCCTGATAGCTTTATTATACATGGTAAGTGCCAATTTATATTTCTGTCACTCACCATTCTTTTTGGCTCTATTAAAGAGCTTTCTACATTGTCTTCGCAATTTACTTAACTCTTTAGACCACCAAGGAACTAACCTTGGAGAGCAAGTATTGCTGACATCACAATTTTGATAGTATGCTTGGAGAATGGCATGTTGCATGTGTTCAACGGCCAACTCCAAATCTGCTACCGAAGATAACTTACCGAAGTCACCTTCCTTGGTAAGATCTTCTAGATCTTTTTGTAGGAACCCCAGTTGGTATTTTTTGGGTTTTTACCTACCACCTCTAGTCTGTTTGCCCCTAAAACAGAAAAGCTAATGTATTTGTGGTCAGATAAGCTTATTTCATCAGACACTTTCCAATCTTTAATAAAGTCAGCACACTTACTATCGCATAAAGTGATGTCAATGACTTCTTCTATTTATAGTAATAAAGGTGGGTTCATTACCTCTATTAAGAATGAATAGATTATAATACAAAATTTATTCTAAAAGATTCTCACCACGTCTGTTGCAACAGTTCGTGGGTTCGAATCCCACCTTGGGCATGGATGTTTGTAGTGGTTCGGAATCCACTTTAAGCCGTAAGTCCCGATCTAATTAGCCCTGGTGTGCAAAAAATAACCGTTGAGCGACAAACAAACAAACCACGTCTGTTGCAATCACTACTTCCCTACATAGTGTGGTGAGCATTTGCATCACATCCTATGATGAGTTTCTTACTCAAATTGTTATAATCTAAAAGACTAACAATTTGCACATTGAATGTGTCTTTATCTTTAAAGGGAAGATATGAAGACATAAAGATAATTTCATCTTTGATTCCTTGCAATAAACAGGATACTTTTACAGCAACATTATCCCCATTTAGGTAATTGACCAGAATGAGGGCATTTAATTTGTTGCTAATAGCAATATATGCTCTTGGTCTCAAACAACATTTATCATAAAATATGTTAAAACCCTGAACATGTAGGCCCAACACAGAACCATTGGAAGTCCATGACTCTTGAATTAAAACAATGTCAACCTCCTCTCTAGTCATCTTGCTAAGAATAGCTGAAGCTGATCGACTATGATGAAGGTTGATCTGTGCTACTTTGATGATACTTACTGTTGTGGCACCCAAAGAAGCTAAGAAGAAGCACTGCTTCCCAAGTCTCCATAAGTAGGGGACTTACTTGAGTTTCTTGCAAAACCTTTTCTACCTCACTCTCAGATAGAGGAGAGCTGGGTTGCAGGGTTATATCAGAACCAGAATCTAAATCTAGTTCTTCAAGGTTAGGTAATTCGCTTTCCTTGCTAGAAGTAGGAGAGGATTTACTTACTTGAGAGGAAGTTGCACCTTCTTGTACAACTTCCATCTCTTCAATGCTCTGTACATCCTTCTGGTTTGGGTTCCGGAGAATTTTGAAAGTTCCCCAATCCAAACCACTATAGGCACTATATTTTGCTTTTTTAATGGCTTCTGAGGCTTCCATATCAATCTCGAAGATCCATCGAATAGAATGTGTCTCTACAGATTTCTACAGAGTACGCCATTCTAAAGACTTCAACTCCTGGTTGAATCTATTTAGCCATTTCAGAAAGATGTCAGGATCTTTGGTATGAGTGTCTCTTGTCTTAAAGACCACCTTTACCGGTTTAGGTAGATCACTTGGATCCAGAACACTGAGCCCCTCACCGCCAAACAGACTCTTGTTACCATGGAAGGATTTTTTAATCCATTCCACAGTTTCAAGGTCATCACATTGGAGAATTAGTGCCCCAGACACTAAGCTTAAGCCTCGAATCCTAGGCAGATGATTTCCTATGGGGGACCTCATCTGTTTTTGTGAGAATCTCCAGCTGTATGGGGTCAACATCCTCCTTGTTAAGTTTGATGGTTGGGAAACCATCCTTCACACAATAACTGCTTTATGGCTTTTAACAGCCTGAACAAAAGTCCCAGGTTGATGATCATTCCTGGGTTTTTTGAAGGCAGTGTTAATGGGAGAAGGGGTTGAAACCTTAGACCTAAGTCTTTTGGTGCCACTCACCTTCTGAAGTCTCCACCTGCTCCTTTGCTTTATTACGAGGCCTTAGTTTGCGTCTATGTGATTTTGTGAGACCTCCTGGTTTTCCAACTGTGGTGCCAGTGTGCTGCCTTGTGGCAACTCCACTTCCACCAGCAGCCAGATTGCTAGTGTTCTCATTTTTGCCGGGATTCTGTTCCTTAGGAACCGTTTCACCGGCTGATTGGATAACACCAAGAGATGTATCCAATCCTTTTTTATCATTTTCATTTTTTGTTTTTTTATTTTTGTTATCCATAAGTGACCTAGGAACTGGGAGGAAAATATACGGTCACCACCTGCATAGCCTCCCTGTACAGGTGGAAGGCAAACATACAACGAGGTTTTGCCTGGTTCCTTGAGGGGCCCGTTAGCGACACCATAACCCTGGTGCCATTCATCCATCAGCACAGAGCCTAAAACTTTGGATTGGGTTACCTTTCTGTATTAGCCAGGTGTATTAACACAGCCTTCTTACTATGGGTGACTCTACCAAAAACCTAAACTAAGTTTAGGTTCCAGACGTACATCACCTGTGCTACCTATTTACATCCTCACACCACTTTGAGGTTACAGAATAGGATTTGTGAGGGAAATCTCACCTTAGGCTTATATGTTTCATAGTAATTTGGAATACACTTAAATTTATAAATTGGTGGCTTTACGCAGCAAAAAATTATCATGGAGTGACAAACCAAGCCATGTAATATGAATTTCAAATCAAAACTATTTATATTTAATTTTTTTGGTCTTTGCTTTACTTGATCTAATGAAGAAAATATTTCCTTTACAATAAATATTAAGAGAATTAAGTGAAGTTCTCAAATATTCTATGAAATCACGGCAATATAGTTAAAATTAATAACTTAATTCAAATAAAAGGTAGCAATTTTTAATGGTCTAAATAAACATGTTATTTGTAACAAATTCTTTCTGGCTTCGAATTCATAAAAATGGCACTATTCATTATCTTTTTACTAACCGTTTTTATTTTCTAACTATTTAAAAGTGAATGTATTCATAACTTTTTCATTTTTTCCATTATCTTAGAGATGTGTTGTTTCTTTCTGATTGTGTTGGAGCTGAAGTTGAAGAAAAATGTGCCAATCCATCTAATGGAACTGTTATATTGTTAGAAAATTTGCGTTTCCATATTGAAGAGGAAGGGAAAGGTGTTGATGCTAGTGGAGCAAAAGTGTGTGTTTATTTTTGAAGAATTATTTTAAAAAGCTATTAAGGCATTTTTTAACATTGTTTATGATTTTAGTTTTAAAAGTAAAAACAAGTATTAAATTAAGTTATAAATTCTGTAGGTTTATATGACTAGAAGAAATTAGATTACATAATTTCGAATTTTAACAATAAAAAATTTTGTTTAGATAATATTTTTAATGTTTTAAGTAATTTCACACCTTAACTCTAATATCACTTGTGTTTTAAACAATTTAAAATGTCTTCTTGTATCATTGATTATGAACTTTGTATTTTTATATTCTGTTCTATTAATGTCATGATGTATTGAATATCATTTATATATAATACTTATAATTTTATCCAATCTTGTACAAATTTTTAATGTTCTTAAATTTATCTATATTAATTTACAATTTAAATGTTAAATGTATGCATATTAGTTTGTGAGAATGAAGATTTCTCATAAAATTCACAAAGAAAAACAATTCTTCTCCATATCCAATGCTTATCATACTAATTTCATATTTATTATATATAGCTGTCACATATTTCTTTCAGTTAAAGTTTAGCAATATTGATTACATTCAGTCTAGTTCTAGTCTTGAATTATTGGCATAGCTAATTCATTGCTCAAAATGACAAATTTTTAAAATGGCTTATTATTAAATTCGAAAGAATTTAAGATTTATGTTTTATAATTCTAGTATTAAATATTTTAGTAAAATTGTATTTAAGTTTGGTTATTATAGTTTTTGTTTACTTTTTTACAAAATATGGATCTAACATTTAACTTATGCTTCAATGGAATTTGATTATTAATAAAAAAAAATATTTTACTTACATTAAAATCAACATTATAACATAATTGCCAGTGAATTTCTGAAAATAGACAATTTTATAATGACAAAATTTTATAATCATTCATAACCAAGTGTTTTTATTAAAATAATTTAATATAATTTACAGAATCAAATTCAAGAATATCATCCTTGAAACTAAGTGAATTTTCAAATCTTGTTAATCTTTTTTTATACAATTAATTTAGTTTTTACATATAATACATTAATGTTTGTAAGTTTCGATTATAGGTTAAAGCTAAACCTGAAGATGTTGAGAAATTCCGTGCATCTCTTACAAAATTGGGAGATGTTTATGTAAATGATGCATTTGGCACAGCTCATCGAGCTCACAGGTAATTTGTTTAAAGATATTATATAATAACTGGATAGATCTTTTTGATTAAAAATCAGAAAACTTTTATTTTGGATCTTTTTTTATTGTTAAAGAAAGATAACTTATTTCTCTTTCATCACTTTTTCTTTTAGTAAGCATATAAATATTATAATCCTGAGTTAAAGAAATATTTTCTCTTTTGTTTATCATCCTCTTGATTCTGTTTTGAGTACATTTTCTTTTTCATGTTGCTTTGAAATTTCTATTTTAGAGATTGAAGGCTCCACTTGAAATAATTCAACTACTTTTTCTTTGTTAACTTTTAATAATAGCTAAATCACTTGTATTTTAGCTGTATGTAAAAATTGATCCTTGGTAATTGAGACATCTAACCACCAACAGATTTACTTGATTTTTTTTTTTACTTAAGTGAAGAAAGTGTGTTATGAACCTTAACACATGAGATCCAGTTATTAATTTATCTATTATAAAATGCTTCAAAAGGTATAGAATCTATTTTAAATACATACATAAATGCAATTTTAAATGGTTTTGTGTGGGAATGAATAGGGCCAGGAAATATTAATGAAACAATCCTAGTCTTTCATTAGAATTCCATCTTGCATGATGGCATCAATCTTAAATCATTAGTATTTCTATATGGAATATATATAGTTTTTTACTCTTCTGTGAGAGCAATAATTGTTTCATTCAAGTGCAAATTTTTTTATATCAAACAAAAGCTAATTTTGAGGTTCTTATGTGTATTAATTTCGAATTTTCATTGAGAATTTCACTATACAAATATTGTCAGAAAAAGAAAAACATTCAAAAGTTGTGCCAGAAATACCTTCTTATTCTAAGTAACATGTTCATATTTGATTATCTCAGAATAGAATAAATTATTTTTATAAATCTCTAATTTTCAAACACTCTTAATTTTACAAACTAATATCTTGATTCTAACATGGCTTCATGGACACAATGATAATTTTAATTCCCACCTACAAAACTTTACAACAGACATGGACATTTCTAGTGGTTTAGAATCCAATTTAAACTGTAGGTCCTGGTGTAATTAAACCTCTTGTGCGGAAATTGACTGTTGATCAACAATCAATTTATGGCTTCAATTCTTTACTTGGCCTTGGATGTTCATAGTGGTTCAGAAATCACTTTAAACTAGTTTCCAATCTAATTAGCCCTTGTGTGTAAAAGTTGACCACTGAGCAACAAACAAACCAAATGTGTCACCTTTAAGATTAGAGGTAGTTCATAACAAGGGCTACTTACTTAAGCATATGATCAAATAGGATTGAACTTCATTTACTCAAATAGCCAGTACAATTATTATGATCATGATTGAGAATACTGATGAAATGCTTAAAAAAATTCATTGGCTTAATCATGAGCACATGTGATTCAACTATTTTTGAATGCTTTTTTGAGTATCATCATTTTGAACTTGTATAGAATAATTCCTTAATCTGCAAGAAATACTAATGGAGTCTTTTCAAGAGATAAGAAAAAATCTTAAACCTGTAATAAAAGTCAAATCTTTAGCTTTCATTCATAATAAATCTATCTTTCAGCTGAGCTAGCCACCAAGTGGTTATTTCTCTGACCTTTGGTTCAACAATTCATAAGTTCATATCCCATTTTGAGCATGGATATTAGTATTGGTTTGGAGTCCATTTTAAACTATGGGTCCTGGTCTAATTAAGCTGAGCTGGCAGCCGAATGGTTCGCGCTCTTTCCTTCGGTTCAACAGTTCATGAATTCAAGTCCTACCTTGGGCATGGATGTTTGTAGTGGTTCGGAATCCATTTTAAACCATAGGTCTCGGTCTAATTAGCCCTTGTGTGCAAAAAATGACCATTGAGCGACAAACAAATTTACTTATACAGTTAATATACTTGTTGAAATTTCAACTCTTATAATATTTTTTAAGGACAAATAGTTGTGCAAAGCAAATACTCGTTAAATTTCAGAATAGAAAGGCTCTCATGTGATTGGAAATTGCAATTGTATGAATTGTAGAAAATATTTCAACTGCTCTACTAATTTATTTCCAGCACCAATAGAATTAATTATATATGTTTTATAATTTGAGTCCAAATTATCTGTTGAACTTACCATAGCTTTTAAAAGTTTTCTTTTCATATATTTCTAAAAATTGTGAAACAGTCTCTCCTCTTTTATGGAATGTTCACAAAATATCAATCTGCTATGACATTATATCAATTTATGTGTCAAGATTATAATAACTATAAATGCTAATTTATCTATAATATCTCTTCCATAAAATAAATCTTTATTACCCTGAACAGTTAAATTGAAATGTCGTTTCTAGTTTAAAGATTTATATACATATTCTAATCAAAATCATATTTTAAGATCTTGTATTATATTTAATAATTATAATCTTCCAAATAAAAGCATTGATATTTTTATTCAGTTTAGTTTCCATAAAATTCTGATTTTTTTCTTTGTATTTTCAAAGATAAATGGTTCAGTCAGCTTCTCAGCTACCTATTTTAATGTGAGGATTGATGTGTTTTATTGCATTCTATTTTAGTTTCTTGAAGTGTTTTATTGTATTACTTTTAAGAATCAATCCACGTTTTTACCTCAATAATTCAGCATTAAAACTTACAGCTTTTAAGTTAATATTTACTAGTTGCATATAATGTGTATTTAAATTTCAATGTTATTTCTATTATAGCTCCATGGTAGGAGTCAATTTACCTCAGAAAGCATCTGGCTTTTTAATGAAAAAAGAATTAGAATATTTTGCAAAAGCCCTCCATAATCCTGTGCGCCCATTTTTAGCAATTTTAGGAGGGTAAGCTAATTTATAATAGAAATATTTTGTAATTTAGTTGTATGTAAAATTGTTTTGCATTTTCATTTTAATAATTTTTAATAGAGAAAGAAATTTGCTTATCTGTGATTATTTTCTTGTGCTATTAAAATATTTGATTTTCTTTGTAAATGTTCTAAACAAATCTTTCTAAATTGTTAAATGTTTTCAGTAATTTGTTCAAATTAGTAATTATTCATATTAATTACTAAATGCAAATTGACTTTTAAAAATAAAAGTAACTGTTTCAGTTAGAGAATATTATAAACTAAGTTATAGCTAAATTATGTAAATATAAGCAAGAGATGTAAATCAAAGTTATGAAAAATTTTGCTGATACTTGTGAAACATTTTTAAAAGAGAACATAATTTTCTAACATTATTGAAAATAGAATTTTTTAAGCTCCTTTAATGAGCCAATTTTTTAATAAATAAATATAAATTTTTTTCTACAAATTTCTAAAGGTAATTAAAATTAAAAAATGTTTTATTCAGTCTAGTTTTTAATGAATTATGATTATGCATCATAGTTTTTAACAACTTCATAATAGAGAAAACATAAACAACATTTCATCTTCAAAATTCTATTTTTATTTTATTATATAAGTATTCTATTATTTTTACTATTTGTTACATTTTGATGAGAAAATATTGATTCCAAATACCATGAAATGAAGGTTAACAGATTAATATTGTCACTCTAAAATACAAAGATATTTATGGATTTATTTTTCATGCATATATATTTGTTAATAGAGAAATTGAAATTTTTTCCTTTTTTCCAAATATGAATGTTTTAAAATCATTTGTGAAATCTTTCTGAGTATGGTTGTTGTGGAAAACACCAAATATTAAGCGATTTCTTATAACTCTGTTTAAAATGTCAAAAATCATGAAATTTTTATAATTATTTTTAATCAAATATACACACAATTATGAAATTGACATTTCTTTTCAAATTATCTAATTTTTATTGAAATTATATTGAATGATTCTGATTTCCTTGAACTAGAGCCAAAGTTGCTGATAAAATACAACTTATTGAAAATATGTTGGACAAAGTGAATGAAATGATTATTGGTGGAGGAATGTCTTTCACATTTTTGAAGACTTTAAATAATATGGAAGTATGTAAAAATTATTCTTATAAAAATTATATGTGAAATATTTTTATTATGAATTTTTTTGTTAAACTTTCTTCTTATTCCTATACATATTATGTTTAGCTTTTTTTATTGTTTTATAAATAATGTTATTAATTTTCAATGATAATTTTACAGTGTATAAAATTTTCATATATTCAGGAATTTATTCTTAACCTTTTGAGTCCGGCGTCACTGTTTCAAAAAACTGCTCCTAGAACGGCGCGAGAAGATGACATTTCCTACCCCCTTAACCAAAAGGAGAGGATCATTTTCACCCCATTTAAGTGCTGAAGTTTTAACCGTGACAAATCTTTATCTTTTGAGGGAGATACGTTGGTCTACGTCTGCCTTAATTCTCATGAAAATGTAAATGTGTTAACCATAAATACTATACTTATCGACAAACTATCATTTTTTTTTCTATTCGTTGTTTTACATACCACATTAAGAAATGTTATAAGAATTTTAAGATTATATACATGCATTTGTGAAACAAATTTAGTCTGTTTCAAAAACTATAAGGTGTATATTAATTTATTACAGAGAATTTTCTGAAATAATTATTTAAAATAATTACAAACTTCTTTAAAGTAATGAATTTGCAATTAGTTATGATAAAAATTGATAAGCAATAGACTTTATTTTAGTAAATAAAGATATTTTAAACAATATTTGTTTAAAATATCGTTATTTACATATTTTGAACAAATATTTCTTTTTATGAGTAAGTACAAGCAAATTGCCGAAGTTGCATTTAAAAAAGATTAAAAGTAATCTGTGTGTTATACACAGTAATGATTTCAGTTTTCTTTTGATTTAAGTATTTTTATTTATAACAGATTTCTATATTGAATGGATTAAAATATATGCTTTTGTATCTTTCACCTTTAAGGAAAAAGCTTAAAAATGAAATTTTTCTTTTGTGCATGTTACTTTAAGTACGAGACGTTTTGCACAGTGAATGTAGCCAGACAAATCTTGAGTTTCTCCTTTATATGTAGCATTCAGGTTGATTGTTTAATAAAACTACATTTGTCATACAAAAAATAGTAATATTCGGTTCATTTCTCAATGACTGAGAAATTGAAAATGTTGATTCAAATAGTACATTCCAAAATATACTCATATTAGTCTCAGAAAATATTTTTATAAAATTCTTATCAGAACATTAGCAAGAAAACATTAGTTTTATATTGTGAATAAATTCATACCAAAACTGTGATTAGTTTTACAGAGAAATTAAAACTACGTAGAAGAAAGACTGACACAACTAAAATACAACTTTTTTAAATATCGACCGCCATCTCAATTTATGATTGGAAGTATTTTCATTTTTATATTTGTTTGATTTCTATCTGTATGTTTTTGTTGTGAGACTAAAAAATACACAATGTGGTCCTGGAATTTATAAAGTTTAATTCCCTACTGTTTTCTTTTTTTAGAAATATATTGTTTGAATATCACCCTTCCTTTGAATTTTATAATGACTTCATCAACTGCAAGTTCTTCAGACAGATGATAGTGCTCCTTAAAATATTTATTTAAAAAATCAAAAAATCGTTCATAATTTCCACAATCTGTCGTATTCTTCATCAAGTTTTGGTTTATTCTTGTCTGTAAAATGTAAAAATCGCAAAACATTAAAAAATCTGTCACGGGACATAATTTTTCTAAAACAGGAGTTTCAATCAATTCATCTATCAACCAATAATCTTAGATCTTATCTTTATCTGTATGACCCATTAAAAGAATAAGTCCTAAGAATTTTTTTTACTCTGGTGCATCAATGTTACTCCACTTAGTCCCATGTTTTCTTTTATTACTTCCCGGATGTAATTCTAATATTTGGGAAGCATATATATTTGTTTCATCTGCAATAAAGTTTAAAATTTCTTCTGAAAAAAATAAATGAAAAAATTTGTGTTCCTCAACTAAATCCTTTGTCTCAGAAATACCATAACCTCCGTAAATTTAAAAATGATAGGCTTATCATCTGCTTTAGCCTTACACCAATCAAAATCAAATGACACAGGAATTTGCATCATTATTGCCGTCAAAAAAACTAACATCTTTGCATTCAGATTCATCACAGCAATCAGAATCACTGTCTGCAAAATTTTCTTCTTCTAATTCTTCCAATAAATTTTTAACTTCTTCATCAGTCAACCCTTTACAACGTGCAGCCATCAAAAATATTTTTTCTAGCGTTGAAAAAAGTAACTGATTACAATGAAAAAATTTGCTAAAGTCAGGATGAATATGCTTCCCCTTTAAAAAGAGGAGCCAATGAAAACCGTTTTTCTCCAAAATTCCCCACTCAGACAAGTCCCCAATTTTTACAACTTTCACACACAAAAGAGCAGCAATTAAATCACCCTCAACTGCTTGAAGTAATTTGAGTGAGAAAAAGTCAGGCACTTGAAAGGGGGAAAAATCCATGGTACAACTCTTGTACCACAGCCGTCTTCTGAGACACTCACTTTCGTGGTACAACAGTTGTATCACCGGGACAAAAAGGTTAATAAATGGATAATTGTATTTGATAAATTACCATCAATAATAAATGTATTTATCTTTGTTTCAAATACTTTAAATAAGTAAAGAATTTCAGAGTAAACTATATCTAGAGTATCATATTTTCATCTTTGTTTTTGTTAAGTATGACTTAACAAAAATAAAGATGAAAATATAATGCCCAATTTTAAATATATCATGAAATTTTTTTACGCATCATACTTGTCTTAAAAAGTTTCATAAAATATCAATAAAATTGGTAGAAGTTTTAGAAAAATTTCTTAGAAATTCTAAACATAAAACCAAATTAGCAAATGAATTATCGTTCTGGCTCTTAATTCAAAGATTCATGATTTTGGTTCCACCTTTGGATAAGAATGTTCATAGTTCAGAATATGTTAATTCTAGGTTCATGTCTAATTAACTGTCATGTGCAATCACTGATTGAAAGTGATATCAATCTGGACACAAAAACGTAAATGTAACTGAGTTTATTGAAATATAATTTTAACAATTTGTTTAATTGCTGTTCATCACTTACATTGTATGATACTAAATAAAAACTTCTTTTTCTTTGATAAAATCATGTCTTTTAAACTTATACTATGCAGGATTGAATAGGAAATTTTGATTCACATTCCAAATAAGAAATGTTAATGGCATTGTGTGTGTATGACAAACTAACAGCATTCAATTGTTTAATAAATTTTTCTGTTTTCTGGGGATAACATTTTATTTAATTACTTTTAATTCTGATTATAGAGATATTTTAAGTGAAATAAGCTATAATATTTTGAGTGTGATATGCTGTACAACATAATTAAATGTTTTACATGAATGCATTTTATTTACTTTTTTTAATCAAACCACTCGTTTTGCTTTCTATTTAATTTAATTTTTGCATAAAATTATATTGTTATATTTTTAGATTGGTGATTCTCTGTATGATGAAGCAGGGTCCAAAATTGTTGCTAGTTTAATGGAAAAAGCTAAAAAGAATGGAGTTCAAATACATCTTCCAGAAGACTTTGTAACAGCTGATAAATTTGCTGAAAATGCTACAACTGGAACTGCTACTGTTGAATCAGGAATTCCAAAAGGGCAGATGGGTCTAGATTGTGGTCCTAAAAGTATAGAACGTTTCAATGCTGCTATAGGCAGAGCAAAAACTATTGTTTGGAATGGGTAATAAGTTCAGCTGATAATCTTTTTTTGTTTACAGCATGTTTATAATATCTAAGAAATTTAATTTTGATTATTTATTACATTTTTTTAAAACTTAATAGAAAATAAAAACATTTAAACATCACAATTCTTAAACAATAGTGATATACAAATATTAGCAAATAATACTTATGATCTTTTGTCATTAAGTTAATATTATATTTGAAATTTTTGTTTCAGTTTATTTTATAGATAATTATTAAGACCATTGGTGTAATTTACTTTACATGTGTGTGCATGTTTATGTATATATATTTACACTTAGAAAATAATGGTTTTTAC
Source organism: Latrodectus hesperus (assembly GCA_037975125.1). Taxonomy (NCBI): domain Eukaryota; kingdom Metazoa; phylum Arthropoda; class Arachnida; order Araneae; family Theridiidae; genus Latrodectus; species Latrodectus hesperus. The sequence goes on from CM075860.1 coordinate 75,521,500, forward strand.
TGTGAATATTTGCTTTATTTAATAGCATGTTTTATATTTACATTTTGTTATTGTTGTAATTTTCTGAGAAAGCTGTTTTTGTGATATGTTCAAATAACATGTAAGAAACTAGAAAAAAGACTTATGCATACATAAATACTAATAACAAATATATTTTTACAACGTAATAAAGAAAATTTTTTATATGGTTGCAGAAACTGCATGTCACATTTAGAAAGTATATGATATTTACAAAATTATTAGAATATTTTCACTAATTAAATTACATATAGGAATACTTAATTTCTCATTTTATGCTTGAAGAAATCTTCAGAGTGTATGTGTGTAAATAAATAAATATAAATATATATACACACACAACCTTTAATCTCACTATATAAAATGAATCTTTCCCCTCTGGGGGTTTACTTTCTTTAATTAAACACAGATGTCACAATCCCTAAATACCTCAGTGACTTATCACAGTCTTTCTTATCTCTCATTTTCTTTGCTTTTCTTCTTTTCCTCCCCCATTGTAGTTGCCTTTTTTTAAAAGGTTGAGGGTTCCCCTTGAGTAGCTATTGCCACTCTGTTATTAGCTTCTCCTGAAAACTAAATCATCCATTTCTTGCATGTAGTCACGTCCCTGGAGAGGAGGATCCTGGTAACTGAGGCACCCAAAGACCAGCATATTATTTTGGCCTCTACTTCAAGTAAACAGGAGATGTGTTGTGGTCCTTAGCACATCAAAGGGCTATATGAAACAAGTATATACTTACTGTGGGATTCGTTAAGAGTCTAGTCTACTTCAGGAGTGCATTGAAAGCCTATAAGACCATTTTAGCACTGGTGCAGCTAGTCAGCATCCTCTTGCCAAGTCCCAAATTACCAATCCTTGTAATGGATGTTGATAAATTTTTTCTCCCACTGAAGCATAAAGAGTTGGTGCTTACTTATCAAGTAACATTTTATGTCATCAAATAAACTGAATATTTGTTTGAATCTGTGTCTTTTTTTATTGAAAAAACTATTTGCATTTTGTTAGAAAGATCAGAAACATAAGGAAACTACATTCCAGTGACTTATTGAAGTTACTAAAAAAAAAAAAAAAGACAGATAATAGCAAATATATAATGTTTATTTAATATTGATGTAACATACTCCAACCATGGGAGTTTAAGCTTTTCGCATGGTGTATCTCTGTGAAGGATTTGTTTATTCTGTTTACATAGGAAATACTTGAAAATATGCATGATAAAAACATCTGCAATGTTCAGTGAATCAAAAGCGATGGTTAACTGTATGACAAAAAAACATCTTATTCTGTCATTTTCTGCACCTGATTAGCCATAGTATGTGAAAGCTGCATATATGCATTGCCCTGTGTGATCATATATATCCAACACCTTTTGTTGCTGCCAATGTCAACACTAAGGTCATTCAAGAACAACTTGCAGAATAAAACAAGTATATGGATCATGTGCAGAAGTTCATCATGATAAGTCAAATTGTGCTGCAAAAGAGAAATCTGTAAACTGCAAAGACAGTCACCAGTCTTATTTTCAAAATTGTCCAACTTTGTTATTAGAGAAAAAGAAAACAATTAAAATTTCAAACAAATGGTTTTATCCAAAGGCCCTACATCTTGTAACATCTCGTACTCCTCAAGCAGGTATAAGTTATGTGATGAAAATGAAAAATACTAAGTTTAGCAGTACACAAACCAATAATGTCACCATTCCAACTGTCCAAGCTTCTAGTTTGCCGAAACTGAGTGTACCTTCTGTCAGGGGAAAAAATCTAAATCTAAAACTTTTAAGGCTCTTAAATTAAAATTGGCATAGGAAGATACCAAGTAATCTTTCATTACATCAAAGAAGCTTTGTTGTCATTAGAAGATGCCATTTCAATTGTTGAGTCTTAAGAGCTTTTGTTTGCAAAACCTGTACACAGAACTTAACTTTGCATTTTAACTTTCTATGTTGTATGAAACTGTTGTGGTTTATGATCAAAAATCGATTAACTTAAATCGTTTATGTCGTCATATAATCCTGAATGTGTGGCACTTCAAGAACACTTCAGGAAACGTATTTGAGATCTTCTCATTTAGTTAAATCGTGAGATTATAATTGTTTCAGCAAAGATAATATTAGTGATATGTGTCTAGAAGCATCTGCATTTTCATATTAAATAAGTATTCCACCATATTCATATACTTACAATGATATTTCTGCCTATAATTGTGAAAATCCACACTACATGTATCATTACAGTCTGTAGTGTATATTTACCACTCAATGATGTCATTCAATTAGAGGAGCTAAAGGAAATATTAAATGACTTTTAACTCCTCATTTGTTGCTGGGGTATTTTAATGACCACAGTTCTTTGTGGGGTAGTGATGATACTAATTCTCAAGGCTATCAAATAGAACAATTTATTTCTAAAAACTGTCTTTGTTGAGTACCAATAAATAAACTTATTTTCAATAACTTTTTAAAAACGTTTCACTCAAGAAAATCTTGAACATATGGTCAATGTTCATCTCGTCTGTCTTTGAAACAAATCCATTTGTCTTAATCAGAGTAGATTCTGTAAAGGAAGATTTTCTATAGATAACATCCTTTACTTAGAAATACAAATTCGAAATGCATTTGTTCATAGAAATTATTTGGCATTGATCTTCTTTGATATACATAAGACATATGATTATACATGGCAATATGGCATTCTCTGTAAGTTGCACGGTTTTGGTTTTCAAAGTAACCTTCCATTTTCTATCCAGAGCTACTTATGCTCCCACATTTTTAGAATCAGTATGTGGTAAATATTTTTCAGACCTTTTTATTTAAACTGAGGGAATGGGAGTGTTTTAAGTGTTAGCCTTTTCAACATTCACAGATCAATGGCATTCTTCATAACTTTCAATCACCAGTTTATGAAACATTATGCATCGATGATTTGCAAATATCTTGTCAAAGATCCAACATACGATTGAGTCGTAGGCAATTGCAAATAGCAATTAACTATATATTGATTTTGTGTTAACCTAATAGTCATAATATATCAGTAAGCAAAACAAATTGTGTCCATTTTTGCAAAAATAGTCTTCCTTCTGATTCCAAAATAAAAAATGAAGTGTGAAAGGTTATTAAATATTCTTAAAGAATTATCTAATACATCTTAGAGGGAGTAGATAGAATTTCACTGCTTCAAATGTTAGTCTGCTATATTATCTCACACTGATAATGGTTTTTGTGTTCATGGATCAGCTCAACCATTTCTTTGCAGATTGGACACTATACACTGTTTTACCATGAGAGTTAGTTTTTGTGCAATTTGTACTTCTCCTGTAGAAAGCTTATATGTGATTTGCCACCAGTTACCCCTAAATTTTCGATTTTTTTTTTTTTTTTTTTTTTTGTTATCAGCTATGTAGTTTTTTTTAATATTCTTTAAACTAACTTTCTTTTAAACATCTTTCTTTTGAATATTTTAGGGACAATTCTATTGACATTAACTTTTATTCTCATTTTTATGATTGTTAATTATTTTACTAGGTCACTTGTCTAAATAATAGCAATGCCAAGCACAGTTTTAAGATAAAATAATAAATTTAATTTAATCCTTTTTTCTAAAAAATGTCTTGATTTAACAGCTAAATGAAATCTGGTTTTACTCTTATTGCATATTAATATGAAATAACAGTTTTAAAAATTATATTTAAGAATTTTAAAGTATTGGTGAAAGGATAGTATTTTTCTATGATAGACTATTATTAATGTAAAAGTGATAAATTATTTATTCTCTGCTAATTGTGTTATATTTTGCTTGGGAAACAGTTTAATTCAGATGTTGTCTAAGCAGCATACATAAATCTATGAGACCAATATGTTTTCTTCTAATGGTATATGTAACATTGACTCCTGAAAAAAATACATTGAAAATATAGAAACTGATGTATTTTTTTGTAATAAATAAAATGAGTGGACGAGTAATAAGTAAAATGAGTAATAAGTAAGAGTATTGTAATAAGTAAAATGAGTGGGGTAATTTTTTTATTTGCCTCTTCACGTGTTTTTTAAGAAAAATTACAAAAATATTAAAAATAACTATTCTTACAGCCCTGTTGGTGTTTTTGAATGGGATAATTTTGCAAATGGAACTAAAGCTGTAATGGATAAAGTTGTTGAAGTAACAAAATCTGGAGCTACAACAATCATTGGTAATGTTTATTACTTAAATATTTATTAAAATGTTGTGATAATTTTATTTATTTTAAACTATTGATATAGTTTTGCAATACAAACAGAATTTTTTAACTGATTTTCAGGACAATATATTAATTATTTTAATATTTTCTAATAATTTTAAAATGTTAAACAAAATGTAATTTTTTGAAAATTTTCCTGTTTTAACAAAATTTAAAAGAAAAAGGTAGGAAGAAAATTTAACCCCTAATGTTTAAACATTATTTGCTATTCAAGATTTATGATATTTTTGAATTAATATTTTATGTATACAAAACAGGATAACATACATGTTTAACGATCCTTAATTGTTAATATTTTATTTTGAATTACTTTTTCTAACTTGTAAAAAAATATAAAATGTCTATTCGAAATAATAATGTGAAGCAAGTATTTTAATGTGATAGCAATTCTAATATTTAATCCTTAGTGTTTCATTTAATTAACTGTAATTGTGCATTGATTTATTGTACAGCATTTGAAACAAATATTGTTGAGATGAGCTTGACAACTTTTATTACATAATTGTTATACATACATAATTGTTACATAATTTATTACAATTGTTAATAAGAATTATGTAATTGCATAATAACTTGATTAGCAATTTAATGGAAATATTTGCTTAAAATAAATTACAAAATAAAAGTATTATCAAATCAAACTTAAAAATTGCATTATACCATATATTTTAAACAAGCATACTTTTTCCTTTCATTGTAGCCAACAGTTTGTCTAAATTCAAATTGTGGAGTAAAAAAATTGGAATATGTATATCTCTTCATAGTTTAGAGAAAGTAAATATCCCATTTTCAAATATATTGAAAAGCTGAAAAGTTTTCATGTATTACATAAATAATGGGAAAAACTTAAATCATTTTGGAAGGAAAATTCTTCACTCTTTTGGAGAGAAATCTTAATTTTCTTGTATTAAAAATACTTTAAATATTTTTCATTGCATTATTTTATTACATGGAAGAAAATTTTTTAAGAAAATGCAATTTATGTTCAATTACTTTAAAAATTAATCATTGGCACGTGTCTTTGTTTTATTTCTCAGAAAGAGAAGCCAAAATTTGTCTGAATAATTATTCATATTTAAATTTTATGGAATTTGTATTTAAAATTCTTTTAATTTCAATTACACTGGAAATTCTATAAAATATTATAAAATGCTCTCTGGACTTAATGATGTGAAAATAATTTCTTAGTTTCAGATGTCTGTAATTTTACTTTTTTGTGTAGATAAGAAAAATAAAACTATAATTTGAATTCTACTTAATTTTTATTATCTTTACAATAAAATAAATTAACTATTTATGGATTTAAGAATATTTTTAATTTACTTCTATTTTTTCAGAAATATTGCCTTACACTTTTAAACTGAAAATAAAATCTTTAATTATGAAATTTTTTGCTCATAGAATATTTAAATGTAACAATATTTTTTGACTTTTCTAAAAGATTTAGTTTAATATTACCTATATATATTTAGGAGGTGGTGATACGGCTACTTGTTGTGCTAAATGGAAAACAGAAGACAAAGTAAGCCATGTAAGCACTGGTGGAGGTGCCAGTCTAGAACTTTTAGAAGGTAAAAGATCATATGTTTCAAAAATCTTTTTTTTAAATGTTTATTCTTATAAGAGTTACTATCAAAAATATCTGAGTTATACTATACAACTGTGACTGACATAGAAACTTTTTAATGATACTAATTAAAATATAATTTCCTATATTTTTGAAAATATAGAAATTCTTCATAGATTGTGAAGTAGAAATGCTCATTAAATGTAAATTATTTTTAAATTCTTCTATTGACACAACAGCCCGTGATGAGCCAAAAATTTCTCAAGAACTTTCTTCCACTTTGATCTATTTTTTGCAATTTATTTTCAGTTTCTTTTAGAATCTTAAAATTTCCCTCTACATGTTATATCCACGTTAACCCCTTTTTCTAGTTCCTGTTTTGAATTTTAAAAAAACCCTCAGAGAGAGTTAATGTCTATTAAAATTTTATTTGTATTTTGTCACTGAATGAACTATTTCGGTATCTATATTAATATATTTGTTCATTAACTACTAAATTGTAATGATATTCAGATATAAATTGAATATTATCTATTTATTCATTTTCTTTTTCAATACCATTTGTAGTTATACCGGTGATCCTGTATTGGAATTCTGTGGAGTTTTATTGTGAATATTTACAAATTAAATTTGTGTCTTTAATATGAAGAAAGCACTTTAGTGAAGAAAAAAAACAATAATAGTTCGTCCTTTGTAATGGTTCATTTTACAACTATTTCTAGTTTTGTCTATTGAGGTAGCCAATAATAAATTTGCATATAAATTAAGCAAGTTATATAGCTAATACTCTATTCTTTTTTGGATCTGCATTCCAAAATTGTATGTACACAATACAAAACTCTTTGACTGGTAGTCATTATAAAGAAAAAGTTAGTGATTTAATAAGGCATATTACTTTCAGAAATTTAGTATTTTTTTTAAATCCAGTCTTTTGTCAAGAATCAGACATATTCAAATAAAGTTTATTTAAATATTTATTAAAATAACACGAATGTTTTCAATGATGAAAGTCCATATTATTGCATATTATGTTATTTTATTGTTCTTAACTCTAAATGATTAGCCTTTCTGCCTTCAATATTTCATGTGTTTGAATGCCACCTTAGGCATGCATGCTTGTAGTAGTTTGGATTCCATTTTAAACTGTGGGTACCGTCTAATTAATCCTCATGTGCAAGAAATGGCCGTTCAGTCGCAAAACAAAACAAAACTTTCTTTTGTTACGAGTGGTCCAGCAAAAAATAAAAACATGTTTGCTAATATCAAAGAAGATACCCCCACGCTTATCACGATCGTACGCTTATGCAGTTGACCTCGAAACATGTATTCACGCTTTTGTTGAGAAAAGTTTGAACAATTTCTCAGACTATATTATTTTTTTCCACTTATCAGTCTATCAGGTTGTGTAAGTATGTCGCTATAAGACGATGCTTGATATTTACATCTTTGACGGAGGCTTGGGAATTGCTTCTGAGTCATAAATGTTCTATATGTGAAGGTACCTTCCAAATATAATTCTTGATGCTGGAGAATCCAGATGTTGAATGAGTTCTGCTGTTGATTTTTTTGATATTACTATCCACTTCAATACTTGGTTGTCTCTTTCACTGAGCTACTCTTTCTGCTCCTTATTTGAAGAGCATGTCGTGCCACACTTATATACTGCCATGGTTTGTGACACTTTTAGGACTAGAAATGCCTAAAAGTTAGAATTTTTGATCAATCTTACTTCAGCTACATGGCTTCCTACAATGATTACTTTGAAAACCTAAGAGTTTTGACGTTTTACGCCATACCTCTTGGATATAAACATTTCTGTTTATATTTTAAAAAAATTGGTGGGTATTGTATTTTATTGTTTGCAAAGTACATTAAAATATCACTTTTCACTGGTGTTTCCATTATTTTTATAACCATTTGTGTGTGTATATATATATATATATATATATATATATATATATATATATATATATATATATATATATATATATATATATATATATAATATAATTTCTTTGAAGAGAATTGATGTTTGTAAAATGCACAGTTAAAGAATATTTTACAGAATGAATGTTTAAAAATTAACTTTTTAAGTAATTAAGCTTACTCTTATTGAAATTCTTTGTGTAAATTATCATTTCATCTTTTTATTTCCAACTTTTCAATTATAGGAAAAACATTGCCTGGAGTTGCAGCTTTATCTGATGCATGAAATGTTAAACTGATTTTGAGTGTTCAATCTCTTCATTGCCCATTATCAAATGTCTTCAGTGTTCAAGTCATTTTATGTATTCCAATGTGTTATTTTGTGAATGTGAATTTCAAAAGTATTATACATTAAATGTGAAATAAAATTCTATGAAAATTCTGCCATTTAAAAGTTTATATGTAATTTGCTGAGTGTTGTCTTATTTTGACATGCTTTGAAATTATTTTGATTATATTGAATGTTATAATTAAATTTTAACTGGAATATTTAATATAATTTATGACCAAAACTTTTTTACAGTTATTAAATTCCATGTTTTCAATAGTATATACATATATATACTAATAAAATTTAAGGAAGCAAAAGGAAAAGTATTTTTCCCATTGCTTTCTAAATTTCATGTAAAATCACGATGAATGAAAGGCATGGGTAATGTCATGCATTTGCTTAAAATTTCAAATATACATATAGTAAAAAAACTTGCTGAATATGTCTACTTTGCTTTGTTCTGTTTTGCATCTGATTCTATCAATTTATAAATGACACCTAAATTATTGCATGCTTACTTTGCTTAGATTTTACTAAGGGAAAACGTATACCTAGATTTAATTTGCACCACCTTTTTGAGGAGTGTTTTCTTGGAAAAAAAATTACTTAAGTATTTTTTATTTAGTGTACCGAAAAATAAAGCAAAAATTCAAAGAATTGAAATAATTACTTTCTGTAATTATGGTTTAAATGCAGAACCCGTGTAATTACTTTTACTAGACAGCATTCCGAAATAAGATAAAAAATAAAAAAAAACTCATCATAATAAATCATTTCTGATTGAAGTTTAACTGTTGAAGTTCTACCATTTAATACATAAAAGTGAACATATGTTAAAATTTGACAGCATTTTAAAACGATGCTTTGTATCTTGAAGTCTCAGGATAGATTAGCTATAACAAACTGGAAAAGGCATAGAATTCCCTTTAAATGAAAGTTGTCAATTATTAATGTCTAGATTCTCTTTTTCATTTGCATTACAATGCCTTTATGATTGGTGGTTTATTGGGAAAGGAACTATCGTATTCATTTCAGAATGCATAAATAATACTTTTTCAAAAATAGTAAACTGAAAATATCGTTATTTTATTAGAAACATTACAATCTGAGAATCTAGAAAAGTTATCCAATGTTATGTTTTCTCTAATAATATTCGATGACACTTTCAAAAAGAAAAACTAAGCACTTTTATTTTAAAGCAGAAAATGTTCCTAAGCGGAACGTTAGATTTTTAAATTAATTACATCATGGCATAAGCAATTTAATAGGCAATTCAAATCTGTTAATATTATGTTTCAAATTAATTATAAACACTAATCAAAATTTTGAAATGAAGCCGTTTATAAATTAGCTAGGAACTGACATCTGGTTTTTCTTCATTCTGAGTTACTCTCAATTCAACCACGGATGGAAATTTGGCTAACTAAGAAGGGTAAAAAATTTTGTTTCCCTAAGATGTCTTGAAAATATTGAGAAAACATGATGTGCTATTTTGATTACAATTAGGATGTGTATTTTTAATCATCTGTCCTGATTATAATAACTTTTTCTTATATTTACATATTTAATGGTCTTCATAAATATGTGTACGCTAATTATTTGTACGCATAAATTTGAATTTCTTTTCCTATTACTCCACGAGAAATCAACTGACATGAAATTCGAAAATGAGAAATTGCATTTTGTACTTAAACAATGATGGAGGCATAGTTGCGCGCAGAACTAAATACAATGCCTACGATATAGAATGAAAAAAAAATTTTTTTTAATGAAACTCAGTATTGCTACACATTCTGTTCAAGAGAATCAACAACAAAAGCACATGTTTATTAGTATGGCATGCCCTCTCCTTTCTGCAGTAATTGCTTTGCAATGTTTCTCTACTCAGCTCTAGAATGTTTAACAGCTCTTGGGTGTAAGCGCCATTTGTCAATCAACTTCTGTTTCAATTATTGGGTATTCCTCTCACACACACAGAAGATATAATCCTCAAAGCATACCACAAGTGTTTTATGGCATTTAAATGAACAGAGAAGTGTACGTTTACCAATCCATTTGAGTAATATCTTCCTTATCCAGTTGCCGCTGAATAACAGGACCTCTGAGATTGTGAATGTCATCTATAAATGAAATCTTTAGTGGCATTTTGGAAGACACATGGGGAAAGATCACCTTACAATTGTGATCTTTGGTTACAGAATCTCTCGGAAACGTGTTCATCCGTTCAGCATAATGCCTTGCTAGGAGACAACTCCAATACTTTCATAATTGTCTTTTTCCGTGATGCTACTAGAATGAAATCGTATCCTGATTCAACTCCAAGTCAACTAGCGTTGAGAACCGGTTGGTGGTGGCCACCCTTCATGAGCTGCGATAAATGTAATAGAGGCTTCATGCGTATTGTATTTTTAATGAAAAATTTTAGATCAATTTCATTTTTTAATTGGTTAAAAAATCATTTATGAAATTTTTTATTAATAAAAAATGAAGTGAAATTAAGTATATAAAAATTTTTCTTTTACCATTATTTATCATGTCATAATTATTTAACATATGAAATTGTAATTTACGGTGTAATTATAATTATTAAATAAACGAAAAATAATTTGTTTTTATGAAATTTTATAAATATGTACTTTTTATAACACTTCAAGTGTTCTGGGGCTAATAATGAAATTTAATTTTCCAAAATAATTCCATCCTAATTCTAAATTCTCAAGAAATAAACTATAATAATAATGAAATTCGAAACAATTGATTAAATTAAATAGCTAATTTTAATCGAAAATACAATTATCTTTTATATATTATGACGCTGAATTAAATTTAAGTCGTGATTTTATCACACAATATATTATACAAGGGTCACTCTGAAATTTTTGAGATACAACTAGGTTTTTTAAAGTTATATTTACAAAATTTTAGGTGTGTTCAAAGTAGTCTCCTCCAGCATCAATGCATTTTTGTCGACGAATTTTCCACAGATTAAATGCCTCAAACCATTCATTTCTTCGAATAGATGAAAAAAATGCATTTATAGCCACTTCAATCTCTTCTTCTGAATGAAAACGACGTCCACGTAAGTTCTTTTTTAGATTAAAGAATAACCAAAAGTCGCACATAGCTAGATCAGGTGAATACGGCGGATGTTCGATCACTTTAATTTGTTTTTGTAAGTAAAGTGATCGAACTCAACTGTTAATCTGGCTGTATGTGAAGATGCATTGTCATGGTGAAGCATTAGTCCTCTAACATTCAGTTCTTGTATAATTTCTGGAAGACATTTAGTGGTATACCAGTTTGCTGTTACTGTTTTCTGTCCTTCCAACTTGATGGCTTGACCAATCCCGAACTTCTGAAGAAAACGGCATGCATCACTTTTTTCAGTGCGCGTTGTTTTTTCACCATTGTCGGCGTGGGATCATCTTCAAAGACCCATCTTTGCTTTCTTGACGTGTTGGAACGTCAAAAAACGGTATGTACGTTTCATCACCTGTTACAATTTTAGAAATGATGTGGTGGCCACCATCATTCAGCTTATTAAGAGTTTCTTTACTGATTCTGACACTTTCCTCTTTTTGATGCTCAGTTAGATTATGGGGAACCCAACGGCAAACTACTTTTTTCATATGTAATTCTTCATGAATGATTTTGTGTATGGCTGCGGATCCAAAGTTAAGTTCCTTCTGTATCATTTGATATGTACAGCGATTATCATCCATTAACATTTTTCGTAAGGCAGTCACATTATCTGGGATTACTGCCGACGGCGGCCTTTCTGTGTGTTCTTCATCCTGAAGAAAATTGCGATCTCTTCTAAATTCTCTAAACCATCAGAATACAGTAGTACAAGCTGGAGATTCGTCACCAAATGCTAATTGTAACTGTTGAACGCATTCTTCTTGATTTAATCCTGCTTTGAAATTGTAGAAAATCATAGCGCGAAAATGTTCTCGCGTCAACTCCATTTTCTCTTCTGTTTAAAATTTATTCCACGCTAAACAAGTTGAAGTATGTCAGTAAAAAATTGACTTCTCTGTTAAAATACTTTGTACTTTAAAATTAAACCGTTATTTTTATTTTGTAAATTCTCGTCTGCGCGTATCTCAAAAATTTCAGAGTAACCCTCGTATAGCAATCATTTTTTTTTTATTATCCTCTGTGATTGGACGCAACATTTAATTAACAGGAACATTTCATTAACGAAACACCACCGTAACATTCTCTACATGGCCGTTCTAAAATCATTTTTCGGATACAGCCGAACAGCCCGCTATTCTCTCTTTTTTTTAATTCGTGTTGCTGCCTCCGCAGCGCCATCTCGCGTCATCGAAATCATTACAATATCTGAAACTGGTCTTCGTGCGACGTCTTTTAAGGATGCAAAGGATTAAATTTTACTTAAGGATTAAAATTTTACAGCAAATGTTTACATAAAGTTTGAAATAACTCAAAGCAATTCGCAGTATTTACTATTCCTCAAGGTATGTGATTTCTTAATCAGAGTTGAATTATGAGATGGACATATAATAGCCAAGCTTGAATTTAATTTTTGAATTCTTATAGAAAAAGATTCTTAATCCCAAAAATAGACAAGATTTATAAAATTCACATTACATTCGGTTTTCATGCATTCTGAATTTCACGAATAGAATGTCTCTGATTTGAACAACCAAAACAGTTGGATTGCTATTAATTTTAAAATAGTTTTTACTGTTTACATTAAAAGACGGACTATGTTATTAGTATCTTCTCCTATGATTCGAAAAATAAATTTGAATTTTACGATTACAAAAGATACGTTCAATAAATTTCAAAAACAACTATTATCAAACTTAAAATAATTAGAAACATTAACAATTCTCCAAACAATTTCCAGTTTTAGTCAAAAAAGGAATAAATTATTCGGCGACTTTTTTGAAAGTTGGAAGTAGTTTTCTAAGAGATAACAGATGGTAACTGCTAAGATTAGATTCGCTCCCAATTTATTTGTCTTAAATATGAATGAAAATATTATTGATCAATACTTCGAAGAGAATTTTTATATCAACAATACCAATGCAACATTAAGTTCTGAAATAACACGGATAAGTATTTCCTATCAACACATCTAGATTTTGACAAGAAATATTAATCCGTGTTATTTCAGATGATCTTTCTTGATACATGATGAATAATCTCTATTATAAAATCTCAATAAAGTATTTTTTGTACTTTATTAGAATTGCATGACTTTTTAGTGAATTCATGAGAATAAATTTAATACTTGGAGAGTTATGCAATCTGTCGCATCAAAATTCCGAAATATTCGAGTTAAGGCAAATAAAGAAACATCGAAACTAAGAAGTCTAGTCAATTGAAGACTTCCGTGAAAATGATTGACAGGAGAAAAATATTTCGAAAAAATGGAAATTGGAGCCAGACTTTTTTGTAGATCTTTGTCTAATCCTTTACCGAGAGAAAAATTCCTGTTCTAAAATTCAACTGTAGTTGTCAGGCAAAATAAAAAATAATGATTTCTTATATGCAATGTGGAACAACTTTTCAATTGATCTTTTAGAATTAAAAATCTCGTCTGATGCTTTCAAGAAACCATTCATTCATAGTTGATATGTCATAAGGTAAAGAACTACATTTAAAAGTTTCAGAGAATAAAAACCTTGCATTATTCTAAAATTAAATCTTTTTTTTCATATTTTTAATATGACACAATCTTTAACCGCATAATGTTTATTTCTTTTGTACTTTCATCATTCATACCATCATATACACAGATCATAATATACTCATGCTTAAATTATTCCATTATGTAAAGGAAAATAACGCAGATTTTTCTCAAGCACATATTCAGTGATCACAACCATACAAAGATTACGTAACTATTCCTAATAATAGTTCCAGAAACTTAACACCTATATATCATCTGCAAATATTTTTCATCAATGTTATTTTTTAAAAAAATTTTGAATTGATCTCTGCATTTTTTAAGGATTTTAAAACTATTATTAAATATAGCATTATACAATATATCAATTATTCTGTTTGTCGCTCAACGGTCATTTTTTTGCACCCGAGTGCTAAAGTTGCGTCTACTTTGTAACATCTTCCTTGGAATGATGGAGAAGATTGTTTGTAGTAATATACCGTTATATTGGTTATATTAATTACCAAGTTTGTAGTAATATCAATTATATCAAATAATATTCCTGTGTTGCAAGAAAGCAAAATTGAGACCCCTTATCCACCTATTTTGACAAATGTGCATTAAGAAAATATTCGTTTAACAGATGTGGATATAGAAAACATCCATTCTGACCGATGTGTAAAAATAGCACTTATCTTTTGTTCCTTCTCTGTAGCTTTGATTGAACTTAGGATCTTTCATTTTGAAATGTGTGGTTTTATCATGAGGCTATAGTCACTGAACTAAAATTATCTCAAAGACGATTTAAAATTAAATGCGTTCGTAAAAAAACTAATTAATAAAATAAAATATTTTAATTTGGCTGTCAAAACGCTTTGATTATACCAAAGTAGTTTACCAGTCATGTGATTCCTTCAAAATTTCGGCTGCCAAACATTTTGTTACTTTAATTTTCCGACTCACTGCAATTGTTCTTAAGCATATTCATTGTATTGTAAATCTTGCATGAGATGACAAGAGAAATAAATTCAGAAAATGAAACTCATGAAGAAGTGAAGCTTATAAATTATTCTTGGCAAATGAATAAAGCAAAATACATCCTACGCATCGACAACAAATAGATCATTATCCATTTCAATATATTTTTCAGCCATACCATATGCTCAGACTACCTAATAAAAATTTACAAAAGAGGAAAAAAAGAAATTAAAAAATAATACCCATTTCAAACAGAATATTGTAAATTTCTGGCATAAATTACCTTTTTATAATGATTTATTTACAAATGATGATGATTTACAAATGATATAAACAACGAGGTGTTCTCATGTGTCACAAGAGAAAAAACCCAGAAAACTCCCAAGCACGCACTTGTATAGACATAGATGCAGATTTAAAGAGTGCAACATCCATCTCCTATTGCTCAACAGTGACTGAAATCGAATTTCAGGTTTACTCTGAAGATATTTTTCCTATCACTGAAGCACGATGAACCCGTTTAGGTATATGTTTATGTCTTTGCTTGCTAATCAAGATTACAATATCTGTCTCCAATCCATCATCAAATATTGAGTAATCTCATCTGGTACTTTCAGAGGATCATTTATTGAAAATTTATGATAAACCATCTTAAGAAAATAATTTAAGATTTTCCTTTTTCTTTTGGAAAATAGAAAATTTGCTTCTTTAGAAGTTAGAATGAACAAATTTTTGACTACATCATTTGTAAATCATCTGTTATATTGCTAATCCTTTTAGCGCAATGAATAAAACCTTATTCCAGGAATGTTTATCATGTATATCATTAGACTAAGAAAGAAAACATATTTATGAAATTTAACTAGTTTTAATAATTTTGGTAAACATCTTTTAAAAATGTATCAATATATATTTTTAATGTTTTCCACATGAGATTAATAACAATAACATTGAATAGAATATTTTGAAAAATATTTTTATGAATATACACAAATAACATTCTCGTTATTCTCCTGAATTTACAAATGGTTCATAAGCTCAACTCATGTGGCATCATCGGATTGCTTATAATTGCCACATATTCTCTAAAAATTTTACTCATTATTGAGAGATGATGCAGCATAGCTGAGTTTAGTCTCACGCCATGAAAGTCTATCAATAGACCCTTCTTCCCAATTTAGTTCTCACTGCTAAATCAATCTGTGAAAACTGGATCTATAATAATAAAAGGATTCTCATGAGAACGAAATTATCATTATTACTTGTAAAATAATGTCTGAAAATTATGGATGGTTGAATGTTTCTAGGTACAGTATTTTGCTTATAAAAGTGATAAAAATATTGACTTTAAAGTTAGACTACTAAATTTTGGTACTCTGAAATTAAAATTTATAAGTACAGAAGTTTTTGTTCCTTTGTCAAAATATTAAAAGGATAAAGATTGCATCCTGAATTCGTGATACATTTCAAAAATTGCTTGAATTTCATAAAGGAGCCTGCAAATGACAGAATTTGAGAACATTATTCGATCCTTGTTTTCAATGCTAGTTTTGTTAGTACAAGTTATGAAATAAAAATTTCTATGAATTATATTAATTTATATTTTTCGTAACACCAGAAAACGAAAGTAGGTCCGGTTTTTAAGTGCGAATTGGAAGTTTCATTATATATTGTTCTGTGATGTTTAAATTAAATTGTAAGTAAATTTTCCATAGGCAATGTTTACATGATGCTATTAGTTACATGATTAATTATGTTTTGGGCTTTTACTAAAATAAATACTATTCACAGGTAACCTTTTGCGGTGGACACAAAGGCCCACAGCAAAAGGAGCGAAAATCTGTCCATAAACAGACGATAAAGTAACATCAAATCATCAAAAAATTAATGGGATAACGACAATTCAAGAAATATTCCAAACTTAAAATATCTAATATATCGTCGGCAATAATATTTTTTTACATTTTATTCCTTATGAAGCAAATGTCAAGTGAGATTAATTTTATGAGATTTTCTTATGAAGTTTAATAATATATCTTTATAGGGGTTAGCATGACGACTTTTAAATACCATTACTTATTAATTTATTTAAATTTTGAAATTTTTATTATTTTTATTTAATTATATAGATAGAAAGTATCCTAGAATCCTAGATAGAAAGTAATTTGATAAAATCTTAAGATAGTATTTTAGTTAGAGAAGTTTAATTCATAATAGTTTTCTACTTTAATTTATATCAACTATTAAATATTGAATATTTATGAAGAAAAAGAAACAAATTGAATCCTATTTTTCTTATCTTTAAATATTTGTTTAAACTGTTTTGGATAACTATTAGGAACAAAACATTCTACATATATAAACATACTTTATTCAATACTGTTAAATCAATAAATTCGAAAATTTATTATTGCATTTAATTTAAATTCTTTGCAAATACATATGCCTAGCGAAAGTTCTATTCATTCATATTTGTATTGCTGAGGCAGTTTGTTTTTTGTTGTAACTGTGTAAATAAAATGGTTTTTGAAAATCGAAATTTTTACTATAGTTTTTCGGAAACATCTATTTACTAGTCATGTTTACATTGTTGAGTCAATTTAAGTATGAATATTATTATAAAATATTACATATAGAAATGTTTAGAAGAAAATAACCTCACATTTTTTGCAGAAGATGGTACATTAATGCAAAATACCACGTCTTCTACTGTTATATCATTTTAGCACATTCTCAGTAATAATAATAACATTTTTTAGCACATTCTCAGTTTTTCCAAGCCATTTAAAAAATTAATTTAATATATAAGAGAAATAAAACTTTATTACATCATTTTCCTACTTTAGAAAATCTTATATTGATGATTTCTTAACAACTTCTTTTCCTTAAGAAATATTACAGCAAAGACCAGTTCCTAGATATATTTTGATAATTATTACAAAATTTGCCATTGATACTGATTTTCACTATCTTTTAATTTCCACAGAAATCTCCTTTATAAATTAGTATTATTAGATGTATTATTTTTTAAAATAATATTAATATTTTATTTCATACTAGCTGTAAATTTTCACACATTAATTAAAATTATTTTATGTAATCCATTAGTATAGGATTTCTTTTAACATAGTTTTCATCAAAAAATGTGAATAAGATTAATTCTTTATGCAACTTTTATGTAACTAATTAGTTATTGCTTTTTACATTATTGAAATAGCAATAATTATTTAGAATCAATAATGTCTTTGAGAAATATTGTACATCAGTACACAATGTTTCTCAGAACTAAGAAAATATAAAATAGTTAAAAAATTTTCACTGTATTTTATACTGTTAATTTATTCTAAAGTTCTTAAGCTTTAAAAATGTGTATGATATAGTTAAAATTTCTTATATTTAAAATGATTTGTTATGAAGTATTTCAATACAATTAATGGAATATCAGAAGAAAAACAATTAGGAAATTTGTTTGATGTGCACATTGTTTTATTTAATCCCTCATTTTAAAAGTATATATATACCTTTAGCTTAATAAAAGAGCTTTACCTTAAACTATGTAAAAGCTTAAACTTAATAAAAAAGCAATTGTGTTAATATACATAATATGAAACTTAATTAGAATGCTTTATAATCTTCTTAATATAAAAATCTTGTACATTTAATCCGTACACTTAAGTAAAGGAAGTTAGTATACACTTAAAATAGAGTGAAGCTTATTGTAAATTTACAGTTAACTTAAATTTTACGCACTGTCATATGATTTGGTTTGTTTGTCGCTCAACGGTCATTTTTTGCACACGAAGGCTAATTAGAACGGGACCTACGGTTTAAAGTGAATTCCGAACTACTTCAAACATCCCTGCCCAAGGTGGGATTCAAACCCACGAACTGTTGAACCGAAGACAAGAGCGTTAATCATTCGGGCACTGTCATATGAACAGGAAATATATTATCATTTTAATTCATTGTTGCCTCCCTTTAATTTTACTTTCTGAGTGGCATGCATGTAACTTCATTATTATAAGTTTACTTAAAAATAATTTATATTTTTAATAAACTTAAGAATTTATGCATATACTATTATAGTATGATGCGTTAACTGAATTATAAAGTATTTTAATGATAATGGTAAAACTGTTTTTAATCATTTGTTTACATTTTAGTAATAGTTTTATGATTTTTAATGCAAAAAGTTATTAATATTTTAAAAATATTATCTCGCTATAGTCTAAGTTAAAATGAAATTTTAGTGTTTGACAGAACCCGCTCCTGAAATTTTTATGAAATGTACACGTAAGCTTTCTAAAAGGAATAACTAATTAAGAAAAAATAATTAAAATATTTAAATATCGTGTAATAATTAACTATATATTCTATGTTTTGATGCAAATGAAGTAAATAAAAATATGTTCATTATAACAAATTTTGATATAAATATTTTTACTACTTAAATTACCGCAAACGATTCTACTGAGTTGCTAGTAAACTGTGTTTGTTTCGCGGACTCCGGATGTATGGTATATCGTCAACATTGAAACCTATCTCATTCGCTACTTATATTGGAGGTCTAAGTAAACAGTGAAATTTAAGTGACGAGTATAAAAGGCAAACACAGGAGAATCAAGTAATTAATGACATTTCAAGTACTGACTAATGAAAGTTTTTACAAGTTGGAATTTAACAATTACAATTTGATTTTTCCCTTCCCCATACTAGTTGAATTTTGATATTTGTGTATATTAATTTTTTAGAAAAAAAAAATCTTTTGACTATGACATTTTGAAGTTTAATTCTCAACTGCACACATGCAATCTATGTAAAAGGAATTGAAAAAGTATTGTTATTTTGCATATAATGGTTAAATAATTGTAATTACATTATATTATATATAAAATGGCAGTAAACTCAGTCGTGCTAAATATTGATGGGCGTATTTCCATTTTTATTGTCATTTGATACTGATGGGTAAATTTCCAGTTTTATTGTCATATATTTTGATATTACATAAAATCTTATTTTTCGCTATTCTGAAATATTGACAATCAAACAATAAATAATATGGCAATAGTTATTAATATGAAACTTTTGGTTGTTCTCAATAAAAAAAAGTTTTTGATTTAATTTATCTGTTTTTTTTTTAATAAACTTTATTAAATTACAAGAAGTCTATTAAACAAAATATTCAAAATATTTTTCTCATTTTAGAAAAACTTAAATTAATTTTCAATATAGAAGATTCACTAGAAAATATATAATTTTTAAAATATTGAAAAATGTCATCAGAAACTTAATTTTCAAAATTGTTATTATTTAAGCTATTTAAAGACTTTTTAAACTGATATATTTTTATCACTAATGAATATTTTTTGAAAAATTAACATTATAAATATAACATTATAATAAATTAACATTACAA
The DNA here is from genome assembly GCA_037975125.1 of Latrodectus hesperus. Taxonomy (NCBI): domain Eukaryota; kingdom Metazoa; phylum Arthropoda; class Arachnida; order Araneae; family Theridiidae; genus Latrodectus; species Latrodectus hesperus. Next base: position 75,541,614 of record CM075860.1, read on the forward strand.
TATTATGACAAATACTTTATAAATTTAAAAAAAAACTACAAAACATATATTGGACTATTGTAAAATGAAATTTCATCTAAAATAAACAGTAATAAATTGGTCGCAGGATAGCTATTGCTATCCTGAGAAAATTTTACATTCATCTTGACTTGCAACATGACTCGAATTAAATAAATATGTACGCTGTAAGACTGAGTGCAGAAAAATCAATGACCAATGCTTAATTTGGGAAACTACTTTGTTTTGTCGGAGTACCTGGAGCTAGACTCCCACCTCTAGTATTGACTTTTACTAGTTGAAAGTGGAAAATCATTTTGAAGCAATTCGTGTTTTCTTTGCTTCTTACATTTAAGAAGGAAGAAAAAAAGGAGATAAAAGAAAAAGAGAAAATAATAAATAGCATGAAAAAAATAAATAGCATGAAAAATGAAAAAATAAACATAAAAGATTTAGATTTTTCCTGATTGTTTTTAAAATTCAAATAAAAAAATAAAAATGCTGAAGGAGATTTGTAGAATTTTGTATAACAAAAATGAAGATTATTAGAATAAAACTAAAAAAATGTTATAATAAACTCATTTTTAAGTAAAAAACTTGTACAAAAACAGAAGGTAAATATGCAAATTATTCCTTCTTAAATCAATTTGCATGTAACCATTGAAGTTTCAGTTTTTTAGGACCAAAATAAATAAATAAAAATAAAGAGGGTTGCCTTGTTACTCTGTGTTTAGCTCAAACATCCAGTGAGGACAGTGCCTTTCTTTGTCAGGTCCCCTACACTCTTCTCTAGAATTTCTTGCTTTTTCTTTACCAGTTTTTTAAATTTTTTAGTAAACGATGAAAAGTTTAAGTTAATACTTTAGTTACTTCCCTTGTAAATTAATTCTTAATTTGATGGAAGACTCCGTCTTTATTTGGTCATATGTGACGTCGTGGAAGGTTGATGTAGACATCGCGAAATATTGGTAGTCACACATCGTGGCCGAGAAACGGTGGACTCGTTTGCGCTGGATATAACTTGATGAGAAATCATAGATCATGAAATGGTAAACAAGAAATCAGTATAATATAAATAAAGGGAAAAAATCGAAATTATTCTCGATGTTTGCAGGTGTTCTTTCCAGCAAAATGTTTTCTCGTTTGTAGAAAAAGCACAAACCTAAGAATTCTCAACATACATTCGTTTATATCAAGGTAACCTTGTTTGTATACTGAAAAAAAATGGGAGATAATTTTACTGTCCGTAGATATTGCTCCTCTTTATCACCATTATCTTATCTTAAACTATAATCCCAGTAATTTAATCAGCACATGTCTTGACATTAAGCTCATCGAGAGCATATGCAATACTCTTTGGAAGCATATTGCTCAGCTCCATTGGCTTTTGTAAATCTTATGTAGGATTCATATTTGCTTAAGCGTTCAAAAGCATTTCTATCGAAGCAACTTATTGATAATACTGAATGTAGCATGAAAATTTAAAAATATACATCTCAATATTACTTTTTGGAATGATAGTTTTCTTTAAAAATGTTTGATATATCTGAAGTTAAGTGACTTTCCTGTTGATATCGTAAAATTAAAATATTTTCAGTGACTATATTTCTAGGGTGTTTAAATTAAGAGGGGTATAATAAATATTGTCACAAAGTTTCCTCCAATTTTTTATATATTTTTTGTATGTTATTAATGTGTAAACAAATTGGAGGAATCTTTACGATATCAGTATGAAATAATGCTATAAAAATATCAATTTCACGGTTATTTTTCAACTGTTGGAAACGAATTTATTCCAAAGAAGAAAAAAACATTATTCTGACTTAAATAAATTACTTTTTATTCAGACGAATTTTCCTTTGCTTGGATCGGTTCTTTTCGGTATACAAACATATTATTCAGTATACAAATAAAACTATAACTAAATTATTTTTGTCCCAATTTAATAAAACAAATTACATCTTATTTTTATTTTATTATTTTTATTCACATAATATTTATAAAAATTGTGAAAATTATTGAAAATTTTAAAAACGACTCACCGACAGATGTCACTCTGACTTTATTTCGGCGGGTTCTCGGTCTGCTCTTCATTCCATTCATTACTTCATTTCATTCAGTTGTACTCTGGTTTTCGGGGAAAGTTGAACAGCTGGATACCGGACTGAAAAGACAGGTGATGGCTTATGTCCCCCTTTCTTAATTCCGGAATGTCTTTCTTTGTTGCTGTCTAATGACTAGTATAACATTCCTGGATGAAAAATTTAAAATTTAGTAAGTGTACTTGAAGTTTTGTATTTTCATTTTTATAGTTTCAGTGTTCTATTTTAGACACTTGATTTGTTGTTCCCTTTTTATCTTTCTTTTTTTCACGAATGCTGTGAATTTTTATCTGTTTTTCCGGTGAGAGAAATAGTTTTCGCTATGAAAAAAACTTAACAGTTTAAAATGTAACTATTTTTGCCTTCTAAACATATAAATAAAAGATAAATATATCATTAAGAAAATATTATTGTAACTTAACTTGAATTAAATATTTAGAACAATTTAAGTATATGCAATTATGATGTTAGCTTTAAGAATGTGCTTAATATAGTTTTTTGCTGCTTATATTTTTATTGAAAATGACTTTCATCTTTTTGTTGATTAAAAGATAATTTTGATGTTTTAATAATCCAGCTATATTTTAAACAATAGAACCATGTGAGATTCCATTTAATTGCTGATGTTTAAAAATTTATGTAGCTAAAATTTGTAAACTCACAAAATTATTTATTTTTTTTTGTTACTTAATATTTCACTATGTTTTTAACTTTAATTGGTGCTAGTGTAAAATAATGTTATTCATATTATGCTTCAAATATTTTGATTTGTTTTCTTACTTGTTTCCTGAATTATCAAATTAAGTGCTCTTAGAATATTTGAATAATAATTTAATTGTATGTACTATTAGATTCTTTTTTTTTTAATTTTTAAATATTTTTGAATGGAAGAATACATATAATGATAAAAATGGAATGTAAAAAAGCTATTTAAAATGTTTTTATCTTATTATTCTATTTTAAGTTTACTAGATAAGTTTAGTTTTAATATTGAAAATCATAATAAACCAAAAGTATATAAACTATGTATTTTCTTAGTTGAATTGTAATTAAATCATTTTAATTTATGAATGGGGAAATAATTATTTTGGAATAAATTAGTTTTTGTTATTAGTACTTAATATTTTGTTTTTTTATTTCTTTAAATATTAATATTTAATATTGGTTATTTAAAAATCAGCTCACAATGCCAAAATGCTAAATTTAAAATTATATATATCCTGTTTTTTTTTTTTTTTTTTTTTAAGATTAAGATTAAGAAACGGGTTAATTGCTTCCTGTTTCCATAAGACTTTTTTATTAACTGGGAGACTTGTATAATTTATATCCTGTACTTTCTAAAATATCAACCTTACGTATATTATAAAAGAAATTTTCCGATTTTGCACATTTTTAAAGCTTTTCAATTTATCAATTCCATTTTATGAAAATTATATATAATCCTGAGAATATTTATAATTAACTTCTGATATTATTTTTTTAAAATTTCCTTTTAAATTCTGTACATAAATTTGGTGAAACCAATAAAATTTGAAAAATAACTGTAGAAAAATTAATTTAAAAGGTGTAGTTTATATTATAGTTTATTAAATAGCATATTAAGTAACACCAGTAATTGATCATCTTGATCTCTTATATATGACCTTTAATTTTTTTGCTATGCAGTATTTTTTTTTATTTAAAATATGTCATGTTATGGTCTGTAACAGTTTATTTGCTTTTCATATAAAGTTGTACTTTGTGGTTTATTGAAAATCAAGAACTTTCCATTAAAAAACCTGTGTGTTTTGATTACCCTTGGTACAAACCTTTGATTGTTTCTGGCTCCATTTTAGGCTGTAAGTCCTTATCAGATTGGATCTCATTTATAAAAAGTATTTTCTTTAAGAAATTCCTTTTGGTCCATTAAGATGTCTTATAAAATGTTATATTTTAAGGAAAATGTTAAAAAAGAAATCTATTGCATAAAACTTTTCAAATGACCTATATTTCAATCAGTTTCCTTAATACTTATTCAAAATTATCCTGTAACTATTATAGAATTTTTTCTTTAAATTCATTTTAGAATTCAAAGTGTTTTAATGTGCTGTAAAATGAACATTCAAATGAGGGAAAGTCATCTCTAGAAATCTTTAAAAAATAAAGAAAAAAACATTTATATTCAATAATTCTATATCTTAAACATTTATATGTTTATATTTCATAAATATTTTCATTTTCTATTAGCAATAATATATACTGTTTTTCTTAATTTATATTGCATCATTGTAATTTTGATCTAAACAAAATGAAGTGTTAAGTCATTCACATTATTGCATGATATAAAAATTAGCAATATTTTTTTATAATACAGATTATTTCTCAATGGGCATACTTTGAAAGCTCATTTAATTGAGTCTTAGGGAAGAAGCTATCATATTATTAAAATCACAAAATTGGAAAAAAAATTCTTTAGTAACTGCAGATTTTTTTTTCTAATGACTTTTTTGACATTATTTTTTTTCTTATGATTTATTAACTAACCTATTCCTTCTAAAAATAGTTCTAAAAGCAGTCATTAACTCTTCATTTAAATGTCAAGAAGGATGTAAAAGCATCTTCTAAACCTATTTCATACATTACATATTATTTTACTTGGGCTATCTGTATCAATAAAACATGCCTTGGAATTCTGCAAACGATTTAAAGTGTATTTTATGACTGAATGTATAAGCATATAAAAAACCAGTTAAATTTAGAAGACCCTAATATTGGTTGTGAGAATAATTGTTTTATTAATTTAATTTTTAAGTTTTCATTTATTTCATTGTTAATTAATTTTCATCAATTTAATTTCATGGCATAAATAGCTTTTGCCATTCATTAATAGAAATAAAATTTCATTTTGGTCTTAGAAAGTATATAGCAATTACTTAAAGGTCATATGACAATATTTAAAGTATATTATATTTACATTTATAAATAAATTTCATAGATTTTTATTTTTTATTTATTTATTTATTTTTTAAAAAGTGCTTTAAACTTATTTTAGGAAAGGATTAGCTTAAAAGTTGCTGGTTGTTTCTCTTATTTCAAATTTTTGAGAGAAGAACATTATTGAATTTTCTGCCATTTAATGTTAAATCTGACTGTAAATTGATTTCAATCATCATCTTAAAGAATTGGTGATTTATTTCTAGGTATTTTGATTTTGTATCACCATAAGGAACCATGTTGTTGCGAAGGTAGTAGCTAAGTAGTTAATGTTCTGAGATTCAGTTCAACTTATGGTCTTTACTGCTTGTAATTTGAATGTGATTGTTTTTAGTGATTAAACCCATTCTGCACTGTAGACCCCTTTCAAATTAGCCCTCTTGTTAAAAAGTAATTATAGACTGACTGCAAAGTTACTTTGTGGTTCCTTTTTGCTAAAAGTTATCAAAATCAGAAAGTTTGTTAGTAATAAATGTAATTGACTGTCTATTGAATTCATTATTACATGCATGGTGTTTCACATATTTTTTTGACATAACATGTTCCGTTTAACATAACGTTTGTTCATTATCAACATCTTTGCTTGATTTTGAGCTTCCATTTCAATCTCTTCCATTGTTAAAGGTGAGATGCAATTAATAAAACAAAGTAATTGTAAAATATATATCGGTTTCCTTTGACTATGACTTACATATATTTTCTTTTAGTCGATTGTTTTTCTCACAGTTGAAAATACAAATTTATATTTAGTTATGGTTTATATTATATATTTTAATAGATGCTAAAGAGTTTTATTAATAATGAGTGTAAAATTTAAGTATTATATTATTTTAAATCCAAATTTTAATCCATGATTATTTTAATTACAAATTTTGTTTATATAAGCTCTTTTTGATATTTTTTTAATAAATAATAAAGAATTTTCAGCTGACAAACATCTTTAAAAATGTATATAACATTACATTTTGTAGTATCTCTTTGTGACAAGATTATATCAACAAAAATGATGTAGAGTTTAAATAAAACTGAATTTCATAAATTTTTTATCTTAATTTTTTTAAATTAAGTGTGTTATCAAATTCAATCTATTGTTTGGTTTTAGTAGTAGAAGATATTAAAAGTAAGTTAAATTGTGTGTCCTATTATCTTCATAAATCCATTAAGTTTTATCATTAGATTCAGACATTTTGATAATTTTTAAAAAATAATCTTTAATTTTATTTCAGTGATATTAAGCCAGAAATTAGCTCAAATTGAATTTTGAAATATTAAGTTTATAAATGTATCAAAGCAAATTTTATTTGGTACTATTAAATTGCAATTTAAAAATGAATTTCTCTTATCTCATAGTACTATTGTAAAAAGATAATACATGCGAGCAATTTCAGTATCCTTTAATGAAGGCCTGACTTAATCTAATTGTTGCAAAAACTTCTTTGATGGTCCTTTTGTTTCACAGCAACTAACTTTCTATTCAATTTGGCAAACCATTCTATTTGATTGACAATGTAAAATAAACTTACTATTGAATTTGGGACCTTCTCTGATGGAAAGGGGGCTCTAGGTAACTGCCCTGTATGCCCCTGCTTTAGTCAGACTCTGCCCTTAACTAAATTTTTCACATGGTAAAATTTTTATGCAATGAAGCCGTTCAAATAGTATTTTATAGGTTTTATTGCAAGAACATTTATTATTATATTAGATTTTCCTTGCTTTTTTACAGAATATGTAAAGTATTTCAATTTGCACAATTTATTTCAATTGAATTAAGCTGACAATTGAATAATTAACACTTCAATTCTTAGCTTATGAGTCTTCGATTCATTAGCTTATGGGTTCAATGCCTATCTTGGGTGTACTGTTTTTAATGATTCAGAATCCACTTTAAATTGCAAGTCTCACTCAAATTAGTCTTGTACAAAAAATGATTTTAGAATAAACAACATTAATAACAAAACAGTTAAGAAGAGGGTTGTAACCTGACAAAATGTGTTGATGAGTGCTATTTCATTATTAAATATTTGAAATTTTTTTATGAAAAATGTTTGAATTTTTATTTTATTTAAACGCAAAACATTTTTTATTTGTGGGGGGGGAAGAAGTTTATGCGATTGTTATATTAACAGTTAAAAATTTGCATAAGGAATTGAGAATTTTCTTGTTATTGTATTGTGTAATTTTCATATTAATACACAACATGCACACACACAACTTTGATAACTGTATGATCTTTTTAATTTATACATTGTTAAAAATATATATATTTAGGAATTTCAAAGTTAAACTGCATTAATGTATTGCAGCTGAAATATTTCAGCAATGCAACTGAATATGTTTTGAGTAAATGGTAGACAGTTAAAAATCACAGAACAATTTGATAAATTGCTTTATATTGTAAAAATAAATTTGTGTTTTCACCTTGAGGTTCACACTGCATAATCAGAATTCTTGAAAATATAATTATGTTCTTCTTTTGTTTTATGTGAACTGTAATTTTCAAATAGATGTATGATCACATATTATACATTTCATGATAGTATAATTTTATGGAATGCTTATATTTGAATGTAAAATTTATGCTTATTTTTGTGTGATTTTTTCCCCTCAGGTGTATTCATCAACTTGATCGAATTTGAGAATGCCAAGCCACCTAGCCGTTAAGAAACATGTATCACCAATTATTAATTCAAATGCATCTCAAGATTTGGTTGTCCCCAGAAATAACACAACTTTTTATTCAAATGAATCCAGCAATTCAACAGACATGTTAAATAATACATCAACTACAAATGTACCTCCAGGAAATCCCACAAGTGTCTCAATTAATAATTCAAACCGACAGCAGAATGTTCCTACTGCTACTGTCAGTTCTTTCAGCATATTTCAACATAGTAGTAAAAGCTATGATGATGTATCATTTATTGGTAATGGTGCATATGGAACAGTATATAAAGCTAGAGACTTGGCAAATAATGGCCAATTTGTTGCTTTAAAAAAAGTGAAAATTCCTATTGGAGAAGATGGTGTTCCAGTCAGTACTGTTCGTGAAATAGCATTGCTGCGACAACTAACATTCCTTGAGCATCCAAATGTTGTTAGGTAAAATTATTTTATGAAATGTTGACCAAATTGCAGAATAGTGCACCAATTAATAAGAATCTTAAAACTGTATCAAATTCAATTGCGACTCATAGTTAGAATTCTTATAACTACAAAAAATTAATGGGTACTTCGAAATCTATTCATCTGTTATTTATCTGGCTTAATATTATGATCCTGTTGTTGATGTTACAATAGTTAAAAAAGTAATGAACATCAATAACAAATAGTGAAATAAAAGGTGCACCATTCTACACTTATTATCAAATTATTTGTATTGAAGTAATTTCTCTATATTTTTCTTAATTTTTTTATTTTAATTTGTTCAAGAGTAAAGTCAAAAATATAAAAATTTTTAAAAATCTGCTTTTTGTATTTTACAGTTTACTGGTAAACAAAAAAGGTATGACAAAAAAAAAACTTTGGCTTTTTTTTTACTGAAAAGTGTTGAGACAGTGTACTAATAAGATTCCAATAAAAAGAATAGCAATGATTGAAAGTTAAAGGGAAGTCTATGTGGGAAAAAACTAACATTAAGAAAGTAAATAAATAAAATGTTTGCCATGTTCTTTAATAAATATTTCAGAACATTTACATGACAAAACTTGATTATTTCTGCCTTTTGTGAAGTAATTTTTATTCATTTTTTTTCTTTTTTGATAAGAATCTAGTTTTCTGATGGCTGATTCATCAACATAAAATGAATATTTTTACAAGCACTCTTTTAAATTTTTTTCAATCAAAATCAAATGTGTAATAAACAACTAATTTTAATTTTTTATTTTTGCATCAAAAACGAATAAAAATACTTCTTGTTCAAAAAATCCAATGAATAAATATTCTTGGGTAAATAAATTCAGTTTCATCTTTTCTATTCAAAACTTTCTGGGGAATATTTTAAGCTTTTTCTGTTACTCTTTGCATTTTTCAATCATTTTGATTGTTACATTTTCATTCCCTTAATATGGATGGTATTTATAATAAATAAAAAAAATTCTTAAACAGCTATACATTTATTCTTTCTTATTTCAATAGTTCTGTGAAAATTGTAGTAAACATCAAATGTGCTATAATATATTCAAAAAATTATAATCAAAAATAAATTTGTGCTAACAATTTTAGAATTGAAAATGCTTAAAATTATGCTCAATAAAATTACAATCTACTTTTCTTCATATTGTTTCTCTGCCTTGCTATTTCCCATGTCCAAAGGCATATGTTATTGCTAAGAATTAAGTGAAATGCATTAACAATACTAGGAAAGGCTGTTGAACCATCATTGTTAATTCATAAAGAAATGCCCACATAAAGGAAGTGTATATTCATCTTGAACACAAGTAATAAAAGTTATTTTCACTATATACACAAAATGTAGGTACAAAATTAATAAATGAATTCCAAAATTATAATTTAATAAATTTTTTATGGGCAACTTTTCTAAGATCCCAAATCTTCATAAGAATTGTATTAATATTCAATTAAATGTAATCATTATGAGTTTCCGTTTCTATTCAAAAATGCATTTTGATTGATTAATATAGTCCTTTATTGTAGAAACTTTTTATACTTTTCTGTATATTTTTTTCTTTTTATCTATAAACATAATTAGCTATAGTACAAGTCCCCTCACTGATGTGTTTTATCACAACTTGTGCACTGTATGAATTGTATCAATGAGATTTTTTCCAAAACTACATTCATATATAATATTTGATATTAATATTTCATGGCTGCTTCTTAATAGAGTTTTGGCAGTAAAATGTATGATTTTTCATCGAATTGTTATTACTTTATCATTTTGTACGATTTTATTGTGATAATTTGTCAAATTCATGCTAAATTACATTATTTTTAAAATAGTGTGAAAATATAAAAACTTTTTAATTCTTTGAACATGAGATATGTTAGCAGTCAGACATTTTCTGCATATAATGAGAGAAGTTTCAATAAAGAAAAGGAGAAGGTAATTTATATTATCTATTTCTTAAGAAATAATTGAATGAGCTTGACCTAAACAGAGCCATTTTCTGAATTATTTTTTTATCATTATCCATTTAACTTTAAAAACTGTTTCCATTTAATTTCATTCTGTTATGAGACCATATGGGCATTTTAGTCCTTGGCTCACATGGGCTGTCATGCCACAGGTTTAGTTTAGTTATTTTGAGATTATTTAACAATCCATTTAAATTAATGAAATTATATATATATATATATATATATATATATATATATATATATATATATATATATATATATATATATATATATATATACTTTTAAAAATATACAAATATTTGTGATTATTTGGTGCATAATTTATCTACGTCAGTGCCTTCCAATTCCTAAAATATTTCCAGTTTTTTTTCCATATTTTCAAAAAGGACTTAATAAAATCTTAAAACAATCTTTAACAAAAACAAAAGCTTTTTAATTAGGATGTTCATAAGATAAATTAGAATTGATATGTGACTGTAATGTAGAATTTCATTTAAAAGTAAAGTTTGCATTATAATATTGAAAAATTTTAAATTTGATAACTAATATAATCCTTTTTTTAAATTGGATTTATTATTTGCAAACAAAGTTGCAGTTGAACTCCAGTTATCTAAACTCCATCTATTAGAATCGCCGATTATCACTTTCGAAATTTTAGAAAAATGAATTATACTGGAGAAGAGAAGGAAAATGAGAAAAAAGATAAAGCTCAAGAAAAGAAAAGGTAAGAGGGAGTAGATGAGAATAGCATGCTATTTGAGAAATTTTGGAAATTCCTAGATGTTCTGAAGATAAAGAAGGGATTATGAGTCAGTTCCTAGATTACGAATTGCAAATGATGATAAACAAATTGTAAGTATCAAGGAAGAAGATAACCTTAATGTCCAAGTTAAAACAAATACTGAGCCATCTGCTAGTTAAACAACTTTTTATTTGGGAATTTTGTTTTTAAAAAAATCATAACTCTATTTAAAAATGATTTAATATTATTCGCTTTTACCTAATATTTTTATTTTCTATATTTTTCAAATGATACAACTGAAATTTTTAATCAAGATTGTCTGAATTCTCAAATTTGCTGGGATGTATTTTTGAATTTTTGGAGTGAAAATGTTTGAAATCTAATAAATACTTCCAAAAGTTAAGCACAGAGAGGAAAATGCTAATTTCCAGAAGCCAGTCAGAATTGAAGAAGATGCAAATCGCTGCAGAGGTAGATGGAAGTATGCAAATATATAAGGTAACAGCTAATCGCGCTTTTATGTCAAGAAATATGCAAAAAGGGCAGTCTTATAAAATACCAACTTTAAGGAAGCGTTACTCAAGTTGATTGTAAGTGCTGATAGAGAGAAGGTGTTTAAAACTTTCATACACAATTTGTTTTCAAGACATACGTGTGTCTATGACTTCCAGAAGACGAATGGAAGATTCTGAGCTGCTGACTTGCTGTGGTGCTCCGTAAAGCAGGGCAGTCGATCTCAAATGTTGCTCTTTTCTTCGGCGTTCATCATTCTGTAATTTCACATTTATGGAAACAATTCCAAACCACACAGACAGTTGTTCAAACGCCCTTAGCTGGTCGCCCAAGGATTACAAACTCTGCGAAAGATCGATATATTGCAATTTTAGTCAAGCAGAATCGCTGAGTGACCCCCACACATGTGACATCTTAAGTTACAGCCTCCATTGGTAAGGTGATATCTGCAGCTACTGTACGCCCAAGATTACATATGAGTGGACTGTACGCCCAGGTACCTCGAGTTTGTGTTTGTCTTTCTATCCAATCAAGAGGGGCCCAATTAAAATGGTGCCTGGAGGGAACATGTCAATTGGACTGTGTCTACCTGGGGCAATGTCATGTTTACTGATAAGTCAAGATTTGTTCTGGAGCCAGATCACAAGCGTATAAGGATATTGCGAGAACAAAAAACATGCAATCAGCTCTAAAGCATCACCGAACATCACACATTTTGAGGCAGAAGCATAATGGTGTGGACAGGGATTTCATTAGGATAACGCACCGATCTGCACATCTTTTAATGGTGTTCTGTGACGGCTGTCCAGTATCGAAATGAAGTCCTAGAACCCATTGTGAGATTGTATGCTGCAGCAGTTGGCCCTACTTTTGTTTTAATGGATGATTATGCACGTCTCCTTAGAGCTGACATCATCAATAACTACCTGAAGAGTGAAGGGATTGCACGCGTATGGGGTGGCTAGCATATTTGCCCTACCTTAATCGTATTGAAAATCTTTGAGATGCTCTCGGCCGTGCTGTATCTTCATGTTTTCCACCTCCAGCCACTTTATTGAGCTGGAAACTGTTCTATAAGAAAAATGGTCACAAGGTGAACACTTTGTATACAGATAAGGGGGGGGATCACATACCCTATTAATGTCCTTTTTTCATTTTATGCTGTTTATTTTCACTTTATATATAATTCAGTTTATATCTCCAGTATGTCATTATCTGATAACTTACAAAAATTTAATATTTTTTCATTCCTATGTATAATTATTGATTTTATTTTATGTATAAATATATATATGCTACTTTCCTGCCGAATTTAGTGTCAATCAAAGCAGTATTTGTTGATTTTTTTGCATTTTACATCTTCCTGCTTAATTTTTGGAAGTGAGTGTATATTTCTATCCAGAAACACTCTTAAATAGTTATTTTGTAAAAATTGATAAACAATTAAGGTTCACTGAAAAAACAATTATACATGTTGCCAGTATAGTTGAATATTGAAATGGATCAAAATCAGTATTCAAAATTTGCAAATACTTTATGAAAGTAAAAAATAAATGTCACATTATGTGTAATAATAAAACTTATTTGTCCCAAAAGCATTTAATACTGAAATTCCATAAAAATGTAAATTTTTTGAAAAGAAAAATAAATTATAGGAATGATTATGTGAAAAAAAATTAATCCTTGCCAAAATTAGCTTTCATATTAAACATTTGTATTGATAAATGTTTTGTCTGAACATGTAGTGGTGTGAGGAAGCTCTTAGGAAAATGCAAGTTTCATATTCCATTTACACATAGTAATATGAAGTTTGCACCTAGTTTTTTTATGTTTTTAGGACTAAGACAATAAAAAAACGTTTCTTATCTCTAGACTTATATCACATATGTAATTTTTAAGCTAAATAGAAGTTACTTTAACTTTTTGTATGTATAAGTTAAGGAATCCTTCTATAATAAACATTTGTAGTGTTATTTTTCTGAAAAGCAAAGTTTTGACCTGGAAAATCTCAGCATAAAATGTTATAAATATAAGAAAATTATTTACATTATTGTCTTTGTAAACTTAGAATTGGCCTATCAAATTGAAAGAATCTCACTCAAGCTTGGAGAAATTTAATCCTTTTTTAGTTTAAATCGCTAATTTTGTTGAAAAAATATTTTTAAATGCAAATTACACTTTTAGGAACAAATATTTATTAACATAGATATTTTTAATTCCTTTAACACTCATAAACATTGCTATTTTTGATTTAATTTAGAGATCAGTTAAAATTCTATGATTTTGACGATTCAGCGATTTTAATCGTAATTTTTTAAAAAAATAAATTTTTTAATTTAAGTGACTTTTTAAAATTGTTTGTCTATTAAATTGATTCTGTAGCTAAAAAATAAAATTAATTAAATTTCCCTTTTACTTTTTAATATTAGTGTTTTAACTCTTAAAAATACTTGAATGTATACAAATAATTTTTAAAGCAAATAAGCACATCACAATTATTTATCTGTGTGATTAATGGAAGTTTTGTCTTCATTAGAAAATAACGTATGTATTTTTTTTGTAAAATTAATTTATTAAGCCGTTAATGTTATAATTAATAATTTAATTAAAGAATTCTTTTTTTGCATTTGCTATCAAAACACAAGAAAATGTTTTATTAGTATTGTTTACATTGACAAAAATAAAAGATTATATATTTATTTGTGTGTATGTGTGTTATAACTACTATTAAAAATGTTAATTACTGTAAAGTCAGAAATAAAAATGACCCCACAGAATAAATTGCGAATGTTATTTTTTGGGGTATTAAAAGTAAATCCATTTCGTACCTTCATTCTACATTTTAAAATTTAACCTTGGAATTGTTATTATAAAGCTGGCTTCAGAAACACACTCTTTTGTAATAATATGTAGGCAAAACGAGAAAAACCAACCCGCGAGATAATAGTCAGAAGAGATAAGTGGTATGCGGTCTTCCGTACCCTGCGGTGATTTCTTGGAAAAAATTCCTCCCTAGAACTTAGTAGTTTCACTTGCACCCGAAGCTACGATTTTCATGATTGTACGCATGAACTTGTCTGCAAGTAACTTCTCCCATCCATATTTACTGAGACGAAAACATTTTTTTTTTTCAAAGAAAATATTTCTGTTGTCGATGGTAAACATAAGGAATCATTTGAAAGCTGAAGGAATTTGTATGTTAACTGTAGTTGGGAAAATCACAGTACCGTTATGATTGTTATTTTACCAAATCAGAAATATTTTGCGTAATATTAGCTGGAAAATTTTTAATAAGCGAAACAATTGCTGTATATGTATATATATAAAGGAAAAAGTTCTAAAATATGTCCGGATGTTTAATTATGTATGTAAATTGGACCTTGGTAGCATCATTTTTAATTATTGGAATTTTGCTTAAAATGTCCCCCGTGTTTAAGAATAATTTCCAAATATTGAGTAATAAAATATTCAGTAGAAATATTTGTTTTGTTTTAGTAATATTCTCAATTTTAAAAATAAAAACCCGTAATTATATCGCGCTTTTATCCTTTTTTCGATATCAATTCATTTACGGAAATATGAAATGACGTGCCCTAAATAAGTAAAAAAGAAAAAGATTAACCTCATATATCGAAAATTATTTGTATAGAGTTGCATTTTAATAGCATGATAAATCTATTCAAATTTGTGCTTCATAGATAAATTCCGAAGTTAGTATTCTTGAGAAATAGAAAAGAAACGAAAATTCGTATTTTAGTGACTTTGTCCCCCCCCCTTTTTTTTATATCAGAATTGAAAGAGAAAGTTATGCATATTCCCATGATTTTGCTTTAGTAATACATCTGAAGAGAAGAAAATATTGCAAATATTGACTTTTTATAAGATATTGTAGTATGTCGAGATGAAGTATGTCCACAGATTATGACTAGTATATTTACACTCTTATATTGAACATAAATTATCAGTTCGCCGCGCAATCGCTATGCTTGCGGACTGAGAGAGAAAAAGCCCTCTTTCTCTCTACCGGAAATTCACACCTTTTTTTTATTCGACTTGTATTCAATTATAGTTTCTTCCGGTTTTCTTTCTTTTTTTATTTTTACTCATAACACCTGCTTATACATTTTGATACATATTATGCGAATTATAGTGCCTATTTTTTTTTTTATCAAAATTTGTCTTTTTTTCCGTTTATTTATGATTGCATTAAATTACTAATAAAGGCCTAAAATGAAACTTTTATTTAAAAAATTAAAGAGCAACTGTTTCGTTAATTATGTACAAAAATTTTGGAAAAGTGATTTATTTATTTTTATAAATCGCCATTTTAGGGTTTTGGATAAATTTATTTGGAAACACCTTATTAAAGAAACTAAATTCTAAACTTGATTAACAATGTTACATGATAAAAAAGAATTATATGTTTATTAAATTCATTTGTGTGCTAAACTTATCAATTATCAGCAACTTACATCCCTCAGAATGTCAAGCTATTTTGAAATAAAAAGTTTAGAAAACGAAACTTTATTAAATAAATAAAAAAAAAATCCAAAGTTACTTTTGAATAGTTCCTCAATACAAATATTTCCATTCAGTTATATTTTGCAATTTCTTATAACTTCAGGAAAAAGTTTTTAAAAATATATTTACTAAGTATCTATTATAAAATTATATAACAAAAGCAATGAGAAAGTTTAAACCACACGCGCGTTTCATTTAATTTCTCTTTTAAAATGATAAATCCATAAATAAAAATCCAGCCAATTCTAAAGTAATAAATGAAATAAAGAGGCCAGCACATTGTCTTTAAGCCATCTAGTGCAATTAGCATTCAGTTATAATTTTTCAGAAAATGTATAGTGTGAAATCATTTGTAAATTATATAAGTTGTATATAAATATTGACACTCATTTTAATTTACTCTTATTTATTTAGTAATTGGTAATTGAATAATTTTAAGGATTTTTACGTAATTTTTAAAAGTTTCTTTTATTAGAATTTTAACGTTTTTTAGTTAAGAAGTTGAAACAAAGTTAGGCTTATCAAAACAACCACATCAATTTTATCCTCACAAAAAATCGTATATTTTGTTACTAATGGCTGCTAAGTGAGAAGCAGTTCTTAATGTCTTCTCTTCAAAAACTTTTAATCATACTTGATAGTTTTTAAATTGTGGGATGATTTCCGATATTACGCTTCTGTTTCTGGGTCTCAAGATCGATTGTATGTTTGCTGAGTTAATCGATCATTTTTGTTAGTCTAACGAGGATATAACCATATTTAAATAACATTTTATACATTAAAATTTATTAAGTTTCCTTTATTTCCACAAGTTAACAAACTTAAAGAAAATTGTACTTTTGGATCTCATTTACCCACCTCATCCCTAAGAGCGATTATCCGATGAAAAAATATCCAGTGAAACCTTTTTTTTACCAATTTTTAAAAAGATGTTTTGAGCGTTTTAAAGTTCATATCTTTATTGTTTAAATGAAAGAAATGTATTTCTTTTAAATTGCACACTGGATGCACTTTTTTAATTCATATTACACATATTTTATGTTTCTTACATTATCTCCTCCATCTTTCGTTGCTGTCGCTAAATGGAGAACTAAAATAGATTTTACTATTCGAATACTTGAAATTCTAAAAAATACGTCACATTTGCCATATAATCCTTTTGGCTCATTTTTGAATTTATTGAACTTTTTGAGAGTTGTGGTGTTTGTGGGTTATACTGTTCATCTGGTTATCTAAATTTTATAATATAACAAAAAAATGAAGAATACTAAGGATTCTACAACATTCTTTTTGAGCAACTTTAATTCATATGTAACAATTGTGTCAGCTTGTTACATATAAGTTAAATAATTGCAAAAAAAAAAAAATGCACCAAATGGATTTTATGGCAGTTGTGCTAAAAGTAAATACATAAAACTACATAAAGTCATTTATTAAAAATGTCACATTTAAAATATGATTGAAATATATTACAGTTAAGTTTAAACATTAAATTCATAGTAGATATTTTAATTATTTGTTTATGTACCTGAAATAAAAATGCACTATCATGATTGCTTACTTTTTCATGTCAACTTTTCAAAGTTAAAAAAGAGTTGTGGTGTTTTTGGTAGTCTTGATAGTCTATTTCAAGTATTTTTAAAACATGCTCAATGTGGTTCTTCTCGGTTAAAAATGAGATCTATTCAGATCAAACATTTCAAGCATGGCCAATATTATCTGCATGATCATTTTTCTTTGGTAATATGATTGTTTGGTAGAATTAATCTTACTCGTTTCTGCAACGCGAGTTAGTGGTCAGCAACCTTGTCATTCAAAAGAGCCAAAATCTAGGTAATTTACAATTGAAATTTATTTAAAGAGCCATTTTTTTAACATAAGCTTTGCTTTAGTTTGAGATGTTATTACAGAATTAATTAGGATTAAAAGTATACTCTTAAGCTTGCCTTTACTAAATAAGTCTTAGTTTACCTAACAGTAATTTAATTAAAACTTTTTATATAAAAATATTACTATTAAAATAATATAAAAGGTTTTCTTAAAAATAAGTAATAATAATAGTATTAATTATACTCAACTAAGTGAACATTAACGTTGTGTTTTCTTGGAATGTAAGCATAAGTCAGGTTTGTATGATGTAAAAATTTGTGGCACAATTCCAAGCTCTCAGTGATAAGCCGAGCTCTTAATTTACTCAAAATATTGTTCATGCTTGAAAATGATTGTTCACATGAATATGTAGACCCAAATAAGGAAAGAATATCAAAAGATAGTTTTTTCAGTTGATCATGAGTAAAGTTGATCATATGAAAGATAGTTTTTTCAGATGAGTCAGGAATACTATACCAAGTGTTAAAAACAAAAATATCCTCCCTCTCTGGATCTTTTAAAGTAGGCCACATGTTTTGTAAACTTAGTTTCCTTTTATTTCTCTCCAATAGCTCTAAATTGGAAGAAAATGCTCAAATTTTGAGTTCCATAATTCTTTACTTTTTAAATCAAGCAACTTCATTTCAAAGCTACCAATATTAATATTAAAGGGTGAAAATTTAATTTGAAGTTAATTTCATTTTGAAGGGTACTGATTCGTCAATATTTGCTTGTCTTATCAAAAATTATTTTGAAATGACTGAAAAAATGATATCATCAAACTTTTTAAAGGAACAATTTCAAAAAAAATTTGCACCATTTGTCTAGATTCTACTAATTTTGTGGTTCTTTATAGCCATGTCTTTCAAAAAGTGTTTACTTGTCTCTTATAAGGTAAGATAATAAATAATATTTTGTGCTGGTTCTGAACATTTTGGAGAGAGCCCTAGCCGATGAGCAAAGAGCTGCATGTGGTGCCAAGCAGTGGTCTACCGACCTCTAGATAGGTTATAAAATATTTAAACTTTTTTATTATTTTTATCATTGCATTATCCACAAGCAATATCTATCAGTTCCTGTCCAGAACATTTTGAATCCTTTCTTTGCTAGACTTGATTTATGACGTGCACAGTGCTTTTTGTTACTTGCTATTATACTTTTGATTACCAAATTCCAAGCTTATGTAACTTTTATCAATGCAGATATGGTAGGTTCCTGTTATTATTGGTCTTATCTTAAATTTAGTAATATTGTCCACTGATGTGAAGTCTATTACATTGTTGTGATACACTTTTTTATTGGCTATGGCAAATCATTTTGCAGCTATATCGTACTCTTTTTTTTTATTCCTGTAGAACATTAACTATATCTGTTGATCACCTACAAGCATTATGTTATTTGAAATAGCCAAATCTATGCATCTTGTGACATCTTTTAGGTAGTGAAAAATGGCATAATAACTTTTTAAGTTACTTGAAAGAATGATAAAGCTTAATACATTAAAACAATTATGTAGATTGCTTCAAACTGGGATTTATTTTGGTTTATTCACTCAAGCAATATTAATCACAATTGTAAATTCCATTATGAATCTTAAAATTCACTTTTTACATTAATAGAAATGACTGGTTTTTTGTATTATCTAATTCTTTTGTTTTATACTCCTGTTTAAATCTTTTCTTTATTGTTCACAACTATATATATCTGTATTGTTCATGAAAGAAGCTCTTTGCAAAACAAATTATTTAGTAATGCTGTTTATTAAGATCCACTAATTGTTTTTTAGGATTCACCTTTGCATTTTCAATGATATAGTCAAATCTCTTTTTTGTGTGTACAAAAGACAATTGCAAAAAAGTATTTTATTTGTAAACTCATATTTCACTTTCATTATCAAATTGATGATTTATGTATCCTTAATGTCATGTGCTAAAAATTTATTATGTTCTCTTTGAAAATTATATACATTGTGACCTATTCCCCTGCAAGTTGAGAAGTGTTTTGTGATCATTTTTATGATGTTGTAACAACTCTCCTGGTGTGAAAAATTAAAATTCACTAGAATTTCTTTAAGTAGAAGCTTAGAAGTACCATTCAATTTTTGTTTAGTACTTAAACTTTCTGTTTTTATTTTGTAATTATATAACTTTTAACAAGAATTAATCATATTATACCAGCAATGTTTATTCTTGTTTTCCTTGACTACTGAACTAAACTACTATAATGTGTCTTATTAATTTGCTTAATTTGTATGCATTCTTGAAATTTATGCAAATTTACTTCAATAGTGGCAAAATAATTTTCTCTTTCTAAACTAATAATTTCTCTAAATTTGTTTCCATTTATACTTAATATCCTTTCACTTTTGTTCATATAGACTTTTAGATATTTGTCATGGGCGGCGAATGGAAAGTGAAAAGCAAATGCTGGTTTACCTTGTTTTTGAGCATGTAGATCAAGACTTGTCAACATATTTAGAAAAAATTCCACCACCTGGGTTGAGTGCGGAAACTATTAAAGTAAATTATTTTCTGTATACTAATCTTTTAAGCTGTTGAAAAATTAACTTTAGATAAGAATAAAAATTAATAAACAAATTATCCAAATTTGTTTATTATAGTTTAATGTAATACATTTTTTATGGTGATATTGTATATAAATTTTTTTTTAATTTTTGATGTAAAAAAGCTTTTTTGTATCTTTATAGTAAATAGGAACTTAGTAATTTATGAAGAAAGTAATTAAAATATAAATGGCATTCATACATTATCTGTATCCTATATGTGTGTATCTGGTTCATGAATAAAGGAAGAAATTCAATTTGCTTTCTATTATTTGTATTATTGTATATTTGAACTTCTATTGTTTAATGTACATTTTGCAATTTTATAATTTATATGTTTTGGTAACTCTATATATAATTTTAGTTATATTTATTTTTTTCTTATATTTTAATTTTGATTGTTCATTTGTGTAATTTTTGTAATATTTGTATTGCTTTGCTATGTGTGTTTTAAAATGCAGATACTTTTTGTTGATGCAAGTTTAAACTCTTATTTATTGTTTCTTTTTATATTTCCCTTACTTTGATGATGTAAAAAACAATTTGATATTGTTTTTTGCATCATTATTAAAACCAGTTCGAAGTATGGTAATTAATATATTAGTTCTCTCGTGCATAAACATAAATACATCTTCATCTTTCATTCATAAAATCTGATTATGTAGAATTTTTAAATAATATTTAAAAAAATTTTCCATTTAATATAGTTATTAATTAATATAAATTTTATGCATCTCAGTAATTTCTTTTAATTATTTTTTAAACTATGAAAAGAAATGAATAAAATGTTTGTTTTAAATTTAATGAAGGGAAGCCAGCAATTATTATTATGATTGCAAAAATTATTTCCTGTAATTGAAAGAGTCAAAAGGGGTTGTGATATTTATGAAAACTTGTATTTTCATAAATATTGCACCATACAATTATGGAATTCTTTAAAATAAAATATTTTATTTTGAATTTATTGATTAATAGTATTGTCTGAGAATTTTTGTTTTTATACCTTAATTTCCTTACAATATTTTACTATAATTAGTTCATAATTTCTTTTTATAACAATTTTTAAATATTTAAGTTAATTTTATATGATAAAAATTTTAAAATGCTTGAGAACTGAAAATGTATATTATGAATTTAGTATCACAATTATACATTAACTAATACAGTAAATATCAGTATTACAATAATTAAATGTAATAAAAAGTAGAATTTATTTTAGAAAACAAGGAAGTTTTCATTTTCACATTGCCATTGAATGAAAGGAGAATAAGCATGCAAATTAATGTATGATGTCCTTAAAACCATTTGTCAGTCAAGAGGAGGAATATCAGTCACTATAAAAGCAGGTCTGCTATGCACATTCATCAATTGTAACTTGTACAGTAGCAAAGAAAAATGGACATGTCAAAGGAGCTTGTTTGGTATTTGCTTTGTGACTTGAAAATGGGCTTATCAACTGCTGTATTAAAGTCACCAAATATATGACACATTTTCAGATAATGCTATGAATGAATGTATGGAAAGACATTGATTTTATAAATTCGGGTCCAGAGATTTGTCCCTCTTTAACTGGTTTCTGATGGATTAGACATCAAGTGCTTCACTATGAACTGCTACCAACAGGTCAAGTGGACATGTACTTTTGCAGCATTTGGAATGTGTGCAACAGGCATTAAGGCAGAAGGAGTCAGCTCTGGTTAATTACAAGGGTGCACTGTTCTTAACCAATAACACAAGGTGGCATGTCACACATGTGGCCAAGAATACCATACAGTGACTTGGTTGGAAGACTTTGTGCCATCCCCTTTACTCATGTGATCTTGCATCATCAGATTAATATCTTTTCTATTCCCTGGACAATCATCTTAGTGGAAAATCATTTATTAATGAAGCAGACTTCACCAAGCACTCCGACTTCTTTGCTTCTTAAATCCAATGGTTTTACTCCAAGGGAATTGCACAACCAGAGACATATTAGCAGAAGGTAATGAATGTTGATTGAGATTACTTTGAGGACCAACTGTAGGCTGTGCTTTCTGTAGGTCTTTTTCTTTTGAGTCATTAAAAGCAACAAGTTTTTTACTTTCCTTGCATATAATATTTTTGATCTAACATATCAATCTTAATTAATTGGCATAATGACTAAGAAATAATAATTGTCTTCAAAGCAGTCTTTCAAAAATGATGAATTCATTTCAGTACATTTTTATGTTGATTACTTATTTTGTTAAATGATTTATGTTTGGCCAACTTTGGCAATCATTTCTTTACAGGCAAATCTCATTCCTTGAACTATTCTTTTTAGATTTACAAACAAATATTAGCTTCTAAAAGTCGTTTCATACAATGTAATTGCTGGATCTAATAATTCAAAAGTGCCGTGGATGCAATTTTGTCATTTTTGTGATTCGCATAAGATACAAGCATTGTCTTGTTAATAAAACCTTATTTTTTCATTTGTGATTGCTTTGTATTCGTAAATTGTTTTTCTACTAAGCTATAATTTTTTCTTATTTCTTTATATATTTAAATTTAAAAATCAAAATAATTTAAAGTAGACAAGAAATATTATGAATCTGAGATTCAGATGTTTTCTAAATCCTAGGCAGAACAGCTATCTTAAACAAAAAGTTCTCAAACAAATATTTGTTGCTATGAATGAAAATTAAGTTTGGAGGCATTGACATAATTTTAAATTGTTCAAATTATTTCACGAATTTGACTTCATTTATATCCTTAAGAATATACATATGAAATTTGCAAGCCACACATCCAGAGTAAATATTTTAGTCTTAATATTTAAAATTTTCAATCTTAAACATTTGAGAAATTAAAAAAGGGTTAGGCCCTGGTTGAGATACACTATGTAGAGGGAGATTTTAAGGTCCTAAATTGCCAAAATCAGAATGGAAAGAAGATTTTAGGAAGGCTGACTTGTCAATAGAAGAAAAGAAACCACTCTTCTTACTATTTTTAAAAATGGATAATTTTAACTAGAGTTATTTGTAATTTGAAATCAAATTAATATAAGATTATTGATATACATCAGATAATTGATATGGTTTATTTTGAAGAAATTTTTAATTTGTAGATATTTTTATACAAAAAATTTATTTAAAAACTTATTTAAAATAATTTGAAAGGTAAACATTAATTTTTTATGTATTTATTTTTTATGAATGAGATTAATCATGAGACTTATAACTTTTAATTGTTAAAAAATTAAAACCAGAATTTTTATTTTTTTTCATTGGCTTCTAGAAAAACCAATTGTAAAAATAGTGTTGGCTGAAATGAAACATCATTATATGTTTTCTTATATCAAGATTTTTCTTGTTTTTAGGACATAGCATTTCAACTACTTAATGGCTTAGATTTTTTGCATTTTAATCGTGTTTTACATAGAGATTTAAAACCTCAGAATGTTTTGATTTCAAATAAAGGTATTGTGAAATTAGCAGATTTTGGACTTGCTAGAATATATACTGAAAAGATACCTTTAACATCAGTGGTAAGTATATTTTTTGCCTCTATGCATGCATTTATTTTATATGTAATGATATGTTACAAATGTATTAATATATTATATATATGTGTACATAAAAATGATAGTTTAAAAAAATTGTAAATACTTTTTGATTATTTAAATAATATTAACACCATATGATTTATTGGTGCTTGAATGAAAGATCAATGTGGAACTATAATAAGTATAAACAATTTTGAGGATAGAAAATCTAATACCTTTATTAATATGTGTTTATAAAAGCTGAAATTTACATTTAATTTTAAACTTTATATTTATCCACTGGAACTGTAAAGTGATTAGATGTGCTAAATTTGAATTTTTTGAGTGTTTTTAGATATTTTTTTCAATATATT
Organism: Latrodectus hesperus; assembly: GCA_037975125.1. Classification (NCBI taxonomy): domain Eukaryota; kingdom Metazoa; phylum Arthropoda; class Arachnida; order Araneae; family Theridiidae; genus Latrodectus; species Latrodectus hesperus. Next base: position 75,565,873 of record CM075860.1, read on the forward strand.
TCCATGTTTTCAGTTTAGTAAAGAAATTAAGATAGTTTATTATTTATATCAGTACTTTTTAGAATACAATTTCTTATGAAACTATAAAAGTCTATATATCAGTTAGATAGCTAAGATTCTTTTAGAAAAATGCTATGACCATTAAAGGATTTGGTATGGGTTGAAGATCATGTTCTCTAATTAAATAAAAAAATTTATACATTAATTTAAAATTTCAAAATAATGAAAATTTTAAAGTAAACTATTGGGTGTTGAGTTTAATGTGTTTGTCTGTATATTGAAGATGAATTTTGTTGCATATCAAATGTTTAATCTTTTTTTTATATATATATAATAGGTTGTAACTCTATGGTATAGACCACCTGAAGTGCTTTTGTCCCAAGCATATGCAACTGCTGTTGATGTTTGGAGCGCTGGGTGTATTTTGGCAGAAATGTATCGTAAAAAGTGTGTTTATAATACTTTATGAAATGATTTAATGAAATTTTTTGTTATGTGCCATATTTATAAGAGTCAATTTTATAATAAAACTATCTTTTTTTTTTTTTTTTTTTTTTTGCAAGATTTGAATGCATTTTATTGCAATCATTATGTAAAATAAACTTCTTAATTTATCTTTTGATTTAATTTTAAAAAAAACTTGATTTTTAAAAGTAATGAAATTCACTATCCATATATGAAGAATTTTTCATGTGTTGATGCTTCATTTTTTATTTATTTATTTTTTTTATCGTTTTATTTTGACTTAAAAGATGGTTACCATTCTCCTTCAGATTTTTATGCAATTGTTATGTCAACTTTTTCATCTTATAAATTTTATAGGAAAAAATATTTTATTTTAGTTTTTAAGTATATTGTCATTCTTTCGCTTATAAAGTTTGTTAAATGCTCAAATTTCATATCCCAAAATGTATTCTCGACCAATTTTCTAAACTGTAGTCAAAATCCTGATTGAGATGCTAAAACATATCCCATTATTTGAGCAATTTTGATATTTTTTAAATTTATTTTTGGCAAAAGAATTTCCAACATTTTTCGAAATTAGCATTTTATTATCTTTTTCTGCAAATGTTTATAAAAGATAACATTTCTTTCTTTAAACACCATAAAATCAAACTGTCCACTAAATCTATGAAATATTGTAGAATTGCTTTGTTTTTTTGGTATCATCTTTTTAAAAAATTGATAATGTAATTAAAAATAACTATGCACACCCTTCCCATTAATACTTAATCGTCATTTATCTGCTGTTATAAGTAAGCGAATTCTCTCAGTAGTGATTTTGCAAGAGTAGGTATATTTAATGAACCCACTATAAGACTAGCTAATGTTTGAATTTACTGCAAAAATTAAATTAATTTTTATGGTATTATATTTTTCACATTTTTCTATGTCTCAAAATTAAGTATAAAATTAGTGATCTAAAATTTATATAACAGTACAAGTGAAAAAACTACAATTTCACTCATTCATTTGTAGGATTTGTACAATGCTCATAAAATTTTCTTATAATAAAAACTCCAAAACTTTTTTAAACTTAAAAAAAATTCACAAAAATTATGTAGTCCCCATGCCAAAAAGTTTTGGAAAGTCTGTTTTAAACTCATTAAATTTTAATTTGCTGTATTTTTATAACATTTTACAATTTTACATTGATTTATAACTTCCCTTAAAATTTAGCTGAAACATTCTTTTCTATACTAGTTCATTTTATTGAATTTATTGTTTCAATAAAATTTAATGAGAATGTAGAAAAACCAAAATATAATTATTATGTTTTGGTTTTTAAATCAATTCATTTAATTTAAATATTTAAAAAATTTATAAGTGATAAAAATTAAAAACAGATAAACTTTCATTTTTATTAATTTTATCTTTTAATAAAATGTATTTATATAAAAAATTTCATGAAGTGTATGATTCATACACGTATGATACATTTCAACTTCTATATGCTTTTAATAATATTAATTATACCATTTTTCCTATAGTTTAAAAATTATTTTATTTGAATATTTCTTTGATATTATTTAAGTGTGTAAATATATGATTAGGAAATGAAATAATTGTAATAAATTATTTAAAAATTATCTGTCTTTAAACTTCACTTATTTTATTTCAGACCATTATTTCCAGGAGAAAATGATGTTGATCAGCTGACTAAAATATTTGAGTGAGTCATATTTTTGGTTTCAGAAACCTTAAGTTTGAAATATAATCTTTTGTTTTTATAAAGCAATTATAATCAATATTTTATGTCTAGTTATTTATGTATGGTAACATATAATTACTATTTTTGAGATATTAAATTGATTTTATATTTAATAAAATCATTATTAATGAAAATAAAAACAACTAAAACTTTAAAAGGTGTTAAATTTCAGATGAAAAATTAAATTTTTAAATACAATGGATATTTTGAAATTGTTAAAATGATAGTCTTTAAATGAAGATGAATCTGTCTTTTAAATGATGATAAATTTTAGAATATGTAATAAACATTTTTTATCAATTGTCCTTTTCTAATAAAGGTTTTTGATAATAGTTTAATGCTTTTTTCTTATAGAATTATTGGCTCTCCCTTGCAGTCAGAATGGCCACCTGAAGTATCATTATCTTGGACATCATTCAGATTTTATAGGGGTGTGCCTTTCCAAAAAGTTATACCAGAAATTTGTAAAGATGGAGCTGATTTACTGCATGTATGTATTTTGCCTTATTTTGAAACAAAATAATCCAATAATAACCTATTTAAGGGTTTTATACATATGTATATAGTTTAATATAAATGATTTTGCTAAATTAAAAAAAAAATTTTGAATTGTCAAGAATTTATAATTTTTCATAAATATTTTCCTTATGCTCTCTAAATTATATTATATATATTGAGTACTGTAAATAAATTAAATATATTTAAAAAAATTTCTCTCACTTTATAATAAATTATAAAGGAAAAGAAAAGCTTTTATTGCATTACATTTCTAATATTATCATCGCTTTAGAAGTACTGAACAAATGTAATGAGACATTTGTATAAGCATCTTTTATCAAAATTCTATATTACTAATTCCCCCCCCTAATGAATTTTTTTGATTTTCTGCAGGATGACTAAATGTGTCATACTCAAGTTGCTCCTTACTCTTTTTATAGTGTCTGGGATTTTTTCATTGAAACTAATACACAATGATTTTTATAGTAATAGAAATCCTGAAAAGAATTGAGTTATACTGCCCTTCTGAAACATAATGTGATTAGAAATTCATGTTTCTCTTCTTTTCATCACAGATATCTGAATCACTTGTTCAATATTATTTTTATCAGATTCTCTTCAGCTTTTAATTAGTATGCATGCATATCATTATATATATTGAAAAAAAATTTCTATTTTTCTTCACTAAACAAATTTTTATTTCTTTATATCAGTCCAAATTAAATGTTTAAGTATGCTGAATCTGATTTTTTACTGCATTTTGAAAATAAAATTTCATTTTAAATTTCTATATGTATGTAATATTGCAAATAATTTCTACATATCTTTATAATTTTGTATAAGAGTGTATGTGAGTGTCTACACATTTTTCTATTCCTTTTATTACAATATAACATTATAACTTTCTCTTTTTTGTTTTTAGCAAATGTTACGTTTTAACCCTGTTGAACGAATATCTTGTTCAAGTGCCATGAAGCATTCTTATTTCAAAAATAATGAAATGAAATTTGAAGTTGTCAATAATGCCTCTGTAAATAACAACAAACCTAGAACTTTTAAGGTAAAATTCATCCTGATATATTTAAAGGATATTTATTTCATTGCCTGTAATTAGTTTAAATAAGTTTTGATCTAATCCTGAGTAACAGACTAAATTTAAGGGGTGCAAAGTATTTCATTTATTTACCATGAAAGCGTAATTAAATGAAATGCTGGGTTTAAATGTGATCATGAACTTTTCTAATGATTTTCTTCTTCATTTTCTATTGATATATTCAATAATTTTATGTTTGGGGTAATCTAATTTTACTTAAATTTGTATTTTATAAATATTTTTGTCATTTGATTTACTTGATTCAATTTAACTGTGGCTTGTTTTCTTTTAGGCATAAAGCATTGAAACATAACATCTTGTCTGCATGGAATGTTTTACTGCTACAATGAATTTGTTAAAAAAAATACTATTTTTTAATACTACAATAATTCTATTTTATTCTATTGAACTATATATATACACACTCTTAGAGAAATGATGGCTTATTTTAGCTATTTTATAAATGAAACTTATATGTTTATTATATGTGCATTAATTATTTTAACTTATTGAAACAATTGGTTATCATTTTTATCCAACATTATTTATTATAATATTCACTTATATTATATATTTTCAAAATAAATATTTACAAAATAACATATTGAATTTCCTTTCTATCCATTTTGATTTCATTTATTTTAAACTTGTTATTTGAACAATATTTCTTAATGTAGAACTCACAAAGCTTTAAAAATTTTGTAACATTTTCTAATCTCTTTAAAATAGTAATTTTCTTCAAAGATATATAAATTTTTATATCATTGTATCCAGTACTGAAATTGATTTTCTAAATACAAGTTTTTTACTATACAAATATCTTGTACTGTGATTTATATATATATAGATAGATAGATAAATAGTAAAAATTAATATAAAAATTGCTCTTTATTTTGAATGTTGTTAAAAAAAAATAATCTATTATATTTTCAAATGTTTTCTTAAATATTTTTGATGCTCCTTTGTTACAACCAGTAACATTTCCTTATAATCTTTCTCCTAACCTAAGCAGAACCTATAAATTTTGTGCATGCATATAAAACTAACACTTCAGACATAAATTCAGTTACAAATTTTTAATCTTTCTATCATTTAGGTTGCAAATAATTTTAGTGAGTTGAGTTAAAGGGATTTTCATCATATCTTGTTCTTTCTGGAATTAATCAAAAAGCTAGTAGAAAAAAGATAATAACCTGTACTTTACTGAACAACCTAACGACATCCTCCTACCAAATTATTTGTCCTCAAAAAGTCATTTACTATTTTTTCAAAAAATGTTTTTATATAAATATACTTATTTACACCTGTGTTAAAAACTTTTAGTACAACATTTTGACTTGTATTTTTGCAATTGCATAATTCTTGTTAAAGTTTCTAATAGTTTGTGGAATACTTCAACATGTAATGCTTTTCTTATGATTCCTCTTCCCTATTATCCCATTTTATAAATCGCCAACTGAAAAATTTGAGTATCATAAATACTTTTGATGTATTTAAATTAAACAAATTTTTTTCAGGATAAATGTGAAAGTTGAAAATTTAAAAATCGATTTTATTAATTGAAATGGTAACTAAAAATATAGATGTTACTGTAATAAGCCAAATTGTTTTTCAAGTTTTTAGTCAAATTCAATTTATAAGTTTCATTAAATTCAGTGGTTATATTGACTTTCATTATAGCTGTAAAATTAATTTTGCATTTAGGAAAGAAATCATTCTTTACTTGTTTTGTAACATGAAATTCGTGTAATTAAAATAAAATTTTGGATATCTAGTACAATCATTAAAGTTAAAATTAAACAATATCCAGGCCAGAAGTTTCATTTTTTTCTATAATAAACATACTGTTTAAGAAAATTATTGAAAATTTGTTTAACTAATATTGTATATTTTTAAAATTCTGTTTTTTTATTGATTTATTTTTTTAATCCTTTTTTAAATTTTTATTGTCAGGTTAGCAGCTATGGTATTCAGCAAACAAATTCATAATTTTGTTATTAACAAAATGCCTATAAGACAGTTGTCTTGATCATTATTGTTTTAAATTACTTGTATAATTAACAGTGTTTAGCATGCATGTTTCACATCTTATATATGAACACAAAATGATTGTACCATGTTTTTGTCTGTAAAAGTCTATTATTTATACCAAAAACACCCTTTTTTACTTTTTTATTTCCAGATCATTGTACTATTTACTATCATTCACTTATTCACTTTGCATTTTATAAAATTTATCATTTTCCTAATTCTATGTGGATATAAATCAATGCATGTGATGTGTCAAACTTCCAAATGTGATTTATCAACTCTGATGAAAATTTTATGTTGAATTGGATGTTTTGAAATTGTTTTTATTGTGTATGGAATTTATTAGTAGGTATTGTACTTACTCATTAAATTATGTGTTGTTATTGTATTGCATTTTGAAATATAATTTGCACCATTCTATTATAATTAATTGATTGTTGAGTTATAAAGTTTTGTACTAGAACTAAAGAAAGATTTATATTGTGAGTTGTAATTTGTGTGTTGAAAAGCTATTTTTTATTTTCTTTATTATATGGAAACAAATACAAAGTAGATTAACAAAATACAATTGTCTGTGCCGTGTTTGTATTTGCCTTCTGTCTGTACCTTGAATATGTATTTCAAATGAATCCGTTCATTTAATTTAAGCCATAAAAAAATTCTATTGTATTTATCCGGAGCCATTTCTGTTATTATATTTTAAGGAGAATGATTGGCAGTAAAACTTCATTATTTTTAAAATATGATTATTCTTCTTCTTAAAATTGGGTTTGTATGTCATTGGGCACCTCTGCTTTTATCAGCATTTTGTACCATTAACTCCAAACCCAATGTTTCCTAGTTCCAGTTGCTCGGGTCACCCACTTTACTAATAAAGTCCGATAACCTTTAATGGAGTCTAGGTGTAACTCTCTAGTTATGGATGAAGCCTAAAGAAGTGAATCTAGGGAGGGCAAGAGCCTCACATTCGTAAATGACATGCTCTGCCGTTTCCTCTTGCATATGACATTTCCAGCAGATAAGGTCTTGCTGAAACAGTCCCATCTGGTCAGAAAGTCAGTCATGCTAGAAATAGCTTCCTGACTTTCACCAGAAGAAGATGGTTTGGAGGTCATTTCTACCTCAAGTGAAGGATTCATTCATTGCTGCCCCTTTACAAGATTGCCTCTGAGTTCCCTTGTCTTTTTCATCAAGGTCTACTTTAGAGGCTTCACATGCAAATGCAGAAAGGTTTGTTACTTCTTGTGTCTTTTCAGCCACAAGATAACAATTAAAAAGCTCAGGTAATATAAGTCCACCCAGCATTGCCTGAGTTACTGGGCAAGGCAAATTACTCTACAAGTTTGCCAAGCAACTAGAGGCTCCGTTAAGACACCAATACCGCGGTGCCAATTAGCCCTAGGCACGGATCGCATAACACCAGGGTTTACGGGAGCTGGTTCGCGGCCTCTGATTCTATATTCAAGGCTATCCTGTCATTCCTACAGGACATTCGGCTATCCACCACTTGCCGACGCGCCTGGTGGCTGCTCAAGCCCCAGGAAGGTACACGTACCCCCTGGTTCCAGGTAAAATATAATTAAAATATATTTAGTGCCATACACTGCATATGCTCATGAGCTCTCTTTTTATAATTTGAAAAGTGCCATTCTACATACTTCCTTAGTCAAATTCACTACTTTTTTACCTATTATTTATACTCATGTGTTCTCCATATTTATCTTTAATTAAGAGCCAAAAAAATTGCAACTTTGGTTATTCACTGCCAAATATATTCTACCTCTCTTATTTAAATAAGAATAAAATATTTTAAAGGTATGTTTGTTATATGAAATAAATATTTCGTATAGTATTTTGATTTCTTTAATGAAATACACAACTGTACATGTTACATAAATGAAATAAATCTTTGGTATTTTTGGCAGCAAATATTGATATACTTTTCTTTTAATTTAAATAATTAATATGTTTATTATTTTACTAAGTGGAAATATGCATGATGCGACAAATAATCCTAATATTTTTTAGAAGAATAAAGTTTTTTCAGTTCATATATATATATATATATATATATATATATATATATATATATATATATGCAAGTCTTTGAAGTACTTCTAAAATAGAATTCACAAATATTAATAAAAAGTATCTTTTTCAATATTGTTGAAGCACAATTATTCACTGCTGTCATATATTTATAATTTTTGCTTAGTTTCAATTACATTTGTATATTCATGCAAAGCATCAAAATTGTATTTTTTTTTTCATTTAATTTGGATGAGTAAAATTTGTTATCATAAATGAATTAACAAAAACTTGTGTGAATGAAAACAATTGAAGTCTTTTGAGGTATGATTCATTTAGATTTAAGATAGAGTGGTTTTTTAAGAACCTAGCACCGGACAATGATTCATGTAAGTGGAATAAGGGAGTTGACTATTTTCATTGCAGTCGATCCTTCAATCACTTTCACTATTTACTCTGAATCTGATCTCATCTAAAATATCAATGATATAATTTAATACAAAAAGTGTGTCAGGAGCTCTGGATTTGTTTGTAATTTATTTAATTTTTCAGTTTTACTTTACAATCGAAATTTTTTCTCATGCCTTTCAGTAACAAACTTTTGTAATTGGAATCAATGTAATGAACGAAATTCCAATAATTATTTTAAGCCAAGTTTTGCACAGTTGGAAAATTAAAATCAATTAACTAAAAATCCTTTGAGAGTGCTGCATTAATTATAAATACTACAATTTAAGATAGATAACAGTTTGTAATATGATATTCACATTAACTCTTATCTTTACGTAGTGCAGGAATTTTATAATTTTTTCCTGTTTTAATATATATATATATATATATATATATATATATATATATATATATATATATATATATATATATATATATATATATATATATATATATTACCTTCAAATACCAAAGTATATTTCAAAATTTCTGAAAAATAATCTTTGAAATTGTCTGAAAAATTATCTTGCATCATGTTGTGACAGTCAGTCATTTTTCTAATTACAGATCTTGAAAATCAGGATAGTAATTGTTCTAATGATTTTTATGAAATGAACTAGTACAATTGTATATTTTCACTCTTAGCTTTTATATGTTGACATTTTCTTTCAAAAATCTGGTAAACATATTGAAGTCACAGCTTATGCTTCTTAAATTCATGCTTATAAATTTATCATAAAATGTAAGTATTGGCCTCCTTAAAAAGAGCCTATTGATGGAACAAAACTTCATTTTTAAAATTACCTATTGTGTTGTAAATTGTTCCTTTTCATGCTAATTTTTTTCAATAAATAAATAGATTTGGAAACTGACGAATATGTTTCGTTTTCGATTTAACATTTTTCAACTAAAATAAAATTAAAAAAAAAAAATAATAGTTTCAAATAATTTCTTCCTTTTGAGGAGAAAAAATTGTAAAGCTATAAAAATTGATCATGTATTCTACACTGCAAACTGAGGCGGAAAGGATTCTAAATTTAAGTATTTAACAAGTTTTGTCACAAAGTTAAATTTCTATGATGTTAAAGAAAAGATTTTGATAAAAGCCTGAGTAGAACAAATTAGTTTTAGCTTTAGATGTCTTGTATCAATTACCTATGTTAGTGTTTCTTGTTCTCTATAAGATTTGAATCTTGTTTAAACATCAACATATCATTAACGATAATCTATTCTGAAGCATTAAATATGTTGTTTGCTGAAATGTTATCACAATAAGAAAGGGAACTGTTCAATTTTAGAAAAATTGATATGTGTACTAAAAGAATTGGTCGCAATTTTAAAATAATTGAGTTTAATTATTTTGTATTGCAAATTATTATTAGCTCCTTCAGACTGGAAAATTTAAACAAGCCAATTTAATATAATTATAATGAAATCCTATAGTTGAAGACGGCAATGCTTGTTAAGTTGTATTTATTGCCGGGAGATAATGGTTTTTATACTTGACCTAACGGAAAATTAATCGTGCAGAGAAAATCTATAAATGTTAAAAAAATCCATACATCGGGTCCCTTCGCTTGTGTGGTGTGTTAAGAGGCTGATCGCTGTACTTAAAAATTATTAGGCCAATGACTGCTTAGTGGTTTATCTGTCGGCAGAATAAATTGCCTTAAATTTATTGCAAATTAACAATCGTAGTGTTGAAGTATCCTGATCAGTTCTTGAGAGCCTCCTCTAATCATCTCATCGCTTCATAAGACTACTAGACGATGTTGAAAGTACATAAGAGACTTCAGAGCAATTGTTGCACATGAATTATGAGATTCGTATTATTTGGAAATAATGCATAATAAGGCTGCTGTACGTTTGTTTCCAATAGTTATCATGGAGTCAATAAGGTTTTTAGAATACTCTTCCCTTTATGAAGAAATGCAATCTATACAAATTCTATGAAACAAAGATTATGAACTGGAATGAAACGAAACATTCTCTGATGGCGGTGAAATAAATATTGACAATGGTGATTTAGAGACGAAGATAAGTAATAGGATTTATTCGAAACTTTATCCATGAATGTCATTGATACTACTGATAATTGAAAAGACTACAACGATAAAAAAAACGATTGTTAGATGTCATAAGATTTGTAAAATAAAAACATAATTGCTTTGTTTCAAACAAGTAATTATTCCTGAGAGTCGTTGTTCCATAGAGGTAGGAATGAGGGGAAGGGAAATCTCCCCCTTGTGATGAAGTTTCAACTGTAACCAGATCACCATCTTAGTTGGACAAAAAAAGCGCTTATTTTGTATTCCTTCATATTATTGTTAATTTTATTTCTTCATTTTTACACTGTGAACAATATTATTTCAATTTAAAAAATCTATTTTCAATTTAAAAAAATAAATGAGATCCTGTGTCGCATACGGATATACAAAGAGATGGTCCAAGAAATTGGAAAGAATAACATTTCACAGACAAAAAAATGTTGTGCTCTGCTTAAGCACTGTTTATTCATAATGTTTTAGCTATCATTTTATTATTTAATGTATTAATAATTGCAAAAAAATACATTAATGTTTAAAAGTTGTTAAATTATATTATTTTTAAAGTAATTTCTAGTTTAGCGAAATATTGTAATTTATTTTGTATATATGGAACCATAAAGCAATATGAGTAGCTCTTTGTATGTTGTCTTAGCTTTATGTATAGAACATTGCATTATTATTTTCGTATATGGAAATAAATAACGTAACTATTTTTATGTATACACATTTTTTCTTTCTTATAATTAATATTCTTATATAAGTTAATGTTGACAGTTATAATGTGCTTTGATTAAGTCCAGCAATCTTACTTAATTCTTTGAAAATCTTGTTTATTTTTCTTAGTTACTTTAAAAATATTCAAAGAAATTTAAAATTTCCTTACAACACAGAATATTTTTATCATAAACTAAATTTAAGTTTTTTTAGACATGTTTATCAACTTTTTCACAAACCTGGGTTTCTAAAAGGTTATAGAAATAGCTTATATAATTATGTTACTAAATATTTTAATTCTGGTACAGTTTTTATGAAAGTAAAAATTTTTTAATCTAGCTCTATTTGTTGTTCTTACTTACCGATTAAGTTACCGGATGATCAATAATATCCGCAAAAAAATTTGCCTAAATTCAAAAATTTGCTAAAGAGATTATACGGCAGGTGTGCTCAACATGTTTAGCGAATCTGAACAAGAGAGTCAAATGAAGAATAAAAAAGTCGTTGCATGGCTAAGCTCAAATATACTAGTGTTCTGGGAACCTAATCCTAAGATATGTTTTGGCAACTGGAATCGCCGATTAGAAAAGCCAATGTTGTTACCAATGAAATAAAATATGATCATGTTGCATTTTCAGTTAAAGTGAAAATGCTCACATAGGTAACAAATTAATTAATAAATCCAAACAATGAGAAGAAATATGTATCTGTTAAAGAACACTTGATTTCCACGTTTGCTAACAGTGAAACGCAACGAATTCAAAAACTTTTAACATACCTCGAATTAGACCATCGAAAGCCATCTAAACCTTTAAGTAAGATGCAAAGAGTTGCGAATTTAAAATTGTATGAAAAATCTTCTGTGTGGCTACAATTATCTTTGGCTATAATGCACATATAGCATTCTCACTGTCAGCAGTGATGATTTTTCTAAATTACTGATCATGGCGGTTCGAATATGAGAATTAAAATCATTATCCCTTTTAATTGCAGCCAATTTATTTCATAGAAGTACTAAACAGAATGTACTTTAAACTATGCAACAGCAAATAGCGGACTTATCATTAAAAGTACCGGAAGTTTCTCTTAAAAAATTAATACATGTTATGGCAATTCATATCACTGAAAAAGATATCAGTTTCGAAATCCGAATATGGCAAGTTATGATGAATGGGATGTATGCTTTTATCATTGAAAGTTTGCAGATACGGCACATAGGTGCCTCACCTTAAAGTACATTGAATCTTTTAGTACACAATTTGGCAATCAGGAAAACTAAATCTCCGTCTCTATTTGGTGACCAAGAGTTATGTAGTTGAATCAAGCCGCTTGTATATTAGTGATAGAGAAACAGCTACGCACTTTCTAGTGGTATTCATGGGAATTGAAATAGCCATAAATTCAGCCTACCCTATCTAAAATAAGAAACGCCCAAAAACTTGGACTTTTTGCCACCAACTACACCAAAATAAAAAATATCCGGATAAAAATGTTGCTAACCCTTAATTTGGGTCTTCAAAGATCTATTAAATGTCTTTTTGCAATAGCTAAAAAATCAACAGTAATTGGAACAGACTTTTTGTCATATTTTAACTTAATGATCGATAGAAAAGTAACAAATTAATGAATGATGTAACATTTTGAGAACTAATAGAATTCCATGCACTAAGATCGAAGTGCCAATATCCAGTGTTTCTAGTAGCCCATTAAAATGCTCTTTTTAAATTCCCTGATTTGCAGATGATTAACATCGTAAGCAGGAAAATGAAAGGGATTCAATATCAAACCCTTTATTGAAGTAAAAGGACTTCCTTCATTTGCGAGAATTAGAAGGCCATCTGAAGAAAGAGGGAAAACAATTTAATCAGAAATTGATTTTATTATGTAACAAGGCTTTTCAAGGAGTAACTAATCAAGACTCTTACATGTTACATTAAAAAAGGTCGAGTGACTGAAGTTGATGCGATGATTACCAGTCTCTAAACAACAAAACAATTCGTGATCGTTACCCATTGTCAGTTTTAGCTGACTGCAAAAAAATCTTTTGCCTAGTTTTTACATTTACTCATCCATATATCTCGTACGGGCATACTATCAGCGATAATTACTCCATTTGCCCTGTTTGAATTTCCTAGCATGAAATTTGGTCTTCACAATTCGCATAGACCTTCCAAAAGTTTGTGGGCATGGTCTTGAAAGGATTTAGTTTCATATTTTGCTACCTGAATGATATATTCATTGCATCACCAAGTGAGGAAGCTCACTTTTCATATCTAAATCAGATCTTAAAAAAGTTAAATAACTACGGGTTGCCATAAACGCTGCTAAATGTAAATTAGGAGTTCGTCCTATAGAGCTCTTAAGGCATAAAATCACTTCAACAGGGATATAGTATCTTCCATCAAAGGTTGATTCAATCAGAAACTACCCAGGATCAGATTTCATTAGCAGTTTAAGAAGATTTATAGAAATGGTAAATTTCTACCATTATTTCATTTCAAATGGTGAAGAATACAATCTCTCGCTGCATTGTTGTGCTGGAATAAAAAGGCAATAAAAGTATTCTTACAATGAAATGAAGAAACACAAAATGACTTTCAAAGAATTAAAAAATGCATTGGTTGATGATACCATGCTGGTGCATTAAGCTCACGTCACAGTTATTTCTTTAACAATGGATGTATCCGACTCAGCAATCAATGAGTTTTACATGAAATCATCTATAGAGAACAGTTTCTAAGTTTCTTCTCAAGATCTTTAACACATACTAAAAAGAAATTCTCGGCGTATGATCAAAATCTGCTCCTCATTTATAAGGCCATCAAACATATCAAATACATCAGTGAAGGGTGACCATTCACTATTTTTTACGAATCTCAAATTTCTAATCTTTCAATTTAAAGGGAACTTTAAAAAAATTTAACCCCTATTCACAAGCACTTTAAGAAAAGATTAATAGTTTTAATGCCTAAATTTTGTTCCTTTGTTTATCAGAAAAAAACAGTTTTTACCATAGTACTGAACTATCATTTCAAGAAACGAAGTTTAAGAATGTAATTGATAAGAGTTTTGCCGTTTAAGTAAACACTAAAGAAATCAAAACGGGTTAACAAAAAGTAAAATTCTGCTTTTTGCTAAGTTTTTTTTTTATTTTTTTTATTTATTTTTATAAGAGTATATCAATCTCCTCATCTCGATTTCATTATCTAATTTGCAATCAACATCCAGTACATCGTTGTGGATGAAAACACAGTTGCAGATGCTTTTTCAAGGATAGAGACCCATCTCTGTACCGTCACTTATAGATTATAATATACCGGCTACAGAAGCATAGCGAGCATAACTGGCACCCAAGTACGATTCCTATTTTTATGTTCTCCCACAAAAAATAATATGCAGAATAAACTCGTTATAATACAATTAATAATTAAAAAAACTGGAATTAGATTTGGGAATATGTTAGTGGAATAACTGGACTTACGGTAATTAAAAACTAATTAAAAAGATATTATTTACATATTAATATATTTATTTTAAAATACACATACAATTTTTAAGCAATGAAAGCGAGTTAATATTTATTATAGATATAAGTAGATGAACTTATTAACAACAATAGTAATTTGATGCAATTAATTATACTACATACATTTTCCTGGCCTTTGATGAAGGAAATTAATCAATTACTTCATCAGTGTTGATTCCTTAAAAATTTTCACGTTTCATACTTAAAAATAATTTGTCACTTAGGCAATCCTGTCCCATAGTTAATCGCAAATAATCGGAATTAATTTACTGAAGAACATTCACAACTAGAGCAACTGATGGGATTAGTAAGGACTATTTGATATGAGACGTCTCACTTCAAATAAGTATGAAGAGTACTCTTCATAGTTGGAAAAACGTCTTCACTATTCGAGATTACAACGATAAAAAATTTCGATGGTGTTTAAGATTTAATTTCCTTAAAACAAAACTATCCATTTATGCATATTTTTTAAGAAAATCAGAAATATTTTCAGCCATAAACAATGTGAATTTATAATATTATTAGTTTTTCCAAAACTGATTCATTGAGTATTACTTTTTTCAAGTTTTCTCCATTGGTTAAAATAATTAACAGGAATTAGACATGAAATTGTAGATTCCGTTTTTATTAGATAATCAGTTTTAATTAGTTAATTAACCCAAAAATGACCGTTGAGAGAAAAATAAACCAAACCAGGAACTACAGGTATTCAAATAAAAGGAAATTTTAATATTCATATCTCATAATTTTACTTTTAAAAATTTTCTGAGTTAATTATTTTAGCAATGAAATATTTATACTTCTTTTTAATATGTTTAACAAAACTATTTTTTAAAATTTTGAAATATAATATTCAAAGATATTTGTAATTGTCCTAGTGTCAAAATTTTCAAGCAAAGTCCATCGTTTTTAATTAAATAATGCTATTTTTAACGAAATTTTTGATAGTTATAGGATTGATGTCTGGGTAATAATGATATTCTAAACGTGTGAATGGTAACTAGAAACAGGAAACTGTTTTCATAGAATTTGAAAGTAAATAATTATTTTTCGATTCCCAACGTTGTATCTTATTACAATTCTAGGAGGACAATTCTAACCCTAAAGGTTGCACTGCTGTTTAAAAACAAATTTTCCTTTTTCATTGGAGATTAGTCTGCTGCTGGACACAAGTATTTTTGATAAAGGAAGCCATCAATGAGAAACAGTTCGAACACTAGACCAAGTAACTACAACATGCACAAAAAGCTTGTAATAAAAACGCGCAGAGCCTTTTTTTACGCTGGGACGATGCACAATAATTTTATCTAAGTCTCAATAAAGCTAATATTTTAACTAAGCATTTTTGTTTTCTTTATATTAAAGATTAATCTATGGTTTTTCTAATAGAACCAATACATTTAAATGATTTTAGAAAATGAGGGTTACATAAAAATCGATATTTTTTAATTTGATCCGTTTTGACATTTTTTTCCAGATCTTTGTTGATTTCCTTCTTTACTTGGTAAAAGAGAGATTTATAAGTATAATCACTTTAATCATCAAGTGAAAATATTTAAAACTGAAATCTCTAACAATATTAATTATTATTAATTATACATTATTATTTTTATTTTAAAATGAAGGTTTCATAATTTTTGACAAATAATCATACAGAATTAGACTCACACTGAAACCCTCAGTTTTAGAATGTAATTATATATTTAAATATAACTATAGTACCTTTTGAATTTCTTTTCTAGGATTGCATTGAACATGTACTATATGGTAATTTGAGAAGTAAGTAATTTAGGCAATCCGTAAACGGATTCATCCTGAGAAATAGCTCAAATATGTCACAAAATTTACAATAACATAATTTCATTCTCATATTTTTATGCTGTCAAATCGAAATTTCAGGGAGTGAAGTATAACTTACCTTTATAATTGTAATTATAACTGTAAAAGTCAATTATTAAGAAATGTGACATGATATATTTTACACACTTTTTTTTTATTTTACTCGAAACGAAACTTTTTGCAGATTACATGTGTCTTCTTTTGATTATTAAAGAAGCAAATTTTATGAACCTATGAAGAAATTTTTTATTTATGTTTCAATTATATTCTGGCAAGTTTTCATTAATAATATTTCAGTGTTGTGAAATTTCCTTTCTCCAGGTGGGATTTTTTTATTATTTCATTTTAATCAAATTGATATTAAAATAATTATAAAAGAAAATATAAAATATGAGCAAAACATTGTTTTTAAGGGAAAGGATTTAACCTTTATAAAAAAATAAATATGATGTGAATAATATTTCAGAGTATTAAAATTTCTCCTAAAATGTTTTTATATCTTGAATTTTTAAATAATAAATAATAACATGCAACGACTTCCTAATGATGCATTTGTCAGCTGAAGCAATATTAGTTATATGTTAGTATTTTTTTGTTTTTTATTTATTTTCTTAATCGATATTACAATTTTTCATAGGTATGTAACTTGACTTAGACAATCTACTAGGAAATTGGGACTCATAAAAAACATTGTGAATCTTATACTTTTACTAAGTTGAATAAGTCATATACCATGAGTTCACGTTTTTGGAATCTCCATGATTAATTAATAATCTATAAATTAAGTTAATACAACATTAATGCAAATAACTCGATAAATAACTTTAAATTAAAAGGAAAAATATCTCAGATGCATAAAAGGAATTCGACCAATAGAATATTTCAGAAATATTATCAGAAAAATGTAAGAAATTTTTGACATTTACAAATGCACAGGACTTGTAGTACAAAATATTGATATCGCACTATAAATCTTAAGCAAAGTATAAAACAAAGTATAATGAAAAAGCCATATCAAAATCTAGTAAATATATATATATATATATATATATATATATATATATATATATATATATATATATATATATATATATATATATATATATATATATATATATATATATATATATATATAATTTTTGATTGGAACTAAATCATGTATACTTAATATTAATATGGAAATATAAAAGTTGGAAAATATTCATTAAAGGCAAGTTTCTCTAGCAGTTCTCTTGCCTATCTTTCCTTTGTCTTCCACCAAAAATCCACGTTTAGGTATCCCCAGGCTTCGTGGTTTATTTTTCAGCATGATATTTTAATTATTAAATGTATAAATTGATATTTCAATCAAAATAAAATTGGCATTTTCTAAAAAAAATTTTGAAGAAGGATGAATAGGGAGATGGATTTAAGATGGGTAGATGAAGAAAAATGGCAATTGCAGTAGCTGGAAAAAGCATTTTATTTATATCTCAACATGGAGGAATGAGTGGGGAGTTTAGCGTGGTGGAATTTTACGTACATAGGTTTTCAGTACTACAGTTTTTCGACTAGGGGGTAGGACAAGTTTAATCAACAATTTATTTTTAACGAGAACGAAATATTTTCGCCAGATCATCGCAGTTTAAACAAAATGTACTTCAAGAATAAAAGATCTTTCTAGAAATAAAAGAATGTATTCCTTTCTACTACTTGTTTGATTATAATTTCAAACACAACATGATTTAATATTTTGATCTAAAAATTTTTTTTCATAATTCATTCGCCTCTAATATCACGTTTAACTGCACTTTTGAACGCATTTTGCCCTGTCAATTTTTGACTTAAGAAGCTGATGTATCTTGAATCAGTTGATTTTAATACGTTTCAATTGATTGAGCACAATCTTATTTTCTGGTATTAACAGTGTTTGTTTAAGGGGATAAAACTGATCAAAACAAATATAAAAGAAACAAAATTAAAAAAAGATTAAACTGAATTATGAATATGGATTAGCAAGACAAAATTATTTTTGATTTGTAGTAATGCATTTGTTAACATTCTTTAATTTTTTAATCATCATTTGCAATATCTTTATCTAAATTACTTTCATTTTAGTCAATAAATTTAAAAAGTCCCTCATCTAGAAAAAGCTTAAATATCATAAATTTTATAATATCGTCAAACAATGAATAAACTTAGTAATCAAAATCAATATTTGTTAAATCAGTTATGCAAGTCAGACACTGTGTTCAGCATCATGTATGAATTAGGTCAAATTTAAATTTATTTAAAAGGTGATGTCGAACGGAGATTTGTCGGGATAATTACTGAAGGTTACTTCCAATGAGAAGCAAAACATTTAATAATTATTTTTACGTTCTATATTGGCAACAAGTCAGTAAGGAAGAAGGAACATACTACTCAACACAGCAGCTAATCCTTTGTAACTTTGCCACCACGTTTTTTGAAGCATGATATCCTTTTAAAATGGTTTTTAATTAGTTGTCAGTATTAACTAAAGGATGGCTCATTATAATTTTAAAAATATTGTTGTTGTTCCTTCAGCTAAGGTTTGAATTTATTTATATTTCCTTTTAATTTTACTTTTAAAAATTGATCTATGTATAAAATTTATAATTCTCAATTTTATCTTCTAGGAATTTACAGATATCGTTTTATCAAAAACCCAACGGAAAACGCCATGTGAAGTTCACAAGCAGTATAAAATTACACGAATTAGATCCTTCTATATGAGAAAGATCAAATTTACGCAACAAAATTTCCATGATAAATTAACGCAGATCTTAACAGATTTTCCGAAATTAGAGGTAATTTTCTTTATCAGTGTAACTAATGTGTTACTTAGTTAGATTTTGTGGTTAGCTCAAAATAAAAACAACAGAAAAGTATTTAATATATATTTATATCAATCTTATACTTAATAATCAGCCATTTTTTTGTGCTGTAATCAGTTCTTTATTCTGAATTACTCGTGCTAGTTTTCAGTTTTTCAACAAATCTAATAGTGGGAAATTTTTGTAATTGTTGAAAGTAGTTAAGATGAATTAGTTTTTATTAAATGCCATTTTAACATTTTCTCTTTTTTATAATATAATGTAAATGTTTTCAGAATGTGTATGTTAAGTACAGAGAAAATCAGAAAAGTTATCAGTTAATGATGTAATTATTCATGTAATAGAAATATTACGCTTGAAAAATAATTCGTGGAAATTAAAGCCAAATGTTTTTCTTTCAATAAATAATTATTGTATATATGTTATTGTAAATTATTTATGAGTTCCACAGAGGAAATCCATATCCTAAATTATGTGTAAAATTAATATTAATTTATTTGTGAAACATTTAAATTTGAATAAAAAATTTGTGGATGTTAATATAATTTTTTATGAAAATGTTTTCATTAAGGCAAAATGAATGATAAAAATAACAAAAGTCCCTATTCATTTGTGGAGTTGATGTGATATCTTATGAAGTATAAACTGTTATCCGATATATTTTTAGATTTGTTATTTTTCCTGGGAATCAAATCTTGCTTTTTAAAATTAGTTCTAATTCACAAACTGGAAACAAAAAAATAACTTTTCTTAAAATTTTCACTCACCACACTAATAATTTTTTAAGTCAGTTCAATTACATTCAATATGAGTTTTCATGTAGACTGTACTTATCATTATAAACTGAAAATTTTTTTTAAAATTTGAAGATAATAAATAATTTATTCAACACATTTCCATTTGGTTTACATCAGTATTGATTTTGTGATTAAAGTTAAGTTTGACTAAAAGTATGTGTTAGTACCGTAGAAGAAAAAAATAACTATTTGCATAGTTAAAAAAGCCTTACTTTAAATAGACAATATTATTAAAGCAAATAAATTCTGGAACATATTTAGTTAATAGATAAAGAATTTATGGGGTAATTACATAATTCCTAATCCAATATAAGATATTAATGACAAGTTATTAATTTATTAGTTTTATAATTGCAGTTAATTTTTGTTGGGTAAAAGTGAAAATTGTAGGCCCAGCTGCAAAGTGAAAAATTGGTGCCCATTATGGTTTGCTAATTAATACATACTCCTCCACTTGTTAAAAAATTTTTCCCATTTGGTGAGACTGATCATAATATGCACCTCAGTCTTAAATTTATACTGTATTTCACTTCATACTCCTATTAATTTTGACCTAACAAACCTGTGTAAATCTAGCAATATTTTTACTTTCAATTCTATTCTGCTTAAAAGTTGAAAAATTGTTATTTATTAAAGTATTCAAGCCAAAAATAATATTTTAAATTTGACTTTATTTAACAAAATAGAGAACATTGAAATAAAAGTTATAATAGGCATTTTTTTAATTTAGCTACACTATTGACCTTTTTCGGAACTAGTATGACATTCCCCCATGAACAACCGTTGCGGCATTTTTCATTGCCAAAATTAAGCAGGAGGAATCTTTCCCAAAATTAATAAATATTTTTTTTATAAAAAATTTTAAATCACAAAGTAGTATAAAGAATCTAAAAAAGTATTACTGGAAAATGAATAAAAACTTTTCTGTTGGGTTTGCATTCTCTTTAAAAAAAACCGGTAGAAAAGATAAATAACAATAATGGACTTACTTGGTATGACGCCTAGCTCATATTTCAAATATGCTCGGTGATATAATGGAAAAATAAATTAACAAAAATATATTAGAAAAAGATAATTAACTAAAAGAAATTGGAAAAAAAGTTACGATGTAGAAAATATAAAAGAGAAATATAATGATAAATTGTAAAACATTATATAATAAATAAAAAGAACAGTTTAAGGTGTTTGGCAACAACGAAATACAACAGCAAACGTAGAACAAAAAGTTTGAATTGAAAGTAAAAGGGAAACTTATAATACTGTTGCCATTGAAAAAAACCATTTATATGATGTAAAACATGAGGAAAATGAAATCTATAAACAAAAAAAAATCTGAAAAGTAGCAAAAACTTGTATTGTCAACACTGATGAATTCAAAGGGCGCTAGATTTGGCCAGAAATCACTTGGGGGGGGATAACATACTTACATCCCTTTTTCATATTTTTAATGTACATGTTATGATAAATGCAGGTATCTCCCAGAATTATTATATTATGTTTTTGGGACAATGCCTGTTATAATGCAGTTAAATTGTGAAAAGTGTTTTATATATTTCTTTTATATGAAGTACAATAATTTATGAGAAGTCTTTTTAAATGTTAGTGAAGAGAATTTTAGCTAAAGTTATTTTTAAGTTACATTAATTACAATTTTTAAAATTATCTTTTTTTACTTGCACAGTATATTCATTTTTCAACTTTTATAGTTGCTAAATTTGCACACCTGTGCTATAGAAATTGTGATCTATGCAACATATGTATGCTATTAAGTTGCATATGATCAGATATTTCTTTTAAATTTGCTATTATTTCAAGTACATGTATACTGTATAACTTTGAATTGAAAGTTATTTGGTAAAATATGATGGAACTGTACAGGGACTGTTCTTTTTATTCTAATTTGAATTTTAATATACCGGACAATGATATCCACCTTTAAAAAGCTTCAGTGTAGCACTACCTACTTGTGACAACTAGGCAATAAAGCTAAATTTCTAATGTTAAAATATTGCATTTTTTTATTTAAACTTGAATTTTAACTAACCAGGTCTGTAACACCCACCTTCAAAAAATTTCAGTGCGGCACAATCTAACACCAATCTGAAACAAGTAATGAAGCCTACTTAAAGATGTATTTATTTATGTAAACATACATTTTCATTAAAACTAGAGTTTCTAATATGCCCTCTGAATGAAATTTTAACGAAAAATAAAATAACTTACTCGGCTGCGAAAAAATGGTTTTAAAAATAAGAAGAAATCTGCTGTATTTTCTTTTGGATTTCTTTGCCATACATACTCTGTGATGTATGAATCAAACTGACCAAATGCGTGATTAGTACTCTGTACAGATCTTTATTGGCCAACCAAAAAAAAAATTTGAAGTTATATAACTTCTAAAAAAAATTCCTATCAATATAGATATTAAAAATTATAATCAATATATCTCCCAAGCATTCAAGATAATATAATTTTAAAAAATTTAAAGTCCAATAACAGAAATATTAATGTAACACATTGTTAAATTGGAAACAAATAAAATTACTCATTAAACTACATGTTGCACTCAAAGTGGTTTTCGTACATGTCATACGATCACCTTATGTAATGAAACAAAAATCTCATCATGCAAACCCATTGCGAACTGTTAAGCCAGTGTGGCGCATTTTACCCTCTGTACAGTTCTCTTTCTTAAGCAGTAATTTTTATTTTCCAAAACTAAAAGTAAAAATATATTTACATTACTGGTTAGTTTAAGTATTTTATAAATAATGGCAACTTATCTAGATTTAAGTATTAACTAAGGCATTTTTATTTATGATACTATTTTTTAGGATATTCACCCATTTTTTGCAGACTTGATGAATGTTCTCTATGATAAAGATCATTATAAATTAGCTTTAGGCCAACTAAATACTGCAAGACATTTAATTGATAAGTAAGTTATTTTATTTAATTTTTTTAAAAGGGAATAATTCAAAAATATTTTATATTCTTATTACTCTATATATTTAAATGTTTAATTGAAGTGTCATCATTGAAAAAATTTATTTGTAAGGAATAAAAAGCCAATTTGGCTAAACTGAGTATTACGGTCTCAGCTCGTGAAGCGCAAAAATTCACCAAATCTGGTAAAATTAGGTGTTTTTTTTCCTTGTCAAACTTATTTGCCAAAACATCAGCAAAAAAGATTACTTGTTAAATGTGTCACTTAATACAGCGTCGGAATGTCTCGCTGCAGCACATCCTGAAAATCTTGCCATTTTTATTTTGGATTTTTTTATCGGTTGTAAAGTGCGGTAATTTAAACCCTGTTTTTACATATTTATATTGTATTTTACTTCAGATGTAGTGTGGAATATAAATATTGTCTTTTATATCCACATTTTATTTCAGGGATTCCAGGCAGATACAGTGCTGGAATTCCAACCCTGTCCATTCATTTTGTATTTCACTGTGGATATAGTGCAGGAATTCAACCCTGTCTTTGATATTCAATTTGGATTTTGCTGTGCATGTAGTGCATTGGACAAAAAATGAAGGTAAGAATTTTATTTTAATTATCTTCTGAGGGCACAGAATTCCTAGAATTGTATGTAAGTATTTAAATTTCCAATAGTAGATGAAATTATAGAATGTATTTTTTCAAATTATTCTAGATTTGTTTGCCATTATGTAGTAATGATTTGTAAATAATCTATCTTCAATAACGGAAATTCATTATTTTATTTATTTTTAACTAGATGTTATTAAATGTAATTATATTTGCCACTTTTTTCTTTAATTTTAATTCTGAAATATTTTAAAATAGAATCGTCAATTGATTCTTATTAGCGATTACTGTTTTCTTGCATGTGATTAAAATGATTCAAGATAGAATGTTAAAAATCATTACTACATAAAAGTAGACATCTAGAAAAAATTTTATAAAATAGAACAATTCCATAATTTTGTTTATTATTGGAAATTTAAATACTTACAGTTTTAAGAATTCTATTTCTGTAGAAAATAATTAAAATAAAATTCTTACCTTCATTTTTCGTATTAAAATTCTGGTACTAGATCCAAGGCAAAATAAAAAATGTGAATATTAAAGACTATATTTATATTCCATGTGACATCTGAAGAGAATTAAAAATAAATATGAAAAAACAGGATTTAAATTGCTGAACTTTACATACAATTAAAAAAACCATAATGAAAATGGCAATCATTTCCGGGATGTGTGGCTGCGAGACATTCTGACACTATTTGGCGACTAATCACTTGGTTTTTTTTTTTTTTTTTTTTTTTTTTTTGGTCAATAAAAAACACATTTTACCAGATTTGGTGATTTTTTGTGCTTGGCGAACTGAGACAGTAGTACTCAGTTTAGCCATTTATATAATGTATTTTATTATTAAAGATGGTATCTTTGTATTTCATTGACCCACAAGCTTCGACAAATAAATGTATATTTTTATTTTGTCCACATAGTGGGTTAAATCATATCAAAAAATACATCGTACTCATTCTTATATAGAATGGTATGTTACATTTTTGAAACATTAACGTCTAAGAATACAGTATAATTATGTACTTAATGTTTTCATTCCTATTCAATAACTTATTTAAAATGTATAATGTCAAATACTTTTTAAATCATACATATATTTATAATAATCAAAAATGAACTTTAAAACTCTAGTATTCATTTTGAACCCACAAGCTTCGACAAATATAAACTTTATTTTGTCCACATGGTGGGTTAAATTATTTCAAAAAAATTTTCTTACTCATTCTTTAAGTGGAATGATAATTTTTTTTGAAACATCAGCTATTTTATTGTTAACTGTTTAGATTTTCTGTTGCCTTCGTCTATGGGGAAGGGATGCCTATACTGGAATTTCTTCATATACAAGAACAGATAGAAGTTGTTGGGAACTAGATCTGGTTATAAGGTGGATGATAAAACACTTCTCAGAAACTTTAAGCTGTTTTTTTATGGAATTTGCCATATGAGGATGAGCATCCTACACCTCTTATTCTGAATAACTCATGCAAGTTCTTAGAATTGTCCTGTAATTTTCAGTGTATTGTTGCACCCCTTGGCAAAAGTCTATCAGCCTTCTTGTCCCAGATAAGGCACATAGATTTCATTGTAGATACAGCCTGCTTAACTTTTTTCTTCTGAGGATCCATTATGTCACCAATGCATCAACTTTTGCTTGGTTTATTTGATGAAGCAAGCAACCCATTTCTTATCACCTGTAATGATCCTGTCGAAGTTTTTCGTCACCTTCATTGTGATATCGTTACAGATGATCACATCTAGTCCATATACAAAACATACTGGTAATGGATTTTGATTGGTGCTACCTTCTGTAAATTAAAAAACTATCTCTGATTTCCCCCTCTCAATCAGCAAGGGAAAAAATAGACCCAACATCTTTGTGCACTATAACAGCTTTAATATAAGCTGTTCAAAAGTAAGTATGGCAACTTGTGATATCCAAAACTACAACTTACTCTACATGTATGTTCATGTTGCAGTAATTTTGGAGTGTTATCTTTTGGAGCCATGGAAAACTTACTTTCTGGATGACTCTTATATGTAGTAATTCATTTTTGAAATGACCAAAATCTTTATTTCTGTAATATAATTGCTGAGGTTTTCCAGCATTAACAATTCCCTTTTGTAAAAATGAGT
The DNA here is from genome assembly GCA_037975125.1 of Latrodectus hesperus. Classification (NCBI taxonomy): domain Eukaryota; kingdom Metazoa; phylum Arthropoda; class Arachnida; order Araneae; family Theridiidae; genus Latrodectus; species Latrodectus hesperus. Next base: position 75,591,638 of record CM075860.1, read on the forward strand.
GTAAAATAGTTGAAATGTAAGTGGTAGCATTAATTAAAATTTTTACTGATAATTTATATACATTATTTATTCAGTAAATATTCTAAATTTATACTTTCTTAGAAATGTCGAATGTTTTTTGATTTCATCTAAAGGTTTTTACTGTCTATATCTGTCTTTTTGGAATCTGAAAATAAATTTCAAGTACATTCCTATAGTTTAAAGTCATTTTTAATAATAAACTCTTAATGTATATTTTTTAAATTGAATCTTAATTAATTCTTTGAAATTTCAATATTTTAGTGTAGGAAAAGATTATTGCCGACTTATGAAGTATGGTGATTCACTTTACCGATGCAAATTATTAAAAAAAGCTGCTCTTGGCAGGTATTTTCTTTTTCAGAATTTTTCTGTAACTTTACATCTTTTATGTTTTAGAATATTTTTACTAGCAATATACTTAATAATTAGCTTGTTGTATAATTAATAAAATTTTACTGATTTAGAATGGCCACTATAATGAAACGGCAAAATCAAAGCCTCCAGTATCTTGAACAAGTTCGGCAACATATTTCTCGTTTGCCGTCAATAGATCCCAACACAAGGACCCTTCTAATATGTGGTTTTCCAAATGTTGGCAAGTCAAGCTTCATTAACAAGGTATAATTAGAAAGTGAACTAAGAGTTTGATGCCTCTTTCAAGTTTTTAAATTACAGAAATATATTCCTAGTTATATATTATAATTTTCAATCATGGTTATAGAGAAATGATACGGACAGCTTTAATTGAAAAAAAATAGTGGAATCACGTTTTTGTATTTTACATAGCAAAATTTTTATGCATTAAAAAAATTAATTTAGTTTTGTTTTAAATTCTTAATTTTCCTCAGCTCTTATATTGAATTTATAAAATTTATTTGATAAATTATAGATTTTTTAAATTCAAAATTTTTTAGTCATTTTAAGATGTTTTTATTATTGTACTAATAACATTTGAGTGACCAGAAAATTTTTTAAAATGTACTAGTACTTCAAAATTTCCCTTTTCATAATCAAATTACAAGATATACCTTTCTAATGCAAGATTTTGATTAATGCAATCAAGATCTAGACAAACAAGAATTTCAGATTCTTGTGCTACTTTTAAATTTAAATTGGATGTTCTCTCTTCTTTATCTAAAAACTACTAAATTCTTGACTTGATAACATTACTCTTAGTACTGCATTGGTAAATAAGGACATTAAATAATGAGCATTAAGATAAATTAAAATTAGGAAATAATTTTATTAAAGTTATACTTTTATGATTTGTTTAAAAGTGCATGGCTTCAGACAATATAAAGAAAAAAGGTATTTAAATGTTTGTCTTGTTTAAATATTTTTGTAATTTTGGACACAGATCCTGTTATTTTGGTAGTTCACTTATTCTTTTTCCTATTTTATTTGCTTATTTATGAATAAATTAATAAAATCTTAGCATATGTAACATATAATAAACATACAATCTGAATGTTAATGTCTCAAAATTCATTATATTATGAATACTAGGATTAAGCCATTCTATTTTCGCCGAGCTGGCAGCCGAATGGTTAGCGCTCTTGCCTTCGGTTCAACAGTTCGTGGGTTCGAATCCCACCTTGGGCATGAATGTTTGTAGTGGTTCGGAATCCACTTTAAGCCGTAAGTCCCGGTCTAATTAGCCCCCGTGTGCAAAAAATGACCGTTGAGCGACAAACCAACCAACCATTCTATTTTCTGACTCGGTTTACGTGAATAAAAACCTGGTGATTTATAATGTACTAATATCAAAAATATTCTTGTATGTTAAGCATTAAGTTTTCATTCTATTTACATACATGTTGTCTGCCATCATATACTTATATAGTTATGATGCTTCGTACGCATGTTATAGTAACTTAGAATTTTATCATGAATTACAAGATATTCTTGTTGTTCTCATTATATTCTGGACACATTTAAAATCTTTTATTAATAATATTTCTGGGGAATTAACCAGATAATAAATCCCACATATAGTCTTTTTTATTTTGAAGATTAGGCATATCATAGACTTTGAAGGTAAATTGTTTTCATTAATGACTATATTGCATATAACTAATAAAACTCTGTTTTTTCTTGTGATTTTAACTTTTTCATTTAATTTTAAAGTTTTTATTTAAATGTATTATAAAGTTAACTGCAAAAGTGATTAATAATAATCATAGCTATTAACAGCAATATTAATTGAACATTTCATGATTGATGTGAATTTTATACTTTGATGTCTTAATGTATTATAAAAAATTTTCTTTAGATTACAAGAGCAGAAGTAGATGTGCAGCCATATGCTTTTACCACAAAATCATTGTTTGTTGGGCATACTGATTACAAATATTTGAGATGGCAGGTATTATTTTTTTCAGTTAAAGTGAATTCTGACATGCAATTTATTTCTTTTGAGTGAAATGTTATATTTTTTTGATATGTATGCCATAATAAATTGTTATTGCTGGCTTGAATTCTCCTTTACTTTTCTATTCTTGTGGTAGTAATTATGTGAATATTTAAAATTGTCTCTATTCTATAAGTTGTGATAAAAGTACCATTTTAGGTTTTATTCAATTTGTGATGAATGTGTATTAAAATTAATTTTTGTTTCGTTATTGTAATTTAACTGTAAACCTTGTTTTTGCTTATTATGAATTTTTCAATTTTATCCAATTTTACTAAATTTTTCTGATTTATAAAAATATTGTTTCATTAAAGGAAATTAAATTTGTTTGCAATTAATTTTTTGAATGGATTAAAGTGTTTTCAATAATGATAAATATGATTATATAATTTGGTAATTTAAAAAAATAAGTTGCTTATCTATTTTAACAAGATTTAGGCAAACATGTTTTCATAATTTTTCTTTTTTTAAGCAGGATAATTTTTATCAAAATCAATCTGTAAATCAAAAATTTAATGCTGAATTTTAAAATCAATAAAACTTGTTGTTTATTCATTTGGAATGTCATTAAGTACTTAGTTAAGAATTTTAAAATTTCTGAAGTATATGGAAAATCTTAAGTTTAATTTGTATAAACTTTTAGGTTTATAATTTCTTCTAATATCAACGGGTAAAATTTAGCAATTTAATCAAGAATCTTATTACACATCTATTTGTATTTATATTATACTACTTTTAAAGGTCATTGACACACCTGGTATCCTAGATCATCCTTTAGAAGACAGAAATACTATTGAAATGCAAGCGATCACTGCTCTTGCACATTTAAGAGCTTGCATAATATATGTACTGGATCCATCAGAACAATGCAATCATTCTATTGAAGAACAGGTAATAGTTGTTTTAATGATCACTTACTACTTGATAGATCACTTAATTGTTGTAGGACTAATGATCTTATTTAGGAGGGAGCAAAAATAACTAAGATAATTTTTAATACTAGATTTTTCAACATTTATGTAATCATATTTTAAAATTTTTTTAAATTTGTATGTAAAATTGAAAGATTTTTTCTTTTAAACAGAATAACAAATATGTAATCACTACAGAACAACAAATATATTTCAAAAACAATTTAAATCTTATGATTTTTTAATAGTGTTTTAGTTCTTGTCAACTTTTCTAATTTATTATAAGAAATTTAAAACACAGTTTAATTTTATTTATGCTTCTGTTAAGATAAGTAGAAAATTTTAACCTTTGTGATCTTGTTTAAATATTATTGGTTTGGATTTCTCCTACTTCTAAATTTAAATGTGTAAAATGTTATAAATCTAACAACTTGTAACCTTAATTTTCTTGTGCAATCTCAGTGAAAGGATTTTTATTATATGTATGTGATAAATTTAAAATGTATATGTATCAAAAGCAGAGCTTTTGATCTCTAATAGAAATGACAATGACAGTTTGAACTGGTATAATGCCAGTGATCAAAGACAAGCATAGCTATTGAATAGTACATGTCCTAGTAATAGGTAAAATGAGATATTAAAACTTGGTATAAACTGATTAAGAAGTGCAGTGGGGATTTCTTACAGGACACTGCCACCTTAAAAAATATCTCACCTGGGAGTATTAGATGATTCTACTTGCAGGAGTTTTCAATATCTGGAAGAAACTTCATTTCATATTCTCTGCAAACAGTGATTTGACTGAAATTTAAACACTTAGGTCAGCATTTAATTGAACCTGTGATGTTTCAGGATATCCGTTTTAAATGTTTGCTGAATTTTGCTTCAGCCGCTGGTCTCTTTAAATAAAGGTTTTCTTTTTGAGGTTAAGTATAATAAACCTGTGGTCACAATGCTACATTCTTTTGGAACCAACCACCTTTCTTAAACTAAGCTTTTTTTGATGGAGAATGATTTTCAAATTGCATGTGGTGATGTATAATATGCACAACAAAAATTAAAATATTTTTTAACACAATCTGTATGTCATAACAGCCTAACATTTCTTTATATACATTTGCTTTACTGTTCAGATTTTTATTTCTGCCCCAAATATTTTACCAATTTACAAATTTTTTATTTGTATTTTTTGTACAACATTCTATTTCTATTTTTGATGAATTTGTGAGACTTAATTGTAGTAGGAATAGAGTTTTAACATTTTACATATACATTTTATTCTGCCATCCTTCAAAAAATTACCCCTAAAACCTTGATCTATGTGGGTGACAGTTTTCTATTTATTTATTAAATTTCAATTTATTTATTAAATAAATTTTATTCTAAATTATATTAAATAAATTTTATTCTATCTTATTTGTCTTATCTTATTAAATCTTATTTGTCTTTTTTAAGTTGTAGATTAACAGTTGTCATATATTTGTATTATTATGTATAGCATTATATATAGTTATAGTTTTTTTCCCTTACAGGTTGCTCTTTATAACAGCATAAAGCCTTTATTTATGAACAAGGTAAGTTTTTCTGCATTTCTTCTTTCTTCAAAATAATGTTTGAGGATTCCTCTATTTTTGTACAACTTCAGATGTGTAAAATAGTCAATATATTAAAATATTCAGTGTATAACTGATTTGATTGATTTAAATTAATGAGATCTATTGATTTTTACTGATGACTTATGAATAAGAAGTACTGATTTATTTCATTCATAGAATTATGTTTTAACACAATTACATCTTGACTTCTGACTTTTTTGTAACTGGTATTTTCTGAAATTTGTAACTGAATGTAAAGTCGAAGCAGTTGATAAAAGAAAGTATTTTCATTAATTAATTGAATTGAATTAATAGAAAAATTAAAAAAATTGTGAAAAATATTTCTCTAATCATGCAAAAAAAAAATCATTTTAAAGTATTTGCAATGTATTTTATGTTAACGCCATGAAATGAAGTGCACACAAAGGTAAGCAATTTATTTAATCCAACGAATTCATCAAACATCAGCTAAAATTGTCCCTAATGTGAAATTTTCGACTTGAAATTAATGCCGCTAACTTAAATTTATTAATTATCACTATTCTTTGTGTTGATTTCAAAAAATACTATTTTACTAGTCTTTATATAAATCTTAATTTAAGTAGCTTATATATATGATTAATTTTACTCTTTAAATATTCTTTGGTTTTCAGCCTACTATTGTGGTTGCAAATAAAAGTGATATTGTTAAGCTTGAAGAATTGCCTGAAGATAAATTAGTAAGTTACAATTTTTATTAATTTTAAATTATTCATGTACACTAAGAAAGAGTTTGATATTACATTTTTAAACTAACTGTAAAATGTTCTTAAAAAATTTTAATTTCTCTAAAGCTGTTTAATAATTCTTATGAGTTTTGTTATAAATTTTCTTTTATGTTTGAACTAAATCTTTCCATAGTATTTATTGATTTATTCAAAGGAATTCTATTCTTTTGATAAACATGTTAACATATTTTTCTCATGAGTGTGGTACTTTCACAGTTAATAGTCTGTTAGATTTTAAATTTGTTATGTTAGTTGCATCCTAAAATACTTTTAGTTTATTTACTCGTGATTTAGGGATTCATTTATATTGTTTTGATTTTAAATTAGTTTGATAAATACAATCCAAAAATTAAAGTATTTTAGTCTGAAATTTTCATTGTAAAAAATAAAAATGTAATCAAATGGGCATAAGTCAAAGTGGAAAGGAACAGTGAAAATAACTAGAAAATTGTTGTGTTTTTTCTTCAACTGGGAAATGTCCTGAGTAAAGCTTGATGTTTTTAACATGTTAATGGTGAACTATTATAGATCGTATAAGTGTTTACAAAAACACACAGCTCAGACCAAGTTATATATATATATTTTTGTCAAATGTGTTGATTTAAAATTTAGTATGAGAAATAAAATTTTTAATGTTTACATTTTGAAAGATTAGCCTGTCTTAAATCATTGCATATTTAAATTTCTTTTCTTTCCCATATTTAATGATAATTAATTATATCATTATTTGTTTTGAATAAAGAAAAATTCCATTCAAATGATACAAAAGTAATTAAATTTTTCTTTGATTAATTTAGTTGTTAAATTGACTGAAGAATTAGGAATAAGTTCACTCATTTTCTCTATTTGTGTGTTCCCTGTGGAATTGTTTGTATTTATCAATTAGATATTGGTTGTTGGACTTATCTTTTATTTAACCAATAGGTATATTAAGAACTTTAAAAAAAATACTATTTAACATTTTTGATAATCAGCTTTTTTATTTCTGTATTAAACTTTTTTGCAAATCACGCTCTTTATAATACATTTTGGCAATTTTTTTTAATGTAAAATAGATTCCTAAAATCGGAACTTAGATAAATTAAAATTTTCTAGCAAGCTATTAAAAGTATATCTGATGAAGTGTTCCAAATGAGTACACTGACAGGAGAAGGAGTCATTGAACTGAGGAACGTTGCTTGTGATCGTTTGGTTGACTATCGTGTTGAGTTGAAAAATAAAGGAAACAAGACAGCGAAAATTCTTAATCGATTAGAAGTTGCTCTTCCTGCTCCTAGAGACAATAAGGTATGTATTTAATTTAGAAGTTCTTGCATACATTAATTTTGATTTTTAACACTGTGTTGTATTAGATTTCAGTGGCATTCTCACATTGTTTTTTTCCTCACTCAGCAAAGACCAGTTTTCATTCCTGAAAAAGTGATAGAGAAAAAGCAACAAATGGATTTAGACGAAAAAAAGAAATTGGTATGTCAATTGGTATTTTTTACTTTCTCCTGATTTTCTCAGCTATACATTAAAGTTTCACTATATGAAATACTTTAGTAGCTAAACATTAGGTGAAATCCTAAAAGACGGTATAGATTTATTGCAATTTCCAGTTTTTGTGTCAAGTGCTGCAGTTATCTTACCAACTTAAATTATGTCACTTCGCACAATATCCAGTGTACAAAATTCTGATCAAACTTGAACATTGTTATCTCATTCTATTCTAAATTTAAAATATTTCATTATGAACCATTACTACAGAAGTATTAAAATATTAATAGCTAGAAAATAAATTCACAAAGCTAACATTATCATTTGCTAAAAATCAACATAATCTACTGTAGTAAATAACTGAGCAATAAAGGTAAATCTACAATGCAAATAACACACACACACATGTACATATATGAAAACTATGTACACATATTATATATTTAATTATATATATATATGAAAACTCGGATGTTAACTAACTGGACTGTGGCACCCACCTTAAAAAACATAAATGATATAATTTACCACTGACACCATTGGGTAATAAAACTAAATCTATATAAAATGCTTTTGTGAAAACTCATTTTTATTACTTGTTGACACACTAGCTATCTCGAAAACAACTGGTCAATAAAGCAAAATGTAAGACGTAAATAACGTACATTTTTATAAAAACTCTGATTTTAATTAACTAGATTGTGTCACCCACCTTAAGAAACATCAGTGTAGTACAGTCTACCACTGACATCACCAGGCAAGAAATTTTAATCAAGTAACAAATAAAAGTACTCACTTAATCGTCACTTGCGAAAGAAAATGCCGATTCAATTTTACACTATCCATACCTTTCACTTCCAACACACTAATATGAAAATTCAAATTTTGATTTGATATACTTTCAATAATTTCAGACACTTTAATTGCAACCATAAATAAAAAATGTATCAATAGTTACTAAAACACCAAAATAAATTTCACTCTTGCTCACATCAGATTCATTTTCACAAGAATCCTGTGAAGTAAACCAATTTGGTTTGTTTATTGCCAGGCTGGCATTTAAGATTTAGCCAAGCATTGTTTATTTAGCAGCATATACCGTTTTCTCTTTTTTTGAGTGATTGAATTTGATCATATTTCGTTATTTCTTTAAATAATTTTTGTTTACTATCAGTAAGAAAGTTACATCAATCGAATGGCTTGATTTGTTGAGGGAGTCTTCCCACCGAAACCTTTTTTTGATTTATTTATATGTCACATTTTTGTGTTTTAATTAAAAGTTTACTGTTGTTTAGGTTTTAAAATTTTATCCTATAATCTAATTTTTGGCTCAACTGGTCCTTTTTTAGACCTTGCACCGCAAAGCCCACCAATGAATGCAAAGTGCTGAATAGTTAGTTCTGAGCTCTTTTAAGTTAATAAATTATGATTTTACTTTCCACTTCTCTGTTTGATATTTCTAATATATTGTGATTGACTTTAAAACATAATAAAGAAAAACTAAATTTGCCTTCAAATGCATCATACTATATGTGATAATTAGCCATTTGAATTTCTTATGAATTTGTATACTATAATGAATTAAGTTATAACAATAAAGTGGTGTGTCATGTTCTTGCTTTGATTAACAGTTTATTCCTAGAGGTTTGAAAACCACTTTAAGCTGTAAGTCCCAGTCTGATTCACCTTGTACAAAAAAATGACCACTCCTTAATCACTAAATTTAATTTCCACTAAACTAAAAGCTTAAATTTATTTAGTTTTTGTCCATATTTTTTTTTAATTTAATTTGTTGCCAATGTAATTTTGAAATTTGATCAACTATTTTTATGGTTCCTATGTGGTATCAGTAAAATTAAATTTAAACTTATAATTAATGTAAATTTTTTATATTACTTTGTATGTTTTTACATTGTATAATTATATATCTATTTTAGGAAAGAGATCTGGAACTAGAACTTGGTGATGATTATATATTAGATTTAAAAAGTAAGTTATTTCTTTAATATTTTGCTTTTTCTTTGTTTTGCTTTTGCACCAGTTTCTTTTAAACCAATACAATAAGTAATTTTATTATTATATTTTTTAATATTTATGTTGAATTAAAAGGAATTAAAAATCAGTGACTAAATTAATTTTTCTTACTCTTCCTTTATGTATTTTCAAATAGTTTTTCTGAATTCAGAAAATACAGAAAAAAATATAATCTGTTTTTCTTAAAAAATTAATATCTTTGTGATACAAATTTATATTGTTTCACTAAAATATTAAAAGAAAAGCAGATTGTTTTAAAAAGATGTGGACATAATATATAAGTGTATTTTGTCCATGCTTTTTTTTAAACGTTTAAAAAATGAAACTTAATTTCTTAAATTAGCACAAATTAAATATATAATTCTTGATTTAATTTTTTTAGTGTTATAAAAGTGAAGCATGCAGAATTTTTGAATTTATATTCTAGACTGGCCAAATTTTAGACTGGCTGAAATGAATTGCTTCTTTATTAAAAGCATCAAAACTCAGGCCCCATTAGTTGGAATTTCTTAATTGTTTAGGAAAATGTTAAAAAGTTGCCCATTTTTAAATTGCAGCAATAAAAAAATTTAAATTTTTCTATTTTTCTTTGAAATATTTTTGATACTAAATAGAAAATTTTGTTTACTTATTCGGGAATATAGTATCTGTTTCACACATTAATAGTTGTAGCTATAATTTTTAAAGTAATTGTGTAGGAAGACTTATGCAGCTCCTAGTGTAATAATGCTCAAAAGTGAATAGTAAATATGCTTTCACATTCATGTTCATTACATACTATTAATATGCATAGTAACTACTGATACTACTTCCTGTGTGTTTTCTAATATAACTCTAATTCGGAATTCAAACTCAGTAATGGATATTATGTGTGTAATTTAATCTATTATTTTCTGATATTGCCTCTATTACATTTACAATTTAGTATACATTAAGTAGAATATAATTTACTTTCCTTATGTGCTTTTTATAGATTTGTATTGCAACTCTAAACGAAAATCAATAAATGTAATTTTAAATACTTTGATATAATGTTTATCGAATATTATTAGGAGAAAGCTGATTTTTCTGTAAAACTTTCTCTTGATTATTATATAAAGGATCGATTTTTTAAATACATTTTATTGTACTTGAAAGCACTTATAAAATCATACTTTTTAACATAATATTGTTAATGTATAGATTTTATTTTAATTTTTTAGAAAACTATGTAATTCCTGATGATCAGAAGTATGATGTAATTCCAGAATTATGGGAAGGTCACAATATTGCAGATTTCATTGATCCAGAAATAAGAGAGGTAAAATTGAATATTTTAAATTCTATAAATTTATCAACATTTAAATAAAATTATTTCATAGTTTATCTGATAAATTTCTTGATTTAATTTTAGTTTTTGAAATGCTTACAATTACTTTTAAAATACCTTTGTACAAGAATTTGTATGTTTTTTTTTATCAGCTAATATACCTGATCTAAAATTTTGTGCATAATATTAGAGCCTGTTAATCTTTTTTAGTATAGCAGGTGTCGAAATTATGCTATAGTAATAATGGGTAGTTTGTATATTGTGTGTTTTATTTCATATCATATACAGCAGTTCCATACATTAATATTCTTGTTTTATTTAAAATTTCTAAAACATCTGCGTGAGAAAATTTTTTAATCATTTATTATTGAAAATTATAGTACATAATATAATATTTCAAGATATGAATAGCAATTTTGTTATTACTCTTGTATATATTGGATCAAATTTTTCAACCACCTAGAACCATTTCATATTTAATCCAAATATTTGCTAAAGCAAATATTGGGATTACCTTAAATTCCAATTTGTTCTCTGAAAGTACAAATTTTGAGGATTCATTAACAAATCAAGAAATATATTTAATTTTTTTGCAAAATTAAATTTTTATTTGTCTGCTGCTTTTTTTTAAATAAAGCACATTGTTTATTGCTTTAGTATTGTATGTGGAATGTACTTTAGATATAGAGCTTTTGAACATTTAGTTTAAGAATCTTGGCTTATTATGAATTTTTTTAATATTAAATATTAGATTTAATTTAGGAATCAAATCAAGTTCTTAAATAGTAAATTCTATTTCTATTACCTTTTGATCATAATTACAATAGAATTTCAAAAATGTGCATGCCGAAATATTTTTAAAACTTGTCTTATTATCCAAAAACCATAATCATTTTTAGTGCATGTGAATGTGATTAATAGAAATATACAATAAGAAGTAAATTATCTTTTTTGAGCTGGTCAGCATTTTTTTTATTAAATATAAATATACAAATTTGAAATGGATATATTAAAATTTATTTTGAAGATTAATCTTCAAATAGCTAAATCTTTTTGTGTTTCATTAAAAGAATTGTTCGAACAATCAAATTTTTTCCTGATCTTTATTCTCAATGAAAAATTATGTATAAAAACATTGTTCTGACTTTATTTCACAGCTCTTTAACTAAAAAATGTCATAAAGTAATTTGCAATTTTAGCTTTATGTTGGTAATTTATGATTTATTTACATTATAATTAAATTTTACTTAGGAAAATTTTGGCATTATATAGTATACATCTTTACTCTTTAAATGCTTGTATTGAAGTAGGTTCAATCAATCGGCTAGGTTGTGCATTTTCTTTCTATATTGTTTTTTATTTATGGTAAATATACTAAATAGGTCGGATTTTATTAAACACTTACAATTAATTTACATTATAGAAAATATTTTGTATTTAAATTGTAACTCAAAGTTTCTCTTTCATATTATAAAGATATTTATATCCTGAATATCTCTTACTTTTCCTTTTCTAATGATGAATTTTAATAATTTTAAGCACAAATTAGAGCCTATTATTCTTCACTAGATTTATAGGTGTCGAAATTGTGCTATATTAACTGCCTGTGCCTAATTTATCACAAAGTAACTTTTGTGTAAGCTAAGGCTGTTCATGCATACATATCAGAATCCATAATTTACATAGCATTATCAAGATAACTGTATTTTTATAAACAAAATTTATATATGTTTTTACTATAGATTGTGTAACCATTTAATACAATTTTTTTGTGCACGTTTGTAAGAATTAGTTTTGGCATCTTTGCTATGTAATATTTAATGACCTGCTAGGTTTTTTTTACATATTTTCGTTTTATATTTTACTTACTCTAAAGATGTTCTTTAAAGTGAGTTGAAATATAAATTGGCTGTATTTTGTTGGAAGTCCAAAGTTGGCTAAGTATTGATTCATAATTTTATTTAATATTTTTCAAAAATTGTTTGTTCGGCTATTAATACATGCATATGCTGTTGCAACTGTATTTAAATAAAAATAATTTTCATGTATATTTGAGAGTTCCCGATCCCAGTTACAATATGAAATGTAGCATGTCTTCTGGATTTCAAACCATTAATACAGATTATATACTAATATGATGAGAATTTACAGACCTGTTCTGATCATTGATGATATAAATTGTCTGATTGTACTTATACTAAATTATTAACAATGAGCACATGCTAAATTTGACAATTAAAAAGGAATGAAAAGCTCTAAAAATTGATGGCTTTTATTGTCTGAGTATACTGGCTATTAAATTTTTAATAGGGTAGTTAAAAATTATATACTAACATGATGAGAATTTACAGACCTGTTCTGACTGTTGATGATATAACTATCTGATTTTTTTTGCAGAAAAATCAAATTAATTTCCCAATTTTAAAGCCATAATGATGAAATTTTACAGACCTGTTCTGATTTTTGATGATATAAATTATATCTGACTATGGTCATATTAAATTGTTAATAATAAAATAGAAAATTTAACAATTAAAAACTAATACCAAAACAAATCAGTAAATTTCTGTTAGACATTAAATACTTAATTGAAAAGACACTATACATCAATTTGTTTCTGTTTTCTTAGAAATTTTATTGGGGTGTGAGTTTAATAAAGTTCTATAATTTGTATGTTATGTGATGAAAATGAACAGACCTGTTCTGACTTTTGATGAAATCAAATTTCTGATTGATACCAGTTTTAAAAATAAATTATGAACATTGAATGGGATATTTCTCTTTAATTGTGTGTAAAGAAATTATAAAATTCTTAACTTAAACATATATTCATGTCTTGCGTGATTATTATCCCTGTCTGAAGTTACTTGATGTTTTTTTTTGTCTGATTTTGGGTAGTGCTTGACAAAATAAAGAACTTATGTCTCTTTACTGGAGCAATATTGAAATATAATATAAACAAGCTATACTGTTTATTACGTATGTCAATTTCATACTGGAAAATAGTTCAGAATAGAAGCAGTATTTTATTAAAGTCAGGGTTTTTGACTTGGTTTGGTATTATGCCCATCTTCAATTATTTATTGACAAGCTAATCAAACTTTTTTATATTGTGTTTAAATTCAAAAATTTTCTTAGTCTTTTTTATAATAACTAATTTTGGATTAAAATTGATTCATTTTTTGAAATTTGTTTTCTATCAAGATTACCACAAGACAATAATTTTCTTTACATATTCTAATTACTTTTTAAAATTATTTTTATTACATGTTTTTGGGTTATTTTTCTAATTAATAGGATGTCAAAATATGAGAATTCCATGAATATACTTGCTAATGATGTTTGTTATCCCTGACTGAAATCACTTCATGAAATCCATTTCTGAGGCTAATTTTAAGCTGTGTGTTGATCAATATAAAAATGTTTTTTAATTATTTGTTTCAGTATTCATATGCAAACCAAATATACCGAATGAAATTACTTAAAGGGATCTTTTTTTAATTCTAATTTTTGAGCTGTTGCTTGATATAGAAATTTCTTACTGTGATTTTTTTATTTAATATAAATTAAATTCATATTCATAATAAAAGCAAATTTCAGAAGAAAAAATAACTGATGTCTTAGCCAATGATGTTTGTTATCCCTGTCTGAAATTTCTTGATGATATCTTTTCTGAGGCTAGTGTATCAGCTTCACATTGATTAATGTAAAAATTTCTTGTCATCGTCTTGTTTCATTGTTTAATCTAACACATCTCTGATTAAATTCATATTCAGAATAAAGGCAAATTTCAGCAAATATCTGTCTTAGCCAATGATGTTTGTTATCCCTGTCTGAAATTACTTGATGACACCTTTTTCTGAGGCTGATTTTAAGCTGCATGTTAATATTAAAATAGTTTTACCTATTTCATTATTTATGTCCAAGCCAAATGTAATCATCAAATGAAGTTATCTTAAAAAGTCCATAATAATTTATGTTAATTACTCCTGATTGATTATAACTACATATTCTTACCCATATTTCACTAGTTAACAAATCAAATTGAAATCTGTTCAAATAACAGCAATGTTTTCTGAGGCTTGTGTGTAAGCTTCATTTCGATTAATATAAAAATTTCTTGTCATTATCTTGTTTCATTGTTTAATGACTGAATTCATATTCAAAATAAAGACAAATTTCCGAAAATATAATTTAGCCAATGACGTTTGTTATCCTTGTTTGAAATTACTTGATGATAACTTCTGAGGCTAGTGTATCACCTTCACATTGATTAATATAAAAATTTCTTAACATGTCTTGTTTCATTGTTTAATCTAACACAACTAAATTCATATTCCAAATAAAGACAAATTTCAAAAAATATCTATAACTTAGCCAATGATGTTTGTTATCCCTGTCTGAAATTACTTGATGAAACCCTTTTCTGAGGCTGCTTTTAAGTGGTGTTTTGATTAATATAAAAGAGCTTTGCTATTTATGTATCTTCAGATATGAAGTTAACTTAAAAAGTCCGTTTTAATTTATGTTAATTAGTCCAGATTGATTCTTCAATCATATTCTTACCCATATTTCACTAGTTAACAAATCAAATAAAAATCTGTTAAAAAACCTCAACTCATCATGTTTGTTATCCCTGTCTGAACATATTCGATGACATCTGTTTCTGATGCTAATTTTCCGTGCTTATTAGCATTAAAATGATTTACTGTGTTTTCAATATTTATTGAATTTGAAATCACGTATGATAAATCATCAGAAGAAAAAGCATCTTTTAAAATAATCCATGAATATAGTAGCTATGTTTCTTATCCCTGATTATTTGTTTATGGCAACCAGTTTCTTCTCATGTTTTTCATTATTTGATAAGTACATATCAGATTAAATGTTTTCATAATAGAACCTTAAAATTCATCTATATTAGCCAATGATGTTTGTTATCCCTGTCTGAAATTACTTGATGAAACCCTTTTCTGAGGCTGATTTTAAGCGGTGTTTTGATTAATATAAAAATAGTTTTGTTATTTTATATTATTTTTGTATATCCAAGTAAAATGTAGTCTTCAGATATGAAGTTAACTTAAAAAGTTCATAATTGATGTTAACTAGTCCTGATTGATTCTTCAGTAACCATGTATTCTTACCCATATTTCACTAGTAAACAAATCAAATTAAAATCTGTTCACAAAATAACAGCTATCTTTAGAAAATCCGATAGTACCTTGACTTATGATGTTTGTTATCCCTGTCTGAACATACTTGATGACATCTGTTTCTGATGCTAATTTTCTGTGCTTATTAGCATTAATGATTTACTCTGTTTTCAATATTTATTGAACTTTAAATCACATATGATAAATCAACAGAAGAAAAAGCATCTTAAAAATCCATCTATATTAGCTAATGATGTTTGTTATCCCTGTCTGAAATTACTTGATGACATCCTTTTCTGAAGCTGTGCATTGATTAATATATAAAGTATTTGGTATTTTTCAATATGTTCATTTTGTATAAATCAAATAAAATGCATGATTTATATTAATTTTAATTCATCTTTGAGTTAAATTATATGATGTGTGTTTTGTAAGTAAATATTAAATTTCTGTTCTCTTATATTTCAATAATTTTTGTGCTTAAATCAAATCTGTCATTCATGTTTCATTGTTGATTGTGATCAAAATAAAGCAATTTAAAATGTAAATACCTTTCTGAAATTATTTGTCAATTTTTTTTGAATTTAATTAAAAACAAGGTTAAAACGATTTTTTTTCTCTAACCAGTTATTTCTTATCTCTTTTATAAGTTATTTTTGCTTTCCATTCTCTTTCTACTGTAAATGGAAGAATATTAAAGAATATTAGTACCTTGTTCATATGGGTCAGACATTTTTTAAAATTTGTATGATTATAAATTCTAATGTTCTTCTGTTAGTAAAATTTTCTTATTTTGCATGTCTTTGTTAAATGCACAGATTAAGAACTTTGTAACCATTTTATTGGATATAAAGTGTCAAACTGTTGTTACATCAACTTGAAAGTCCCAGGTTCATTTTGCATTTCTTGCAACTTTTGGGACTGTCAAACATTTATGTATAGAAATTGAAAGTTTTTTTTTTCTCCTGTTTCAAATAAATTTTATTTTAACCTAAGCAAATATTGAAAACTTTTGATACGTGTAATGAAGTTTCAATTTTCTTATTTGTATAATATTTTTGTTAAGTTATATTGCTGAAAGAATTTTTTAATATATTGCCTGAAATAAATTAAGCATTACATATGCAATGACTCTTTTTCAAACTAATAGTGTGTAAAGTTTTAACTAATCTTACTATTACATACTAAGGTGAAGCTTTTTTTTCTTTCAGAAACGGGAAAAATTGGAAAAGGAAGAAGAAATGAGAGAAGAAGCTGGCTTCTATGCTGAAAGTGAGAGTGAAGATGATGAGGAAATGAAAAACATAAGAGCCCTGGCAAAAAAGTGTGTATACTCTAATATATAATAAATTATATAATATATATTTATAAAATAAGTATAAAAATATAAGTATTAAATTTTTTAAATACTTATTTGAAATTGCTTTTTTAAAGGATTCGAGAGAAAAAGGGTATTTTGAAAATTGAATCACAATTAAAAAAGAGTGTTACCAAACCTAAATTGCCAAGAACAGCTAAAAAGGTTTTAATTTTTAAGCAGCCTTCATTTGATTTTTATATTCAAAACATACTTGTGGGTATTTTATAATTCTTTTATTTTTATTTATAATTTTCAGAGAACTCGTAGTGTCAGTCGATTAAGAAGTGAAATGAAACAACTGGGAGTTGAATTAGGAAGTGAAAAGGTATAATAGTGAAAATTCAGTGAATGAAAATTCTTGTTTTTATAGCTTATGTATTTAAATTTCTCTTTCTTGAATACTTAGACTCATTTTGATGATGCAAGAGTTGGTCGAACAGTTAGATCAGTAAAACGGAAAAGAGAAGACAGTGAGGGAAGAGTTCGTAGTAGTTCAAGAACTCCCAGAGATATGTCTGGTGTTAGGGATGCAAAGGTATTATTAAAAGATTTTATTCACAAATAATTTCCTATTATGTATATATAGATGGTGTTATGTTTCAATAACAATGGTACTTGTGGAAAGTTTAAATCGTAATACTCCTGTAACTTAGTTTAATTTAGCAAAGCAAATTCTGTTAAATCAATATTTTATCTAAAATTACTTTAACTTTTCTTTTTATAATTTTAAGTAGTATGTGGTTCTTACATTTTTAAGATTGCTATAAAAGAACTGTATTTTTCAAGTTCTTGGAGAATGTTTATTGTTTTGGTTTCCAGAAAATTTTATTAGAGAAATTGTTTCTCCTCAAATTTCATGCAATGTAGAAGCATCTCTTAAGAAGTAATATTTTGTCTGCCAGTCACATGATTTCATTTTTTTTTAGTTTTAGTGTGCAAATTGAAGTATAATGAATTTAAAATTTGAGTCTACTTTTTTATCATCCTGTGTAATAATTTCAGGCTTGCCAACTTTTACGCTAGATCACTATATTTTATGCCTTTGTTAACATGGAATATTTTACACATTTCTGTTCTCCATAAAGTTGAAAAAGAAAACTTTCTTAAAGTTCTATGACATTGTCTTGATTTTTCCTTTAACTATAGGGATAAATAGAAATATATATATATATATATATATATATATATATATATATATATATATATATATATATATATATATATATATATATATATATATATTATAGAAAAGGCTAAAAGAAACCATTGTTAAAGCATAAAACTCTTCCAAGTATATAAAGTATGAAAGATCTTTATTTTATTAAATCAAGAAAATTTTTATGGAATTTTTTTTAAATCTTTAATCTAGAATTTTTATTTTATTTCAAAGCTGTTGTAAAATTGTGACTGAATTCTGTCCAGATAACTAATTTAATGATAAAATTATTGAAATATTATTTCAAGATTGCAGTTAAGTTTTAGTTTGGTGTTCAAAATATTTCCTTATAAGTAGTTTTAATATTCAGTAGTAGTGTTTTATGAATGTATTCTAGATTCTATGAATTTAATACAACTTAAGATAAAATTTTAATTAATAAATCCATAATTAAATTTAATTAAAATGTAGATGCTAAGAATTTATTAATTAATTTAATTAAATTACTCGCTGTCTAGACAATTTAATTAATTATTTTAATTAATTAAAAATTTAAAATAAATTATAGTAAAAAATTTGACTTAATTAAATTAAGAAAATATACATCTGATAGATTTGTAATTTTGACATGAGTAGTTGTACTGAAGATTTTTTGCAAAAGTTGGCAAGAATGCAATTTGTCCATATCAACATGTTAATAAAAATTTACTGTCAGTTTTTAAATGTGAGGGGTTAATTTTTTTACCGTTTTCGAAATATGTTAAAAATAGTTATAAAAATGCAAATGGATTTCATTGTTTTAAATGTTCTTAAACTGTACAACAGTCCTGCTTTCAGCTTACTTATTGTATTTTAATTTTTAAAAGTTTTCTATAATGCTTAGAATGGCTTCAATCCTTAGAATTCTGCAATAATTCACTTTGTTTAGTATCACTTTTTAATTTTACATAGTAATTAAAGCATTTAAAATGTCTGATTCATAGACAGAAATGTAATAAATTTGTAAAGGATAAAAACATTGTTTCGTGATGAAGCAACTTTTATTTTCGTGTAATTTTGAAAGTTTCTTTTACTTTACAGATGCAAAAGAAAGCAAAGAAATTGGCTAAATTGTCTCAACGTGCTGGTAATATGGTGGGAAAGAAAGGTGAAGGTGATAGAAGAATATTGAATATGAAGCCAAAACATTTATTTGCAGGAAAACGTTCTACTGGGAAAACTTCTCGTCGTTAATGTCAATAGTATATATGTATATTATAAATAAATTTTATGTTTGTATTCTTATTGAACTTGTAAAGTATTAAAATTTGGATTATTTAGTTGACTAATGTTATGCTTTGTTCCATTTAATCATTTAATATGGATAGTTGATATCAAGTTATGATGTTTAAGGATTCTAGCCATATTAATCATCAACTTATCCAAATATTGATCACTGTGATTTATAACATTTCTTCAAAATCGTAAATAAATGTTGCTCTGAGAAATAAAAAGTATTAATATAAGCATAGATAATGTGATAATATTGCACTTATTAATACTTAACCAAGGTTTTAATAGACAAATATTTCCTATAATAATTGATGAATGGTTTAAAGTTAAAATGTCAATGCACACCAAAGCAGCTTTTAATGAAAATTCATTGGTAAAGTTATCTCAAGCCTTGCATTATAAATATTGGTGATTATTACTAAGTTTAAAAAACAAATATAAATATATGCGTATGTAACGTTCATAATACTCCCACTCTTGTTGATTTGTCAAGTAACTTACTGCTCTCTCTGTCAGTATCATTACTTTTCCCTTCTTAGACAAACAAAAGGATTTATATTTTGATCTGATGCCTATGAATAAAATGACTGAAAGTTAGTTCAGCTCCTAATATCTTTGTCCAATGAATATTTTATTTGCTTTACTGCATATTAACCTTTTCATCATTTTAAAACAAATTATGTGGTATGCTGTTAATATTTGTTCAAAAGCATTTTAAAAATGGTGTGCGATTTTTTTACATAATATTTTTAAATATTATCAGTGACACTCCTAAAAAATCCAATGTTTGATTTCATAATATGATACAGAAAGTGAATATACACTGCTGGACAGTTGCTAAGGACGGATCACAAATTGCAATGTAGCATAACATTAAGCGAGACATGAGGCCTAGTGGGAAAAAAATAGTTGCCAGACTGTTCAGACATTAGAATAAAGAATATTTATTGTTCTGGAAAGTACAAAAGCTGTGAAACATCTGAAAGGGAAAAAATGTTCATTTGATGCTGCATACGGAAAAATGGAACAATGCATCTAAAAGTCAGCAGGCACCTTGAAGAAAGGTATCAGTACAGGATATGTCCACCGTGGAGTGTGATACTTTGCACAACATTATCCACAGCAGCTGTTGAGGCAATTTATCTCGATCCTCTGGAAGTGCACGGATAAGGGTGTTCTTGTTTGTCGTAGGATAGTTTCGACCAGCTACTTGCCACCCCAAAGCATCCCACACATTTTCAATGGGGTTTAGATCTGCAGAACATGATGGCCATACGAGGCGTTGAATATCCTCGCTGTCTAGACAATCCTGAACAGCGAGTGTTTGATGACATGTTGCGTTGTCGTCCATAAAAAAAATTTATCACCGACAGCACGACGGAAAAGACGAACATGAGGAAGTAGAACTTCATTAATGTATCGTTGGCCCGTCATAGTCCCATTCGCAACCACATGTAAGGGCGTGCGGCCATTGATCATGATGGCGGCCCATACTATGACACTGCATGTCGGATATCGGTCCCTTTCCTGGATATTTTCTGGATGATAAGCAGTACCACTCTCGCGGCAGATCAGTTGGCGTCTACAATCCGATGGCAGTCTGACCTACTCTCATCTGAGAATAGTACGCATGCTCAGTTCAGTCCAATAGACCTGTTCAGTCCAATTGCGATCCTCACGACACCATTGCAAACGGGCAGTACGGTGCTGTCTGGTCAATGGAACAACACAACAGGTCTGCGGGCGTATAGTCCTCCCCTCAAACGTCTGGCAACAGTTTTTCAGGAGATCTGCTTTCCTGAGGCAAGAAGAAACTGATTTGCAACCTGCTGAGCTGTGGTGCGCCTGTTCCTTT
This sequence comes from Latrodectus hesperus, assembly GCA_037975125.1. Classification (NCBI taxonomy): domain Eukaryota; kingdom Metazoa; phylum Arthropoda; class Arachnida; order Araneae; family Theridiidae; genus Latrodectus; species Latrodectus hesperus. The sequence continues at coordinate 75,612,960 of CM075860.1, forward strand.
TTTCTGATAGGACGATATATCTGTCTTCTGCTGGCGTCATACTTCTAACACGACCTCTCCCGTGCCGCCTACTACACATTCCAGTAGTGTTAAATGACTTCCACAGCCGTGAAACAACGCTGTGAGCGATGTCGAAATCCCTGCAACATCTGTTATTTTTCGGTCTAATAATTCGGCCACGCATAAAATCATCTAAGTGATGTCGGGAAGACATGTCAAAAATCTCAAGTTCGTCTATTAAATCTTTCTTGTAAAACATGAAACAACAACTGTCCACACGCGTCAAAACCTTGAAGCTCTTATGAACGCTATCACGTGATGAACAGACGTGGAAAAAAATTTGCATACTCGTACTTCTTACTGTATCACGCACTTTTTCTAATTTTCTACATTTTGCTTCCTTCCATTTTTTCTATAGAGGATAGTGTTATCCATCCTTAGCATTTGTCCAACAGTGTATATATACACATACACACGAGAATGCACATTTTTGGTATATTCACACATACATGTATATATTTGAAATAAAATAAATTTTAGAGTTTACTCATTAGGATATAAAAAAGTTTAAAATCTATCTTGATCTAAAATTAAAAATCTAAAATATTTTCGTATGCTGAGTGCCAGTGTGATTTTGAACTTATAAAATTCAGCACAAATATGGAAGTTTCAGCAGTTTAATGACATTTTTCAATCAATGAAATTTATTTTACTAATACGAAATGTTGAGGATATTTTACTAAATAGATAGGTCCTGGTCGAATTTGTATGCAAAATGTGACCGTAATCTTAGATTTGGTCGTTTTCTAAACACTGTAAAGAGCTTGAAACTGAATTTTTAGTTTTATTTCATCCTTTAATGTATGTTAGATATTAGCTTTTGTGTGTTTTACTACATAATGTATCTTGAGGATTTTTTTTAAAAAATCCAAAAATAATCCTTAAAAGCATAATTTATATAATTATAAGCGAAGTGAAATATACATGTGATTAAAGTGAGATAACCAAATCGGCAACTTCCATCAGTAATTGCATTTGTAGAAAATTTATTTTAAAAAACTATGCCAAATGTTTAATGATACTGGATTAAAAGTACCTAAACGACTGCCTTTTTAAAAGTAAATTCTTTATGATTGTGGTTAAAATGTTACATTATGTAGAAATGCAGACACCATGCATTTATCTTATGTGTATTTAATGCGAACTTTTATCTAATAATTATGGGCATACTAGTCCATGTGTTGTGAATCTTAAGGTATGGTCAAACATTGGAAAATTTTCTAAATTCTATCAATTTGGGAGTAAATTACAAAATAATTTATTGAAAACATTCAGAAATCATTGTGTTAATAAAAGTTGTCCAAAGTTTGTCAGAGATGTTAGTGAACTAGAAATGTTTTTGAAAAACAGAAAGTTTATGAAATGGCAAAAAAAAGTATTAGATTAAAAGCTAATTTTTTTTTACCTATTTTCTTTTTTATAAATAAAGTACTGTGTTGAAAAAATTATTTAAAATGCAATTAGGAATCAGGCAAAAAACTTTAAAAACTGCATTTTTAAAAATGTTTTTATATTTCTAATGTATGAAAAGTATTTTGTTGTTTTCCCCCTTTAAAAAAAGTACTTTAGCTCTTTTAGCCTATCAGCTACTTGTTTGCGGTCTTTTCATTACATCATTTTCATGTTCCGTACTTGAAAGCTTTTTCATTCTATTATATACTCAATCTCATCACGCCATATTTCTCCCTTGCCTATGTGAAATTAATTAAAAGACGAGTTTTTAAAAGAAATTTCAGGTAGAAGAGAATTTTTTTCTCAGAGAATTTATGCACAAGTAACTCATCTTTGCCGAAATCATCAGGTAAATTAGCTTGCCTTTCCTCAGTTATGTTGGTTTTTTTAAAAAGCCTGCGTGTTGAAATGCTCTCGATATTGTCTTCGACATTGTTCTAAACATTAATTGACAAAGGCATTGCTCCTAAAAAGTAAATTTCATGCCACTCCAAATACCGTTGTGTGTCAAAAGATCCTACGATATTTTCTCTTAAAGCTATAGGTTACAAGTTGCATGAGGCACGAGAAACCATCGATCGATTTGAGATTCGCGACTGCAATAATTATCTACAGGTGGAACTGCGATTCTCCCATAAAAACCGTCGATTCGAGTCTTCTCTAATTTTCATTATGACTCCCAGTCCTCGAATGATAGCATGATACGCAGTTGATCGTTTTTGAATATTTTTTACTCATTCTTTGCTTCCTTTTTTTACCCGCATTGCGTTTATTACATTTAAAGCTTAGTGTTATTTCAGGTAAGATATGTTTAAAAACAAACCTATCTTTCACGTTGAAATTATCCTTTGAATCTTACTCTAAAAATTTTGATTTTAACATTTCTTTCATTTACCAAAATTTTATTCACAGTTCCACTTTCACCACAATTTTTTGAAGCTCAGATCGTGTAATGCTGTGAAATGCTATGTTCACACACACAGCTTCACAGTAAAGCAGTTAGATTTCTCTTTAATGACATTGCGATCAAGAATGTTCATTTTTCTCAGCCAAGCAAGCAAAAAAATTTTCCAGCTTAGGGTGCTTTACTTCTACAATATTTTTGAGATGGGGCACTTTTGTGTTGGTACTGTTTTTCAGTTGTTAAAATTGCCGTGAGGTTTTTTGGAATGAGTAATTTTTGTCTTAATATTTTTTCGTCTACTTCTCGTGCTTTCTTTTTCGCTACAAATGATAAAAACTCCGTTTCTTCAAGTGAAACAAATCTTTTAACTGAACCTTTTTACTCTTCTCCACAAACGAAAGCCATATTTTCGCCAAGATCTGAAAAATGAATGGATTACTTGGATAAATATAATCTTGATAGTGAATATATATATACATATACCGATGAAAAATGTGTTGAATAAATACCACAACAAAAACTATCGTGTGTTTATTAATTTGGAAATTAACTTCTTTTCAGTTGACTGATTTCTTTCAAAAATTATAATGCTTGCGGAGACTTTTCAGTATATTTTTCGTCATTAAAGAGTATACATATTTCCTCCCCCCATATAATTTTTATAAGCTTAGCTGCAAGATTTGTGTCTAGAGGTACTCTCGTCAAAAATTAGGGATTTAATTAATGGAGAAATAATTTCTTCCTATACCGAAAGATGAAATAGCATATGAACGGATTGGATTTGCATTAAATAATATTTATTTTGTAAACTACATTTGAAATCGGAAACAAAGAGAAAATTTATATAAAATAATTATAAATGTGTGTATAAATTTAATATTTTTATGAAATTTTGCCATACTGAATCATATTTCGGCTAAGAAACAAAAGAAATTTTCATTCTGAAATAATAATTTATAGATTATAATTATAGTAATTTATAGATTATAAACTTTATCTTCTATCAATACAAAAAATAAACGGATATTTAACTATCTAGTGAGAGTTATTGTTAAGCTGTAATATTTTTATATTGTTGCATTCTGAAAATTCTTCATTTATTTTAACACGATGTCGAATTTTCGCTAAAATAAGATTAAATTGCACCCGGAATAAATAAATTATAATGTGGATTGATATTCTTTGATCATAGACGTAAGCAGAATTTTAACTTCCCATTTTTCCTTTTTTGGCATATCTCGTGATGCAGCAATCTTTTGCATATCAAGTGAATAAGTTAATCGTTTTGGCTAGATGTTGTATGCAGATATTTTTTCGCATACATTATTAGGTAATACTCATGGTTTATACGTAACAATTCAAAATATAAATATATATACTTCAAATGTTCTCGTTAACATCTTATTGATTTGAACATTTTGTAATATTACTTTTTTTGGTGGTATTTCATAGAAGAGAATCCTCATATGCCACTAGACGAAAGGCAGATGAGTAATAAAGCTGATTGTAAAATTACTTCGAATAGTACAATCCGTTATGTACAAAATTATTTTCGTGCTTAATCACCATCTGGACTCGGCACAGGTGCCGTATAATCTAAGATTCCAAATTCTGAATGTTTTTAGCGATGAAGAAATGTTGCCAAGATGACGTATCGTGACGTGCGCGATGACGTAAATACTGGGGTTACCAACGTAGAATTTTCTGCATAATTCTTGTAGGTTTCCATATGTATGACGTAATAAAAGCCAGGTTGCCTGATACATAAGAAAATCCGCCAAAAAATCGCCAATCTCAGAATTTGGCATACTGGATTATACGGCACCTGTGCCTTGGACTCTCTAATGTTAATAATTATAGTTAAAAAGCTCCATCATAACAATATTTAAGGCAGAGCGCTATTCCAAAATCATTTGTCGCAGATATTATGCTAAATTACATTTACGGTTGACCCATAACCATAAAATATGATTAATTAATTTGTGGAAAAAACTATAGGGTCAGACGAATTCACACTTCCCACATAATAGATCAAATACACGTTTAAAAGATAATTGTGCATAACTGAATTTCTCCCATCAGCTGTTGTGTGGAACTGAATTTTTCATGGTATGAACAACAGGGATATAGGTTCTGCTGGCTCACTCGTAAACCTGAAAGAAGGATCATTGGAGAGAAATTTTAGCTGGCCAGGTCTATCCTATAATGCAAAATTTATTTCCAGCAGGAACTGAAATTTTCTACGATGCTAATGCTTTGATTCATGCATTGGGATTAATCAATCATGGTTTGTACGAGGATCAAGTGAATTATAAACCTTTGTCCACATTGTCTTATGACTTCAGTAAAATGGAATCGGTATAAATTATTTTAGAGTGTTCAATCCAGTAACCGATACCCTTCTCTAGCATATTTTCTGTGACTTTCATTGTTTCCATATATGAATATACAATGTGAAAGGGAAATAATACAATAAGGATAATACAATATTCTTCTAAGCACTATTCAACATTGCTATACACGATTCGACTTCTAATTAATTAAAACTGTACTGCATGTCAGAGGCTGTTCTACATATCTTCTTTATTTTGTTAACTATCAGTAAATTATCTCTCAAATTTGCCTGAGTAGCTTTATATATTATTCAACGCACTTGAAGGCTAATTTTTTCAAATAACTTTGATTCATATTTTAAGAGATTCTGAACTACTGCGGAAAACTTTTGATGCAAAAGTCAAGCCTTTGAACTACAAATAATTACATCGTATTGTGCTGATTATTGTTTCATCATATATATTCGATAATCATTTTTTGAAAATAGTTCATTTATTGGGAAGAAAAATCAAAAATCGTATTTTAATGAAAAATAATTTGTGTTGACATTCGAGTTTAAAATTTCCATTGAAACTTTTAAATGGGTTTAAATAATTATTAATTACTCTTATAATATAAATATGATATATGTGAGTAATTATTATAATATGAAGATAATTTTATTTAAAATAAGGTTTTTAAAAAGTTAATTTGAGAATATTTTCTTGGTTTCGAATATTTATAATGATATTGGTAATTTTAATATTTTTATATTAATCCTTAATATTGTTAAATATAATGCATTGATTTTATTATTAATTTAATCTTTTGTTCTTTATCAGATTAAAGTATGACATCAATTTTTTCTTTTATTTATCATTAAAAGCTACTGATGTTTACTGTATATATTTTCAAGTAGGAAATTTTTATGTGCTATAAATCGTTAGTGTATGTAAATTATGAAGATTTTATGTAAATGATTATCAAAAAATTATAAAGATTTATTTTGCTGAATTGCTTTGGAGACTTGTCAAGAAACTTACCGAATATCAAAACGAAATTGAATAAGTATTAATAACCTTTTTTTCTTAGTTTATATTGTTACAAATTTATAAATAATGATTATATTTGTCTTAAAATATCTCAGACAGATCAGAAATTCTCACATTTTGGGCAAAAATTGCGGTATTTAGACGTGTTGTAGTTTAAAAGCGGATTTCCTAATGATTTGGCGACTTGGCGACAGTTGGCGAGATTCTTGGCGACTTGGCGACGGTTGGCGAGATTCTTGGCGACTTGGCGAGAAATCGATACTTCTGGAAACATCCATCACCTAAGCTCTAGGACCAATATTTTTCGAGATAGCCTAGAAGCTTCCAGAACCTTGGCGAAATTGGTAGATTTCTCCGCCAAGTCAGGTATAAATACCGCAGCCCGACATGGAAGAGTCAGTTTTGTGAAGACAGTCAGTGAGTGAAGACGATTAGTTGTGACTGCTAGTTGTTCTCTGTCTGAGGTATTTGAGACCTGTGATTGGAAGCTGTTTTTTTATTATATCTGACGAATTGTAGCTGTATAATTGTGACTGTTACAGCGGGAATTTCGTTTATTTAGTGAAGTTCTTACGAATAAAAGTCTTGTGTTCATTAAGTGGTTGCTTTATTCAACTCTCAATCGACACGAACCTGTGAAGCTCGGTACAACTGGTGTCAGAATCGGGGTTGAAGAGTTGATGCAGCGTGTCACAAGAAAAATGGATATGGATTTAATGAAAAGTCTTCTCGAAAAATTAGCGGAGCAGATGGCTGAGATGAAAGCTGGACAAGAAGATATGAAAACCGAGATGAAAGCTGGACAAGAAGAGATGAAAACCGAGATGATGAAAGAGATAAAATCTGGACAGGAGGAACTTAAGAAGGACATTGTAAGTGTTAAAGAAGAATTCTCCAACATCATTCAGGAGAAGATGAATGCAATGGAAGATAAGGTAACTTCAGTTGAAACTAAAGTTCTGGAGATAGAAGAAAACGTTGAAGTAGCATTAGACAATATGAATAAGAAGATTGAAAGCTTGGAGAAGCAAATATCAAACAAACATGAGGAACCCAACGTGACATTTGTGCCTTCCCTAGCCAATATTAAACTCTCAACATTTGATGGGAAATCATCCTGGCAAGTATACAAGACCCAGTTTATGATGGTAGCGGAAGCTAATGGATGGAATCCCCGAGCCCAAGCTTTTCACCTGGCGGCTTCTTTAAGAGGAGACGCGGCTGACATCCTCGAGACGCTTCCGGAGGAGCAGAGGCACGATTTCCAAGCCCTATCGAGTGCGCTTGAGCTGCGGTTTGGAGATAAGTGCACTAAAGAATATAGCAGACTACAGTTAAAGTCCCGCTATCAAAAAGCGGGTGAAAGTCTTCAAGAATTGGCTGCCGATATTCAGCGACTTTCCCATCTAGCATTTTCGGACTGCCCAGCTGAGACACGTCAGGATCTGGCTCTCCATCACTTCATCGATAGTGTGAGGGATCCGGAGATACAGAAAACACTTAGACTCGCCGATGTCAAAGATATTGGATCTGCCCTAGTCTACGCACATAAGATAGAGGCTGCCCAGCAGGCCGCGCGTAAAGACCGGCACTCAATCAGAGCCGTCTCTACTACTGATACGGACTATGATCTCAGAAAGCAAATCGAAGATCTGCGGCGAAAATTCCGTAACTTAGAATTGAGTAAAGGTGGCAGAAACACGAAAATTCAGTGTTGGACTTGCGGTGCAGTCGGACACGTTCAGAGAGACTGCCCGAAACGAAAAAATGGTGGAAATGATCTTCCACCACAGCAGGGAAACTAATATGTGGCCATCTCGCGGGGCGGAGATGTCCAGAGAGTCAGAAGCCCCATTTCAAATTGTTTCACATTTCTTCCGTAAGTAGCGGCGACAACGGACTTTTCGTTATGGGACATGTCAACGAAGTTCCCTGCAGAATGATAATCGATACTGGAGCCAACGTAACTATCATTAGGACAGATTTGGCTCGCAAACTTGGTGACAAACTCATCTGGACGCCGCCCTGCATTACCCTCCAAACTGTGACAGGTGACAAGATTAAAGTGCATGGAAAAATAAATCTAAACATTGCATTTGGGAATGCCGTGTACCATCATATGGCATATGTCGCTGATATAAATGACGAATTTATTCTCGGATTGGACTTTCTCAAAGAAAACCATTTCAAGTTAGATTTTAAAAATAATGAACTACACTCATGTTCTGAAGACATAGCGATTTTTAAGACGAAATATTCAGATATTAAAACAGTCCATCATATAACTGCGAAGAGTGAAACAACATTACCACCAAGAACTGAGACAATAGTTTGCGGAGCTCTTTCAGAAGATAATAATTTTCATTATGGATTGACTGAATATCCAGATTCCGACAATAGCGTTAAAGGAGTACTAGTGGCTTCTTCACTCGTCGACCTTTCACGAAATGTAATCCCGGTAAGAGTTGCTAATCTAAGTAATAAGGTAAAACTTATAAAAGAAGGAGAAGTGCTAGCGACTTGCACTCCAGTGACCTGTATTAACCGAAATTGTCAAGCCACACTATCTGAGCCTCCTGACACTCTAATTAATGAACTCCTTCAGAGAGCAGAGTTAGATGATAAACAGAGGAATGCTGCAAGAAATTTATTATTAGAATTCGGAGATCTCTTTTCCAAGAAATCAGATGATGTTGGGCGAACCAAATTGACGCAGCACCGAATCAATACAGGAAATCATCCACCCATTAAACAACATCCGAGAAGATTGCCATTCGCTAAGCAGGAAGAGGTGGATAATCTTCTGATGGAAATGCAGCAGAATGACATTATTGAGCCATCAGAGAGTCCTTGGGCTTCGCCTATTGTTTTAGTTCGGAAGAAAGATGGTTCTACCCGATTCTGCGTTGACTATCGTCGGTTAAACAACATCACTAAAAAAGATAGTTACCCTCTTCCTAGGATTGACGATACACTTGATGCTTTATCCGGAAAACAATGGTTTTCGACTTTGGATCTCAAGAGTGGTTATTGGCAAGTAGAGATACATCCTGAGGATCGAGAAAAGACTGCATTCACCACAGGACAAGGACTTTGGCAGTTCAAGGTTATGCCATTTGGGCTTTGCAATGCACCTGCAACGTTTGAGCGCCTGATGGAGACAGTATTACGAGGACTTTCCTACGAAGCCTGTTTGGTATATTTGGACGATATCATTATTGTAGGGCGCACATTCGAAGACCATTTAAGAAACATCCGAAAGGTGCTGGAAAAATTAAAAATGGCCAACCTGAAGCTGAATCCTTGCAAATGTAATTTATTCCGACGTGAAGTAAGCTATCTGGGACACATTATTTCTGCTGAAGGTGTAAGAACAGATCCTGAAAAGATCTCCGCAGTCAAGGACTGGAGTCGTCCAAAAGATGTCCACCAATTAAGAAGTTTTCTTGGACTATGCACATATTACAGGAAATTTGTTAAGGGTTTTTCAAGTATTGCCAGACCTCTTCACAAGTTGACAGAAGTTAAACAGAGATTTCTATGGACAGATGAATGTGAGAAAGCTTTTAAGCAACTGAAGGAGGCGTTGACATCTTCGCCCGTTCTTGCATATCCCCAGCCCGAAAAATTATTCATTTTAGATACGGATGCCAGCAACGAAAATATCGGAGCTGTTTTGTCGCAAGAAATTGATGATAAAGAATGTGTCATTGCTTATTGGAGTAAATGTCTATCGAAACCAGAGCGGAATTACTGTACAACCAGGAAGGAATTGCTGGCAATCGTTAAAGCCATAGAACATTTCCACCATTATCTCTATGGAAGAAAGTTCTTGCTCCGGACAGATCACGCATCCTTAACCTGGCTTTTGAATTTTAAAAATCCGGAAGGACAGGTAGCCAGATGGATTCAACGACTCCAGGAGTTTGACTTTGAAATACGTCATCGCAAAGGAACTCTTCATGGAAATGCTGATGCACTATCAAGGAAACCGTGTAATGAAAGCTGCCGATATTGTTCTAGAGTAGAGAAGAACTATCAGCTGATAAATACTTCGGTACGCCAAGTTACTGTTTCACCTCCATCAAAACCAGACCCATGGAGTGATAAAGGACTTAGGGAAGCCCAAAAAGAAGACCCAGATATAAATCCAATTCTTGAATTGAAAGAATCTTCCAGTATGAAACCAAGTTGGCAGGATATCTCCACCTACAGTCCTGCTACTAAGCAATATTGGGCTCTTTGGGACTCACTCCATATAAGAAATGGTGTCTTATACAGGAAATGGGAGTCCGATGATGGACGTAATTTCAAATGGCAGCTTGTTCTTCCAAAATCAAGAATTTCAGATGTTTTGAAAGAATTGCATAGTAGTTCAACTGGAGGCCACTTTGGAGTAATGAAAACTCTACAAAAGGTTCGAGAACGCTTCTATTGGAGCAAAACTAGACAAGATGTAGAGAAATGGTGTCAATCTTGTGATGACTGTGCGGCACGTAAGGGACCAAAGAAACGTAGCCGAGGAAGGTTGCAGCGGTACAACGTAGGAGCACCTTTTGAGCGAATAGCATTAGACATTTTGGGTCCTTTACCACGATCTTCAAATGGCAACAAATACATACTAGTTGTCATGGACTACTTTACTAAGTGGCCTGAAGCGTTTGCAATCCCCGATCAAGAGGCGATTACAGTAGCCGAGGTTCTAGTGCATCAATGGGTTTCCAGATTCGGCACACCCTTACAAATCCATTCTGATCAAGGGACAAATTTCACCTCTGTTGTGTTTAAAGGGATGTGTCAAATTCTCGGAATAGACAAGACGCAGACCACGCCACTACACCCACAATCGGACGGCATGGTAGAGAGATTTAACAGAACCATCTTGAATAATCTCTCACTTATGGTTTCCAGAAATCAGCAAGATTGGGATTTGAAGTTACCGCTGTTTCTGCTTGCATATCGCAGTGCTGTCCATGAGACTACCGGATATACTCCTTCACAGATGCTCTTTGGTCGCGAACTTCGTCTCCCTTGTGATCTTCAGTTTGGTCGTCCACCGGATACATCTTCATCGCCAGAGGAATACCTTCGAGACCTTCAGGCACGTCTTGAAGATGTCCATAACTTCGCTCGAGACCGAATCAACCTGACGACCGAAAGAATGAAGACAAGGTATGACACAAGAGCGACAGGACATGAATTTCAAGAAGGTGACAAAGTTTGGTTGTGGAACCCGATTCGACGTAAAGGACTTTCTCCAAAGTTGCAAGCCAACTGGGAAGGTCCCTACACAGTCCTAAAAAGACTGAACGACGTCGTGGTTCGTATAAGGAAATCATCTTCTTCAAAACCAAAGGTAGTACATTATGATAGATTAGCTCCTTATCGTAATGTAGAGTAAAAATTAGTAGACCATGGTCTCTTTGTAAATAGTATAGATAATTTTTTATCTTTTCTATTTTTTTGTATTTTTAGTTGCTTGTGTATGTAATGTATCCTCTTGAAATCTAAATTCTCTTATATTAAATTTGGCCTCCTACCAGGGGATTGTACTGCCCGGGACGTGCAGTCCTTGAGAGGGGGGCAATGTTACAAATTTATAAATAATGATTATATTTGTCTTAAAATATCTCAGACAGATCAGAAATTCTCACATTTTGGGCAAAAATTGCGGTATTTAGACGTGTTGTAGTTTAAAAGCGGATTTCCTAATGATTTGGCGACTTGGCGACAGTTGGCGAGATTCTTGGCGACTTGGCGACGGTTGGCGAGATTCTTGGCGACTTGGCGAGAAATCGATACTTCTGGAAACATCCATCACCTAAGCTCTAGGACCAATATTTTTCGAGATAGCCTAGAAGCTTCCAGAACCTTGGCGAAATTGGTAGATTTCTCCGCCAAGTCAGGTATAAATACCGCAGCCCGACATGGAAGAGTCAGTTTTGTGAAGACAGTCAGTGAGTGAAGACGATTAGTTGTGACTGCTAGTTGTTCTCTGTCTGAGGTATTTGAGACCTGTGATTGGAAGCTGTTTTTTTATTATATCTGACGAATTGTAGCTGTATAATTGTGACTGTTACAGCGGGAATTTCGTTTATTTAGTGAAGTTCTTACGAATAAAAGTCTTGTGTTCATTAAGTGGTTGCTTTATTCAACTCTCAATCGACACGAACCTGTGAAGCTCGGTACAATATTGAATCTAAATTACCAAAGTTGTATTGTTTTTTGTGTATAAAAATGGCGTTTCTAAATATCTAATAAAATTATATCTGATATTTCACTTACATTTTTCAAAAATAAAATGTGAATTACGGAATCGGTAAGATTATCTAAATTAAAGTTTACTGTAAATAAGAGTGATAATTTATTTTATTAATTATTTAAGTACCCCAGGCACCACACACATGTATTCATAACCCAGCTTTCAAAAAGTATAATTTAATATATATATATATATATATATATATATATATATATATATATATATATATATATATATATATATATATATATATATATATAAAATTTCTATTTCTCATAATAAATAGAAGAAGCTATTTTCTTTCTTAAAAGTAAATCGGTTTCAATTGTAAAATAAAAAGAATGGTAAGTTTAATTTGAAATACACTTTTATACATAATATTAAGTGCAAGGATTTGTTCACAGTTATGCACTTAGTTCAGACCAATTATTCTTTATGTGTTGTATACATATATTAAATTACCATACCATTTTAAAATAAAGCCAACAAAAATTTGTCAGAAACAACATTAATCATATAAATTTTCATACTTTAACTTATATCTTATAACTTGGAAGTATTCATCCTGAATACCAGAAATAACTTAATAACCATTTTCTCAAAGTTATGCAATTGAAGTTTCATTGTTTTGGGAAGTTCTTTATTACTTTTTCCACGAATGAATTCTCAATATTCTGACACAAGCGAGTCATCAACATTCAGCAAACTTTTCTGGGACATGTTACAGTTTCATCGTTTGATTTATTTTTCTCGGCTTCAGTCATTTTTGTTTTCTGTTCTTCCCTTATCGATCGCATGAGGTCTAAGATGTTACCAGTGCCAAGGCCAAGAGAACCGGATCGATGGATCACTTCAATGAAAAAAGTTTGCCGCGAGAAGATTGGATGAGCAAATATCTGCATGAGATAGCTGTAATAATAAAGAAAAACAACTTTAGTCGAAGATTTAAAATTTAGGTATCATTGTTATGTTTTTACTAAGGAAGGGGCTGCTCTAAGTATTTTGTTACAGTATAATAACATGCTCAGTATTGTATGTTATAGTAAGGAGTTTTAAAAATACATTTACAGAATTCTGATATTGTTGGGTTAAATGAAACGTAATTAAGAAATTTACAGTATTTATGAAAATATAAATTTAATAATTGCTTAGAGAATGCATAGTTTTAAAATAATTGATAGGGAAAATTTAAATTGACGATGTTTTAAAAAGAAATTTTTATATTATTATTTTTTTTTTCAAAATTAAATTGAAGATAATTTTGTTTCTTCATGGCAAAAATATAAATTTCAAGTTTTCTTAATATTTTAATTTATTCTAACTAATGTTTAAATAGTAACGTTTTGAGTTGAAAGTGAAGAAATAATAGTACAGTTTTTAATTTAATTGAAAATTTTCCAAAAGTACTGAAAATCAGCAAAAATAAATGTGCGCACTTACATGCTCTTATTAACACAAACCTTAGTTTAAAACAGGTTACTACTAGAGAAAACAATGTGAATATATATGTATAAATTTTTTAAAATAAGCATAAATGATCTTAAATGCTTTTACAAAATTGATTTTAAAAGTAATTTATTTCAATAAAAGAGAAATAAGAATTTTTGGAAGTGATATGTTATTTTATCTATAAAATTTTTCAGGAACTCAACATATCTATTCATACATAAATTTAGAAGCCATTAAAATAAAGCTATAATTGACAAATGTGAAGGGTGGTATGAAGCTTTCATATTTTAGATTCATTTCCAATTAATTTTTTTTTATTTAAGAGAAAATAATATTTACAATATTTGCGAGAGTTCTCAATTTTAATGTAAAAAAAAAATGTTTGAATAATATACACATGAATATTTACTTCAGTTTCCCACTTTCAGGGTCTGGTTCATCTGTGTCCAGCAAAATTCCGTGTTTTCCTAATAATTCTAAATTTTCGCCAGAATCTTCTACCTGCTTAATCTTTTTCATCTTTGTAAAAATAAAAAAAAGTGGGGGGAATTAGTTTATTCTGCATGAAAATAATTTAATGCAAATATTTCAATGTTAAAAAACCTAAACTTATTTCTATAAAATCCTGTAAAAATAATAATATAGGAAATTTTCGTAGACTAGTATTTCTATAAAATACTTTATAAAATCAAAATTTATTAGAATAGATTGTTCTATATAATTTTAATCCTAAAACATAGAATTATTTATTTATATTCAGAACACACTAATCTATCGCTTTGAACAGGATAGTATAAAATGTTCATTTTAACACATTTATGTTGTAAAAAAGCTTACAAAATAAAAGATTTAAATCAAAGATCAAAAACAAATATTAAAGAAATTAACTGTCATTTTTTTAAGCTTTTTCAACAAAATGTATTATAACATTTTATAATATAATATTCAATGTAAATAAGAGATTCACATATTTTTAAATTGAAAGTCTAAGTTTTTTTTATTAAACTACAGAAGTCCTTCTTAGTTCGCGCCACTTCTAATAATTGATTTCCCATCTTTTGTGCCTTGGGTTAGGCAAAATCTTCATCTTATCAATATTCTTTCCTATATTAGATCTCTCTGTGATCTTCCGCAAGCAGTTCGATTGAAAAGTCATAGATCAATTCGTTCAATACTCAATTTCATTAGGTATCGCGCCCATGTCTCATATTAATATTTAATAATATTTACGTATTATATATTTCAATATTATATCTTTTGTGTCATGGATATTCTCCAGAATTTTCTTTTCAGTGATCGTCATAGACTTATTCTCTATCGTTTCCGAAGCACAAGTCAAATAATTAAATTTATATATCAAGGGAAAAGTAAAAAAGCAATTTCTAGAAAATTTGGCGACATTATAACTTTAAATAATATTAAACTGGTTTATAAGATATATATATATATATATATATATATATATATATATATATATATATATATATATATATATATATATATATATATATATATATATATATATAATTCTAATCAAAATAAAAAACAGAAGAAAGGTGAAAAATTTCAAATATCTAGTTTGTATTTTGTTTTTATTATTTTAGATTATTCGTTCTTCGCGATAAACAATTTGATGATTTAGTAGGAAGTAAGATAATGCACTCTATAAAGAAACGTTAAAGTATTTAAATTCAATTAAGTAATTCAATGCATGGCATAGGTACCGTATAATCCAGGATTCCAAATTCTGAATTTTTTGGCGGTGAAAAAATGTTGCCAAGATGACGTATAGTGACGTGCGCGATGACGTAAATGCTAAAGTTACCAAAATAGAATTTTCTGCATAATTCTTATAGGTCACCATATATATGACGTAATGAAAATGATGTTGCCAGATTTATAAGAAAATCCACCAAAAATCGCCAAACTCAGAATTTGGCATCCTGGATTATATGGTATCTGAGCCCAATGCATATCTATTACTCATAACACCAAGAAAATATTTTCATGTTTTTTATGATAAGATGATCAGATTTTACTTTCATTAGTTTATACTGTGCCATGTATGTGTATTTAAACGGTGTTTTAATTACTTTAAAAAATTTAAAATAGAAATGAAACAAAAATAATTGCAAAAATGATATGGTAATTAAAAAAGTGATTTAAAAATTGCAATCACTGAAACATATTACAAACAATTGTAAATTCTTACGTTAATGAATGAAAATATTCAGTTGCGATGAATCGTTAGCGAATGAAATTCTTGGAAGCTATGATTGATAATGCCGATCAATTTATTAAAATATTTCATTGAGAAAAGTGAGTCACGCATTGGAAACTGAATTTGAAACTTGATTTAAATTTATTTGATTGTTTTGGTAGTGTAGCAAAATAGTGGCAATATTACAATGTGAATCATCAATATTTGGATATTTTAAATTCAAAATATTATAAAAGATTAGAGTATAATCTGCTTTATAGTCATTCATTTGATATAATTAATATCATAAACTATAGCTAACTGTATTTAATATATGAATGGGTATAAGTGTATTGTTTAAAATTATTTTTTTTATAGAAATATCACCTCTCAAAGAGGATCACTATAAAAATTACAGGCAAAATATTAACATACCTCTGAAATTCTACATCTTTTTTTATTGTAATTAAAACTTTAAATTTTAGTCCTGTTGACAAAGTTGTTGAAAAGGGCTCCACGTCAACAAAAAGTATTTACAGGTTCTCAAAATGATTGATTTTGATTACTTATATTTCTTATCTTCGTTTTATATCAATAATTTTATTGTAAAATGAAAGATAAATTAAGTATATAGAATGCGTTTCTTGGTTTTTCACACCATACGTAACTTACATTATTTATAGTTAAAAAGTTGTTATTTACATTTTTATGAAAATATTTATGAAAAAGATTTTGTTATATCAAGACAAGACTTTTCGATAGATATTTTATTTAAATCACAATGAGGTTCCTCTGAATTTACCATTTTTCTTCCCCATTTTGCATAATTTTTCAATGAATTTTTTTTTTATCATAGACAGAAAAATCCGGCACTTTAATTAGTTGGGCCTAATTCAGATAACAGAAAGATATTGAAATGTTGAGGATATAAATTGGTTCTTTTTGTATTGAAATAAAATAAGATGGAGAATTATTATAATTTCTGACTTAAGTCAAAAATATGAAAATATTTAATTGTAATGAAAAAAATTGATTGCAAAATGTGCAAATGAGATTAACTTACATCTCTGTAATATGCTTTTGGTGGTTTTCGAAAGTGGCACCCCAACGAATTCATGATTCCAACAGTCTGACAAATGTTTGTAGTACTGACTGCAATGTGCTCCACTCCTGGTCCGTGATGTTCTCTTAGAAATGTCTCAACATTGCAATCAGCTGTGGAGAAAAGAAGCGGAGTAAAATAACGCAAAGATTTCCACATATTTTAACTAAAAAACATGCACTGCGTATTACAAGAAGTTATCTAATTTTTAAACTGTAAGGAAATAGCACTATCATGTTAGCATTTATGTTCGTAGAAATATTCAAGTTATGTCAAATAATGTTACTAGATGATTTAGCTATTAACTTACAAAATGAAAGATGTAAAGCAAATTAGTTTTATTGATATACTCTTGTGCCAAATAAATCTTTAAAGGGAAAATTTTCAGCGCATTTATCGCAGTAATTCTAATAATCAAGTTGTGAAATTTTGCATGATTGAACACATAAAATTTGCAGTTACCTTTTTTTTTACCTATGTACTACATATTCTCTACAAATAAAAATAGCTTGTTATCGCTTTATAACTTAAACTTGGATTCATCTTGCTATCGATTACAGCCGTCTAATTGATAAATCTATTAACATGTCCACTTCAAACAATCCTTCATATGCACTTTGTATGCTGGTTAAATGATTCTTAAAGTCATTGTTATGGAATGGTTGTTTCAAATTTCTTATTTTAATATCGCAACGAAACTGAGCGCTATTCTTAAACATGAATTTTTAAATTGTGCATTCTTTCATTTTATTAGCAAAATAGAGCATTTCGAGTGAGGAGCGTCTGACTTGCATATTGTAATAAAGTAATAGATTAGTACATTTTGTTTAATGCATTCTAATTTTATAAAAATCTGCTCGTTTTTAAACGAGTTACTGTTATTTTTATGATTATTACATTATTTTTGGAAATTTGGATTATTCCACCATGTTAAGATTTGATTTAATAACTGACACAATCAAGATTTTGAAGATCTTTTTTGATAACTTGATAGCATGGCATTAGATAAATGTGAACTCGACTTAAGATAATATAAATATATATACACAGATATAATATTTTACGAATTTTTCACGATGACTGGCATAATATTCTTTTGACAGCCATTGTGGAGTTGCATTAACCACTATGTGTAAACATAACATTAAAGTGACAACCCAAATTTTACTTACCATATCTTTGGTTTTGTGCGAAGTTTATTCCAGAGTGTTAAATATTGTAAGTCATAACATATAGTTTTACGAAAATCTTTACAATTTCTCATTGATTTATGTAAATGGTCATCTAATATAAATATTTAATACATCCCATTATCTAGTAAATATATTTTGGCTATACTTACTCTGTCCGGGCAAACTTTCTACGACGACAATCATTACGCTTTTGGGGTTTCGCGTAAGACTCTTTTTCGCTTTGCCGGATGGAGGGAACATGAGAGCTGTCTCAGAACATCTAAAATATTCCATCGCTCTCAATCTCAACCCAACTCCGTCTCCAATGATCAATCCTTCATCTTGATCATCATCCCTAAAAGAAAATAAAGTATGTTTTAATATTTGTTAATAAATGGAAATTTATTTTTAGAATCTTTAATCACATTCGAAACCTTTAGTCATTTTCCATTTGAGTACACACACTTTTGCTGATCTGGCAGCTAAGTGATTAGGTCTCTGACATTCTGTTAAACACAGCTCTACCAGCTTGTGTGGGGATGTTTGTGGTTTTCTACTATAAACGTAATTTTAAATCAGATTAGCCTTGTTGTGGGGGAAAAATTGACCATAGAATGACAAGCTAAGCCAAATCTGAATATGCACTCGATCATTTGAAAAACATAGCTATTTGAAAATTTCTGTTATATTTCGATTCTTTAATATGCATTTGATTGTGTTTAAGTCTGCAAACGAGTATAGTAGTAATTTTCAATTTAAAGTAACCACATGATAATAATTTAAATTATACTTATGTGCAACAGTATAATCTGTAAATTATACTGTTGCACATAAAGTGAAGTAATATCTTGAAAGAAAAAATCATAAGATTCAAAAGTCCTTTTACTCAAAGAAAATACTTACAGTTTCGCTTACAAACCACCATGATGCAAAATAATTATTATTACGTAAAACAGAAATTATGTAGTATTTAGATAAATCAGGGATCAATCAAATGATACTTTTTTGTCTTTGAAAAAGTAAAATATACTTATAAATTCTGATTATAAATGTTTTCTTAGGACAAAAATCAAAATAAACAATCTGTGAAAGCTTTTAATTATATATTGAATACGCCATACCTAAATATAAAATTCATAGCATTTTGCCAATGTTATGAAGAGAAAAACAAAGCTTGATGAAAATATATATCAATGAAACATTTAATGAATTATTCTTCGTAAAAATATATCCCTCACTTGTTTTTAGTTACTTGTAGAAGCAGTTACTCATGTTAATTAGTTTTTTTTAAATGTGTGATTGAAAATCATTTATTTTATCTGGAGACAAATGTGTATTTCGTATCATTGATATTAATAAAAAAAGATTTCCACACACACAATTTATTTAAATGATGATCTAAATTATCTGAAATGCTCAAGAGCCTTCAGTACAGAAAATTATTATTGGTTCACAACCAAATTTCTTACGTTTGTTTTCGTGAATATGGGCTACGATTTTTGGAAGCTAAAAACTAGGATTTTGAAAAATAAAAATCATATATTTTAACCGATAAAAGAAATAGCAGTTATTTTTCGGAAAGAATGAATAAATTTCATTTTGTTATTTTTGATAAATGACTACAAAATATGAAAGAAAAATTACTGGAAATTTGAATAGAATTTGAAAAAAATAATTGCAAAAAGGAATTTTCCTATAAACCACGTTAAATTACTAAACTGATATTACATGAAAAAAAAAATCAAAGAATTGAAATATTTTTATAAGTAAAATGAGAAAAGAAGCTAAACACATATAAAATCCTAAATTTCCATTCACTGTAACATTATATCACTAGAAAGTGATTAGACAGGTTCTTTTGTTATAGCGCTGAGAATTAAATTAATGTAAAGTGTTATGGAAATAATAGGATTATGCATAGTTATTCAACTCAGTAACTAGATTTTCGATATATGCTCCAAAATTCCGTTTCTGTAGTCTGGAAAAGTCCTAAATATCATTTACTTTTTAATGAACCTCATAACGAAAAATCACATGCAATTAAACAGCATGAACTAACTATTTAAAAGTCATCTGGAATAATACATATCGATTTCGTAGTTGTATTGTTGCGTAATGTTTTGAGCAATTAAAAGGGTGCAGACCTCTAAAACAAAGCATAGTATTCTATCAATCATCTAATTTCAGTTACTTAGTTAAGAAATTCGTGAACAGGTCTCCGTATAAAAGTAGAATAAAAAGTCACAGGTCTCGAATGATGGAAACAATCAAAGAAATAAGGTCATATTATAAATGAGAATGTAGAGTCAAACAACATTAGAATTTTTGTTCCTCGAATCAGAGTATATTTCAAAGTATATTGGTAAACGTGTAATTTTCCCGTGATTGTAATTCCGTGTAATTCCAGTTTGTGAGCATTTCTCTGTTCTTTTTTTTTTTATCAGGAATAAGTTTCATCATTTCACAGTTAGGAACATCAACAATAAACTAAACAAAAATAAAAATTTCATAGTATTTATAATCAGAATTTATAGAATTGCTTACATGTTTGTCTCAGAATGAAAAATCTCATCGAATCAGACTAATGGAATATGGTCACTTTTTGCTTGGCTGTAAGGCAAAGCATTGTCTTATACCGGAGACAGTTGTTTTACGCCAATTGGAAGACGAAACATTGTATGCCCTTGCAAATGACTTTTTATTCTTGCAATATAATTTATTGTTAAATATATAATTTTTCTTTGAAGTAATGTGTCCTTCAGCAAAAATAAATAAATTCCGAAAATTCCATAAAATATGTTCGGGCTTATAAAGATTAAAAACAAATGATTTTCTCTTTTATTCATCAAAATTAATAGAGAAGTTTATATACTCATGAGGTATGCTAGTTCGTATATATTTTTTACACGATTAATTTAAAAATAATAAAAATGACAAAATATTTCTTGTTTTCCTGTGAGCCTTCAATTTAAGGTTACTTAAGTGATTAAAAAAGCGCACACTCTCTCTCTCTCTCACACACACACACATATATATATATATATATATATATATATATATATATATATATATATATATATATATATATATATATATATATATATATATATATATATATATATATATATATATATATATATATATATATATATATATATATATATATATATATATATATATATATATATATATATATATATATATATATATATATATATATATATATATATATATATATACATACATACATATAATTTCGTTTTAGATTTATGCTCTAGCATTTCTTCTTGTCACTGAACAATAAAAAGTTTATGTCATACCTTCTATTACGTCTATTTTTAATGAAAATTATTTCTAAAATCATCTATTTTTATCATACGTTTTGTTTTACTTGTTTGTGCGAAACGATCACTTTTTCCGCTTGAGAGCTAATTTGTCCGGGTCATACTTTTTAAAATAGAACCTAAACAAATATAAGCACACACGATCAAAGAAGGTGTCAAACATACAAATAATTGTACTGAAAGTAAGATTCGTGACAATTAGTAATTAGCTCTCTTATTTTTTTTATATTAAAGATATAATATTTTACTACAGTTAGTTTAATACTTTAATTTTTGTTTCATCAAAATTAATGTTGACATTAATTCATATAAAATTGCTTTAACAGTATTTCGTTTTTTATATATGATAAATAAGTACTAATCATATATAAAAAACTTAGCATGAATACAACTTATTTATCTAAAGACTTTCCAGAAGAAGTAATTTCAAATGTCTTAAAACAATTGGTGATATATATATTTATTTTACGAAGTTCTCAACCTTGTGTTCTGTTGCAAAAACTAGTTTCGCCACTAATTTGAATTTTTCTGGACATTTTAATTTATTTTACTTCGCAATATAAACGAGATTGAATTCTGATGTAAGTGGTATCAAAAGTGTTACTATTTTTCTTGATGTCCTTGAAAATATTACAGATTTAATATCGATATTTTCGAATACTTTTATATGATTCACAATATTATAAAAGTTTAATTTAAATGTCATATTGTCTTTTACCAATCAGTAAGATAGTCACAAAATTCTGTATTTGATACTAATTTTGATATTTCTTATATATATATATTATATGTGTGTGTATAAATAATGGTTACCTATATAATGTTATCGTTGTCTGGGCTATTTTATTTCAACAAAATTTTTCTACGGATGCGATCATCATAATGTTGCTCATTAATTTTCATTTTTCCTCATCCATGCCTACATATGGAGTATTAGGTATGTATTTCAAGATTGTACTTCAAATGGCAATAAATATGGTTTCAGTGGTTTCATGTGCTCTGCAACTTTATTGAGAACTATTATATTCTTCCAGTTTTACTCTCCACTATAAATTTCATATTCCCTCCATTTTCCAGAAAAATAATAATATTGTTTTTATAGTGTATAATTACGGTATGTTTCTCACATGGATCATGTATCAAGATTTCAAGCTCAACGATTTTCGAATAAAATCGGATTTCAGTTTTTGAAAAGTATTTTTTTTTATTTTTTTTTTTTTTGCAAATCCTATGGAAGACCAAAATTGAAAAATGGGATTCTAACGCATTATAGTAGGCAGCCTAACATCTGGAATCTGTTGCAAGGTTTTTTTTAAACATCAACTGAATATTTGGTATCCGGGAAGACTTTTTGTAGATAATAGGCCATGATTTATCTTGCAGGTATAACTGTAAATATAGTAATATGTCACGTTCAATATTTCGTCCATGTTTAGTTTAATGTCAGCGGCACCAGTCATTGTTATATTTGTCTTTAAAAACGTATCTGATTTCAACTAATCTAATGCTGTGAAGATATTTTATTCATTGATTGTGAAAACTGATAAAAAAATTACTCGCACTTTCAAGTGGGAAAATAAAGAGAAAAAAAGAGTTTATGCCGGGACTTCTTTTGCTATCAACCTACTTTTCTTCTTATCTGGAAAAATCCCCACAAAACTCGTTCAATGCGGTTATCGTTACAAATGAAACCTTACTCTAAAACGTTAAAAATGTACAGAAAAAGTCTCTTATTTCATTAGAAAACTTAAGCAACAAGTGCAGTTTATTATCTGGATAATTTTTTTTTCATTTATGAGTAAAAAATCATTTTAGTTAACCATGAAATGAATTTTTTTATAAATTTTTTTTTAAATTTTGTAAATAAAAATACTGATATTTTAGAATTTAGAACTTTTTAAGAGTACTCTGATGAGAAATGTTTTCTATGCTCTAGTCTACGGACCGCTGGAATTGAAGCCTTTGAACATTTAGATGGGATCAAAAAGCCTTAAGTGCAAATCAGACAGTTGAATTGTAGCTATCTAGTATTTTATTAAACAGTTTGTGGTTTCAATTTTTATATCAGGATAGAATATTTGCATTCAGTTGAAATATATTTTAAACTTTAAATTCAGATCAAATTAGCCCTTGTGTGTAAAAAGGGACTATAGGAAGACAAGCAAATCAAATTGATTTTTTTCTAAATTGATGAAATTGAATCAATTATTACTTTCAATAATAAATCTCTATTTAAAGTAATATTTCTTTCAGAAGAAGAATAGTATATAAATACATGTACATTTGTTTTAATTTCATACATTCTTATTTTAATTCATTCCTTATAATTTTACGATGAAAAATATACATCATAAAATCTTATATAAAAAGTAGGATTTTTTAATTCTTTACATTTAGAAATGCGTATGTTATTACATTGAACATAATTCAATTTCCAGTCGAAAATTAAATTTTTTTTTCTAATGCCCGGTTGCACTTAGGATATACCTATTCCGAGTTGTAAAGGGCGAATGTTGTTGTCGTCCTGTACCAGCTAGGCTGGTAATATGGGGTGCCCTGCTGTCCACTTTTCCAACTGAACCATATTTAGGTGTGGAGTCCGACTTCCTCAGTACACACATGCCATAGGTACGCATTTATAAGGGTAGGCAACCATTCACAACTCATTCATACAAGGAAAGGACAAAGACTGGATAGATAGAGAGAAAGTACATCCATGCCCGAACTGGGATTCGAACCCAGGACCTACCTATTCGCAGTCAGGCACGCTGATCTCTAGACAAGTTGTGCGGCTAAGGGCGAATGTGACGGCATCTAATTCAGTGGGGCACCCAGTGGGTGTACCATCTCCATTCCGAACGTGGAGGGATAAGGAAATACATACACAGAGATAAAAGGAGCATTCATGCCCGAACCAAGATTCGAACCTGGGAGCTACTGCTTCAAAGTCAGGAACGATAACCACTTCGCCATCGGTTGGCTCGAAAATTAAACTAAAAATAGTCTTTAAAATACAATAATGACCTTCAAAATAATTGTTTTTTCGTAACGAAATGGGATTTGAGTATCATTTTATGTGAAATACTTAATTAGCATTAAAATAGCGATATGTTCTGATTAGATGATGCACGATAAGATTAATTTACATGAATCATATATATATATATATATATATATATATATATATATATATATATATATATATATATATATATATATATATATATATATATATATATAGAGAGAGAGAGAGAGAGAGAGAGAGAGAGAGAGAGAGTTACTCTCTCTTAGAAAGTAATGTGAAAAATGGCATGAGAAGACACCACTTTACGAAATATGCATTGCATTAATCGTAATTTTTTTCTAAGGCTTCTTAAACTCATGGTTCAAAAAAACACGCTTAAATTTGTTATTTTAATAAAAATTGATTTTTTTTTACTTTGTTTTAAAAGCATTGTTTGCTTTTTCTAGCTTGCTAAAACTTTTATAAGTCATACTATCTTCCATTTTAACACCGGCTAATCTATAGCTAACGACTCAAAGTTATTTCGAGACATTCGAACGTTAATCTTATGTTGCCCTTTGGAGGTACTTTTTTCTTAGATAGTTGGCTAAATTCACGCTTCTCAAGGGCTGAAATCTGAAAAATTCTCAAGCATCCTGCAACTGCAATAGCTAACACTTATTTTTCATAAGTGGCTGAGATCGAATCTGAGATTTTTTACTCCGAAGTTCTGTCATTTAACCATTGTGTTCCATAGCCTACCCATATCCCAGTATCATACTATTGAACAGTTAATCATTGAATATCAAATATCCGAATAGCCTAAGAAAATTGAGAGATCTTTGAATATCTGAGCGTTTTGCGTTTCTAGAGAACTTTTTATAGATAGATAAACTGGCTGTATTCGATTACCGAAAGGAAAGAAACTTCATGGCACTAATTCTGGTAAATGTGCACCCTGGATTTTCTATTCCAAAAATTGCGATCTAATGATATATATCATAATTAGGTCACATTAGGTTATAAAACATATTATTATTCGGTCTATTTTCTTGATATTAAATTATATAATATATCTATTTTGTATCTATCTATTTTGTAAGAATCTATTTTGTATAGTAATACGATGTGGCCAGCCGATTGAAAATATGCAATTTTATAAGGTCATTCACAATTCCTGACATATTTGTTACAGAATAAATTCGCAAAATCACGTGTTGCATTTATTTAATGTTATTTCACTGGGATTTAATTGTTAAAATTTATTTAATAGGTGTAAATAAGAAAGGAAAACAGAATGTGAGAATATTTAAATTTTTTTAGAAAATTATAATCTGTCCTTATACGTAGTTTTTCAACACAAATACATTTGATTGCATTATTTTCTATTACATTTTTCCTAAACTTTTGTAAAATAGTGCGTTTATAAATTCATCAAAGTTAAATCATTCAAAATTAAATGACAGTTTGCGGACTGCCCATATACGTAGGCAGTCTTTTAATTTAAAATATATTCTGATCGCATCTTGTTTTTGCCTTTCTATTATGTACTCGTACAAAATTGTGTTTGCGTTCCATGCATTCTCTTTAAGTACATCTCATCTTAAGATATTTTAGAAAGTTTGACAAGCTTTAAAGGTTTTCAAAATTTCGGAAGTAATATAGTAAATTTAATATTAACTGAAGAACATCTAATTGAACTCTCGAGTATTAAGAAATTTGTAGTTACAAGTACCTAATAAGTATGTTATTACTAATTTCAAGAAAGTTTTATTAATAAATATTTTATTTTAAATGCTACGTTGTTTTATTGAAGAAGAATAGAAATGTTGAACTAACTGTTTTGCTTAGGAGCCGTAAAGTTTCGATGTCATTTTCATATCTGAATTAACAAATATTGCGACATAAATTACAGCGCTTCTTCAAAA
Organism: Latrodectus hesperus; assembly: GCA_037975125.1. Classification (NCBI taxonomy): domain Eukaryota; kingdom Metazoa; phylum Arthropoda; class Arachnida; order Araneae; family Theridiidae; genus Latrodectus; species Latrodectus hesperus. The sequence goes on from CM075860.1 coordinate 75,639,202, forward strand.
AATTTGATGATTTTGATTTCTTGTTTTTGATTAAAGTTTTTTATTCTTAGCGAAAAAAATTTCTTAGCCTTCGTAAATTTCATTTTAATCTAATCCAAGTTCAAACTGGAGTAAATAATTTTGTAATTTATATATAATTTCGGGAAATTTTTTCCTCTGTAATGGTAATTTTATTATTAAATAAGCAGCATGTGATATTATTTATGTATGAAAAGTCATTATTATGAATAATAAATACAAAGTTTCGTCACTTTAAAAATTACTCCAGTTTCAATATTACTTTAAACTTGTTTATTAATTTTCTCTTAAAGGAAAATGATTTAGACGATAGTTTAATAAATTCAATAGCCATAGGGAAAAATTTCAATTTTATCAGTTTACATTAAATAAATAATAAATATAAAGCCATTTTTTATTGAATGACTTTTCGTCAAAGATAAATGATTATTTGCTTATGGGTTGGCTTGGGCAGTTTCTTTTCCTCTTTTGGGTAATTCTTAGTTATTGATGCATTATGGAGAATTAATTTTTTTGTAAAACAGAATTTTTGAGGGATAATTATGTCTTTTATATTTCAATAAATGTTTCCAATGATCATTGTTTCGGAAAGTTTCTTGAAACAAAAAGTAGAAAGTTGGATAAGTACATAAATAGTTATTTTTCTTTCTTTTTTTATATCTTTTCCGTGCTCATGTATTGCTGAGATTATTGTTTGCTTTCAAAACTTTAGAAAAACTTACTTTTGATTATACGTTAAATAAAAAAAAGTCAGTTTAACTTGTACTGTAAAAATAGTGCAATGCGTGTGTACTTTATGAAGTATAATTTAAATAAACATTTTGAGAAAATCAAATTTCTTATTAGATAATGTACAGAATTCCTTTGGTTTATGTAATAAAACATTTCTGTTTAACTTATAGACTAAGGTTTTATAAGAATTTACAACTAATTTATTTTTGTAAATAATGAAAATAGTGCCTTGATGATATTCTTTAACATTGGATGTACATTTAATATAAAATTATGAAAAATAACAATAAAATAAGTAAGAAAATAAAACAAATATTATTTGATAAATCTAAAATATTATTGCATTTTTAAAATGTTTAAATTTGATTTTGTAGAAAAGTGTGAATTTGCACACTTTTTTTATTGTGTTACCTAGTTATCAGAAAGTAAAATTACTAACCTTGATATACTGACAGCTTGCATTCCAAAACAAGCTTCATAGAAATTGAGAATCCCAACTGAATCACCGCGTGTGCAGGCTAAAGTCACATGATCGATGTGTGTCACCAGTTTCTGAAGTTTTTCTGATTCCGGACACTGAACCTCATCGCTTACAAATTCAAATCCAGGCAAAAATTGTCCTTTGTATTGGGTTCTATTCAGTAAAGTGTGCACCACATTTCCAACGCACGATTTCACCACAGAAAACGTGACTTCACCGAACTCATCTCCCACTGTAGTTGGTTCGATGATGACACTGCCACCTTGCGAACAAATTCTGGATGTAATCGCTGCCACATTCTTGACATTCAGAGCAACATTAAAGACAGTGTCTACACTGTGTGAGGGTTCATCCTCGCAGCAAAGGAGGCTCGGAAAATCGGTGCGATCTTGTTCTAAATTTCTTCTTTTATCCGATGTTCTTTCAGAGATTAAGAATCGAGCTTCTCCTAATTCAGTGAGGATTTGCTCACAGACAGATGTTTTCCTCTTTGCAATGACCTTGAAGCCGAATCTTCGTAAAGAATCTAGAGCCACGAATCGATCCTTGACGCAAAGCTCTACGTGATGAACCACAGCCATTAATGCAGCTCTAACGCACTTCAACTATAAATGTAGTTACCACGAGCTTCCCACTCAGCCAACTCCTGAAATGAAATATAATAATAAGCAAATTTATTTAACATTCAGTTTTAATAGTATTAATAAAAATGTTCATTGATTGATAAGACTCTAGCACGGATACTTGAAATTCTCTTTTACCCTACTCTTTCTGTCACGTTCTATATTTATTCAATATTATTAGTATATTCTATACTAATAAGGGAATATATATAAAATTTATTCAATAAATAACTTATGAATTTACTCGTAAAGATCCAAAACAAATGTGAAGGATTTTTAGATAAATTTAGATTAATTTTATAAGCAACATATTTCATAAATGTTAATTGTTTTTTTATAAGCAACATATTTCATACATGCTAATTGTTTTTTTTATAAGCAACATATTTCATACATGCTAGTTGTTTTTATTTTGCTTACGATAATATAGTTTTGTGGAAAGTGCCATGGTTTTAAGTCAAAATAGCTTAAATTGTATTTAAGTCAAAATAGCTTAAAATGAATAATTGAATCGATGGTTAACAATTAATCATTGTGATGTGAATCTCAAACGCGTGTCTTTATTTAATACAAATGAATGTTTGAATTAAAAATTTTTTAACACTTTTAATAACTGCCGATGTATAATATTTTATTGCTTCCAGTTTAATACATTTTAAAGAGAGATAATTTCAGTGATTTTTAATTAACACATTTTAAAGGATAGATTTTATATTTATCAATTATTTCAGGGGTTTGGTAAATAAAACGGTATAATTATAAATGTGTTCTATCGTTTGTAAGGAAAAATTCGTGGCGTTTTCAGAGTTTCATTTCATGCTGTAATATTATTTAATATTATTATATAAAAGAAATTAATCTAAAACTCCAATTTTTTTAATTAATCATCCTTTTAAAATTTATGTATCATTTTACATAAAAATAATATAGTTGGGCGATACATGTTACATATATATATATATATATATATATATATATATATATATATATATATATATATATATTATATATATATATATATATATATATATATATATATATATATATATATATATATATATATATATATATATATATATATATATATATATATATATATATATATATATACATATATATATATAACAGCAAACATTTTATATTTTTGCGTCCTCGATGTGGAAATGTGATACATACAGAGCACATTTTTACTTATATATTCTTACTGTAGTTTGCTAATATCAAACTCTTATTGTAATCAAATTTTGTTTTTGTAACATTTATTTCCCCTTTAATATTTAATCATACAGAAAGAACACAATTTATGAATAAAAACATTTCTTTTTTTGCAATCAATGAGAATTTTCAGAAGAAATGAGAACTAATAAACTTCGAAAAAATGTTTTTTCATATTCTCGCAGTAATACTTGCTACTAGAACTTGGTATAAAGCTGACATGATTCTACCGTTTTACAACTTATAACATATCTTCGCACTTATTAGTTTTTTCAAGTAGTGAATCCTAAATTTTAAGATCTCAAAGCTTATTTCATTAATTATAGATAACAAAAAACAAAAACATAACAAAAAATAGAAACAAGTAAATTTAATATTCAATAATTTTTCATTATTACTTTTAGAAATGGCAAAAACTAAGCATTTTTAAAACATAAAATTTTAATTAATACAGTAAAAAATGATGCAAAGTATTATATCATAAAATAATAGTGATTATTTTCAAATGCACATTTTTTAAAAACTTAAGTCTGCGAATATTTTGTAATTAAAAAATAGAAACAGTGTCTGTTTGTTATTGATTATCACTCTGCTAGTGTATTTATTATGAATATTCTAAAGTAATCAAAAATAAAACTTAATTTTTTTCATAGTATAAAAATTAACTATTAAATTTTTTCAAATTTTTCAAATCTGTCAAAATTGAATTCAGAAGTTCGAGGAGATTTTATTTTATATTAAATAAATTAGCGTTACATACTTTTACCTTTGTCACAATTTTTTTCAGTTGTTATTTGTTGTAAACAATCAGTATTTGTAAGTAACCCTTTGACTAAAACAATTTATTGGATGCTATCATTTAGCAGGTTCTTATTGTATTTAAAAATTGAGATTGATTTTGTCGTAGAAATTATTTTTTGTTTAAGTCATAAAAATGCAATGCTTTAGAGTGATTATAGATGTGTTTTCATAATAATGTTCACCTAAACAGCTATAAAATATTAAGAAATTGTTAAAATCTTAAAAAATAAATAATAATAAGAAACCGTAATGTAACTCATACTGTATCATATGTATTATACGTAACAACACATAATTATGACTAGCAATTATATTATGATGAATTGAATTTACTCAATTTAATTTTATTGAATTTATGCAAACTGGTCAATAATTTCATTTAGCATTTCAATAAATTAATGTAGTTAAATTTTCAACAACTATTAAAAAGTATCAAAATTTAAATTATTTTGCAATATCAATTATTTCTGCTATTTATAATCCATTAGTTTAGGTCACTTTTATAGTACAGAATTATAATTAACAAAATTTAGCTAACAATAAAATTTTAAAAGTAATTTCTTTGCCGACCATATTTTTCCTTCTATAACTTATTATTAAATTAATTTACGTTCAGTTTGGGTAACTTTTTTTATTATTTCTTACATATTGGAATTCAATTAAAAAAAGAAACTTATTTATTTTAATAAGTATGTATGTTCAATTATCCACTAGGTTTGGTAATTACATTTCAGCATTCGTCAACAAATTCACATATATTACCAGATAAACAAGAAGAAAAAATGCTTTAAATTGAAAATGATAAAAATCTTTTCAAAATTTCAGAAAAGAAGAGATTTTGTTTAAATTATTAATCATATTTTTAGGAGAACACAAAAAAAATATAATAATATTTTACATAAATTCGATTTAGATTTTTTCATATGGGTAAACAATTTCATTCGCTATTATTGAAATACTTTATTATAATTAGTATTACATAAAATAATTTCTGTAAAACTATAGGTAAAGAGAAATATTAATTAAAAATACTTCTAAAATAAAACATTTTATTCTTTATAGCTTTATACAAAAAAAACGTAATAATTTAATTAATTATTTTAATAATTATCTTAACAAAGAGAAGTATTTAAAATAATTTAAAATGTTATTACAAGAAGAATATTTTTTAGGTAATATCCGGGTTGTGCAAATCAAATAAGGTTCAATCAAATATTGCAACTCAAGCAATATCAAATAAAATTGGCCTCACATAACATGTAGTGTAATTAAATTAATATGCTATAATGATATTTTTTGTCAATTCATAAGCAAAAATAAGTTAAATATACTATTGAATACTTTGTAAAACAGGAAAATATTAGAAGCCTTATTATATATTTTCAAATACTCTTCTTTCAATAACTGAAAATTCAAATTGAAGTTTTCTGAAATCTGTATGAGTGATATCTGTATAATAACATGATTAGAATTGCGAAATTTTATTATTATTTTTGATTATATACACATATATAAATTTAAATCAGAAATTCACAGTTTTGAAAATATCTAGATATTAAAGTTTGGGTTACCCAGGTAAAAAGTGTATAACAATGTTGATTGAAATATTATTTTAGGATATGAAAGATTTTACTGATGAAAATGTACACACAATCAAGATTCAGATTTTAAAGTCTCAAATCTTTTATAGTATCAGAAAGAATCGTTAAAATCCATTATATTGAAGGTATTTCACCTTTTTCCTCGAATATGTAATACATATGTATATTTCTCGTTATATTGTATAGTACATACATATATATATATATATATATATATATATATATATATATATATATATCATAAGTAAGATAAAAAAAGTCAAGGGTTAATGCAATATAAAGATGCAAATTATTTTAGAAATTTACAAATAAAACATATGAATGTGTAAAGTAGTTAGAAAGGAATAAAACAAAAGACACTTTTTCAATAAAGAAAAGGTTAACATTATAATAACAAGAGGAATCATTTGGACTAGCCAGATAAGTATTCAAAATACGGAAAAAAACGAAGATGAGAATAATTGGAAAAGGGTTGATAAGAATTAAGTTAAAATTTTAAATAACAAAAGAAAAAGTTTTAGGATATTAAGAAATAGTGGAATCTTCTCACACTTTCATATTTACATATTCTAAACACACATTTCAAAGAATAGCATAATATTTTAAAAAATGCCATTTTATTTAATACAAACGATATTTCTTATTTTTAAAATAATTTCTTTTAGCTTGTATTTATTATAAAATTCATTTTAAATAAAAAAATGTGATGTTTCTTATGCATAATACAAAAAAAAATTAATTTTTTTAATTTAAAATTTCTGATGCAGTTACATTGTACAAAGTTATCAATAAAAGGTAATTGATCAAGTATACCCGAAAATCAGGAATTTGCTGATTTGTCTAATATTCAAATCAATCATAAAAAATTTGAACATTTCATTTTTTTTAAAATAAAGCTATGCAACACTTGTGATTCTAGCTATTTAAAATTTTTGCACTACTTCTTGTAAAAACTAAAAATCTTACATGAAACATTTTATCTATGAATACTCGAATATTTAAATTTTTGCACTGTGTTTATTTTATTTATTGCAACTTCATCAGATTTTTTCTCAAAACAAAACTTTGCGCTGGATAGTCCACTAATTTATATATATATATATATATATATATATATATATATATATATATATATATATATATATATATATATATATACACACACGACTGAAATTGTGAATTGTGTTTATGGAGCCGATATTGTAACAGCTAATTACGTGCAGTTTTGGTTTGGTTGATTCCGTTCAGGCATTTTTGATGTTAACGATGCACTTCGCACTCTGGCATATGTATATATCGAAATAAATAAACTATAATGTATGAGATATAGATATATAGTAATTTGGGGAAAAAGAAGAGAAGTTTTTTCGGTAGATGGCTGTAATGATCGATATCTCGTAAAGTATCGATCAAACAATTTCAAATTATCTATGCTCATTGTCAAGGTAACTTTTCACACTAAAAAAGTTCTTTTGCTGTTTTTTGTTTGGTCCCTTCTGTTCTGAGTTACAGGGTGTTAAAAATGGAAGTTAACAAAGAGAAAATTCGATACATTTTACAGTTTTTCTTTGATAAAGGCGAAAATGCAAGCCAGGCGACTGAAATTGTGAATGGTGTTTATGGAGCCGATATTGTAACATCTAATTACTTGCAATTTTGGTTTCCTCGATTCCGTTCAGACATTTTTGATGTTAAAGATGCACTTCACACTGGCAGACCAATCGTTGAAAATGTCGATAAAAATCACAGAAATAATCGAAGCTGACTAGCATGTTAGTTATCGTAGCATCGCCCAGGAGTTAAAGATTGACCATAAAACAGTTTCGAACCATTTGCGCAAAGTTAAATTAAAAAAAAGCTCGATGTTTGGGTGCCACACCAATTAACACCAAAAATATGATGGATCGAATTTCCATCTGCGAAGCCTTGGCCAAACGGAAGGAAATCGACCCAGTTCTTAAGCGGATGGTGACTGTGGATGAGAAATGGGCTACATATGACAATGTTGTGAGAAAACGATCGTAGTCAAAGCTCTGTGAAGCAGCTCAGGACTATCGGCCAGGAAGGCTCTACTGCGTATTTGGTGAGACTGGAAAGGAATAATGAGTTGCTTCCGTATGGTCTAATACTAAATTCTCTACTGTCAACAACTGGACCGTTTGAAATGAGCGATATCCCAGAAATGGCCAGAATTGGCCAACAGAAGAGGTGTAATGTTTCATCGGGACAACGCCAAGCCACACACGTTTGTAGTGACTCGCCAGAAACTCTGGGAGTTTGGCTGGGAAATTTTAATACCACCTTATTATCCGAACCTGGCTCCAAGCATTTACTATCTTTTTATCGCATTTCAAAACTTCCTGAGTAATGAGAAATTGGGATCAAAAGAAGATTGTGAGAAACGATTACTGGAGTTTTTCACCAGTAAGGACCAAGACTTTTATGAGAGAGGCATTATGAAGCTACCTTTAAATTGGCAACAAATTATACAACAAAACGGTGCATATTTGACCTAAATCGGACAATCCGAAACATGTTAAATAAAATCTTGAATTTCACGTAAAAAGATATTAGATTTCTTTTTCCCCAACCAATATAACACCACCCATTGTTGTATCAGGCAATGTTATATCCAGTCGCATAAATTTTATAATAGTTCTATTTATAAATTTTCTCACGTTATTTCCTTCAAATTAAAATATATTGCGAAAAACAAAAGCAAGTTCTTATAAATACAAGAATTATTAACTAAGAAAGTTTCAGGATTTTTAAACTTTTAAAATTTATTTATTGCATTGTTGCAAATCTTATTTGGTTTAAAAAATTCAATTTGAAGCTACTGAACGTAATAGGTGGTATGTCACTAAATTAAATATTAAGATGATTGAGAATATTTCCATACACATCTAAGGTAATATCAAAATATTAATAGCGTAAAATCTTTTTAATTAATCTTAGAGATTATTTTTTTATTTCAAGACTACCTATATAACCCTGGTTAGATTGGTAGTTATGATAAATGCATTCCTTGTAAAATACTTATAAGTTTTAAAATAGTAACCACTTTGAAATATTTATTTCCTAAAGGGATAAAAGCCCTATTTACTTTTTATGAGACTGAAACTTAATTTTAAACATTAAAATTTTATTTTCTAAAAATTTTTTGACAAATTGTAATGATACAAATTGTATTTATTTCAATGAAACACGTAAATTTATAGTGTTACAGTAGATAAAAAAGCAGAATTTTAAAATTCTATTATTTATCTGTAGCTAACATTTCCATTTTCTATAACTTTATGAAAAGAAATTTTTAATGCAACTCAATTAGAAACTAGAGGATATGAGATTTACCACATACAACATTTAAAGTCAGTACTGCAGCACAAAACAATGAATTTCATTAACAAAAATTGTTCTAAGAAATTTTGAATTATGGATTTTAATAAAAATAATAATTTATATGCAAATCATTATTTAAAATATTTTACAAAAACAAATCTAAAATTCCTGCTCTTATTTAAAATCTTATACAGGAAAATTAATATTATAGTTAATTGAAATTATAATTATTTGAAGGAAAAGGTATATTTAAAATGTGTACATTTTGAACTAAATTTCATATAATAATGATTACGAGTATTGTTTCAGGTTTCTAAAAATATGTGATTTAAAAAAATTTGACATTAAGGTTCACCAAAAATAATGGTGATTATTTTTAGTAAATAAGCTCAGTTATTTTTACACTGAAAGAAAATTATAGGTTTCATTAGAACAGTTTATTTAATTTTTATTCAAAAGTTATACACAATTGAGAATTCCCTGGGAATTTATACTTCTTATTTATGCTGCGATGGTTATTTTATTTTGTGTAATTAACATTTACATTTCTCTGTTAATAATTAATTGTTAATTTATTGTTAATAATTAATAATTCTGTTAATTTCTGTTAATAGTTAATATTTTTCTGTTAATTTTCTGTTAATAATTAATATATCAAAACAATAAATGTTGATAATAATATATCAGTAAAAATTCAAGCTAGATAAATAATTATTACTTAAATGAATTTTTAATGAAAAGACAGAATTAAGAGTTGATCATGAAACTATTCAATTAAATAAAAACATTTATAATGCCAATGAACATTTCGTAGATAAAATAATAAATTGATAATCTGACTTACTGGAATGTTACTTGCAACTTACTAATAAGGAATCTAGATATTAGAGACTATTTTATACATTAGCACCACCTTATAAAAATGTTAACTATGGTTAATCATTAAATGAAGTTTCATAATTAAAATAATTTAACCTGGAATAGTTAAAATCGGAGAGACATCTTACCGCGTGCAGAACGAAATGAAGTAAAACTTGTTATTTCTAGAAGTTTTGTTTGAGCCCTAGGAAGAAGAATAATACTTGTATGTTTAGGAATAAAGAGAATACGGTAAGTTGCTGGCGAAAAGAAAGAGACGAGTGGTGGAAACTATTTGCAACGTTTTCATTGGTTCTCTACGGAAAGCAAGCGATTGCGACAACTTGCCTTCACTAACCTCAATCGAAACGACCTCATAAGGGGACCGATCTTCCCTGATCCAATGCAGCAGAAAGTGTTTGCAGAAGGCGATCGTGCACCGCATAGTTGATGAGAAAGTGGACGCTGACGACATCAAAGACTTCAGAGAGAGTTCTTGGAACGACTGCGTGTGACAGATACGACGTGAAACAAACAAAACAGAAATAAAAAACCAAACTCCGCTATCGGACTTGAGTGAATGTTCAGCAGGAGAAGAATAGCTAAACTCAGCAAGTAGTTGAGAAATTCTGTGAACATGTCAGGGTTTTAGTTAATCTGCATAGCTATTTCTGTTCAATGGCAAGCGTGACTATCTCTTCTTGGGACTAGTAGCAATATCTCATAAATAAAACCGAAAAGTGCCAAAAAGTTGAATTATCTTTTTAAATAAGCAAATTAATGATTGTACAAATTCTAGATACTTCGACATCTAAAATGCGAATCCAGAAAAGTATATATATATATATATATATATATATATATATATATATATATATATATATATATATATATATATATATATATATATATATATATATATATATATTTAATTTATATTTTACATAAAACTGCACATATGGTCATGTATTTTGTAAAATTTTAATAAATTAAAAAAAAGAATACGTTTTCGAATTTTTCATTTGCTCTTTAGCAATGTTGTTTAATTTTTCATAAAAATATCTTTTGTGAATCATTGAGAAGAAGAGAGAAATAATGGATTACTTTCAAATAACAATTTTATTTATAAACGGTACGTGAATAAATATTTTATTGAAGGTAGAATAACAACAAACAAGTAAGCAAATAAAAATACTCATTTCTAGACTTGTCTAATAGTTACTATGAAATACATAATTCATTTATTTCAATGTATACAGATGTTTCATTCGTCCCTATATAATATCTACAAATATTAATTCATTCCTAGATACAGTAGCAATAAATAACATTTTCTTCGGAGTTAAGTGCCAGTTAATAATATTTTATTTGAAAATATATCATCTTTTAGTAGATATAAAAACTTACAAACAAAAATTATAATATTAAAAGAGAATAAAATTCCATTGATAATAAATTTATTGATGTAAAAGTATTTACTTTTAACATTCAAATAGATTAAAAAAAATTTTAGTCTCTGATTTAATTTTGACGTACAAAAATGTCAACAAAATAATCTAAAGAAAATCCTAATAGCTCTGATTATTTAATGCACAAAATTAGGAATACGAAAAATTTACTTCTAATATTATTTATAGGGGAGGGGGTAAATTTTTCGTATCCTATTCAAAATACAGTATCAGAAAAATTTGATCATATTTAAAGATCCCATATCCTGTGATTGAAAAATTATAAATATATCAATAAATTATTGGATAATCAAATAAATTATCTCAATATTTTTATTGTATGTTTAGTATTTCGACTTATAATCATAAGGTTTCATCATTCTGATGAATTTTAAATTCTTCAGTTTAAGTTCCGTCTTAAACTCAAGGAAACTCAACCGGTTTAAATTATACTTAAATTATCTGATTTGTTTTTCGCCGAGAAGAGTCGTGGATCCTTTGAATTGCAAATTAATATGCAGATCAGAGTTGCGTTACCTTTTGTGAGGATAATTGCAGCAGTACGTGTAAGCTGATATTTAGTCAGAGTACGTGAAAACATCGTAGTGGCCTTTTCGACTGTAGTGTTATTTACCATTAGTCAACTAAAATTTGTTTAGGAAAGAAAAGTGATTGTTTCATGGTTTGATGGTTCAAACCTCATTGCTGTGATTATTTGACCCTTTTAATTCAACTAGTGAGCAATGATGTAGACTTTATCTATCTGAAAAAGTACACATTCTTAATCATCCAAGTACAGATAAAAAGTGTGAATGATAAGATAGTGGTCTAAAATGTAAAATAAACTAAAGATTTTCCAAATTTTTAGAAATTTTGAAATAATTATGGCTGAAATTTTTTAAATTAATAATTTTTTTATCGGTCTACGAGCCTAATTCCATTATGTATGTGTGCGAATGCGTCTGACAGCATATTATTGAATTTAATGGCTACACAGATTAAATTGCCATCGATTACAAAAAGAACAAAAAACAGAGAGTCGGGCTCCGCTACTTTGAAGTAAGGTACTGAAATGTTATGTTTCCGAATTTAATTGCTAATTATTGCATTCTGTCTTTTTGAATAATTGTGTATTTTTATACCAAGAACAAATGCTAAATATGTAATTATTTGTTTGAATACTATACAATGCCGAATGAATAATGAAACAAATGCTTCAAATTTCATGTAATCCATAACGGTTAATGGATTACATGAAATTTGAAGCATTTGTTTTTAAATATCTAGGAAGAGTATAAATTAGTACGAAAAGAGTTAACATACTTGGCAATTTCCAATGTCATGATGGATTGGTTCGAAACATATAAACGTATTTTTTTAACTTCGATTATCGAAAATTTCTGTCCTCTTAAGTTTTTGAATTGCTTGATGAATTTGAGTAAAGTTTCTGTTTTCTTCTATGTTTGGCATATTTTTTATTTCTTCAGAGAACCAACAATACATTTAAAAAGGTTCTAAGCGACAAAAAGATGAAAGGGTATTACAAATATGCATGTATTCTGCAAGATTATTTTTAATTGCTATACCAAGATTAAAGGAAGATGCTGAGAAAATTTAATACATATTTTTCCGCTCCATTAAAACATGTTAAATAATTTTACAAATATTCATTGATATAATAGAGATAAAGAATAATAGGAAACTGTATAAACAAAGATTTTCCAACAAGATGAAAATCTTTGATTCAAGTGCATTGATAAACGATTCTTAAATTAAAAAAAATTTTTAGTGCAAATACACGCAATTTTTTTTTAATTTTGAGACTAATACGGACGAAAATGAACTTTCTCTTAAGAAACAATTTCAATTTTAAAATTATTATAATTTTGTAGTGGAGAATATGTGTAATATTAATTAAACTTGGTACATAAAGTTTATAGAATTTATCTTTAACATTTTATATCATTGGATAAATAGGACACAGTTGATCTCTTTTAAGTAATATTTAATGCCTGTTAGAAAATTCAAAAAGTGTGTTCTAAATCACATCATTAGTTTTTAGGGCCAGTATATCTTCAATGACTGACATCATGATATTTAAATTCAAATTTCAGTCCAAAATTATTGGGCCAAAAGCACGCCTAGACTATTAAATTAAATATAACAGTTAGAATAAAGAAGCATAATTTGAAACTAATATTTCTAATTTTGCATTTTCGGGTGATTTTAGATTAGCAAAATGCCTAATATTTTTCAGCTAGATTAAGTTTTTCCTAGTTGCTGGAAATGAACAAACTACAAAATAAGAAAAGATAAAATGTTCTAATTTGAGTGTCCAAATCTTAGCATTAAATTATTATTCAAATACATATCAAGATGTTGGCATGTATAGACAAGCAACTTCATGGATTCATAATAATAATAAGTAATAGGCTGAAAATTCAAAATACTTTCATTAAAAGTAACACAAAAGTAGGGAAATTTAGGAAGTAAATAAAAAAAATGCATTGAATAACAATAAGCAATAAAGTGGTTCCATCAATATTTTAAGTAAATACAGCACAGATTAAAATCAATCATTGTGAAGGAATTTTTATTTACTAATGATGAAACATATAACAATTTTGTTACAATCAAAATGCAGGAATTTATTTGAGGTGATATTTGCCAGCAGATGAGCACTATACAGCCACACGCCTCTAAGAAGTAAGTTAATGGCTGTAATGAATATTTTGCAACACTACACTGTCGTTACCCGCTTTGGTAACGATTTTCTGCTTCATGGTAAATCGACAATAGAATCGATTTCCAACTTATTTAAACGTACTAAACTTTGACTAAAGTTCACTTCGTTTGCATTTGGTTTTCAACTTAATGCTTCAATTTAGTTCAGGTTTACGATTATTTCTGTTGGAGGAAGGAAAAATCAACACTAACATTATGAAGAGATCTGATTGAAAGTAATCTGCATGCAAGAAGACTAACGTTCCGCTTCCATATTACCTTTATTTACCGATGGATTTAATAAAAGTTTGATCCTTCTTTCATAAGTCTCAGTTTGTTTCACTATTACATCCCTAATTTATTAATAATGGAGGAAGCAAACCTTTACATCCTTCGTCCAGCACACAAGGGGAGGATGCGATATAAATACATCCAAGATATTTCTTCGATGATGAGTAATATAATTATGTGGATACACATACATATATGTGTTACCAGATATAACCCTCACTGCTTTGAATAACATACTAAATTTTATTATTAATCCGTATTGTTACCTCAGTTCGTGATATTTTTCATTTGTAAGCAGGCACTATTCACCCACACAGCGCTCCTCCAGTTGCGCAGCTGGAAGGAGAATATAGCTTCAGCAAATAACATTTGATTTAACTTGAACATTTTTCCTATTACAATGTAATACGAAATATTTAATAAAAGACAACAAAGTGGAAGAAAATGACAGGATATAGCTTGAAGGAGAAAATATAATAATTTTAGCAAATAGCATTTGATTTAACTTAAACTTTTTTCATAAAACTTTTCATATTGCGAGCAAACACGAAATAGTTTAATAATAGACACAATTTTTTGCTTGTGAATTGAAATATAGAATTCAAAACTCTGAATTCTATATTTCTATTCACGAACAAAAAATTTTCATCTTAACTTCCACCAAATTATTTGTAAAAATTAAAAATTTTTCCAAATAATATGGTGGAACTTGATTACTACATGTTTGGATAGATTCTAATAGTGACCTAAGAAACGATATATTTAAACTTCATCTATGATTAAGGGAAAGTCTCTTTTACAGGCTGCTTTAAATGTAGTGTTAACTAAATATCTGATTGAAATCTCTAAGCACCTACTCAGATAGGAGTACTTGTAGAAATCTCAAATGCAACATCTTTGGCCGAGTTTTTCTCAGTAATTTTCATCGAACACAAAACCTTTTATATCAAAAAGTACAATTCTATCATTAGGGCACAATGAGCAATCGGAATAATGGTTAAATTAACAAAATAGTATGCATTTGTTCTGAGTTCAAGCCCCAATTCGCTCTTCTGATTAAACATGTACAAATTGACACTGCATAGTGGGAGAAATAGCAGCAGAAAGGCTTTAAGGACATTTAAGTATATATTTAAATGCTGGAACGATTTTTCATTTTAACTGATATATATTGTAACGTACTCAGACAGGATGGGCTGACTTCTAGGTAGGCAAGGGCCGTTAAGGAATCAGGCTCACATAATTCAATATTCTTGACTAAATGTTTATTTGCTAATTTACAGGATTATTTACAAGAGCTGTCATAAATGGTGGGCTTCAGGAAAACTGATGAATTCCGCACTTTCTTTAACGTTCGCTGCACATTCGGTCATAAAAAAAAAACTCCTCGCTGGTACTGGGGACCAGACTCCTGAATTCCGCACTCGAGAAACAGTTTCGGGCGGTCACTCTGTAAGGTCATAGATCCTCTCCGGACAGCACTGGAGCATCCGGGTAGTCAAACTCGAGGTCTGGCGTCAATCTCCGTGATCTCGATTCTATCTCAGACTCGATTCGGCGTCAATCTCATGATCTCGAGGGGTTTACTCTTCTCTTTCCGTCGCTGAGACTTGTCAGCTCCGGGACCTGCTTGAGAGATGTATCAGGAACACCACACGTAGGTCGAAGCTCTTCTCTGCCCCCACAAGGGCTTGCTATTTATATACAAGCTTTTCCCCAACATCTGGCTTCCAGTAACCTCCAGATCCATTTTCTAAAGTCTCTCTTCGACACATATTTCTGGCCACTCCACCGATTTGAATCAGAAAGAGTGAAGAGGCAATAAATTCTTGGAAAGCACCTGGCCCCTTCACCAGGTAATTCCAGTTTAATTGTGAGAATTATATTTGTCATGAAGGACTTAAAGGCCCTTCACGAATCCTGTTTGCAGCTCCCACATCCTCCTCCAATCAGAACTAATTGACTGTCTTTGGTACTGTGTATCTCCTGGGATTCAAACGGGAGAAATCAAGGGAAATCAATCTCTTTCACAGCTGTAAAAGTCCATTTAAAGTCCGGAACTAACTTGGGGGTTTTCAAGCAATAACGAGGATTTTATAATATGTATATAAACGGATAGATAGGTCAGACAGAGATATCAATATGAATACGCAGTAGTAATTCAATGTGACATGCTATAGACTTAACTAATTAACTAATGTCTGACAAACGATATGATGAAGACAATTTATACCATGAATCTTCAAGGACAATCCAAAAATTCTTAGGGTGTGAGGTAGTCGAGACATTTTCTGAAAATCACGTTGTGGAAGACATCCTAAATATATTCATAATGTTCCTACTCAATAATGTTTTTAATGATTCAGGAGGCTTATAAAAATGTTCAAAATCAGAAGAATAATCTTTGAGTCACTTGAAAGTAATTCACAACGTATGATATGTCACCTCGTCCTATTGGAAATGTCATTGTCAAGTCTGATGGAATGCAATGGCAATGCATTCCGAAAGATAACTAGTATGAGTGAGTGCAGCTAATCAAACAGGGTGTTTATGTATCTGTTAGACTCATCTCCATACTTATTAGGAATTCCATAACAGCCGGCTGTATGCCCCACACGAATTTAAGAATGTAAATTATAGAAAACTATAATATTTACTTTCTCAATACTGTAATACAATAGAATCAAAATCTCTTTTAAAGAAAAAATACAAATTTTAAATTTTTATACAATTTTTTTGTTGAAGCATTACCTAATAAGAGAACAATTTAAGTTTATTAAAAGAGGTTTAACTAGCCTAAGTAGTAAACTGTTGATATGTAAGATCTACATATTCAGACGGCTTTTTCATAACCAATAAATAGTCATTTTATACCTAATACTGTTGGAAATGAGACTCGTCAAACCAGCAACGTGTTCCCAATTAACGATTATCCAATTTCAGTGATGATGGCCGCAGTGATGTGTAAGATTTCATCTGTTTAGTCATTATGGTGCATTATGGGCCTCATATCAACAATTGTCTGCCAAATTTTTTCCCGTGGACACCTTCTGATGCCTTAACATTAAAATACGCAACAGTTTGGGGAAATCTTGCACATATATCTCGTTTAATAATTGACGATAATACCGTTCTTTCAGAGTCTTTTTCCAGCAATACTGATGTGACATTTGATGTTTTCCTGTATAGTCGATATTCAGGGCACACTCGTGAAATGGTTACACGCGAAATTCCTAATTTCCTCATTACCTCGAAGATGCCGTATTCAGTTGCTCCCACAATATCGCCACATACAAATTAATTTTAATTTAGACAATCTGCCATTGTCGCAACACTAAAAATCTTTGTTAAGACTTTTTATTTGATACAGACACTGTTTATTTGCTTACCTCATCGTATCATTGATCTTCATCATATGCATGTGCATGTGCACAGTAGAACCAGATTCTGTATAATAAAAATCTCTCAAAACTATAAAAGCATACAATCTAAATACAAATATTATGAAAGGCAAAGGAGGAAATTGATGATATAATAAAGTGCAAATGAAATTTAATTTGAAGAGGCCAAAAAAAATTATTTAAACCTAAGCAAATTGATAGTGATTATGTCTTGAAACCGCTTTGTGAAATTGTTATTTCAGGATTAATGCACTTGTCCATGATGTTGCAAAAGAACTGATATCTAGATTAATTTAACAAGCAGGATTTATTACCACCGGAATTGAAGAAGAACCAGAATATGTATATGACGTCTTAAATGAAGATAATCCATGAACTTCAACAAAGAAATTTATTATTGCTCAAAATTTCATTTCAGGACTTTCTAATTGTGGACTCACAGAAATTTGTACGTAAGAACTAATGGATGCTTATAAAAGAGCAATAATGGATAAAAATTTAAAAAAAAAAATTCAGATATCAAACAATAAAAATATGTAGTGCTGTGACCGTCTACACAACAAGCAGATGAATGTCTGCATATTAAATAACTTTTTCTAATAGTTTATTTATAAAAAGAGCAGTGAGGTGAAAAAATTAATAGTAAAACTTTATTCTTATTTTCCATTTATTGGTTTCTATGAGCTTTCAAAAACGAGCGCCAACTCTATGTTCTTTTAGGTCTCTGAATTAAATTTCAATATCAATTTCATTTGTTATACTTACAATTTCATTGATTTTCTCCTTTGCTTTTTAATATATATATATATATATGTATATATATATATATATATATATATATATATATATATATATATATATATATATATATATACACACACACATATATATCATTCTTTTTTTCACTTCTAGAAATAAACAAATCTCGTTGAATTTAACTTGATATTTCTTTAATACTTTCCTTTTATGTATAATTATGTAGAACAGCCAGATATTTTATGTATATCGATTTTCATGTTCATAAGGCTATCTTTTAAATATGAAAACGCAAGGAAAATAGTTTTTTACACATAAATCAGATTTTAATTTTGTTCCAACTATGAAACTCAATTTTCTCTTTTTCGGAATGCATCTTGCCGATCATTGATTTCTAATTATCATCTTCCTCTTAATACAAGAAGATTCTGTTCTAATTTCTTGCATTGATATCCATATTTATAATTTAACTGTCTACTCCTCATCTCTTCTTAACTACATTTTAATTAAAATGTAGATAAACGATCAGCGCTCAAACTTAAAATTTATGCTCACGTTTAAGAGAAGCTAATATTCTGATTTAATAATTTTGACTCACGTATGATGAAATCAAGGAAGAAATTTCACTGCATTTTGAGCCTTGAACTGCATTTTACCGAAGGACGTAGAGCCACCGTGTGGAGACAGAAAAGACATTTCGTTTACTTTACTTTTTTGAAAAAGGAGACTCGTTAAGAAAGAATAGTCGCAAGGCTAGCATAGAGCCATGAACGCTAATCGCGTTTAAAATATTTAATAAGTTAATGAATTTCAAAATATTCTTTCTATTTGTCATTGAAATTTGTCTTCATCAGAAAACTTTAAAGGAATGTGTCTGTATATCCAAACAGTTTTGTATATAATATATTACGGGTTTTTCCTAAAACATGTTTTTGTACTGGAAGCTGTGTATCAGTTCAAGAGGCAAGTATCCCTAATTAATCTTTTAAGACATACCATTTGAGAAATACTGAATTTTACATATAAATTAAGCATACACATTAGGAAACATTAATTAAAAATATTATGAGGTTAATACATTTTTAAAAAAAATTATGAAATTAATTCTGTTTGGTAAATTGATAGCTGGGAATAAGCAGAAGAGAAAAACGTTTTTCGTAAAATTTTACTACTTTTTAAAATATTGTGCGTGTCAAGGGAAAGTTAAAAGTCGTGTTTTTGTGAAACACTTTTTCTATCTACATAAATAATATATAATAATTTTAATATATAATTTAAAAGTAAGAAATTCTATTATTCTGTACGGAATTTCATTCTGGAGATGAATTTAGAATGAATGCTGCACGAAATGAAATGAAACATCAAAATGTTGGTATCTGGTTAAAGAACAGACTATATATATATATGAAGAGAGAGAGAGATTTCAATTTGAAATATTTATTTTTCATCACTTTTGCTTACTTTAATCACAAAAAATGATAATTTGAACTCACTATAAAATTGCTTATACTTGGATGCGCAAGATTTCAGAAATTTTATACGCTTCAAGAACAGAAGAGTTCGATTTTTTCCCACTTTTAAAAATCATCTTGTGTAACTGCAAAGAAATAATATGTACATTAGTTCCTTCTTGTTTTTATATTCTCACAGTAAATTTTTTTCCTAAAAATTATATTTATTTATTTGTTTCTGATTTTTGGAAGAGAATTGTTTTTGCCTTCGGTTGCGAACGTCATTTTGTATTTTCCAATACGCTGCCAATCAGAATGCCACCTACAAAATGGATTCCGATTTCAGTGTTTAACTATTCTTCATTATATTACAGAAAAATTTCAAATTTTTTCCACTTCATTGGATTTATTCTTAAGTGAGCTATATGTAAAGCTTTTTTTTTTTTCGGGATGTAAACCAGCATTTTGAAAGAAAGTAAGTATTTAATAAATATAAATAGAGTACATATATATACTTATTTTTGTAAATCGGACTTTTTCACAGAAATGTTATTTCACATTTTCCTCAAGAGAGACTTTGGCCTATATATATATATATATATATATATATATATATATATATATATATATATATATATATATATAATTATTATTATTATTATTATATGGAAATTTACATTAACTCTTTAATGTCCTAGGTTTCAAATTAGATACCAAACTTTTAATTAGAATTGTATACTTACAATTGTTGTACTTTTAATAATTGGCTGCATATGTGCTAACATTGCATAGTGCTCAGTTGAACAAAAGTTAAAAATATAATAATAGTGCACGCTATCAAAATTATTCATATAATGTGACGTTTTGTTTCATGCTATAATGAGAGAGTAACATTCTTAGAAAAATTATCGGAATAAATCTTCGACGCATTACATTTTTCAGGAAGACAAAATTACTCTGTGGGAGGTGAGTGTCTTATTTTTACTATAATGTAATTATTTGCAAAAGATATCTGTTTCGATTGAAGAAAATCTTTTTTATTTTTATGAGTATTAAATTTAATTTTTCGAAATAAATACTTAAAATATGTATTGTTCCATATGCAAGAATTCCAATAAAATTACAGAAATAATTCATAGCTATCTTCCTAGAATTGAAAATGTTTTTTTGTATACTGTTGTTATTAAAAGAAAACAAAATTATATGATACTTTTAATTTAATCACTTTTTATTTGTGGGAATAAAATGAAAACAAGAATAATAGTTTTCAAACTTCTCATTACATTGCGTTTATAAATGCTAATATGTATGATAATTCTTATTTGTGAAAGGCTAATAATATACAAAAAGGCTGTATATTTAAAATTTTCTTATGATAGCTTTTGCGTAATTATTGAATATAATTAGCTTTATTTTACAGGTGTAATAGATATAAATTATATATCTATTAAATTTTATATTGAAATTTCTTTGGATGATAAATATGGGATCGAAGAATAAACAAAAGCGTCAATATTCAAATCAGGACATACATTGCACAAGATTTAACTCAAAGTGGATGTCAGATGGATACATGAATAACTCTAGAATGCTTTCCTTCCATTTTACCCTGTTTAGTGAGTAAAAAATGGAAAATCTGATAAGGTTTTCGTTAACTCTGAACCAAACTACTCTTAAGTTATTCAGTGTTTCTTGAATATAATGTAACAGAACCTATCTTTGCCTTTTTATTTGAAAAAGCTTAAAAGATTTCTTGCAGCTTAGATTTTTGTAATGATACACCTTTGTTTTTGTCTAGTATCGTACTTTCCTGAATATAATCCGCAAGCTCCGTTTTTCCAGCGAAGGGAAAAAACGTCGTATACCCGCAGCGACGTTTAGTCCTCAGCAATTTTTCCGACGAGTAGTCGAAAACTTATACTGTTGAAAATTTGGTGCCAGATAAAATAAAAATAAAAAATTACATATTATGATTAAAAATATAATAAATTCTACAGAAAAAAATATTTATCAAGATCTGTTTTGAATCCACCTCAACAAAAAGTGCGATTAACTGAGATGAAAGCACGACATCGATCAATATCTGAGAAGATTCTAGTAAATCTTATCAATTTTTAGATTTTAATAACTTTTAAAACGAGGTTATGTATATTTTATAAATAAGCTATATTTGTTTGCTTAATAGTTAAATGAAAGAAATGGATTATTTTCTAACTGCGTAATACATTTTTTCATTTGTACATCGCATGATTTGTTTTTCACCTTACATTACACGCTTGTCGACATTTTTTTCATTTGTCTTCCCTATAGCTTTCAGTTTAAAATTTGCTCAGTAACTTAATAATTTTCACTTCACTATTACGATATATAAATTTTTAATGTTTTCAGAGCGAAACATTTCAGGTCAAGATAGAATGTGAAATGATTCTAATGAATTGGAACTTTAATATCGTTCAGAGGAACTGATTTCGTTCTCGAACGTAATTGGACAGTGCTGAATATAGTTAAAATAAGTCAACCAAGTCGTAGCGCTATCTATTATTATTCTTTTTATGAAACATAAACGACATTTCTTTCAAAACTTTACTGTAAGCTTTTCTGATGAAAAAGATTTTATTATCAGATTATCCGCGGTGGCATATAATACGCATAACTAATTTGAATTCGGAACTTTTTAAACACATAATCCGCGGATTATAGGCAGGAAATTACGGTAATTGATTTCTTTTTTCCGCTATCAGAGCCGCGGATTCAGATATCTCTAAATCCCCAGTATTTTACTGAAAATTCTAAGCATGAAAATAATCATCAAAATACACTGCTCGACATTGAAAATGCAACACCAAGAATGAGTTTCCAAGAAGTGACGTAACTTGGCAAAATAAAGAGAGAAAGCAACGAACAATAAGTGATCTGTATTTTGAAATGATATGCATAATATAGAGAGAGAACAGGGTCGGGTCAGTAGGTTATAGGACCAGGGTGGACGGCGACACACTAAGCAAGAAGTCTAGGCATAGAGTCAATGACAGTACGGATGGCGTCCTGAGGAATGTCCTTCCATTCTCTATCAACCATTTGCCAAAGTGCGCCTTCTAAAAGGGGTAAGTTGGTCAATCATATGCCAAACATGTTTGATTGGTGAGAGATCTGGCGACCATGGTGGCCTGGGAAGCAGCTGTACACCTTGCAGGACATGTTAGATATGCGAGTAATGTGCTATCGGGTGTTATCCAACGGATAACGGGAATTGAGCGTTCCCTGAAGGTAGGGAAGTGTCACCAGCCACAATTCATTATTCGCGTAACGTTGGGCTGTCATATTGCCATGAATACAAATTAGAGGTGACCTGGAATCATACGCATTGGTCATTCCGCAATTGCTGTAGGATTGGAGCTGTTTCCACGTTGATGGCACATTCTTACGCGGCGACTATTACTGAAGAAACAGAGGTGTGACTCATCTGAGAAGACGATCCTGCGTCACTCTGTCATCTACATGGCTCTAATTCGGCACCATACCAGACGTTGGCTCTATGCCGTGAAATCATTGGCAGTCTTCTTAACGGATGACATGAGCGCCGGCCACTTGTAACCAGTTGACGGCAAATAGTTTTGCTCGATATGGAAACATCCAGGGTGTCTTGCGCTTGCAGTATATTTCGGTAGATTGCTTTACTGGGTTGCCACAACTCTCCCCTTCGTCATACGCGTAGATCAACGCGTGCTGATGTCACTCTGGCTGTACCGGCACCCTGCAAACGTTCCACAGTTCTTTATTCCAACCATCTTTGCCATAGTCAGTGTATTGTAAGCGCATCCAGGTGTCTGTCAGCAGCGATTTGCGAAGAGTCAACCTGCACTTCTCAGTCCGATCACCATGCCCTTCGTAAAATCATCTGTCTGCTGGAACTGACTTCATCGACAATGGCCTGGCATTCTTTGCAATTGCAGGTGTTCTTTGTGACAAAGTTTCAAAGTACCGAATGTGTTCGAAATGTCCTGCACGACGCACAAATTTATGGGAGATCTCCAAGGAAAAACCTCTCATAACTGAACGAAATAGACTGAAGAGACTTGAATTCGCTAAGGAATATATCAATAAGCCAATTGATTACTGGAAAAATGTCATTTTCTCCGACAAGAGTAAGTTCAATATCTTTAAATCAGATGACAGGACATTAGTTTGGAGAAAACCTTGTACTGCATTTCATACCAAAAATGTGTTACCTACAGTTAAACATGGAGGAGGTTCTGTTATGATTTGGGGGTGCATGAATAGAAAAGGCGTTGGTAATTAGTGTTTCATTGATGGGAATATGACAGCTCGAACCTATACTAATGTGTTGCGAGATAACTTGCCACAAAGTGCAATAAAATTGGGTATAAGTAATTCATATTATTTTCAGCAAGACAATAATCCCAAGCACACTGCAGGTATAACTCGTATGTGGTTTCTTTATCATGTACCCAGAAAACTTGTCACTCCATCACAATCACCAGACTTAAATCCTTTGGAAAATTTGTGGAATTCTTTGGATTTAAAAATAAGAAAAAGGAAGATCAAACACGCATTATTGAAGAGTGGTCGAATACTAACCCTACTGTTACAGACAATTTAATTAAATCAATACTGGCAAGATTACAAGCAGTGATAGATGCTAAAGGAATGCATACTAAATATTAATTATTTGAAATTTACTTATATATTTTATTTCTTTTGTATTCATGCAAGTGTGCAAATACTTTTTTGACTCGAGATATCGTAATTTTGTTACTAAAAAGCATTGTTATTTATATTATAGTAATTTTTCTATTTGTTTTGAATGATTAAACTTATTCTGATTTGGCTATACCAATTTTTTTATTTCTTAATGCTTCTTTTTATGAATTGCAAACAAAAATGTAGAATGTAGGTGTGCAAATACTTTTTTTACCAACTGTGTATGTATGTATATATATATATATATATACTGTTAACATTAAGCTATAATATTACTTAATAAATAATGAATGGCCACGAGATGGCAGTACTTAATATGTTATGTTAAGAGATATGTACTTGTAATTGAGCAGGAAGAATGTGTGAAGGAGCTAGCTAAAAAATGTCAGCAAATAATCCTAACTGTAAATAAATCTTTAAATATTACTAAATTTAAGAGCTTCTTCCTTCCCCACCTAAGTTAATCACTCGTCATCTGATAAACAAAAATAGAATTGATAATTTGTATACATAATATCATAAGTTATAAATCTCTATCAATCAAATTATATACAATTAATAAATATCAAAAAATTAATGAGATTAAGCAAACTTAAAACAATATGTGTTATGATGTTTTAAATTAAAAAATAATTCTAAACTTTATTCACAAAAGATTATAAATTGAAAACTATTGATAAAAAGTCAAGGCAAGAAGATGTAAAATGAAAAAAGAATGAATATTTTTTTCTTTGGTGGGCAATTTCTTAGACAGAGAATTTTCTGATTTCCACAGTTGTAAAAACAAGAATAATTTAAGAGCTTTTTATTAAATTCACTTAAATTGATCTCTAATTTTGCCTGATGAATTATGAGATTATCGGTAAGCATTTAAAAATGTGGACACAATTTGCAAAATCAAATTTGAAATTCAATACACGAAAACAGAAAATATTGTTGGAACTGTGATTGTAAGCTGTAAAGTTATACTCTATTAACATATTTACCTTTGGAGTTCATTAGTATATAACAATTTTAGCCCATTTTTTAATTATGCATGTCTGTATTTCTTGACTAAATGTTGTCATGATTAACTATGCCGTATTTATTTATTTATTATTTTTTTATCGAATTCATGTGAAATATTTGCAGGTTTTGTACACTATTTTCATACATAAGAGAAGTGCTAAAATCGTACATAATTAAATGAACTTGTAGTTAAGCAATTTAAGTAATGACACAGGATGTTTAAGATTATAATTAGGACTAATTATGAGATTTACAAGAAAAGGTAAGGTACAAATCACACAATTCCACATTATACAAATCTTGATTATAATGCCGCCACCTTGAATTGGTGATCATGATCAAATAAACCAATGTATCACCCAGCTATGCCGACAGGGCTGAAACTACCAACAGGGTCTTCCAAGCCTGATAAGTCTGTGATAGTATACGACTTGGAACAAATAAAGGAAATTGAAACAAGTAATCCTGTATTAGACATGGATCGTTGGAACAATTTTATCTGGAGAAATTGTTGGAAGGAAATGAGCCATTGATTTAGGGTAGAATAAATAAGACAAGTGTCCAGGAAATAGTGTAGAAAAAATTTGGTGCAATTCAGAATAAAATTTCATTTTGTTTATTATAGTACCATCTCACAAGGATTCGGAAGAGTGAGTTTCTCTTTTGTTGATCAGAAAAATGTTAAGGAAGCACTTGGCTTTATCTCTATTAACGATAGAATAGGCAAGCTCAGAATTAAGGATAAAACCCATAATATTACCATCACACTAACATTTATGCTCTTTCTGTGTAGAAGAAAGAATGTCAAACCACAAATTTATGAGCCAGCTTAATGTGAGTGTACCGGTATAATTCCATGTACTGAGCCCATAGTTGAGCGTTACTAATTAAATGGGAGCAGTCGTGTGTAAGTCTTCTAGACTTAGAAGCAGGAGTGCCAAGCAAACGACCCTTAATATTTGACCTGTTACCCCAGAGGTATTATTTCATTTAGAGGACATTACGATCACATGCACATACTCTATGTTAATACCATACACATGGCACGCTAAATACCACTTGCATGATATTCAATGTGCCTCAGTCGCCTTTAGTGAACACGATGGATCTAAGGTTAAATCTGGTTTCGGATTCATTACTTGACGATAATGAAAAAGACGCTCTTACCAACCAAGTACCATGGTATTTATATTTACTGATAGTAAATTATTATCAGTAATTAACTGTGATAGTAAATAGATATTGATTTATCAAATAATAGTGACTGTTTAATTATTTTGGCGGCCTTCAATGCTTTTTAGCTATCTTTTCACTTATGGATTATTAACAAAACGAAAAAAAATCTTTAATAGATATAATTCAAAATATAATTTGTGTATGAATTTTAAGCTTGTGATTTAATTGTGTATTTTATCTTCTTATGTAGGGAATTAGAAGCTGTAACGTCAGGCACTAAATCACATACGCAGTGACTGCATCAAAGTTTTGATCTGTAGGTATCACTAAAGCAAATTCTTCATGAAAATGAAAAATAAAATTTTTGTGTATTTTTATATAATATTTTAAAATTAATTATGATGATTCCACAAAATTAAAATTAGTTCATACCCAACGATATTTTTGTTGGTTCCTGTGTGTTCCAAATCTTTAGAATCTAAAGATCAAATTATTATGTTCTTTAGATTATCTTAAGAGTGCATATGAAATAGCTCCAACTTCAATATTTAATAACTTCGTAACTAAAAGTAATGTTCAAGATTACTATACCCATTCGGTTTGTTTTTACATGATCCATAACTGAACCTTCTTTACATAATGAAAAACAACGATTTGAACAATGCTAAATAAATAGTAAATGTCATTAAAAATAATAAATAGATTTTTTTGTTTTTGTTTTTTTTTAAATCACTGTTTTTTTTTTAACCTAAATATACCTTTATTTTTTTATGGAAGTTACACCTGCGAAAGAGTTGGCGGCCTATCAATTAAATTTCTTTACCCTTAAGTTTAATTTCAGCACATCAGTATAAACTCAAATTTGGAATATATATATATGTGTGTGTGTTGTATAAATAAGAATATATAATTCCTTTCGGAGGATGTGATTAATTATAACTCTTTCTTATTAATAAATATGTAATAGCTTATGCAATTTCATTTAAATTATTTCTGTTTATATGTATGTGCAAAGAAGAACATGTAATTTTGGATGGGTAAGATTAATCATAATATTTTTTTGTAGATCTGAAAAAATATGGAACTAAATTATTGTGTATTGTGCAGCTAAATTATTTGTGTTTACAAGCAAACGAGAGATATATTTTTAATCATTATTATGTTTCACTGTAAAAATATTTTCCTAAATAAAATATTAATCTATTTTATTCTTGATATTAATAATAGTTGGTAACACCAAGTATAACAAAATGCACAACTGAGAATAAAGGGAGAAAAATTTCCTTTGAAAGAAAAAAATTATCATAAAAAAAGTAAATTTTATATGATGATAGAGATAAGAAGCTATATTAACGTAATTTGTATTGAATGTAAATAAATGGAATTCAGGAAACATTTACTAGAATAAATTTTATAAAATATCATTAAGGAATTAATTTTCCCGTGAAATAGAACTAAATTATTTTGAAGTTTTCAACTGAGATCCAGTAGAAATATTTATTTTTCATTGTAATTGGTTTATGTTTTATAAGATGTTTAAAAACCATAATAAAATTTACATAAATAATATACCTATCGTATAATACAATAATTAATGAAGCTATGCATTCATTTCAATACTTTTTGTATACATATATTTATTTGTCTGCAAAAACTGTAAAAGGAAATAAAGATTGATATTTTTTGCGTAAAGAAATGTGTAATTTTACAGATGGTTAAATAATGTATAGTCTTTGGTGGTTTGGTGTCGTGTCCATTTAAAGTCAAACCAAATTACTTCAAATGCCAAAATCAAGGTCTTGCCAATGTGTACAATTTTATCATCATTTAGATTTCCCTGAAAGGGAAATTCGTCAGTAGCCTGTAAACTTCTTATGATGGCTGATCTATAAATTTTATCACATCAATTTAAATATTTATTAATTTACAAAAATGTATCTAGAAAAAAAACTAAGCTACTTCGGTTTCTAATCTATTTGTAACACAAATATTTATTGAGAAGATAAAGATCGAAGAGGAAATTGTTTTTAATATTATAGTCACTCCACTGATTTTAGGCGAACATGTTTTTCGGTTTTTTTGTAGAATGACATTGACATGAATATTCATAAATATTTAGATATGTTGAATTATAATTTACAGATAATAATAATTAATAATTGAAATTCAGATAATTTGAAGATGAAAAAAAAATTTGAAATACAAAAAACATTTTACTTCCTTTGTTATTTTATAGATAGCTAAATTCGCTTGCAGCAAGACGAGGTGGCCGAGTGGTTAAGGCGATGGACTGCTAATCCATTGGGCTCTGCCCGCGTGGGTTCGAATCCCATCCTCGTCGTAAGTACTAATTGTCGCAATGTAAGTCGTCGATAGTACTTTTTTGGAATCACAAAAGCAAAAATTTTTTATGTTTCACATATATTGTAGATTTTTCATGTGTTTAAAATTTTTTTCTCTATTTTATAAAAAGCAAATATATATCGATGTATTTCGTTTCCCTTATATGTATAATAATGGTTAAATTGTATAGACAAGAAAATGCAAGTATATTTCTGTCTATAACATTGTATATTTTTTTACAAAGAAATTTATTAAGTTTATAGAATCCATCAAAATAATTATCTGAGAAATAAAATTTCTGAAGCATATCATACAGTCTTTTAAGTTTTATAAAATTCTTTTAGAAATGCTAACTAATTCACAAAAAAAGAAAAGAAAAAAAATTGAGACACAATTACCTTATATCTACAGTGTTAAAGAATACTCATATATTTCATTCAGATTTCCAAATTAGAAAGTTTTCAAAGCAAAATTAGTATATTTATAGAAGCTAAATTCCTCATAATATTTTATTTCTGCAAAAGTAAGAAACGATTTTTTAAATACAAAACAGTTACTTTTCAGTTTTGTTTCAATAAGTATTTCTCTTAGTAAATTAATCTATTCTGAAGTCAATAATAGGGATATTTTCCTTCTATCGATTTTATATTGTGTACCTAGATAATTTACTTTATTCCTATTTTAAACCTTACGTTTTTCTTTTGATTTAATTTAAAAGCTTACTTTTTCTCAGATTTAATTTTTGCTTGTAAAATTTGAGAACAGATTGAAGATCATTGTATTATTTTCACAATATATTGAAATGTAAATATTGTTATAAAAATATTAATTTTAGTTTTCAATGAGAACTTTTAGTTTTACATATTTCTTGTAAATTTAATATAAATATTTTGCAAATTTTATGTAAAAAATATTTTAATTATTGGAAAGAAAGGAAATTAATAATAATAATATTTCGCATAAATTTTTATGCGAAATACTTATTATTATTAATTTTCGCAAAAATTTACATTCACTCCATAAATTACCGATAGATGGCAGCATCTACCATTACTTTAAAGCAGCACCAATATTTTTTGAAAATTTAAATAACCGCAAGGAAAATAAAAACTATTTTTTATAAATCGAATTTCCATTTGATTAATTTTTCAAAAAAGCACTCACAGAATTTAAATTCGTTGCTCATTGTTAATAAAAATTTATACTTTATAAACATTTTTGCAAAATATTATTAAGTTATATTTTTACACACTGGACAATGACTTCTACAATTTAAACTATTAATGTGTTAGAAATCTTACTGTCGAAGCTATAAAAACAATTCTCATTATGAAATTTATCATTATCAAAATAATTTTACTTTATAATAATGAATGTACTGCAGTGTAATTAAGTCTAAAAATACGAAATGTGTATTATTTCTCATATTTATAAAATTAAAGTAAATTTTCCCTTTTCATATATATTATTATTGAACTTAGCTATATATTACATGAATATTTAAAACGAGTGTAAAAAAACAATATGACGAAAATATCATAAATTTTAATCTCAATTAGAAATAAGCCCAAATTAAAGATTCTTTTTAATCATAGAACACTATTACAGAAATACATTCCATGATTTTAAAGAAAATTTTTTCGGGTAATTTTACTTAAATCATAAAATTCTGTGTTTAAAAGAAGAAATCCCTTACCATTCAATTCTATTTTCCTTGAATTCAGGTTCATTGTTAAAAATTAAAATTTCCTTAGTAGCAATTTTCTCACTTCAAAAAATATTTCAGTTAAATTATCAGCTAATTCATGAATTTTTTATAATAATAGTTCATTCTTAACTTTAAAAATAAAAATTTTCTTCAACTAATAATTTAGATACGAAAAAGTAATATTAATAGAGATGGAAGATTAAATCTTCTACTCTAAATAAGTTATTCATTAATGCGTTAGTTGAAGTTATAAAATAACAATAGAGATCAAATGCATGTGTGGAGATCGAAAATTTTCACAAACAAACATATCTTTATTTCGTGGAAAATCTTGCATTGCAATTCTTTAATGGTATATATTAGTGCCATCGAATTTCAATTTGGTCATAGGTTCTTATTTCATCAACGTTTGTTTAAATGAGGTCATTTTTCTGCAATCCTCGAACGTTTCTATAAAAATGTTGCCTTTTTTTTTTAAAAAAAAAAAGGGAAATCGATTTATTATTATATCAAATAAAATAACTCAGTATTGTTGCAGAAATAAAATAATAAAGATTACAAACAAATAGTTGAAATGATTATTATAAGATTACAAAAATGTTCTAAATACTCTTTCAGAAGGTAAAAATGAACACCTAAAAATTAAGCATGCGTCTACTAACTAAGTTTTTAGATTCTATATTCATTATGTATGATATATTGATGTTGAAATATAATGCATTACGTTTCTTAAACTAGAATTTTTTAATTTCAATTTCTTAAATAATAAACTGATTAAATTACTTACTTAAGAAAAATTCCCGATTACTTTGTAATTTTCAATTTGCTGTAAATTTTTTATTAATTAAGATTATCAACAAATTACCTAAAATGTGAGGCATAAATTAAAAATATATTTGAAGCCAAAATTGATTTAACAAATAAGAAATTTTAAACCCTTAATCTATTATACCTTTTAAATGTAGTTTAATTAAATCATGTTAACTATTCCGTTGCCAACGATT
Source organism: Latrodectus hesperus (assembly GCA_037975125.1). Taxonomy (NCBI): domain Eukaryota; kingdom Metazoa; phylum Arthropoda; class Arachnida; order Araneae; family Theridiidae; genus Latrodectus; species Latrodectus hesperus. The sequence continues at coordinate 75,670,905 of CM075860.1, forward strand.
TAGTAAAGTTGTAATTAATAGAAGAAATGAATTTAGAAATACCAATTGAATTACTAAGGATAAATAATCAACTAAATTTCACTAATGAAAATATATTATTAAAATTATAATATTGTGTTAATTGATTTAATAAATATTGATGTGCTAAAATAATTACGTTTCTGTATATTTCTCTTAAAGTAGTGCAATTTATAATTACATCAATAATTGTAGCTCACAGAGTAATAAAACTGTAATTTATGCAAGAAATAATATGGAAATAATCAAATTAAATATTATGGCAATGCTTCAAAGTTTTAATAAAAGAGTTTTCCTTTGTTGCAATAGAATAGCCACGATAAATCAAACCCAAAATAATATTTTTAATTGCATTTGTGAAAGTCTGAGTGAAAAATTAAAATGTATTGCGGAATTTTAAACTTTACTTAAAAAAATAAATCTTTAGGAAAGAATTAATTGCTTGTGATGAAAAGAACCAAAAGTCATTTAAATATACAATAGTTTTACAAATATAACTTAGTTGAGCAAAGAGGAGGATTAATTATCCTTAACTATAAAGTCAAAAGTAAAACTATGTACACAGTCTATCCAGAAAATAAGTCACAGCTTAAATTACCGACCAAGAAACAATACCGCGTATTTGGAGATGATATCTTAAGCAAACCTATTCGACGTGCTATATTGCGTTAAGAAACAAGACAGACATTAACGGATCACGTCGTGTACTAAGTCCTTTCCAATGGAATAGCATGTATAACAGCATATGACGTTGAATTATTGATGTAATTGTTAGAGATCGTTTTTGATTTGACTGGTCAAAATAGCAATACGGCTGATCAGTCAGTAATCGAAAAGTCTGCAACAGCGAATGTGAAAAATCAATAAACTTTTTTGAATTATATGAATTTACTATTATAAACAAGAAACTGTTGAATAGTCAACATGAAAGAAAATAATCATATTCACATTGCTTAATTATTTCTGCCACCCCACAAGTAACATGGAGGCTTCACGTATTTTAAACATGAAAATCAAGCATTACTGCTTGAAGACAGTCTTGAAACAATGACCAAAATCTTACAGTGCTGTGCACAGACAGGGATTGATGGAATTCGATCAGTAGAGAAATTCTTCACGATGCAATTTAAGAATTTCTTAATCTAAGCGGAAACCGATGCTTTTGAGAGGGTCTATGTTCAGTAAATATTAGTTAAGATAAATGTTCCTTTCATTAATTTGAAATGCAGCGAGGAGACGCCAGCGCTGATGCCTGATCTCGTTGGTGTGAACACTAAACACCTCATAATTCTTTCAATAGTTTAAAATCATGAGGTGTTTGATGCTTATCCAATTTGCGAATGAACACTCTGGTATTCTACCATATTTTCTTCATACATGATTATCTTTGCATTAGAGCTCTGCAACGATCATATTTACCACCATTTATACAAATACTAACATAGAAAATATCATTTAAAAATTATGCACTTTGAATAAGTACTATTTAAAAGCATGTTTTCTAAACTTTCAGTATACTGGCTGTCTTCAGTGGCAGCCAGTTTTGCGTTATATTCAAAGAGTGAATCATGTTTGTAGCATATGATGTTATTTATTTATGGGTTCAATATGGTCTAGTGATAAAATCGCACTTATCGTTATGGAAGACTCTATGTTGGATCTCAGCAGCTATTGAATAATCACAGATTTATACTGCGTTTCTGCTTCATTTCTGTCGGGATGGGTGTTTTTGTACTTTCACACGTTTCCTACCTTTTGATATGTGAGTACGTAATCCGTAAAAACTATTCTTTAAATCTATATACGATGGATTTCCAAATCTTTAAGCTGTTATGCTGTCCATAGGGAGATGTCAAATCTCAATATCGATTTCCCTCCATTCAAAGGCAAACGTATTTGGAAAATTGAAATGACATGCTTAAATCTTGAAAGCTAATGTATGAAAGCATATCATTTACAAAAGTACTAATATTTAGTTTTATTTATGAATTTTCTACCTGGTATTCTGTAAAGTTTTTGTAATTTATCACTAGGTAAAATAAATTTTTTCGCAGAAATATTTAAATATATATTAAAAAATACTGAATTTTTAATTTAAAATACAAAGTAATTAATTATTTTTATTTATATACAATAATGGTATAAATGATTATAAAAACATATACTATTTTTTTAAATCATTTTCCTGTTCTTAAAAATATACACTTTTAATAGAAATTAGAAATTTTTTTTGGTTTAGTCCATAATTTTTAAAATTATCATGTCATTTTCAAATTCATCGACAAAAAACATCATTTTTTGCAATTATTGTTGTTACTTAAATCAGTGCTTTTATTTTAAAGATATATTTATTTCCCATGTCACACACATCTAATCAAATGAATGCAATAAATTACAAAATCATATTCCATAAAATTTTAATAGGAATTTTTGAGAATATAGAAATTTTTTTATATGAATATATAGTGATAACAGTTTCATAAGATATTACGACTTTGGATTTAAACTGAGAATGAGGAAATATTTCGGCCACAGGTGTTTTTTAATGAAGATATTTACTAACTAAAAATTCAAAGTTTTTTCCATATCATGCAAATAAAAAAACGTGATTTCTAAGATAAAAGCGAATTTTAAGGAGAACTATGGCTTCTGATCGAAAGCAATGTCAGATGAATGGAATGAAGTTATCGATAAGAGACTGATAAAATCGATCCATTGGTAATCTTGTAGAAACGAATTTTTCAACTATTGAATTGTTTCCATGGTGATAAGTGATAAAAACCCTTCTGCTATAAGAATGCTCATACTTAAATTACAAATATATTTTATTAGATTTTTATCTGGAGAATATAATTATCAATCTGTTTGAAAAATTCCTTCGTCGAAAAGAAACCTGTTCACACTCTAAGCAGGATGTAGTCTGGTGATGATGAATTCATCGATGATTATTTCACCCTCGATCATTGCAATGTAATAGATTACACGGGGTTTGAAGATTTTATCGCAATATAATTTGAATCGATAGTTGATAATGTACTATATCCGTTGCTATAATAATGCATAACCGAGAGTGGTCACTCAGAGAAATACTGGCATGGCGCATTACTTTCTTTCCTCCAAATTACAAATTACCCAGCACAAATGTTGTATTTTTCAATATTCTCTTCAAATGAAAATTCTTTATTGTCAGGTTATAGAGTGAAGAGGGATTCAAAAGTGAAGAGCAGGTTTTGTTATTTATCCCATTCTCATCTAAAATACATCTGTGCCCTTTTTTATTGTGCAGTATGGTAGTTTTTGTCAACGAGAAACGCAAGTCATAGTTATGTGACCATACATACACACATGATCGAATTTGTTTCAAATAATTTACGTCGCAATTCTTCGTTCAATAGTTCTCTGAATGCTTTATTATAACGAAGTGGGGGTTCATAAAGTGATTGCTTCTGCACTAGTATCACTTACCTACACTTGGTGCTGTTTCAGACTTACGACCTTCTGGTCTTCTGAGAAAATTTCCATTTTCTAAAAACGGAATCCATAGTCTGAAATTACATTTTGAGAAATTCCTAATGGTGCCGTTGCAACAGATTATGTTTGACCTACCTCTTATTGATTAATAGGACTTCTTGCTACCAATTACGCTAAGTCTTGTTATTAATCATTCAAACTCCTAGTTATAAAATTTTCTTAAAGCTTGTCAATTATTTTTATACATACCTACAAAAGAAATACTGAAGATTACTTTTCATTTCGCATCTAAAATGGGTAATTCTCTGCGTCACAGATAAAATTTGCATATTTCTATCTTTGTAAATATTATAATTTTTATGTCTTTATCATTTTTATTATAAAATCTGGTGGTTTCACATTGTGTTGATAACACCCTAATTTTTTTGAACAGTGCGCGTTGGAAAAATGAATCATACTTAACTAGATAACAAACATCCAAACACATAGATATTTTTCGCACTGTGTTTACAGACCTAAAGCTATTAGGTGCCTCTCAGTCAATTTGTGTGTGTGTTCAATTAATTTATATAATGAATTGTAAATGTGATAGTTACGTCCGTTATTAAAGAATTAATTTTAAGACTTTAAGTTAAAGGACATCCTTGTATGGAAGAATAAGAGAGTTGGAATTTTACGTACGGAAAATTAGAAGCGGATACATGAAATTCAAAACCAAGAGCACTAATTTATGTAGTAAAATTATATTTTCATTTACATAATTCAAATAGTGCCATGAATTATTAAAATAATTCAAAATAGTGTACGTATGTCACGTAGGAGCCTCATAGAAAGTATATACATTCCAGCAATTTTATTAAATGATTAGGCATTTGCAAAAATATATTCAAATATAAAGGGACCGTTCCCTTAGATAGTTTAAAATTTCACCTTTTCTAAGTCGGCTCTTCATATAATTTGGCTGACACTTAGATAAACTTATTGTTATTGTGAAATTTTATGAAATATTTTTTAAAATAATTAATAGTTTGATAACCTTACTTTTTAAATACAAAATAAAAAGTACTGTATTAAAAATAAAACATATGTTACTGTTTGAAAGACTGACACGAACTAATAAAATTTATATTTATTAAATAATTAATATTAAAAGATATTTATTATAATTGAGATTTTAGTTAAAATTATAATGCTATTTTTTAAACAACTTAAAAAATTTCCTATTAAACAATAAATCATCGAATCCTTGAACTATTGAAGTTAAAAAGGTGCCTTTTGCAGATACATTATCAACAAATAATGTTGTATTTGTATTAAAAAAATCTGAAAATCAACATTTTTTTAAATAAATAAATAAAACCAAAAATAAAAATAGTTAAAAGGCTTGCTTCTATTGCCCATTTTTTCATTAAAAAAATGGTTTTTCTTTAATCAAACTTCTTAAAAAATATTATGATTTTCTTTGTACATACAATTATTTTCAATTTTTTGTAAAAATAAATAATCTAATTATAATTTAATTATTTGATCTTACAAGCTTTGTTGTGAAATTTTCTTTCCAATTTTCTGCAAATTTTGACTCACATCTCTAAATGAGTGTGATTACTTTGCTAGAAATCCCTAGTTTTTCCTTATCATGAAAAGTCACATCAGGGGCTGTTTGATTTGTTCAGATACAATACAGATTTAAATTATTAAAACAGTAATTAGTTCTATAACTAATAAACAAAGATTTTCATAAATCGGGTTGCAATTACTAATTTTTTTGAAACAAAAAAATTCCTGTTTCATCATTCACTTTTTATTCATCAAAAGAAATCTCCAAACTGAGCATAAAATACTAACGCTTTTCATACCAACAAGTATACAAATTGATACTTTGAGAAAGTTTTACACAACGCTGAATAAATATTGATTACATAAAAAAATTATTTACGCTATTTACATTCCAATTTCTATTGAAATGTACATATTACATTGTGTTCCAATTAGCATTTCTTTCCCGTTGGTTACATATTTCAGCGTGTTTTTCAAAACTCACATTACTAGTTACAGATTCAAATTGCTAGTTAAAAAGAGAATTGTTACTGTTATTTTTTACTATATTTTCATCAGGCTAAGTTATAATTTTCTCAACTAAAAAAAAAGTTTTCAACATAAATTTTTTATAGATAAAAGATCTTAAAGCTGATTTTATCATAACTATAAAATTATAAATATATCTGTATATATATATATATATATATATATATATATATATATATATATATATATATATATATATATATATATATATATATATATATATATATATATATATATATATATATATATATATATATATATATATATATATATATATATATATATATATATATATATATATATATATATATATATATATATATATATATATATATATATATATATATATATATATATATATATATATATATATATATATATATATATATATATATATATATATTTATAAATTAGGAGATGCACTAAGCACTAAGCGAGACTTATCATATCATCTTATATCATTAGATATGAGATTAAAATAGCCTAACAATATTAGAGATGAAGAAAAGGAATACAGTCATTTTGGTAAGATAATGCAGATCGTTTCGGGTGACAGTTGAAAAACGGGAAGTTTCTTCCACCTTCATCTTTTTGCATCCACGTAAACCGAAATGATGCATGAGAATTTGTTATGGGGGAGGGGTGATGATACATGATTACGGCTTACTATCAGGGAAAAGCATATGAATACGTGATAGATGTTTAAATGCCTTCATATATAGTCTATCCCACAGACAATAAAAAAAGCAAGATTTAGATCTAAAAGTGAAAACTTGGAAATTTTTTTTAGAAGTTTCGTTTAAATTAGATTAATTCCATGCTGATTTCGTTACCATAAAGTAACAAACCTGACGGCTAAGTTGATTCCTCTTTTTTTAAGTCGTATTTCACTAACAAGGAGTGATAACTCATGGTTAAACTTTTAATTTGCTTAAGCTTTCTTATTAAGACGATCTTTAGTTGATATTTGGTTCATTAAACTATATCTTACCTTCCAGACAAAAGCATAATAATTTATTGCACTAGGTTACCGATGCTACATTCTTAGGTTAAAAGAAAGGCATGAAAGAAATACATGTTTGGGAAAAAATGATGGAGTAAATTAATGAAAATTAATGCAGTTGCGTACATTTTAGAACGACAATATATCTACGATAGTTACAGAGATTAAGTATTTAAATCCTTCGTTAGTTGCAAACTGCAGCTCAAGGGAGAAATTGTGCTTCATAAGAACAAGGCAATTAATCACGATTGCTGAATTACTTGAAAACCTAGTACAAGTAGCAAAACATCAATGTCTTACATCATCTATAAAATGCTTTAAACAGCTTTGGCACTTCAGTGTTGTATTGCTCATAATGATGAGCATTTAATGGCGATAAATAACACAAGGACATAAATAATGTATTGGGTGACGACTTTCTTAGTATTTGAAGGGGCTGTAGTCTTCTGGTGGGGAAAGACGTCCTTCATGTTTACAGAAGATAGCTTGTTCAGCACATTATACCACCGAATTTATAATCGTACAGATAAGATACTTGTGTATTAAAAGTTTCTTGGGGAAAAATGACACTGATACATTGTTTTGGAAAGGAGAGCGTCAGTTCAAATGCCAACTGCGTAATTTGATTAGGATTCATGATTGCGAAGTGATTTAATGTGTGTAACGACTTCAATTGGCAGAAATAGGTAGTTTGAATCGTATAACAATACTCTGCGTGTCTTGAAACCTGTTTTAGTTTGGATAGTAACTATTAGGTCTACCGAAAAGTTCTGTCCAATTTTGGAATGAAAAAAATTCAAATTTTTTGTAACGTCAATAAACTTTATTAAATAATATAACTGTCATTATTATTAATAAGTTCTTGAGGGCAATTTATGTACCCAAATTTTGAAAAAATGTTTAATTTTCTTACGAGAAAAAGGAAAACAGTGTTCGATAGATATCTTCCTAATTTTTGAATTTTTTGAACTTCAAAAAATTCTGTAAGGACAAAAACAAGTGATAATTGGAGGGTGATAAGCTCGAGGAATATGGTGTATAGAATGGAATTTCCCAGCTTAGTTCTGCAATTTTTTAACGAACACTTTTCTTGGTTCTTTTCTCGGATTGTTATTTCTTCGAATATTGCCGACCTCTTCTCTCGGACTGCTCTTTTTAAATTATCCAATCAATGACAATATTTTTTCATATTGAGCATTTCATTCAATTTTTAACGCTTATAATGTATTGGTTATTCAATTATCCAATTTGATTAAATTATGCAATTGATGACAATTTTTCAAAATGAGCCTTTCATTCAATTTTTAACGCTTATAATGTATTGGTCTTCAAATATCCCACCATATACACAACATTCTCTTGTTCAGAGTCAAATTTGTTATAGAATTGGAAGGGCTAGGTTTTCTGCACAACATATCCTTTTTCTTACGATTTTTTTCATAGGTAATCCACTTTTCATTCCCAATTATCATCCGATTCAAGAAGAGCTTGATTTTTTCCGAACAAGCAGAGATAGGCATATGATAACTCGATCATCAAAATTCTTCTGAATTAATTAATGTGGCACCCATTTTGAATATATTCACACCATCTTATCTTAAGAATATGGTCCGAAATAGTTTACTGAGCTGGATTAAGCTTTCTGCAATCTCTCTGTCGGAAAAAGATCTTCCTCTAACATGATTTTAACAACATTGTCACGATCAATGGGCAGAACTTTCCGGTAGACTTAATATATTCACACGGATATTTCTTAACTGAAAAATTGATATTAAACTGACTGAAATTAAAAATTTGTTATAATCATACATTTTATGACATAATTCACTATCACAGTAATACTTTGTTTTAAATTATATACTATAGTTATATGAAATTATATTTAAGAAAACACAGTTTTTGAACTTAATAAATAAACATATTTTCCATAATAGTGATAATATTCAAATTGAGACTTAAAGTTTTTTAATTAAAACTATTAGATTTCGAGAAATACTTTATAATCCATTGTTTTATGTACTGCTAAGGATAATTAAATATTTATTATAAGAATATTGCGTTTTAGTTTAAAGAAAATCTAGTAGGAAACAGGTTGTGGCAGCAGATCTAGATAACAGGTGTAAATTAACTAGGTAATCTGTAAAATAACTAGATAAAGTCGGGAATGACACAATTTTTTTTGTATTACGGTTCTCTCTTGACCAAGTTAGTTTATAGATAACTAAGATAAATTCCTCATTACCTGATTTTCACACTTTATCTGTAACAAAGGAAATATTTATTTAAAAAAATGTAAATCACACTTTATGTTTAATTTTTCATAAATATCATTACATTAAAATGGGCTTGCATAATTTTCATAATTTATAAGCAACCAATGATTTGTATATAAATATGCCAATTACATTTACGTTTATATCCATTCAGAAATATCCTAAATGTTAATAATATGCTTTTATAAGTTTGATAATTTATCAGCGACAGACGAACTAATTGTTCAAGAAAAGCAACACAACTTCAAGGATATTAACACAGGTTTTTCCCTAATTTTCTTAAATATAATATAAAGTGTTTATTAATCAAGTAGTTACACTTTTGACTTTTTATAAGTATCACATATATTAATATATGCTTCATTAATTTGGAAATTTAACAATATAAAATGCGTTTATTTGGAAAAATATCAAAATTATAGTCATGCGTTTTCATATTTCATAAATATTTATTTAAAATGTATATTTCCATAATTTTTATAATTTATCAATGACAAATAAAAATTCGAATACCACATTTTTATCGAAATATTCAAAAATCCTGATAGTTAATTTTTTAAATTTATTTATTAATATTACACATAGTATAGAACAGGGCTTCCCAACCTTTTTAGCTGGCGGACCCCTTTTTCAGGCAAAACTCCAAGGTGGACCCCTGTCAGTCAAGTGTACAGTAACTAGTAAAATTCAGCTCGAAACCCATCGGAGTTGAATAGTGCGAGTGCCATTTTTTTTGCAAGAATTCCACGACGAATTAAGGTCTTTGATTTAATGATGAATAGAAATAACTTTAAACTAACTACGTTTCCATTAGTCTGAATTCCCACACTGTATATTTAGATACTTGCTGTTGAATTTACTCACATCGTTCAACACTCTAGGCAGGCCATATTTCTAATTGAGTGAGAGGAATGTATTGAAAAGAAAAGCAACATTCGTTGGATAACATTTTAATTTTCAGAACAAAAATATCATTACAAAAAGAATCCAATTAATTATTAGTTTATAGAAAATACAAATACCTACAAAAATTATAGTCCGAAAATATTCATTGATCTTAAACGAAACAGAATGGTTTCTTCTTTACTAGAGATGGGTCTGGAGGAATAATAATGGAATCTAAATGTGAAGGTTGAGGTTGTTTCTGATGACACAATTTTGAAAAGTCAGGCTCAATACTTGACAACTGGAGACGGATGTCAGGTTCAGCATCTAGACAGCTTCGGTATTTAGTTTTGGTGCCGGCATAGATCGAGAATCCGGATTTGCACACGTATGTTGTGGCAAATGGAAGTAGAACAAGTTTTGCTTTTTTCAACAAGGGGTAGAATTTTTTGTTTTCCGAACGTATCCAAAAGTGTGAATAACCATCACTATCAAAAGTAGATTTCAAGGTTGAGTCTGTGGAAATTTCTATAAACAATTCATTTTCATTCAACGATAAAATGTTCGACTTTTTGGATACAGCGAATGGGTTGACCATCCATTCATATTTCTGCAGTTTCTCATCTTGAGCTGTTGGAAAATAACACTTAAACGATGACGTCGAGCTTCGGTGGAGATGGAGGATTTCATGAAACAAATTGTTCCCAAGTTGCAATGTTGTCTTTCAAAATATCGTCGAGAAGAGATTTTTTTTTAACTCTGCCCAAAAATTGATTTTTCTCTTAAACGCTCGAACTTTGAAGTTTGCAGTGACCGTTGTTAAAGTGAAGTATTCATCTAGCTCAATTTGGAGAAAATATCTGCCATGATTTTATGTAATTAATAATTCCGACAGATTTATCTAAAACTTTCTTGAAGGATGCTGGCATTTTTTTCGTAGCTAAAGGATGTCTGTGGAGAACCCAATGACTACTACTGCAATTCTTCGAGCTCTCTTTTGTTTTTGTTACCGCTCCAACCATTGGACCCGTCATAGCTTTTGCACCCTCTGTGCACACATCGATGCAATTAAACCATGGAATTTCGTTGGTTCTTAAAAAATCATCCAATAAACGGAATATTTCATCACCTGTTGTAAGGGCAGGTAATGGCTTGCACAATAAGAGGTCCTCTTCTAAACATTCCGAGTATGCATGACGAACAAAAGTCAAGAAAACTACTAATCCCTCAACATCAGTAGATTCATCTATTTGGAGAGAAAATGAATTGTGTTGGATGCGAGAATTCAGACATTCTTCCTAATCATTTGACAAGTCAACTATCCGTCTCTTGAGAGTATTGTTTGGTAGTGGCACTGAAGATATAAGTTTTACTGCCTTTTCGTCTAACATTCAAGAAACAATATCGTTACCACATAGTTTTATGAGGGTTTCCACAATGGTATGAACTTTACCTGTCTATGCCAACCGATAACTTACCAAGAAATGAGCTTTTAGTGAGTTTTCATTGTTTCTGCATGAGTTTTTATGCATTTCTGAGAAGCAGCGAATTCAGTGCTCTTCCTCTTGAAAAAATCAATCTTTTTAGTAAGGAGGTCCGGGTGAGTACCCTCAAAATGATGACGCAATTTAATTGAAACAGTTCGAAAAGACTCGCACACTGAGCTTTACCCTCCTCTGATTTGATAAAGCCCATTTTTAAATAACTTTCGTTGTGCTTACTCTTTTTAGTTCTTCTACTTCCACAGGGTACAGCAACTAATCGAGAATTTGCAGACTTTTCGCAAAATAAATGTGGCATTTTATGTGACTGTTCTTCATTTGTGGCCATTCTCCTTCACCATTGATTTCTTCAAACGGTAGCATTCCTTGCAGTGAAGGTGATGGAGAAACTGCTAGCTTCTTCAATGATCCCGACTCCAGCTACCGATCCATGGTGGAAGTAATAAACTGCAAAAAGCAAATGGGGCACTCACGATGGAAGTTCAACATTGAAATATTTCTCGAGAAAAACCGAATGACCATCTGCCGCACACAAAGCGAGGAGAGCATACGAGGCAATGAGCACTCTGATTGGTCGGCTGATCTCGGCCATTTCCGAAGATCACGCGTAAAAGGCTTCTACGCATCGAGTGCCATAAGCTGGCACGCACGCAACTCCCAGAGTTCATAGAAAATTGAGCAAGGAGGCCACATCTACCGGCACTAAACTACCTGCGTGTCAAACCTGGGAACTGTAGCCACTGTTCAAAGGTGGTCACGGACCCCCTAGAAAGAGCCGGAGGACCCCTAAGGGGTCCGCAAACCACAGGTTGGGAAGCCCTGGTATAGAATATTTGTAGTTATTTTGATAATTTATCGGTAGCACATTAAAAATTTATTTAAAAATTTTGACAGTTACATTTGTTTTAATACTATCATAACTATCACTCCCATAAGCATGTACTTCCCCAGTTTTCATAACTAACAACATTATTTCTTAAAACTATTTATTTGAATAAAAGTATACGGCTAATTTTACTGGACGTCAGAAAACGCACTTTTAGAAGCACAAAAAGAGAGTTTAAATTAAATTTAAATAAATCAATAAAATCCTCTTATAATGTATAAAAAATTCGCTTGCTTTAAATTTTTTAAAAACTTCAAAAATTGAAAATTTAAAAGCAGAAAAATATTTTGGCTGAAAAAAAAACCATGATTTTAATATTAAAGTTAACTTAATTAAATATAGAAATTTGACTGTAAAAAATGACTGTAAAGTGGCAAGTCAAGGAAGCTTAATTTTTAAGTAATTATGCATTAAAATCTTACTATATTACTTCTTACTATACCTTTCGTATTTAAAACAAGTTTTCTATGTAAAGTTATCCTTATTTATAAAATACTGATAATATTAAATGCTTATAAAATACTGGTAAGAAATCTTGTACTCTTATATTTATAAAGTACTGATAAAAGAAATTTTGTCATGTCACGTCGTGGTAGATATCTTATCCATTAACAGTTATTGAAATGTATTTTTTGAGTGTCCGTTCAGCAGGATATTTATGGAATAATAGGCCTGAAATCTCGAAAATTCTCAAACACCCAGTCAAATATATGACATTTTTACGTAAAGATTAATGGATTTGGAATACTCGCCCATCACCAAGAGCCTCATATTTTTTAATTATGATCAGGGGACGAGATCACATCTGAGCTGGCATCCTCCTCTCCACATCCCTGTCACAAAGGAATTGGGTGAATCACTATTTAAATTCTCAAACACTCACCCCAACAGTAATGCATTGGATGGATGCTTGGCAACCCCCCCCGTTTAAGACGAACAACACTCTTATTATTCGACCAAGGATGGGATCGAACCCAGAACATTTCACTCCAAATATCACGATACTGCTACTAAATTATGTGATACAGGATAAAGTGAACGGAACATAACTTTTCATGAACGATAAAAATGCTTGTTGATTTCCTTAAAGGAAGTCAATAAATTAACTCAACAAAATTATTAAATAATTTAGACATATTTTCTGAAAAATAAATTTCTCAAATTGTTTTTATAAATCAAGCATTCATATAAAGAGAAATATTGAACTCCAAATTTTTTATATAATTTATTTTCTACAGAAGAATATCGGTGTTTTCTGTAATCTTTCAAACAAACTACATTTTGTTCACCGAAGTGATAACGGACTATCGCAGTAAACGTTATCAAGTTCGTTTAGAGGTTATCTGGATTTTAAGGACAAAATGACCACGTGATCTGAAAACGTAAACACAGTGCGAAACGTACACAGAGGAAAACATTCTCTTCTTCCTTCCGACTTTTAACAGCTGCTGTCCCGAAAAAATGATAAATGCGTAATTTATTTAACAACTTCTTCAATGTACGCATTTTTACCCCAGATTTACTATGGTTTGTCACAGTGTTTACTACATTACTACACATGATAAAAATTAGACGATAATTTAATTTTCCGAATGGGCAAAAATTTACTCATTGATGTTTTTGACCAGAAGTTTTTCATTTATTTCCAAAGTACAATTTTAATTTAATCTCATTCGATTTACTAAAATGACTCCTTCGTAAATAAGATGATTTTTTTTACATAAATTGGAAATTAATGTCTGCAATTTTAAATTTATTAATAAAATAGAATTAAGGAAAAAACCCTTAGAAATTTATGTTATGTTAAACTATATTTTCGTTATTCAATCATTTATCAGGATACGTTTTAGATGGTTTGTTTGTTGCTCAACAGTCATTTTTTGCACACGAGAGCTAATTAGACCGGGACCTACGGTTTAAAGTGGATTCCGAACTACTACAAACATCCATGCCCAAGGTGGGATTCGATCCCACGAACTGTTGAACCGAAGGCAAGAGCGCTAACCATTCGTCTGCCAACTCGGCGGATGCGTTCTAGAATACTTGGTGGGGGAAATAATGGAAGCTATCTTTAACCCTGGCGTTACCAAATCCCAAACAGTAACATTTGAGCTTCGGGTAGTTGCTACTCAAACGTTAAAATGTCTAATGTTTAAATTTTTAATCTGTATGAATGAATGAGAAAGGTTGTACGGATTAGAGTGAAACTTGTTCAAAACAAAATGTTGGTCTTTGTCTAATTTGAAATAAAAAGGAAATTTTAGCTTCAGAATTTGTAACTAATTTAAAATGTTTATTAACACTGATTTATACGTTAGATGAATTATTTTTCCCGTTGGAATAGTTTTACTTTTACAAATAATATCTTCGTGTTTTATTGATTAAAAATAATTTATTGCTCAAATTTCATACCATTTTTTTTTGTCACTTGTTCCAAGTATTTTACAAAAATGGATTGGATCCAAGTATTTTACAAAAGGACATTTTTTCCTTGAAGATTTGTAAATGGTATTGTTATTAGAAATAAAGTGATGGGTGTATCCGACTTAAACACCAAGATTAGAATAGTAAAGCTATTAAGCTTGCCCATTCATAGCATGAAATCGGCTACCGTTTTCATATTTTCGTAACCACGATGTGCGCGTACCTGGAAGTAGACAATGGCCATAAAATGCTATGAATCTATGCATTTATGATTGCTATTAATTTGCATAATATTACATGAATTATTAAACATCAAAATATATGCCAAATATTTTATAGACAACCTTTTCTTAAAATTAATATTATTCACAATTAATTATTATTGTTTGTGTATATTTGCATGACTATTTTTTTATTTTCTATAAATATTTTATAAAACCTTTAATTACAGCATTTAAGGATATGTAAATAGATTTAATTTAAAACAATGAAAAGAAATGTTTGATATCTGTGTGAACTAAAGAAGTTTAAATACTTTTGAACTCTTTATTCGATAATTGATTTTTTTTTTGCCTGATATTTATTTAATAATGCATCTGTGAATGTTTTTAAGTGATTATTTTATCAATCAAGATTTTGTCAGTAACACAGTATATACAAAAATATGAATACTAAATTAAAATCATTGAATATTTTGTTCATTTATTTCTTCACTAAAACCTTGAAGATTCGTGCTATCATTGAAAGGGAACCGAATTTCATATTTGCCCAACAAATTTAATAACTATTCCTTAGAAGGTCTTGAGAGCAAAAACCTCAAACCGAATCATTCATTATAGTTGCGAGCACATTTCCCCATGGCTCTCTTCTTTGAATTTTCATATTTTCACGCTTTGTCCACGTGTAAAAAGGAGTAAATGCTTCACGAACAAATGGGAAGCTGTCTCGTGCACATCGCGTGGACATTCAATGATCAGAAATGATGAACTTAGTATCGGGTTCCTAATTCCTTAAAAAACAGGTTATAACTTTATGAAGTATTTTGATTCTAAAATGTAAATTGAAAATCTTTTGATGAATAATGTATTTATGGTCACAATTTTTTTAAGAAAAGAAATGCAACTATTGGCTGTGTTGTTTTTGGTGAATCGAAATAAAAATTTTGATTTGTCAAAATATTTGTTTAGTTCAAGCAGTAACATCACTTTTATAATTATGTGTTAATTCTATATTCCTTGTAATTGTAAAAATTAGTACTAATCAATTTTTATAATTACAAAGAATATCGATAACCAAATTTTTATATAACCAAAGATAATTCCCAGTTGACATAATATTACCACAGAAAAATTACAATATATATATATATATATATATATATATATATATATATATATATATATATATATATATATATATATATATATATATATATATATATATATATATATATATATATATATATATATATATATATATATATATATATATATATATATATATATATATATATACATATATTTTATGATAATCGGACAATTTTAAATTGCGCACAACATATTGTTCCATTTTTATTTCTCACCTAGTATTCCACAAAAATTTCGGAGATAATTATAAATTTCATTGATGCTCAATATTTTCAGTTTCAAGGGTGGAAAGTGTTACAAGATAAAATTCTCATTTGTATGAGAGATTTCACGGATTATTAAATTTAATCATTATTATTAAATTTAATCATGTGTTTGTAAGATTTTGCAATGGTTAATAGAACATTAGCGGGTGCAATGGTTAATAGCATTTGGTTTTAGCAAATATTTTGATAATGAAGTTATAAATCAAGATAATAATTAAACACTGAATCGAAATCTAAGAATGATTTTAATATACATTCTTGAATTAAATTGAAGAAAAATATAGGTTGTTCATTTATATTTAATATTGCTTATATATCAATATTTTCCAACTTTTTGAATTTGCAGCATAATAATATTAGGTTATAAATTTAAATGTTTTAGGATTGATTCTCCATACGAGTGAGGATACCCTGGTATAGTTTAAAAGATAATCTAGAAGCTTGAGCCTACTGTCAGTTATTTGAACATCCACCGAGGCTTACCATCCAGAAAGACGTTTAACAGATATGTGTCTACCTTCAAGCTTTGCAAGTGTGGAAAGTTGGGAAGCTCTCAAGCAATCTTCCCAGCAGATGTGTAATCAGAAAGTTAAATACAACATTGTCTGTCAGTCTTCAACAGCATTGATTAATACTTGATATTGAAACAACGACTTTACCTACTTCCTAGAGCGATTCTACAATTACTTGATGATTTGGAAGTGTATATCTTCGCAGAAGTTTTGTTTCCCTTAAACTCTGGTCGGACTAAATTAATATCTACTATGAAATTGTAAATTTTGTTGTGCCAGAAGAGACCATAATGAGACAAAATAGCGGAACTAAACTAAATCGAGAACTCTATGCTCCTAACTTATCGAATATAGTGGGTTTCTGGATTTGCTTCTCTTAATATTTAGAGATGAAAATGAGAAGGAAATGAAACAAGTGAGAGATATCAGGTAAATAATCACCATTTAAAGTTTTCAATGCTTTAAATTGGTATGGGAATAAAGATTCCAATAAGTATACAAAAATGTATAACCATTTGGCTGTTATTAAAAAATTAAAAAAATATATGGTGTAAGTTAAACATGTATGGGTGGAATTGTGTGGTAGCTATATAAATGAAGCTCTGGTCTTTGGTTCAATAGTTAATGCGCTCGAGTTGTTGAAACATTTCACACAAATCTCAGTAATTCATTAATTTTATTCTAAATATCCTATAATTATAGGATATTTAGAATACATTGAGTTCCTGTGATCTTTATTCGTTGAAATTGTCTCCTTGATGTGTATTGTTAATAAAACTTAATTAAAAAAATTTGTTTTGGATTGTTTATCGTAAGCTGTAGAACAATCAAAAGAGCAATTCAGGCATAGCTTTCTTACTCAAATATTAATTCTTATTATATTATATTCATTCTTTTCCTATAACAATTCATGTCTTGTACAAAATAAGCAAATGTAAGATATTAAAATTATGTTTAATTATAAAATAATACTTTTATAGTCTAGTGCAAAAAAGCTTCACGACTTTTTTAAATTACTTATTTAATTATATTAAATAAAAATTTTTAAGATTAATTTTGATACAAAAGAGTTATTATTTACAAAAACTCAAGTATTAACTTGTTATAATTCTAAATGACTATTCATACCTGGTTTGTTTGTTATGTTTGTCAACCTGTAAGTATTTTTAAACAAGCAAGCTATTTAAATATAGAACTATTTTTAAAGTAGATTTTCAATTACTACAAACATACATGTCGATATGGGACTCGAGCGCATTAGCTATTGAACCAAAGACCAGAACTTCAATTATATAGCTACCACACAATTCCATCCATACATGTTTAACTTACACCATATATTTTTTAATTCAAAGTCTATTTTATATTACTATGATTATATAATGTCAAAGTTTAATCTTCTATATTAATCCAGGAAAGAAGTATAAAATTTTTAAATTGTTATGTTTAAATATAAACTTTGATATAAAAATTAATTTAATTCTACTAACAATAGAAGCCATTTTACCTAATTGTCTAGAATGTCTAACAAACACAACTTAAATATTATTCATTAGAAAAGTTGCTATTAACACTTATTTTTTTATAAAAAAATATGTTTATCACAATGTTGTAGTTAGAATCTAAGTAAAGAATATATTAAATCCGTAGTTAAAATCCCACACAGTGCATATTATTTTCAATATAATCAATACACCTGAAATAGTAGTGTTCATCAGCTTATATTTTTTGTACAATATTATTTCGATAAAATTTAATAGTTCAAATATAACAAAATTTTGCGTGTATGTAAATTTGAATAACCTGTATACATTCATTATCAAAACAAGAAAGGACATTAATTTAAACTCCTATTATAGTAAATAATGTCTTTTTTTTTAAAAAAAAAGGTTTGTTTGAAAGTTGTTTGAAGGCTTGTAATGAAAGTGAAGAAATATTTCTATTATTACACCTACCTTTGTGTAAGTGTATCTTAACTGATACAATTTTAGGATCACAGGAAATAATTTTAAATAACAAAACAAGTATGTTAAAAATAAATTGATAAAAATAAAGAAAATGGTAATTCGATAGACATTTCTGAACTCATAACAAGGTCTACATATGTATTAAATAAAACAAAACAAAATATTATACTGTTATCAAAAGAAAGATTGATATATTATGAAAAAGAGCATATTCGAAAATAAGACAATGTTTGAAAATAAATTTCAAAATATTTATACATTTCTAGAAAACTATAACATAAAATGTTTATTATCTTCAGTTAATTTACGATGCAAAATATTCTTAAGTCTTCTGAATTGATTTAAGTTTTAAATAACGTAAAAATTTTTAGCTATTTACAGATACTTATTTTTATCTTACTAATAATTTACTTCTGTGGAATCAATCATAATTCTAAATAAAGTTATACTAAATATAATTATGAAGAACTAAACTGCATAATTCATATTTATCAATCTTGAAATGAAAACTCATTTTCAACTTTTTGATTAAACGCTGATATTTTTAACTAAAAATTTTCTTTCAATAAATTTATAAAAAAATTGGTTAAAATATCGAAAAAAGTATAACCTAAGCGAATTTATGTATTGAAAGAAAGTCATGATAAAATAATTAAGATTTAACAAATATACGGTACGTTCTAGAAAAAAATAATAATAAACAGGTCAGATAACTTAGATCAACAAATAGGTTACAATAATTCTTCTTATCAATATTTGTGCAAATAATAAAAAAAAAGATGTTAGAAATTGAATAGAAGTGGAAAAAAATGCTGCACAAGGTCCGAAATTGCAAGATATTTGGATTTTTTTATTTTATTTTTTATTTTATTATAATTTTTTTTTGAAAACTTGACATTACGCACGTGCTATAAGTGTGTACTGTTGTCCTTTCTACACCATTATTTTTTCTTGAGTTTTCGCTTTGTTGACATAGATATAAATGATAAGAGTTTCCAATCATAATAGCGTATTCTATCAAAAAGGCTCTCATCATTTAAAGAAATCAATTTGGAAGAAAATAAATTTTTATCAAGGTTCTCAGATTTTCCTAAATGAATTTTTTCTTATGTTTGTTTTTGCATACAGTAAATATAACAGCAACCGAAGCCCGATGTAAAACATTTCAATATCTAACTTGTAAATTGACTTTGAAAAATATTTTTCATGATTTATCGTATTCATGTGTCACAAGAGAAAAAATCAAAAACTTTCTATTCCACTACCTAGACAGACATGTATGCATAATATCCATATCCCTTTATTCAACACGCGCTAGGTTCGAACCTTGAACTTTAAGCTTTGAAGAAACATTATTTTTGTTTTAGTCTTGTAATTTATAAAATATATTTGTGTTAGTTATTTAACAGCTTAAATTTAAAATTAGTTTATATTAATGTGTTTTTCATAAATACATGTTTGATAAATTATGGAACTAATGTACACAAAATTACAGGTATATTTTCAAATTTCTTATTTATTGTATCAATATCGATATCACATAATAAATGTAACTATATATATATATATATATATATATATATATATATATATATATATATATATATATATATATATATATATATATATATATATATATATATATATATATATATATAAATTCTGAGTAAAATAACGTGATAAATTAATTTAAAAATTGAATGCAAAATTAATAGTTAAACATATTATTTTTATGTTAAGTAACAGATATTAATAAGTTAATTTCCCTCTAAAAATAATTTTATTACACATATTTTTTAAATTTTACCTGGAGCTATCTGCTATTTAAATTATAAAAATAAATATTAAATTATTAATATAAGGAAATCTGTCTCATGTATACATTACTTATAATACCCAAAAGTTAAGAAACAATATTTCTTTAATCTAATTTAAAAATAAAGGAACACGAAATTTAGAAAAATTTTGGATTAATCTGTTCTAGAATGTAACACATACACATTTATATAAATTTAAATATAAAGTTATTTACCACAAAAAAGCATAATTGGCAGAAAAATTGCTTTCCAAAGAAAACAATATATATGACAATTTTATGTAAAAAAAATTGTGGAAACATCATAAAAATGTATTCTAAAAAAGCACTTTTTCATTCCAAACTAAAATGAATAGGTGGAATTGGCCTTCCATGCTATCACTTAAGTCGAAGAGTAACTCTTGTTTCAGTTCACACGTAGCGACCGCGGAGGAACTCACAAAACAGCAAGTTGCCCTACACAAATCTATCTCAATAAAATCACATTATATCCACCAGAATAAAATTATTATCAATAACAGTAACATATATGTGGAAATATATGGATCAAGAATCTTTCCCCGATACCTCAAAACAATCAAAGAACCACCATGGAACCTATACAGGTCAGTGTGATAACTGAGAGATATATCTTCCCAAACCACAAAATTTTTGAAAACATATCTTTCGATAATACTAGATTATGTGATGTCTAGTTTCCTCCAGATCTGCAGACCATCTAAATCACAATCTAGAGTGAATCAGGACTTATAGTATAGAAGCCCCTTGATGTCTATCCCAGGAAAAGTGTTCTCTTGACCAACAGAAGAGGGCACCTTTCTGGCATTCGATACTTGAGACTAGCTGTGTGTGTCAGGGAGACACATAGCATTAGAGACCTGCAAAGTACAAATTCATTTGCAACGATATGGTGTTGATTCTTGTTCTTGATAGGACAAAGAGAGCTACAATTTGCTGATCTAAAAATAGGTCTTTCATAAGTGTTGAAACTTGTTGATGGTCTGGAATACATTTCCTATCTAATGAAACTTCAGACTGTAATTGGTTATACAATCATTAGATACAGATAGTAAGATACAGAGATATTTAGCAGAAAGATTGTGTTTCTTTTAAAACAGAGAACTTATGCCCAAGTATAAGTTTCTCAATTGAATAATTTGGGGACTGCAATGATGTAGTTCATGAATGTGTTTTGAGAAGTCCAGCAGCAGCCGCCCACGACATACCCCCATTTCCATTCATCCGACTCCCCGTCATTTTGAAGAATATGTTAAATAGCATTTCATGAAACTAGACTCTTTTGGATATTTTTCACGAAATTATCAACCGCAAAACTTACTTATGAAAGTTTGTTAATAGACTTCTAAATACATGTGAATGTCATAAAAATTTATGCTTATCGTTTTTGTGTGTATGAGAATACTAAAAAAGCTTAAGTTTCTTATTGTATACTATTATATATCAAACAAACGATGAGTTTTATTTTTACTGACACTTTTTAGAGATAAGATTCAAAAAATATATAGTATATAACTTTTGGAAAACAACGTACATATTAGAAAAATGTTTTAAATATTTTTTACATATTATATTCTAATTACGAAAGTTTCATAGCACAAAAATACGCTTCTAAATAATCACAAATAAATTTTTTTAGATTACAAATTAAATTTTATCACAAAATAAAAATAATTTTAAAAGGATAATTTTTTAACTTATAATCTATACAAAGGATATACAATATGAGTAAAATATAAATTAATTTAACATATTTGTTTCGATGTTTAAAGTATAAGGCATATGATATCCTTCTGACAGAACATGCACTTTCTTAAAAATAATTCAGAGTTACATGAAATATTATTAAAAAAATCTTAGTTAAAAAAATATCATTCATTCAAAATACGTAACTTGACTTTTTTACTGCTCAGTCATTTTGGCTCATGAAAAAGTAATATAAATTAAAATAACAATTACGTAATTTATTTCGAATTGCGTTTCAGGTTATATCCCATTAGCTATTTTTCTGTCAAATTCTTATTAAGATGAAGTTCAATATTCTGTTTTCAAGTTCTCATTTTTACAAATGTTTATTTGCTCCCTCCTAATGCGTTAAATATTTGTTTTTCGACCTTTTTATTTCGAGAAATGTTTTTGAGCGAGTTGTCGCCTAGCTGTCCTGCGCATTTCAATACTTTTAATGATGCTGCATGTTCCCGTTCTTCGAAATACAGGAAACGCTACTGTAAAATGGGCGATATATCTCTAAATGATTGTCGTCCGTCCCTAGCGGATGCGATCTTAGTAACCTTGATTTATTTTTCAGTGTTAAGATTCGGACGAAAACAACGGAAATAAGTTTTAATTTGTAACCGGATAATGTGAAATAACTGAATAAATCATTTCTCGTAAATTAATAACAATTCCGTTCAGTGTGTGTGCTTTCATCTATTTTTTATTTATCTATTTTGAAGTCAAGTTTATTTTTATTTATCTGTTTTGAAGTTTTTAGGAATCTTTTAATAATTGATGCATATCCTGGATTTCATGAGTTAGTTTCCTCTAAGAAAAAGCATATTAAACAAAATTAAAAATAAGAAATAACATACACAAAGTTTCTTTAAGTAGACTATTATTTGAAAAAAATACCACAAGCAACACTTTGGAACAAATTCATAGCTTTTCATTTATGTTAGAATATATTTCCCTACAATATTCATTCAAAAATTGTTATTCCATTAACAAATCAAAATATACAAGCTGTTGATAAAAATGAAAAAAATTAATGGAGTTAATTCAACAAATAAAACTGATCAAAAGTATAATTTTTTAATTGCCATCTTATTATTTTATTATATTAATTGAACTAATTTAATTGTTTACCTTTCATATAAAATCTTTCAAATTATAGGATAACATTTTCAATAATCACATTACCATAACATCAGTTTAGCATGACATGTTTAGATTATAATATTTTGTTGTGAAATAAAATCAGTGCAATTCAGAAATGAAATAAAATATATCACTTTTTAAAAATATTAATCGACAAAAAATTAGATCTTATATTGCTTATCAATACCATTTTTTATTATTTTTTATTTATTCATAATAGTTAATTCATTTTAATCATTTTGATGGACTCGTTTCTAAATTTCTCTCTAATTAATGTGTTAAAAATATACATAAAACCTAAAAAGCAGAGCGACATTAAGAATAGATTTGTAAGTGGGAAATTCGGTATATATTCCTTATACTTTAATAAAGTTAAGCATTTATATGTTTTTTTTCCAAGAAATAAAACAATTTGTGAAAAAATGTCAAACCATATACGTGAAGATTTATTTGTTGAAAAAATACAGCATTGTAATGTAGTATATTTTTAAATAAAAGAAAACATTTTTAATCAAACAGGTTTCTTGAAAAATGAAAAAATATTAATTAAAATACAGTGAAACCTCATAAACCCGGACTAACAGGGAATCCACGTCTTCCGAATTAATGAAAGTATGGAATAAAAATAAAATAATATATATACACACACACATTCAGACAAGGTACATAAAACATTATATTTCCTTCTCTTGAATTCAAAATACGCAGTAAAAATTGTATTTTGAATTCAAGACACTGAAATATAAAGCTATACATAACAGAAAATTGAGTGTAATATGTACATATATTATTTTACTTACAATAAACGTCAGATGAAATATATATATATATATATATATATATATATATATATATATATATATATATATATATATATATATATATGTAGTATATATACAGCATATGCATATATATGCATGTAAGTACATCAAAATTGGCTGTCCTGATTAAACGATGTTCCGTTTAATAGGGTTCGGATTTGTGAGGGTTTATTTTTTATTGCGTATTATAATACTTATATTTTATTTATCTGTACTTTTTATTGCGGTTAAAATATATTCTTTTCAAAGAAAACATTTGATATCATATCAAAAATTTAACTTCTTTTTTATTACCATTTTCAATTGTTGTCAAATAAATTTTTAGCATTCAATGTATAATCGCTTGAAAATTGGATTTAATATTTTTTTAAATTGAAAATCGTGAAAATACATGCTTAAATGTAATAATTCATGTAACCAATTAAATGAAAAGTGACTCACAATTACTGAAGATCATTTCGAGAAATTACTGAATAAAAGTAAAATTTATTCTTTAAAAGACTGCATTAATACAATCACAAACATAAAAAGTTAATACATATTTGACACGAAAAATATTTTATGATCAGACGAAAATATTTGTATTGCTAGAAGTATCGTATAATTGAAGAAGAGTTTAAACATCTGACACACCTTTCAGCGATAATTCGAAGGACTCGATATCAAATAGAATTATTGTTTTGTTTTTATTAATAAGTATACTTGTTTTCCTTTCGTTCACGTGACGTGCGTCTGTAACTCTCATGACAGTGCTGTTGACAATCCAGAAAAAAGGCCTTGAATATTCTCTAAAATAAAACAAGCTTCTCTCTCAAATTTAGCGAACGGGGAATTATTTTCTTGTGAAGCATGAGTAAGTCCTAAACGCATGTTAATAAAATGTCATTAGCTTCATTTAGGAGATATTATCATACAGATTATAACACAAACGATATAAAATCATATTGTATAAAATTGCTTTGTTACTTTTAAAGGAAATATTAACATTCTGAAGTTAATGGCATCGATCGGAGAGTTAAAGCAAGCTCTTCTCTCCCATAGATTTTGTTATTATTTAATTCTTTATATTCAGCAACCATGAATAATTATTAAAAATATAATACTTTGAATGATACTTTTTCAAATTTAATAGATAGAAAATTATATTCAAATGATACTCTAATGTCAAATTTCTCCGGTTTCAAGAGCTTAGAAAAAAATTTCCTAAACCTAAAAGTTCAGAAATAAAAAAATACTTCTGAAATAATGTTTTAATCCGGATTTATTATATAGTTTGGCAAAGCTTTAAATATCATAAATAATGAATAAAATTGCATCAGTTGTAAACGAATTTTTTTCTTTGATATCTGTAATATTTTGAGAAATTAAACGTTGGTTTTAATTTCAGCATATCATTTAAAATTTTACTATTTTAATCAAACTTTTCTTCTTACAATACAGATATACGTAGGTATAAAATATTCTGACTTTGGGCTAAAAATTGAATGCCGTTGTAAGGCTAGTAAATATCCACCACAAGTTAACTTCTGAGAAAAACTTCTCATGGATTGTGCATCCTATTCATATGTGCAAGGGAGAAAACATCGTAAACTCCCCAGCACATAACCCAACAAGCATGCATACAGAAAGAAAAAACGCAATGTTCATTTCTCTATGTTCAACAGTATAGCTGGCACCGAACTCGAGAACTTCGATCTTTAAAGAGTGTCATCATTAATCCTGAGAAAGTAAGCCAAAATATTTTGAATAGAAAGAGTATTCATTATTAATCATAGCTGAACTACACTGAATAGCACATTATTCAATGTGGTTCAGCTTATTGACTATTCAGAAAAATGTTTTTACAAATTTGTCTAAAGCATTTTCATGAACCATTATCTAATAGAATTTAGTAATTATATCTTTAAACCCTTTCTCTCCAAGTTCTTACTTAACTTAATAGTCAATCGAATAAATGCCTTCACAAGACATTAAATATTCTTACCTTCTAGCCGAGTTGGCAGTTGAATAGGTAATTAATGAATTCGTCTTAAGTTTAACAGTTAATCGTTTCATTTCTAGGATGTAGATGCTCATGTTAAATTAGCTCTAACAAGAAAAAATTTATAATGTAAGCAAATCAAACTAAATCTTAACTATTGATTAATATGCATTCACTCAACTGTTAACTAAAGCTTAACTTAACAAATGAGAAGTTAAATCAAAACCTTTTAGAATCATAGTGCTTAGTCTTCGAATACTGTCAAAAACATTAATGATATTTTATAGCATTATATGATGGGTTTAATAATTTGTTTTATTTATTTTTTTAAATAATATAATAAATTTCCTGTCTTACTAAACCTTTAAAGTCTAAGTCCGCATTTCGTTAGGCAATTATCGCCAGTTAATGTCCTTGATCTTGAACCACTTGTTTGATTCAATCCATCCGGTTTTATTACGCACACTTAGGATGATGTTTTTATTATTTTCTTAATTCTAAGTATCACTCAAGTCCTCTATACTTATTTGTATCACACTGTTTGAGCTATTAATCATTACTGGCATACAAAACATGTATTTAGAATAATTAACAAATAAGTTTGACTCATGAAAGATAAAATGAAATCAAAAAGTATAATTCAATTTCTTATTGTTTTTAAGAAACTTAAGATGTAATTATGATCAGTTACAAATACATTAGGTTATAAATTGAAAATTCATTCACCATTTATTTAAGGATATCCATTTTAAATAATCATTTGAGATTTCTTTATGATTTCGTATAAGTTTCCGACAGTCATCTTAACGCAATTTTTATTGCTATTTTATTATAAAAAGAAAACATCTTTCATTTATCTCTATTTATCGCATTTTCATTTCTTTTCTTAAATAATTAATTTCTCTGAAAATTTTCTTTTGTAATTCTGATATATCAAACAGCATTCCAAATAAATAATCGCATGTGTTAATTTTACAAGTACAGATACGTGAAATAAGAAATTACACACATTCACATTGTATTCTAACATTATTTCTTTGAATGAAAGCAAAGAAAATGCTTGCAAAAGAAAATATAATGGCTATATCATACATTTCATTAACATTGTTGCAAAATGTCTGGAAAAGCCTACTTGTGAGTCTTGCTTTCTGATTCAACTTGGGGAAATGACAGGAACTAAACTTAGAAAACCTAAAATTTATATACACATTAAAACGGGATAAAAATAACAGGATTACAGTATTTAGTACAAAATCTCCATCTAGCTTAGTCCGGACAGTTTAAAAAGGCTCTTCGGTGCATATTTTAAGATACTGATTTTGGCTTCATTTTTCCTAACAAATTTTGTCTTTAAAAATATATAATGCGAGAAAAGCTCTTGCGGATTAAAATAAATATCTTTGCAAGTTACTGTAGTTATTTTTGTGTATAGACTATCAAACATTTTAAGAATATAGTCGAAAATCTAGACTTTTTCCCAAATAACTAGGCGCAATCACTTTTCACCATATCAGTTCTCTAGCATTTGATTTTTCACTCTCTCTTAATAATCTAGAATGCTATTCGTAGTCATTATCACAAGGAAAATCCTCTTCAACTCTATCAAGATTATTGGAAACCCTTGTTTCTTATAACATTTATTCTAATAATTTCCACTCAACACCCAAAAACTAATTTTTGACATAGACATACATAATAACCGGCTTCCTCAAGACGTTGAGTTGCTTTATTCATTATATAGTTAACCATAATGGTTATTTCTTTCTTTTTAGCTGAGATAATGATCACGCCACTTTATTATAATTCTCATTGGTTTAAAATACCCATGACACCAGATAACGTTTCATCTACGTCACATTATTAATTATGACATTGTATTGAAATGGTATCTTAAATTCGACTCGTCGAGGAATTTGCTGCCTGCCTTTAAATCGCATCCTTCGCTCGACAGCAAACAAGACGATATTCATAATCGATAGTCGAAGTTCATTTTGTTAATAAAACGATTTCTTATGTAAATACCAAAATATCGATTTGAGAAGTGCACTTTATAGTTAGTTTAAATCGGCAAGAACGATTTAAATTTTTTAAAATTTCATTGCCCGCAGCTATTTTTGTTTCATTCAATAACCAGTGTCCCTGCAAAAACCATCTAGTAGAATCTTTGATTCTGAGAGAAGAGCACTTATCGCTTTTATTCTACATTGCTAAAATTTAGAATATCAACAGTTGAACTCTTCCATAAATTTAATATTGCGCGTTATGTTCGCGATTTCGTGTTAAAAATTTTGTTGAGGCTTCAATTCGCAAGCTATTTATTTTCGTACAAATACGGTTTTTTTCTAAAATATTGAGAAAGTAGAAAAATTATGAAAATACCTTGATAGCCGATTAGATCAAATGAAAGGTAGATGGTGGAGCTTGAGTGTTGCACGATACAGTGGCTTACTGTGAACCTGTATTTAATGGTGCAATATGAAGTTTAATAACTGCTGCATGTTTTAGATCATTTATACTATTTTTACAACGTGTATAAAAATGTTTTAGAGTTTCGCCGCATGTTTCTGAATCACTGGAAGATGAAATCTGTTTGTCTACCTGCTGAAAGTACGTACTGATACCAGGTGTAAATACATAAATTCGATTAAAATATTTTATTGATTTCATGACATTTTAATAAAATATATAACATTATAACTCAAAATAACTGCTTCTTTATTTGTACTTAAACTAATACATTTAAGTACAAATATAGAATCAGTTATTTTGATTGGTGATCCTTAAAACATTTAGTCTTAAAAGACCATTTATTAAAGCAAGGTTTTTATAATATTTATTAAAAATTATATACGGAAATTTTCCTGTTTAATATTTTAAGATTTAAGACAGCAACGGTTTTTATAAATAAAATTGCATTTGTGAAAATTAAGAGTATTTTAATAGTTTT
This sequence comes from Latrodectus hesperus, assembly GCA_037975125.1. Lineage (NCBI taxonomy): Eukaryota > Metazoa > Arthropoda > Arachnida > Araneae > Theridiidae > Latrodectus > Latrodectus hesperus. The sequence goes on from CM075860.1 coordinate 75,700,024, forward strand.
AAATGGGTTCGCTTAGTTTTAAAAAATGATTATTTCATTATTCAAATTATAATTTTTACAATGATGCATTCTTGATAGAAATATACTTCCATATATGTTAAATTACTTATTCATTTTTAAATGCTATTCTTGCTGTTTCTTCAATGTAAGTGATAAATTCATGCTTATAAAAATATTATGTTATTTCAAAATTTTCTGTCTTATATGTTGCTGCATACGTTTGATTTTATACTAAGAAAACTTATATCAATAAGATATGCAAATCAGAGAGTAAGAAATACAGAAATATTCTAATTTCCCGAGAAAACTTTCATTGGGAATTAAATCTAACCGGAATAAATGCATACGTTATCAAGATCTATTATTTAAAAATAATTGTGTGTTGTAAAAGAGAATATTACCAGTATATCTTTAATTTGTAAAAATGGAAATAAAAATTGCAATAAATAGCCTAATAATTATTATTTCTATTTTGATTTTTGAAAGTTCTCTAGTAATAGAATTAAAGTAGAATTTTTATGCATATTGCGTCCTGATATATGTACGTTTGCAGTTATCTTTTTAGAGTAAATCAAAATGTTATTATTTACAACGAAATCTGCCTCTTTTACGCATTTTTATTTTTTATGAAAAATGGCAAAACCTAATTTAAATTTCATTTTTCTAAAGTACGATTTAAAAATGAGGGATTAATGTAAACATAAGCCACATTTTTAATGAATTTAACATTGTATGAATTAATCTACACTTGTAAGATTAGCATAAATTTTTATTATAATATTTAAATACGAGCAAATATACACAAGGTAAAATATTGTAAATATATTGCAAAGAAATAAGTTTTTCACAGTTTCAGATTTTCAGAGAAAAAAATTTCAAATCATTATATATAAGAGCTCTTTATATTATAGATATTCTTCTCTTAATTGAACTTTAATTACAACAGTTATTCTGGTAAAAAAGCATATCTGAATGTCTTTTCAGAAAAAATTTCAGAAGATTACAGAGAAAAGAAATTTAAAAAGTTTGAGAAAACTTACAGAACCTATTTCAGATTATTTACCCAAAAAATTGCTTGTATTGCTTATTTTAATAACTTGTAATAAAAATTTTATCGGTATAAAAATGACTTAAGCAAGAATAAAATTAATTTCTTTTAATGAATTATCAATTTCGTTAAAAGAAAACTACTTTTTAATTTCTGGAAATAATAATTATCTTATTAGACTTTTACAACTAAAATAATTTTAAGAGTTTTCGTGAACATAGAAGAAAGTTTTTGTGTTCTGTTCTTGATTATGTTAAAATTTCATACATATTCTGCATTGCACTGAGATCTAGTGAGAATAAAGCATAGAGCTTTGTGTTCTGTTTTTGATTATTTTAAAAACTCATTCATATTCTGAATTGCATTGAGATCTAGTGAGAATAAAGCATGGAGCTTTGTATTCTGTTCTTGATTATATTAAAAATTCGTTCATATTCTGCATTGCACTGAGATCTAGTGAAAATAAAGCATAGAACTGTGTTTTGTTCTTGATTATATGAAAAATTCATCCATATTCTGCATTACACTAAGATCTAATGAGAATAAAGTATGGAACTCAGTGTTCTGTTCTTGATTATATTAAAATTTCATTCATATTCTGCATTGCACTGAGATCTAGTGAGAATAAAACATAGAGCTTTGTGTTCTGTTTTTGATTATATTAAAAACTCATTCATATTCTGCATTGCATTGAGATCTAGTGAGAATACAATATAGAGCTTTATGTTCTGTTTTTGATTATATAAAAAAATTCATTCAAATTCTGCATTGCACTGAGATTTAGTAAGAATAAAACATGGAATTTTCGAAATTTGCTTCTCTCAATTTTTTTTCATGAAATCAGTCAAGGTCAAATTTTCTGTATTGGTAATGTTTAAAACATACTCATTTTCCAGAACTGAAAAATATTTCTGTTATTCACAATTAAAATATTCTGAGCACTTTAATATTTTTTTGATTGTGTAAAAGAAAGGAAAATTTATGAACAAAGTTTTGAATTCCACAAAGACAGCTAGCTCTCTTTTTCTGTTTATCATTATGTAAAGTAATATTTTATAATTAAAACATTTTTTCATAAATATATTTATTTCATGATCATTAGAAATGAATCGCATACAATAGAATATACACAAAAAATCACAAAATGACAACAATATTTACAAAAATAAAAAACTAGAGAAAGTTCACATGTATGCGAAGAGACATTTGTAGGGAGAAATTTTTTACAAAAACTCATCATTTTCATAACAATTTATTTTTCTATTACTTATCTATAAATGAATTTAAAAGCGATTTCATGCTTACATACTTAATTTCGAGAATTTCACTGGAAAAAAATAAAATCTTTTTAAATACGTACACAGTAATTTTAAAGAATGAATATGCAAAATTGTTTTTAATCAGTTATAAATTCAAAAAAATCATGGTCGGCTCAACTTAAGTGACCCTTTTAATCGCATCTTTGTAAGATAAGTAAATAGATCTCGGAGTCTTAAGGGTAAAACAGATAACGTTATCTTGTAATAATTTATTTGCGTGAAGTTTGACGTAATACAAGTTTTAGTATTTTCTGTTAAACAAGATTATCCTTTCATTTTTCTTGACCTAAGAACTTCGCTACCATCTCATATTCAAGGTCTGATTTATGCAATTGGTCTGCAAATATTAACAAAAGTGATAATTTTGATTTCTCTATTGTTTCTGAGGAAATTTCAAGCTTATCTCAGCAATTTTTATATCGGAGAATTAGGGATCGACTTTTAGCAAGTTTTAAATACAATTAAATTTTTAATGAGCTTCGTCATGGAGGAATTTTAAGGAATAACATTTTAAGTCTTCAAGGAATAAAATTTAAAAACTTAAATAAACACTTGTGCACTTTAAAGAATATTCTTTATAAAATATTTCGATTATGTTTTAAATTAATAGTCATTAAATGATATGCTAAGAACTCTTAAGAAAGACTTTATAAATTTCTTAAATTATATAAAAAAAATTTGAACGATCTATCATTGAAATTTAACTCAAATACTCAGCTATGTTAGAAAATAAATGATAATGAAATGATATACTTCTTTAATAGGTTAATTAGAAAGTTTGAACGCACACATAAGTGCTATAATAGAGTTTGTAGAGTGGAAATAAAGTAGAAAAACATATAATTCGCATGCAATTGTAAAATAATATCAGTAACTACCAAAGTACTTTTGCATATAATGAATGTGCAAATGTACTCAAATAATTAGCAATCTGCCTACGAATTAAGTAGAGCTATACAAGAAAATATTGCATCGTAGTCTTCAAGTTCAATACAGTCCAGTATTTTCAGAGAAGTAGAAGAATATTTCCAGATTTTCTTCTGCTTACTATATTTAGAAGATTCCAGAAGTATTCGAAGGGATTGAGATCTTTCTGGAGAATCCACACTATTTACCCAAATACTCCCAAATAGGTGATTTCATGTGAATTCTGGTAGTCCTATTGTTTTTGTACTTTTCCATAGATGTCATAGACTAAATTTTGTTAAGCTTTATTGCTTTAGGAAGACCGGTGGCTTACAACTGGCAGCGTTTCACGCTCCCAAGGCACAAGTCCGATGTTAGATCCTTGAGCTTTCATCCTTTCAGTAAGACGATAAACTGAGTACCGAGCATGCTTGGGAACTAAACACTGGGGGTCTCATGTTAGGCTGATCATCTAACTGAGACATATGCTTTGCACACCAGGGCCCTTGGTCATTAAAACTGTTATGAGCCTGTAGACCTTGGCCCATGCCACGGAGTTTAGTTTAGTTTAATTCCTTTAGGTTCACTGAATAAACAATCATTATAAAAATATTGCGGCTATTTTGCAACAAAATTCTACTTAATCTCAATTTCTTTCATTTCTATTTTTATTACACAGAAAAATTTCTTTTCTGAAAAATTGTTTTGTTATAAATCGTATTTTTCACAAAATTGTTCCTAATTAGACGTAAACACAATATGAAAATTTAAAATTAATTTTCATAAATGAACGTAAAATTTTGTAGATATTCATATAGTCACATGTGATCTTTAGTTATGTAATCTTATTTTTTATAGCTATAATTGAAATGATTTTTAATATTGAAAACAGTATTTATAATGAATTTTCTAAGACAAATTACAGAATTTAACACTGATACAGAGTATTTTACTGTGAATATATAAATCCAAATTTCTTTAAGTTATTATAATTGTATTATATTTGTGAATTATATATCTAAGAGTTCCGGAAAGTTTTTAGTCAGTAGATAATCAATCAACCAGTGGATTCTAACAGTAATTTCAATTTATTTAATTCTATCTTATATAACATTCTTTCCCTCTTATATTTTTGTCAATTTGTTATTTAAATTCTATCTATATCTTGATAGAAAAGGCTCCGGAAATTTCTTTTGTCAAAACACTTTGAGAAAATTATCCTCCAATTGTCATTAAATGCCCGGAATTGTCTCCCTGTAAGATTTTCCTTCTCTGAAAACATGAAAATAATTGAGCTAAATGGCTTTTAGTCAATGGTAACCCTTGAGAAAGACAAAAAATTACAGATTTAGAAGATTCGGCCAGAAATCATCGCGAACCAAATGGAACGTTGTTGTTATTACTAATCTCGCACCTAGGCAATGAAACCGTTGATTAACAAAAAAATTTTCGAAATGAAATGCTCTGCGAAATCATATACACGTGAAAAATGAGAATAATTTATCTATATTAAGCAAGTAAATCACAGTAAATATTTTAAATAGATTATAATATCTCATTTTTAGAGTGAAATGTCTTTTATATTTTGTATCATCATTTATGAATAACTTTTGAGAAATATATGTATGTAAATTATCTTTTCTTGTAGAGAAATACACTTGGATACATAAGGTTAAGTTTTCAACATGAACTTAGCTACTCATGGTGAAGATTTTACTTCATTTCATATTGACATTTTTTGAAACGATAATGATTTTCTATGATAGTATTGATCCTACTACAAACACATCCCTGTATGGAATTATAAAGATTCAAAATAAATGTTAAAATTTATAAATGAACATTTATCATTTTGGCATTGTTCAATCATTTCTTGGTAACTAAAAAATTTCGAATAATAATATTTGCTTTAATATTTAGATACAAAAAATATTTATTTAAATACCATGAAATTATAAACGAAGTTAAATGAGCAAATTTTCATTCCCAATATGTGTCGTATTATAATTACAATATGGCAAAGAAAAGAAAATGTATAATTACTTCCTGTTTAAAATTTTTGAAAAGAGCTATTTCCATGACTTTTTAATTTTTTTAGCTATATTCAAATGCTTCAGGTGCATAGTTTTTCGTGTAACTTTTAGTAAAAAAATGATGACTAGTTGTAGCTGAATAATCAATGTTCTGATCTTCTGTTAAGGATTTTTGGATTCAGTATATTAATGAAATGGGAAAGAAAAACAGTCCTGATACAATTCTAAAGGCAAACATATTATGCATGTTACAAGAATAATACCTTGAATCAGAATGGATCAGAGTAAATATGATGGTTCTAAAATATCAGATAACACTGGGGATGGTGTATACAATGTGAGTTCTTTTTCCAACATACTCCTGTAGTGTATACATTTTCCCACATACTCCATGTCGAATTTTGAAGTAGCAGTTATTGCAATCTCAATATATATGGTTCTGGAAAACTTCAAGATAAAAATCAATTGTTTTTCGATAACAGTTATTCCAGTTGGTTCTAAAACAGCCATCCAGTCAGTAGCAATAAATCATGATATAGTTAATCAGATTATTTCAGAAAATCTTGAAAATTTTTATTAAAAATACAACAAAACAATCGTCTTTCAATGGATTCCTTCATGCATGGGTATCTATCTTAACGAAATGGCAGATGCATTAGCCAAGAGAGTAATATTTGAGCCACAAAACTTGAGGTCATTTCTTACAGTGTCACTTAAAAAGCATATTTTTAAGAAATTTATGGATACTTTTAAATCTGGCTAGGCTGTAAAATCAACAGGCAAACCCTGGGTTAACATTCGAGACACTTGAAAAAAGTTTTGTCAAAAATCCCGTAAATAGGCTGTGGTAACTTTCAAACTGCAAGTAGGCCATGATTAAATGGAACGTCATCTAAATAAAATAGGCATCCTATCATCTAGTTAATGAAAACTTTGTACTCAAACACTATGAATGCAGAACATCTTCTTATATGTCCAAAATTAGATAAAGATTCTGAAAGACGAAATGTGATAAGCAAATTATATTGGAACTCCAGAACTTTCATGAACTCCTTTTAGAGACTGCATCTTTTGCATTCTTTTCTTTGTTTAAAATTTTTTAATTCTTAAATTTTTACTTCAATTTCCATGTTCTTTTGTTCTGGTAATTACTTTAAATGTCTTTTTGGTATGTTCGTTCATCTGTAATACTTGAGCTATTTTGTACATTTGGACAGATCCTTTCAATAAAGTCATACGTGACAACAAATTTAAACAATAAGTCACAAGATTCATTGCGGCCTAATGGTAGGAACCTCATTTCGGTTAGAAAGTCCCAACTGCAATTTTAACAGCTATTAAAAAACACAATACTATAGCACAATATTTTTCTCAACAGAGAAAGATGTACTTTTGATTTCTGCATGTACGCCAACAGAGTGTATACTTCTGAGTTTTCTGGGTTTTCTATCGGACAATAAGTGAACGTGCTCCCAAATTAAGTCACAAAAGGCTATATGTTGAATGCTCGAATGCTTTAAACAGTATTAAACTATTAAGTTGTTTGCAAAATTATATGTTATGGTCGAATTAGCCCTCGTTTGTAAAAACGACCGTAACAAAATAAACAAATCAAATGCGTTAATACTAGGGTTTCGGCACATTATCTCTCTTGTATAAAACGTCACTTAAAACCAACAAATTATTCTATTTAAAGGTAAACGATTTATTTTAAAAATGTTTCATTTCTTACAATTTTGTGATTGCAACTGTAGGAAGGGCGAGAGATCAATATTTAATTTCACTCTTCTCATGATTTCTTTCATTTTAAATATAATATTTTTTTAATTATAATCAATAGATTCATAATTAGATTCATTACCAATATGTGTGAAATTATTAAGTACTATTAGCATTTTAAATTATTTGTACACTTTTTATTTTACAAAAAAAAAAAAAAGAAATTTAATACTTTGAAAATAAGACACCAATGTTTTAACTCAAATGATGGTTACTCTCAAATTTTTTCTGACATTTAACATTTTGCGAAGATTTCTGAATCTAGCTTAGCTTAAATGAAAACGAATTCCACACAAACAATCGAGGTGCTTAAGTGTGTCAACTTTTAAAAGAAACATAGAATATTCAGTCCTTCCACGTGCATAAAATTTTGTCTCACGGTTTGATTTTTCTCATCGAAAAATTGTCTTTATCATGTGAACTAGTTTACGACATTTTGTGATATAAGAAGATTGCAGAAACTTCCGTAAACAAATCCTAGATAGATCCAGAGAGACACTAGTCTAAATATTTGTTGATTATCCTTATCAGAGAAAATTGAATATTAAATGTTGCCACTTATAAATTTCTTAAGACTTGTGAATAGATTTTGAACAAAGTGATGATAGATCAGTGAAGTGTTTCATTTACATCTTTCGTACTTCAATATTTTGTCTTTAACCCCAGTCCTTCAGAAATTTTGTAAAATTCAGAGATAGTTCAAAATACAATCTGACCTTGATGTATATCAAATTTTAAAAATTTATAAATCCCATGATTAACAAAATGGATTCAACATTTCAGTCTTAAATGGCTTTTCTACAGTTTCACAAAAATCTTTTGATTTTTTTTTTTTTTTTTTTTTTTGCTTGGCATAAAAAAAAAAGTAAGTTACTCTCTTGGTGTATATAATATTCAGTGTTTAGACGCTATTTATATTAAAGCTTCTTTTTAAAGAGCACACACAGTCAGAGTAATACCTGCTTTCGAAACAAAATACCTCTTAAATAGTAGATATATACTATAAACGATATGATCCAGTTTGTCATTTCTATTTCTCTGAGTACTGATATTTTCCTTCAGCAATACAATACAGACCTGTACTAACACTAAAAAATATTTGTTCTCGAATTCAAAAATATTACTTCTTATATACATATATATATTTTCCTTATGTTAGGTAAAAAATTCTCTTCATGAGTAAACACACAAAAAATCTCGTGAAACAAACTAAGACTCATAAAGGAACAAAATAATCCTCGATTAATTTTTAATCTAGCTTACATGATTATGTGTTCAATGCAAAATATTTTTCTGCTAATGGCGTTCTCTTTACTCTCGCTTAAAATTCAAACCATTTTCACACAGCCTTCTAAGTACTGTCGTGACTGATACAGCTCTTCCTATTAAAGAAATAATCACGGATCTAAGCTGAGGTGGTTTTTTTTTTTTTTTGTAGAACACTAACTCTTAAATATCAGTCATTTACAAAGAATGTAAAATTATCTATCCATCATAAGCAAACTTTTGAGTTTCTGAATCCCAAAGTTCACAACTGACTTATGCAGTGATCGATGTTTAACCATCTTGCTGCACCATGTAGTCTTCGATAAACTCCTATAAATGACTTGCGATTCTCTCTATAAAGTTATTCTGCTTGCAAAAATATCTTTCTAGAATTTATTTCTGAGCTATGATTCCAGTTTAAGCATTTTTCTAATCTAATATACAAATATACAATATCAACGTCTTAATTCATAGACCAAGAAATTTCTACTGTATATATATATATATATAAATGCTTTGCTTCTGCCATAGTTATTTTCCTCAAATGTATCGTTTATTCCGATGCAGTCTTTCTTCCAGAAATTGCGATAAATATCAAAGAATAATGAAGATTTAATAAAATTAACGAATATTAATACATGTGCGTAATAAATTTAAGGAATTTGTTTTATAAAGGATCTATGTGAAGATGTTGGAAAATATTCAAGTAAAGTAGGATTAAAAAATTGAGGTAACTGATTAATTTAATTAACATTAATATTTTATATAAATTGAGTGGGGAAAATCTTAAGTTATATATATTTATATATAACAACTTTATTTAAAATTTAAGGACATATTCCAAAGTATAACGAGTTTTATTTTAATTTAATACAAAAATTTTAATTTGTTCAAGTAATATACAGTAATTAATTATTAAAAAATAAATTTTATAAAAATGGATCGCACTTATACAGTAGTTGTGTTTATTAGTTATTTATGACAAATAGGCAAGAAACAACCAAAATAATAATCCAACAACCAATTATTAGATCCACTCGAATTGAAGATTTTGATTTGAATTCTAGTTATAGCATTTCATTGCTTTGGATATAAAATGTTTTTTGCCGTTTATATTAATAATTCTGTATTTAGGAATGATTTTAAAATATATTCGGAATTTACTCATGTAAGAAAAGAAATCAAAAGGATTCTTTTAAATTAGATTTCTATCTTGACAAAATGTATAGATTACAGTATTTAAAAAATAAATCTAAGAACAAATTATTTTATAGTATAACCCCTTTTAAGCGGTTATATAATTTGTATATTAAAAACTATTTTTGCTATCATCAAACATTTCATAACAATGTATTTTCCGTTAAGAATGTTTTATTCAGAATAAACTGTAATATACTTTAATGTAAACTTTACCAATGAAAGAATTTCCTAGATACTTCGTAGAGATTCAATTACATTTTTAGAGAATGTTCGAATTAGAACAGATAGTTTGATAGTTGTTCTTTCACATCATAATTGTCCATGCCTTAAAGATAAGAAAAAAGTGGAATATTCTGAATAAAAATGATAATTTTTTACTGTTTCAGTCATATAAGATATATATAATCTCTCTTCCGCAAAATATTAGCTAAAAGGTATAAATAGAATATTCGAACTAAAACTGCTAACTTTCTACTACTACACTTTTGCATCATAATCTCTGTTCTATGCATAATCGATTTGGCTATAATATAGAAAATCATAAGCGATACATTAAAAAAATTATTAAAAAATGCAAATCGCTCTATTCTCAGCCTGTTTTTAAAACTTTTAGACCAATCGATTTGACAGAAGGAACTTTTATAATAAATAGCTAAATTTCCTTAATAAAGGCTGAATTTTGTTTTCTGTACTAATTGTTAAATTATTTTCAAAATTCACAATACCTTGTCAAAAATTTCTCAACAGCAAATTACTGTAACTTTAAAGTAAGGTATCAATAGAGTTAAAAATGCTAAAGTATAGTATTTTAAACACTTTTTACGAGAATATTATTGCATTTAAATTATTTATCTCGACAGTTTTTTTAATTAATCAACTGTTTATGAAATTGAAAGAAGTAATCTATTTCTTAACTTACTTGTGGATGTTTGTAAAACTGAGTTGGGAAGCTTGTGAAGTGATTTTTTAAATTATTTAAAATTCAAACGGCATAACAGTTATATATGTATGAGATTAAAATAGTAATTTTTAAATAACTTTCTATTGTTTATTGTTCTTCAATAACTTATCAACAGAAATTTGCATGCACTATCTCTATGGAAGAACTTATTTTTCCTTTGGGGAATGATTAATTTAAAATTTTGGATCATGTAGTTTATTTAAGTTTGCAAATTGTGTTTCATTTTTCAATAAAATTTTAAATTAATTAGACAAGGATTTGTATAACGAGATCAGTAAACTGATATTGTTAAAAGCTTAAAGAGAATGTTTCTTTTATCTGATGTAAATAAATATAGGTAAATTTTTTACAAGCCTCTTATCAGTAATGTTTTTTTATTGAAATAAGTTTAAAATTTTTAAATTTGCTAAAACTTTTGTGAAAAAAAAAATAAAAAAGTGGCAAAATAGCAAGAGAATGAGGCAGAATTAGTATTTATAGTATTAAAAGACTATTAATAATTCGTTTGGGCCTTAAATAGAACGAGCAGACTCATAATGCAGAATATTAATTTCTCTCTTCATTTTTAATACAATAAACGTAGTTAATGTTTGAACAATTAACTATTTAACAGATTGTTAATTTCTTCTTACATCCTTAAAGTAGAATGAGCAGAATTAATATTTGACACATTAATTTCTTTTAGCTTTCCTTAGAAGAAGCAAAATTAATATATTTAATATTTTAAATAGCTCACTTTCCTTTTTTTAATTAGAATGCGTGCAGAATTAATATTTAAGTCGTGGAAGTGGTAAAAGTCAAGCTGCCTTAAAGGCCATTAATTCTTTCCAAGTCAAATCTAAAATTGTCCTGGAATGTAGAAACATTCTTAAGGAACTGGCTACCAATAATAAGGTTTTCCTTTTTTGGGTACCAGGATACGTGGGGATTGAAGGTAATGAAAAGGCGGATGAACTGGCAAATCAGGGTTCGTCTTCTAACCTTATTGGAGCAGAATCATTCTGTGGCATCAACATGAAGACCATAAAGGGTGCCTTACTCAAGTGGGAAAAGCAGAAGATGAATAAATCTTGGTTTAACACTTCTGGTCAAAAGCGCGCCAAAAGTATGATCGCTAGATCAGCGGCGAATGTTGCCTCTGAAATTCTTAGTTGTTCTAGGGCGAAGATACATACCATCGTAGGTTTCATCACTGGACACTATCGTTTCAGGAAACGTCTCAATATTATAGGACTCGTTCAAGACCCTAATTGTAGGAAATGTCTTAAGGATGATGAGTCGGTGCATCGCATCATTTTTGAGTGTGATGGTCTAGCCTCCATTTGTTTTAATACTTTAGGAATCATCAATACTAAAGAGTTACATATTAGCACCATAAAGGGTTTGTCTGACTTTATAAATAATGTGGGCGACCCCCAATTTATTGGAACTAAGAGTTCATGGGCTTGAGGCTATGGCACAAAATGCTATCGAGCAGAGGTGCCCAGTACCGTGCAAGCCCATTAAGAAGAAGAAGAGGAAGAAGCCATGAAAAAGATGATTAATATTTCATTTCACCCTTAAGAAGAATAAATAGAATCAATATTTGACCTAAATAACAGACTATTAATTTCTCAATTCATTTTTATGTAAAATGAGCAAAATTTATATTGAAACATTCAAGAGACTATATTTTCTCCTTTCATCTTTAAGAAGGATGAGCAGAATTAATATTTGTTGCATTGAACAAATTATTAATTTCGCCTTTCGTTCTTAAGTGAAATTAACCAAAAAATATTTTATTTTAATTAACACTGTGCATAAACTTGATGAATTTATTCTGCAATGGTGAACGTATGCTTACTCCTGATTTCTTTGCAAAGTGTGCTTTTTTGAAAAAAACTTAAATAAATCATTAGTTTTAGTTTCGGATTACCAGAATTGAAATTGCATTTGTTTAAACTGTAAATTTGTGGGATTTACTTGTTTCGAAAATTCACAATTTTAAGAATTAAGTTTTTAAGTATTCCAGTATTAATAGACAAAATAAACATCCGTTATTTTCTGAATGAACACAGCGGAATTTTTGTATTTAAAAGTTTATTTGTAACAATGATGCCTTTCTGTCGATGTGAAGCTTGTGTGAACCAAAAAGATAGAAATATTATCATGTGCTTTCCAAAAAGATAGAATGTGCTTGAATATCGATGAAAATACGTTCGTTAGTATCTGTGTGGCTGAAGTTGTATTAAATAAAGAGATTGTCAAGTACGAAGATGAACGTAAAGACCTGTTAAACCTGAATATTTAAAATCTAGTTTTGGTCAGAATTCTTCAAATTTTTTTGGTTCAAATAGTGAAATTATATTTCTACGCTACTCAAGACGTTTTATGTTTGTTAACAAAAGTAAAATATAAAATAATCAAATATTAAATTGAATGAAAAGTAAAATATAAAATTTTACTTTTCATTCAATTTAATATTTGATTGTTTCAATCTTCCTTATAACACATTGTGAATCTCAGGTGCATGAGATTCTTTTAGTGACCATAAATACAAGCGTGAATGTGAGTATATTTTCAATAATACTTTCTTATAATTTATTTTTAAACTGTGGCGTGCTTTTATGCATGTTTACTTTACTTATACACAGTGTATTATAAAGTATGAATCAAGATTTTGTGATATGAATTTTCACGGGGATAACACTCAAAATTTAACTTAATTCGGCGGTCATATGCTATTAAAAATTTGAATCATTTTCTCCAGGTGCTCTGCTTATAATGAGATGTGGTTTTACTTCCAGAAATTATGATAATTATTTTTATTTTGCTGTACTTAAAAACAATGATCCGAAACATTTAGAATCCTCGTCAACAATTATTTGGAGATATCAATTAAGATACTGAATTTAAATTGATTAAAAGGGTAATTGATATCCTTTAAAAATATGAGAATTACTTGTCAATGATTTCCATATTTTAAAGATAAAAATGGAACTCTACTAATTATTATTGCTAAAAATACTTCGACTTAAGTACATTAAGAATTTTACTTCTACACATTAAGAAATTTTGTCTTCAATTCTAATGAGATATACAGTAAGACCCCGCTTAACGCGGGGGATACGTTCCATCAAAGTAGAGCGTAATGCGAAACAGCGCTAAACGAGGCTATCTTTACATGTAAATATTGGGGTAAGGGGAAGATGGCTAGGAAATTGGTTAGGTATTAAATTTAAAAAGTATGTTTTTTTAATAAAAATAAAACCAAACATTTATTTCATAAAGCCCAAATTAATACCACATTATTATTTCTTTCAAAAATAAAAACAAAATATAAATAACAAAACGAATATTCTTATAAAAAACAAATAAAATTCTAAGTCAGTCATATTTAGTTAGCCTTCCGCGTTTTCAGTGTTCTGACTTTTTATGACAAAAGCATCTAATGTTGTTTGCCTTTTTCTTTTGCGTTGTTCTCTTAAAAGTTCTTCATAAACGGATAGAGCATCTCTAACACCACGCCTTACTTTTGAGCTCCTGTCAAAATTCGGATCATTTTCAATGAATTGATCCATTATTTCAGTTATGGTAGACAAACTCCTTTTTACAAACGCCATCGAAAGTTCTTTTTGCTCTTCTTCTGAATCACTGCTGTCAACATTTTTGTTTTTTTCATGTTCAGTTAATTCCTTGAGCTCATCATTAGAAAGACGAGCCGCTGCTTCTTGAATTATTTCTTCGACATCTTCCACATTTACCCCTTCAAAACCGGTTTGTTTCGTTAATTTCACTATCGACAGAGTGTCCAACGTCATCGCTCTTACTTAAATCCAGCCAAATATTCTTCCATACTCCTTTCAAAGATCTTTCTGTTACCTCATTCCAAGAAAGGCCTATGTTTTCTACAGTATCTACGATGTTGTAGTTTTTCCAAAATTCTCTTATGGACTGGTTCTCTTCTCCGTCTGTTTTTTCAAGCATTTGCTTAAAGGTTCGCCGCAAGTAATAAGCCTTAAAATTTGATATAACGCCTTGGTCCATTGGTTGAATTAAGGCAGTTGTGTTAGGCGGCAAGAAAACCACTTCGACTGGAATGCATGTTGTTAAGTCTGATAAACTTGTTGGGTGGCTTGGAGCATTATCAATTAACAGAAGTGCTTTTTGTTCAAGTTTTTTAATTTCGCAATAACGTTTAACAGACGGGCAGAAATGTTCAGTGAACCAATCCTGAAAAATTTTCGCAGTTATCCATGAATTTTTATTAGACTCCCAAATTACAGGTAAAGTTGATTTAGATATGCTTTTCATCGCTCTTGGGTTTTTGGAATGATAAATTAGTAATGGTTTTAATTTAAAATCTCCGCTTGCGTTAACACCTAGTAGAACGGTTAAGCGATCTTTTGCAGCTTTAAATCCTGTTGCCCGTTTCTCTTCATGGGATAGAAATGTTCGTTACAACATTCTCTTCCAAAACAAGCCTGTTTCATCAACATTAAAAACCAATTCTGGAGGATAGTTTCCTTCTTCAATTATTTTTTTTAATATCGCTGGAAATTCAGCCGCCGCTTTTGTATCACCACTTGCTGCTTCTCCTGTAATCTTTATGTTGTGAAGGTTATTTCGATGTTTAAATCTATTAAACCATCCTCGACTAGCAACGAAAGTTTCACTTGTGTCAATTGTCTCAGCCTGAATGTAATTAAAAATTCTTCTAGCTTTTTCCATTATGATAGATTGGCTTAATGGCATATTGCGGTCAATTTCGTCATCAATCCATATAGACAGTCGTTTTTCCATTTCCTCTATGATATTATTTCTAGAACGGGTAATTCTAGTTGCAGAGCTTGACGTAGTTGTAGTTGCCGATGACAGTATTTTTTCTTTATTCTTCATGATGTCCTTATTGTTGAAGTTGGCAAATTCAATGAAGCACTAATTAAGAGTTTGACGTTCACCAGAATCTAATCTTCTAATCACTTCCATTTTAGTTTTGAGTGAAATGCTTTTTCTGGTTGCTTTCTTTTCTTTTTCATTATCACCCATAGTAAAAACTAAAGATCAAAATATTTGACACTGTAATATAGTATTAAATATGTAAATTAATACCTACTTACAATAATGTCAACAAATGTTTCCAATAATAAAAATATGTCTGTACAATACCGCACCAAACAAGAAACACAAGTACACTCTTTCGGATATGGATTTGAAAGCTATCGCTGCATAATATTTCGGGGAATCCCCGTATGCTGCGAGCGATTTCGTGGAATCCCCGGGTTGAAATAAAAGAGCGCTAAACCGAAACAGCGCTAAACGAAACAGCGTTAAGCGGGGTCTTACTCATGGAGGAAGGAATATAAGACTTATATTCCTTCCTCCATGGTCTTACTGTATTTGAAATTTCGGAGGTGGAACTTTTTCTAATTTTTAGCAAGATAAAAATGATTAAGATCAATATTTATTGATTTTTAGGAACTAAGCAGTGTCAGTTTGTTTTCTGGTGTTAAACTAACATAGATAAATTTCAAACGTTCGAAAATATTTTTTAAGTTTTAAATTTTTTCAACAACTGACTAATGACAAAAGAAACTAATTCCTCAGTTTTTCTGTGCAAAAGTTGCACCATTTATTATGGAACAATCAGCAACATAACACATTTACTTGGTGAAAAATGATTTCAGAGCATTTATGAAACAAATATAAATTATTTTATTGAAAAGTTTTCCAATAAGTCGTCGATTCATATATATGTACGAAGAATAAAATTTTTTTATTACTCTGCTTCCTGCTCAACTGACAATTTAGCTTGTTCTAATGAGCCATTTATTTTTAATAATGAACAATAACAACATTTTACATCATTTTAGAGTGAATATCATTGACTTGCTGGGGTTCGTGTGAATTAGTTACTCTGTAATCACTGCAAAAACAAAATGAAAATATCAGAAAACAACATATATTGACGAATAAACGGCTTTTATGTCAAATTATTTGTATACATTGATAAATTATTAAATATTAAAAAAGTCATTGTACTTTCCTTCTCATTTGTACATATTTATTTCCTGTTACATTAATTTTAGATCACATTATCGCAAGTTTTCTCATATCATTATGACATAGTTTATCAATTATCGTAATATTCAGCAAAATTCGAACAAATTACTGTTAATTAGATAGCGGCCATGTTTTAGAGATAATATATTCAGTTATCAGTGTATAATTAAAAAATATTGTTGACTAAGCAGTTACTTCATATATCTTCAGAAGGAATGCTATGATAAATGAGATAATTAAATTATGGGTGATTTGAATAAATCAATTAACTATGAGATTTTTACAATTTTAAATTGTTTTGGATAATAATATTTTTTATGAAATTGATAATCAAATTAAAAAATCTTTGCTCGATTTTTAAAGCTGATCAGCTTGAGGCAAGTATTAATTTTTTTTTTTTAGCAAAAGGGTTGTCTAGCAGAAAGCGGATCAAATAAATTAGCAAATTATGCGTTTTTAAAACACTTATAATTTCCAATTTTGTATAGCAATTGTGACTGTTCTCCCAGGCAGTCTAGACTAGATGAGGTTTTAATCTTCGAGGTTGAAGCTTAGAATAGTTTAGTTTCTTTTCATTATATAGAACACACAGAAGGCAGATTTAGTTCTCAAGGAATGTTCTTGGAAATTTAGAAAAACAGAACAAACAAAGGACCTTAGGTCCACTACCCATAAAGGTATCATTTCATTTGAAGAACATATATTTTACGTGCCAGTGAATATCATGGATCTTTATTTAGGTCAGAATAAAATCCACCATTTTCTAAGCTAAGAGAACGATGTAGTTCCCAACCAAACTCATTGTACCTTCAAGCAATCCTTGATATTTGTTCCATGAATTGCTTGGAATTTTATGCATTTTGCATCAATTTCACATGGAGTAAAATTGATGCAAAATGCATAAAATTCATGTATTTGCATCAATTTTACATGCAAATGATGTAGCAGCATCTATAATAGAAATATTTCTTCTCAAAACAGACAGTCAAGTTTTTAAAAAACATTGATTAATTATAAAAATATTATAAATTGATACAAATATTGCATATAAATATATCATTGGTACAAAATTTCTAAAAATTGTATTAATCATAAATAAAATGTGCATTCAAAGTATTTAGTCTAATGTAAGCAATCTAATTTCTGCATTAAATATTCATAATTGTTACAAAAATTAACGTCAAATATTATTTTTTTTCTCATGACGTTGGTGCAAGACATGTTGCTCAAAATTTAAACTTATTTTACACTCTCGGTGTCTTTAAAGAAAATTAATGAATAAATGTAGAAAATTCGTCTCTTAAGAATAATTTCTATGTTTTATAGATTTTTAATTGCGTCTAGTGTTAGCATAAAATGACATATTCCTCACACGCTATTGAAAAACGTGTTATTTAAAATACAAATTTATTACGTGTTTTTGGATTATATCAACGAAGAAAAGAAAACTTATGTTTCGGATATCATTGTTAAGGATAAATCCTAAATTTTGTTTTAAAGATTTATATTGTTTACAATATCTAGCATCAAATGACCCATTCTCCAAATGGTTACTGCTCATTTATGGTGCAAAAATTCAAACTTATTCAGCATTTTGTGTCTTTAGAGAGTTTATTCAAGAAATGTAGGTAAAAAAATAATCTTTTAAGGACATTTAAAATTGCTTTAAATTTAACGTCAAAATGATCTCTTCTTTACATAATTGTTACAACACGTGTGATACAAAATGCAAAATTAGTTTGCACTCTGAGTCCTTTGAGCAAATTAATGAAGAAAGATAGGGAAAAAAATTATCTTTTAAAGATAAACGAGATAAGGAGAATGATACAAAGTTTTGAGTCTCGTTATCACGAGATTTTTTTTACCGTTACCATTTTTTTCATATTTATCAACTTAACTGGTTCAAACTCCAAGAAAACGGATTCGAACTTCGGATTATTGACTTTTGAAATTTTATGCTTCAAACGTGAATGAGATAAAGATGTTAATGAAAAGATATTCTCTATCATCATTAGAAACTAGATAACTAATACATGTTGAAATCTACATTTTAAATTTCTGTATCTGTCTTTTTTTTTTTTTTTTTCTCAAATCAGTTTATCTAATAAACGTCTTTAAACAACATGATTATTGTAATTTCACACTTTATTATATATCGGAAAAGTATTCTGATCTATTTGTTTTAATTAACATAATTAAGAAAGAAATTAGGTAGTTACAAAAAAGTCTGAATAAATTTATATTATAAATAGATGAATTTATTTGTTTATTTTTTTTAATTAAGTATGATAAATAGGGTGTGAAACGCTAATACATATCCAGGTTGTTTTAAAAATGTCTTACAGTTACTAATTTAAAAATGAAGATTGCGTGTTTTTATCAGTTCATTTATAAATAAAATATTATCACACTTATGAAACGAAACATGAGAAGAACTGACTATTTTTTTACGCCATGACAAATCAAAGTTGAATTAATGAATGGTAAATTTCATTTATATTTTAATTAAGGAATGGATTAAATGGCCCCTTATTTTAATTGAATATATTTTAATTATCGTACTTTTAAGATTTAATTATTTAATATAATTATTTATATAATCTTAAATTTCATCCAGATCAATTCAAATTAAAAATTTATTTTTAAAGAAATATGTGAAAACAATAAATAATATTTATAAACTGTATATATAAACTACATTATATTGCTACAAAATTCAATATTTTTAATGCATTTGATGATTTTACACTTTACAATTAATCTCCATTTACTTGTATTGTGTAAGAGACAAACTAAATGTCATATTCAAATTTAAACTTATATTTAATATTCAAGACGATCAGTAAGAGAAAAAGAGCATTACCGTAGAAATTTCTATGCATACTTAAAGAAACAATGTAAAAAAATATTTAAATTGTGGATTATGCTATACTTAGCAGAATAATTTTGCTTCATTTTAAATTCATGTTACATAACAGGATATTCTTAACGACATTGTAGAAGGTATCCAGATTTCACTAATTTTTGCTCCCCATTATATTCATAATATTCTTTCTTTCTTCTCTTCAGCCTTCTGATTATCTCATTTTTTTATTAAAGTTGATAAATTTTTAAGGAATAGTAAATTAATCAATATCCATTATGAATTTTTTAACCCAGTCAACTAGCTATTTTCTCTTCGAAAATAAACCACATTGCTATTAAGACAAATAAATGAGCATAAAATGTAAAAATCAACAAAGTATAAAAACAGATGTTTTACCAATAAGAATATCATGGTTCCTAGTATTAAATTTCAAAGATTGCATGGAAGGATGGAAAACAAAGCAGCTAATGCTCCAAAATGGGCAAATAAAGATTTTTTTAAACTGGAAATAGAAGTAAAAAATAGAAGTTGATGATGAATATTCAATTAAAAGAAACTTTTGAATATTCTGATATCTTTGTATAACATGAACGTAAGAAAGTTGGTATTAAAACGATTAAATTATAGCAAAGAAAAATTAACTCAAGTAATATAAATATTCAATATATATATATAAATATAAAGGTATGTATTTAGTTCTTTACTTTTATGAGTTTCATAATTCTAGAATATTCCTTGATAGTTTAGAAATAATGTCATCATTATTTCTAAGATCATTTTGGACATATAAGTGTTCCATTGATAATATTAAATTCTACCTCTAAGATTCGTCATTTTTGCTCATGGAAATTTTCTAACATTATAGTTATTGTGATCAGTTTAATCTTTAGTAATTAGCCATAATAATTAGAGCAAAATAATTATAATATTTGGAACTATCAGCCATCTGAACCATCTGAGTAAAAAGTTTGTTCGAAGCTTATTCTCAACGATTTGCACAATTTTTGATACTTTAATTCTGGAGTAGGATTTGTTTATTAAATGGAATCGAAAAATTAAATTATGATTTATTGATACGTGGTTAAATTTAATGACAGTAAAACTCATTGCCATTATTAATGGGATTTTGAATTTTACTGTCGATTAGAGAGGTTCATTATGATTGGTAGGAGCAAAATTTAGTAAGCAAAAGTCCGTATGAGAGTTAATTAACTGCTCTTAACATACATTCATTCAAGTGTGGTGATGGGATTTATTTTCGATATGACCAAGAAATAGAGGCCTCTAGTTCCTGCCTCATTTTATAACATTTTAAGGGATTATTAGCTTTTCTAAAGTTTTCCTAATTCGTCAAAATAAATTATCGTTGATAGGTCTATTCTGATAAAAAACCAAAGTAAGTTTTTAATAAAATCAATAGTAAGCAACAGTGCCGGTCTTAAATGATAGTTCGATATACTGCACATATTAATAACATGTGCCATTTTTTATTTTATTCTTGAGAATAGTTAAATACATTTGTCGATAGTTGTATTGTGAAAGGTAAAATACATCTCTTATATGATGCCATGAAAGCTAAATAAGATTTTTTAAAGCATTTTTTGCCTATTTTTGCCTCTTATGCACTTTTTAATTTTTTCTTTTGAAATAATTCAATAAATATTTTCGGAAACTGACTGCTAGAATGTGTACAACCTATTTAATGGTGATATGACAACTTTTCGTGAGATGCTCTTGAATAAAATATTTTTGAGTTTGAAGATTTAAAAGTAAAATAATTTTTTTTTATCAATTTTATGATGATTTGCTTTAGATTTTATAGATTCCTTATTCGCTTAATGTAACCGATAATATTTTGATTGAATAAGTTTCCTCTGAAACTAATTATCAAAAAAATAATCTTTGCATCAATGCAATAACTCTGTTATTCGATTGAATTTAAACACTCCTTCATACAATTTAGATCCGCTTTCAGTGATATTCAAATTTATTTTAGGACTTTTCTTTTGATAGAAAGAGATTTTGGCGAAATACTTAAATTCTGCCACTCATGTTTTAGTTTTTCAAATAAATTAAAATACTAGCCACATCTATAACATCCGAGGAATAGAGGAGTTGATGCGGGGGATTAGATGGATCCTGAAAAGCTTTGCCAAAATGACAGGGCAATCAAAAATATGGTTGGGAATAAGCTCAATGTCTGTGCAGTGAAGACAGCTCCTATAGCTTCGATGGTCATTGGGAGATATTTTCTCTCTAATTTGAGTTATTTAGTTCCCAATATGGTTAGGGTTGTGGAGACAGCATGGTTACAGTTTAGAGCAGTGATGGTGTGCTTCTGAGAAGAAGTGTGAAATAGTCTTCGTCTGGCTATTGCATCACAACCAGCGAGGGTTAGATTGTTTGAAAACTGAGGATTATCTCGGGCTTCCTTGGTGAAGATGACAGCTTTCTCATTGTCATCAATGTCGACAGGATCTGGTATCCATTGAAGAATGCAAGTGCTTTGAATTGCTTTCTATTAACTGAATTAATTGGAACTGCTGAGGAAATTACTGGATACCAATGTTTAGGAAAAAAAACTCAACTTTTATCAGTTTTTAAATTTTATGCAATGTGTTTCCAACAAAAGAGTAAGATGCGACATTTATCATTTCACTTTACCAAAAAAACTATTGTTTTGGAATAATATGTAAAAAATATCATCAAATCTGGGCTCATTTCTAAAACGTTAAGAGCAGATTAGGGGAAGCGTATTCCAAGAATACAAGCTAGCAAAATCAATAGAATAAAGTCATTCTTTTTTAAGAGAAAAGTCCTAGAGCTCACACACATTATATGTGTTTTAACTATTTCTTGATATTCATAGTAACATTAACAAATTGTATAAGATTAGTATAAAAAATATGGATTTTTGTACAAACAATTTTGTTTTTAATAATGTTATTTTCATTTTCAGGTTAAAAAGTAAGTATGTATTTCTGAGCCATATTTTGAAATTGATTTGCAATTCTTTTGAAAAGAATTGGGGTATCATAATTTAATTTTGAACTTAATTTAAAGTCAGCATTTTAAAATTACTGATAATATGTAAATTAAAAAGCTACTGAGATAAGCAAAAAGAATATTCCCTATGTAATAGCCAGTATTTCTATTTTCATAAAGTAAGACAATAATTGAAGAGTCTTCCCTCCGCTACCTGTTTGTGGTATGTTCAATAGCTCGTGATCCATGCCATTAAGTCATAGATGTCTTTAGTGAGTCAGTGACTCGTTTGAATCGTAAGTTCAGATAAATTTAACCTTTGTAAATATAGATGAAGATAAAACCAGGAATTAAACAATTTTTGAAAGCGCAATTTTTAATTTAAATTTGATTCAATATTGTTTTAAATTAACTCTCACAAATCAATAAAATATCATCATTATGATTCAAAATTAGATCTGAATTAAAAACTAGCTTTAATATTTTTGGTCCGATATTCTTCTTCGAATTTTTTGAAATCAATGTCATTGATTGTTGTGTATTATTTAAAATATTCCTATCAAGAAATGTTTTAAATAATCTATTGCCCTAATTGTAAATATGCCTTTGCTTTAGTTGTTAGTTTAATGTATTTGCCCAGAAACTCTTTTTCTAACTCACATACATTATCTTCAGAAATTTTCATCTATGTTAAATCTCTACAAAATATTAGCGGATAACTATTTCCAATACGTGGAGAATATTATAAAGTTAATGACGGAATATTACCTTTAACCAAAATCAGTGGTATCAAAAAACAAAAACTCATTTTAAGTGTATTTACGAATCTTGTTGAATTTTTCAAGTCAAAAAAATTTCAAGTGAAGTTTTCTGCTTTAATATCAATTTTAACATCTCTTGAGTATAGAGATAATAACATCTTATGAAACATTATTTTAGAATAACATTTTGAAGCATTTGTTGGTAAAACAAATGTTTTCTTAATCAACAAATGCTTCAAAAGATGTTTCTCAGAATTTAAATAGATTTTGGGATTGACAATTCAATAAAACTGAAGACATCCATCAAGTTATCTTTGAAAGAAGACGTTCATTTGATTTTAGAATAGTTACCAAATACTAATTGAATTTCTAAAGTAAGACTATTTTAATTAATTATGATATGCAGTCGAAAATAACTTACTTTTCTTATTTTTATTTTCAAATTATCTGGGACTTTCTCAATCATCCTTTCACTTTATCTTTCTACAAATACATCATTATGATTATCAAATTTATTGATTTTTTTTATTTTTTCGAGAAGATAAGCTGTTTTCTCTAAAAAATGATGACTCTGACGATAAATAAAACTTTCATCAATCCTTTGGGGTTTTAAAAATATCAATCAAGTTTATTTTCTTTCAAATTCTCATGATTATGATTTTGAAATATTGCTTTTTCCATCTTTTTCACTTTTTAGAATTTTAAAAGTATTTAAAGTATCATTTCAAAACTCTACTAATCCTATATTTTAACAAATTTTACAACTAAATTAGTGATATATATATATTGATTTATCAAAAATTATCAATTATGAAGTTATCCCCTGTATACGTGTATTTATGTATATTTCACTGAATCACAAATTGTCTAGTCTATAGTTGCCGGGACCGTCTTTCAGGTTTTTTTACTTAAATTTTTAAGAATTGCCAAATGTATCATAAACAATCAAATTTCTATTTTAATTAACCAGAATCTTAAATGGCAGTTCATTATTTAAATTTTTCATACATCGTAAAACTTCTGAAACTTGGAAAAAAATTTCACAAATAACCTTATGATATAAGTATAAAAATTTTAATGACAATTTTTTAACAAATTGATATTGCAAAATCTTCTAAGATATTTGAGCAGAGTAAATTTTAAAAAAATAAAATAACTACAAGTGTCCAAATATATATATTTTTAAGAAATTAGAAATATGTTTTTAATATTCCCAAGATTGATCATTTGGAAAACTATTTAAGGCAATTAGATGAATAAGAATAAAAATTTAAAAAAAAAATAGGAAAATTGCGGCAAAATTATAAAAGACCATTGAGAAAAATGAATAGAAACTTAATCCTTCTCATCAGAGGAACAAGAGCGTACAGATTTTAAAAAGATTTTTTGTGTAAAGATTTTAAAGAATGAACAAAATATACTATGAAATTACTCCCGATACCTAAATATAAAGGAAAATGAAATGAGTTAATTGAAAATTTTAAAAAGTGGACAAAAAATCGAAAAAAATTAAAAGAAGAAAAAGGGATACGAGGGCTTAATTCCTCCCTTTCAAAAGCGTTGGCCAATTCATTTTTATAGATATTAACATGAGACGGAATTCATTAAAAATGTACTTTGTGCTGGTTGAGAGATGAGTTTAACTTTTCGTGTAATAGAAAAACTGGTTTTATCTCCTATGTGACCCTAGTTTTTGAGATCTTGAATTGAACTACGGCTATCAGATAGCACCAGAGGTCTCAATAGCTGCTTTTGCTCATGACTTGTTCTAGTCCTATGTTGATTGCAATCAGTTCAATTCAAAACATGGATCAGAAATATGGGTTACATTGCTTTATAGTGAGTTACGTTGTTTTATAGTGTTTTATGTTGTGTTTTTTAAGAGGTGTTTTAATTTAAATTCTACTGCCTGCATGTACTATAGCCATTTTGCTGCCATCAGTAATTGTTATATTAATTAGGATTCAATTGTTGAAAACAAAACGATATTTATTATAGTAGTTTAATTTCAGTATGGCATCTCCGTTTTTAAGCAGAGTATAAGATAAATACCCACTTGAATTTATTTCAAGATTTGTCTGAATATTTCAAAATGTTACAAGCAACAATCAAATTATTCCTTATATAGTTATTTTTTTATAGTAACTTGAATAATCAGGACAAATTTCTTTTTACAACCACTAATTGCTAATGATCTTTTTTTAACTTATTTTATCTTAGCATTTTAAAGAAAAAGAAGCATTTTACTAACGTGATGGAAAAAATTACAAAATTTCCTATTTTAAGTATATCTAACAATTTTTTGTTTTTCACAATTTATAGTTGTTCTTTAAGAATTATTTATTAAATTAATTAGTAAATAATCAATTTGTGTGTATGCAGTGGTTTATGGCTTTGGTGAACCCCAAAATTTTCAAACATATCCTTATAAATATTCATCAAAATTTTTTGAAGAGCTATTAAATATAATATATATAATCATAAAAGAGAATGTCAAAAATAAATTATGTAACAATCATAAAGTTTAGATTTTAATTCATTTTACCGAACTCAGAACAATTAAGCAGACTTATAAATGGCTTGGTAGATCCAAAACTTACTCATCCTTGATACCTGCTCAAAATAAAAATAAATAAAAATCAATATTTCTTTATATATAAAATTTCCTCCCTCGTAAACATAAATCTCAATAATCAAAGATAATAAATTTATTAACAAAAATAATTAGTAATGTTACAAATATTTTTTACTGTATTATTGAATTTACGTACTTTTAATCTAAATATCTAAGCCAGTTAAATTTCAAACATTCATTTTTATAATCGCATTTCAACACATTATTTATGTCTAATGTAAAATTTGTCAAAATGTTGGCTATTTAAACTTTAAGAAAAATTTAGCGCAAATTTTATTGATGAAATTACTTAAAAAGTGATCCTTATTAATGAGATCTAAAGAGATTTAAATTTTTACGTAATATTTAAAATTTTTATAAAAATTGTTTTTCTTTTATAGCTTTAGTATTACTCATTGTGATTTCAGTTTCCGTAAATAATTACAGTTTGACTTTAATTAAGCATAACATTTTCTAATTCTTTTATGAAAGAATTAAGATTAATTGCTTGTTGATTAAAAGGCTTCTTGATAATCAGTGTTAATAATTCTCATCAATCGTTAAACATTGTTTTTAAGCTGGAAAACTTTGTACAAACATTTTTTCTTACGTTTGCAATGACCTTGAATTACTCTCAAGGATAAAGATTTAACGATGTGATCGGTTTGTTTTTTGATTTAAGTAAGATATTGAAATCATAAGCGCAAATATTTTCATACACTTATCAAATTTAAATGAACAGCGCAAGTAAAATTATCAAGCTAGTGACAACTTTATTCGGATATTATTTACAAGATTGCGAATTTTTTTTTAATATGAATACACCGTTTTCATTTAAATTCGAATGAATTATAAAACTTTTTATTTTATTTAGTACATTTAAATTCTATATACCGCAAAAATATATTTATTTTAAAATAACACAATTTTTATAGAAAAATTTATTTAATAATAAATTTATATATTTTTCTACGCTATGATTTATTTTTGTGTTAATTTTTGGATTTTTTATTTATTTTAGTTTTTACCTTTTAATGGTATCTGCCTATTTATATTTATTATTTCTTTATTTTATATCATTAATACATCTTTAAGTAAATATCTACTATTTATATGATAAATAGGTAATAATTAATGTATTCTCATTTTGTACTTATAAAAAAAATTAGACGTTTTCTTAAAAAAAATCAATATTTATTATATAAATTACAATAAGCTTGTAATTATTCAAAATATCAGAATCATAATAGCAACTGTGTACTGAATTTACAAAAAACACACTTTAACGAATGAACTGAATTTTAATCATAAAAGTAAAATCTTAATAACATTGTTAAATTTTCTGTGAGAAATTCAAAGTTCAAACATTTTGAGTTTTTATATTTTGAAAATGTTTGAATTATTTGTTTTAATATTTTTATATTTCTTAATTTCGAAAACAAAGAAAATTTTGAAATATACTGAAACTAAGCAATTTCAATTATTATTCTATTACAACACTTTTTATCGCAGTATAAGTCATAAATTAATAAAATCGTTGAAAGAAATTTAGTAAATCATTGCTTATGCATTGATAAGATATGTGCAAAAGAATATCATTAGTATTTCGTAATTTTATCTCTTAAAAAAATTATTTAGTTTTTGCGAAGTATCAGATTATTATCACGTGATTTAAAAAAATACAAATTTGAAGTACAGATTATATTTTTTCTTCCATGGGCAATTTTCTTGACCATTACTTCATTATCTTTTACAATGAATTTTTAAATGGGTTGAAAAGATGCCGCAAAATAGAAAAGGTAGTTGATGATGACATTTTACAGCATGTAAATGAAATATTTTCCCCAAGCACTGTAATTACTTTCTTTTTCTTAGAAAATAATCAAAATGCTCTTCGAAAATTCGATTGCATTTCATGTTTATAAAATGAGAATTTAACAATGGAAAATAATAACATCAATATTAAAAATACTAATACTCGTCAAAAATTCGTTTCTATTTCATGATTATGCAGTGAAAACCTTAATAATTAACGATTTTGTTTTTAAATTGCATATTGTTAACAATAATTTATCTTAAACAAATTATAGCAATGAAATACTCAAGAAGATGATACCAAAATGCTAAGAAAATTCTATATTTTATTTATGAGTTGAGTAATAAGTATTTTTATAAAAGGAAAACTGGAGTTTATAATATATACAATGTAGTTAACGATAATGTTCAACCGAATATAATTTATTAACTGCTAATGAATTAAAAATATAGAAATATTAATCAATGCATATATAAAATAATATTTTATTTGTTTATTAAATATTATTCACAAATGAAATGCTCTGATCAGGATTTTTTCATAAAGCATTTGCAGTAAACAATAAATAAATTTAAATAGCTTAATAATTCCGTAATTCAGATAAAAAAATTAACTAATTTCCTCTCATATTACATAAGGATTCTAACTTTTGTAGAATAAAAGTTAATAATTGAATATAAAGAAAAAAAATGAATTATAATACGAAACTGTAAAATAAATTTATAACAAGTTTAAAAAATGAGTATTTTATGTAAAAGGAAATTTTTTTACGAACCAAATGCTATATCAAAAAATTAAATTGTGTAATTGCTTAATATAAATGATTAAAAGTAATCCAAATAATATATTTTTTCTTTTACTTATCAAATTGATGCGTCATTTGCAGATTTTTAGATTGATATTGCAATCAGATTGTTTTCCAGAAGAAAGAAAAAAAGATCATTTTCTTCGAAGAGGTGTCAATGACATCTAAAATTTCTTAGAAGACTTCATATTAAACTGATGAACTGCTTTAAAAAATAATTTTTTGATCTGGTTTTACTTAAAATTTACACTTCAGTCATAATCTACTCAAGAAAAGTATCATTTAAATGGATGTTGATTTCTATGACTATACAAACCATTGATTTTCAAACCAAGATTTTTATTTTAATTAATTTATTTCATTTTTTCCAAATTTGATTAAGTTTTGTTTAAAAAATGCAACATTGCATCACAATCTAATAAAATATAACACTATTAAATGAAGGAACAGACTCTTGGAAAAATCATTTATGTTTTTATAATTAATAAATGCTATTATAAGCAATATTTATTTTGACCTAAATTATTATTTATAATAATTTCTGATTCGCCACCATATTACTTTAAAGACGAACAATTATTGCAAAGAAAAATTACTTATTAATCTAATTGTATAGTTGTCTGAAATTATTATAATAATATATCGAATTGTCTACAATCATTCATTTTTGTTTATTTTTATCAGAGGAAATTTTTTATGACATTAATTACAGAAAATAGCATAGTTTTTTTAAAAAAAAATAGTCCTATTTTAATTATGAAAAACCCGCTCAGTTAACTTTTAATATAAAATTAAGTTGAAAAATTTCTTTTTAAGTGTTTTTTATTTTATAATTATTTTAACCTTTAGGCTATTTAATATTTTTGTAAATAATAATGCTTCACACACAAATAATTGATAAAATAATATCTCTATTTACATTCATTGGAAATTATAGCGTGTTTTTATTAATTATCCCTTTAATATCACATATGCTTCATAAAATATTTGGTACAAAGCCTAAAATATATAAATTAGCATCCTTATAGAAAGATATTTTTCAGTAATTAAGTAAAACATGGGTTTTCAACAGACTGAATCCATATTTCCGTGAAAATGAAACACAGAAATACGATATTAATTACGGAAATAGGGATAAGATAATATATTAAATATAAACCAGAACGCACATCTGTATAAACTAATATTTTATAGCTCGATTCAGTTCGCTGCACTGTATGTTTACAACACACTTTGATCACACACGCCCTAATTTTAAAATAACCCTAAGTAGTAAACAGATGGACTCTCCTTGAACGGCCATCTCTATTGAAAAACCCCAATAATATTTTTGAGAGAAAAATTTACCTCCAGTGTTCTCCCTTTCAATAGCTATTAGAAATCAAATAGCTATCAATGTCCTTAAGGAAAAAATTTATGATTTTGAGAAAGGAAACATTTGAACTAAAAGTTCTTAGAAAATACAACGTATTATGTTAAATATTTTTTTTTCTCCAAAATTTTATATTATCTGAAGTGGAAAGCAAAAATCAAAATAGAAATCCGGTCCTAAATTGCATGATGCTTCAAATGTTTTCAAAAAGGAAAGTAGTTTGTTCTCAATGATGCTAGCAGTCTAAAGTCAAAGATGAGGTTTAGATTTGAATGGTATCTTCTCGGACTCATGAATTAAGTATTCATGCGGTAATCATTTGATAACTAAAAAAAAATGTTGTTGAACAATAGACACATAATGAATACTCCACATTTATTTTTCAATTAAACACGAGCTGGTAGACGCTTTTCCTTCTTAAGCGAAACGACAAAATTTTGCAGAAACGTTCAATGTTTATATGTGAGTTCTGAATGAAAACCCTGCATGCATTCTTTTATCAGACGAAACGTTTCTCATTACTCTTAAACATTATATAGAAAACATCATTTACATGCATTTTGAGAAGCAGGCATTAAAATAATAATCATTACTATTTATCGCCAAGCTGGCAGCTAAATGGTTAAGACTATGTGCTTTGATTGAACTGATGATTTGATTCCTTCTGTGGAAATGGGTCTGTGAATATATTTTAAGCACGCGCGCTTAGACCTTGCCAAATTATTCCTCGTTGGAAAATAATGAGTGCAAAGCATCAGACAAACCAATTATTAACATCATCTTTCATCATTCACATTATTTGCACGGCACAATTAATTTTGAAATTGATTGCGTATCATATCATGGAATAGAGATTTTGTCAGAAATTTGTTTTAATAATATTACAGTAAGAATTTATTTGAATTTAAATGCTTTATCTGATAACATTTTAATAGTTATTTTTTAAAACTTAATTTGCTTTCTAAACTATTCATAAATTATTTTATTTGTGAAGAATAGGCAATTATTCTTTTTTTTTTTATCTTACAATATAATAAATTATTTTCCACTTATTCTTTATTTCAATTTTAATCAAAAAATATGTGATAATTAATTATTATTGCATTATTTTTATTCTATTCAACATAGTATTTACATATTTCTATCTGTTGCGCAAGTTCACAGTTTATTTTTCGATTAAATTGCCTGTATTTCTAAATTCCAGGTAAATAAACTTTTTTGAAAAATAATTTTAAATAAATTTTTTAAAATCCATTTTCATATTAAAGGTATATTAAATAATAATTTATTAATTCGCAGAGTTAAAATAATGATTTGACAAAACACTCATGAAACAACTAAACCTTGATAAACATCAAGTTAGCATTATATTAAAAATATAAGAGTGAAGAAGGTCATGGTTTTGTTATTCTATTGGCGAAAATAATATTTATTACATAATTCTACACCATTTCAAAAAGGTTAATCATACTGGACAGAGGTAAATATTTAAGTGAAACGCCATAGCGCTGTGACAATGATCAAATAAAAAAATGAATAAAAATTATCTCTTCCGAGAATAACAAACAACTCTAATCATTGCGGAATTAAAGAAAAAGAATGAAATTGTGGAAGAGCGGTTATCTAAGATCGTATGGAAGAAGGAGAAGGTGACGTAATATTTTTTAGCTTTCGTAAACAGCTGTCGGGAGATGCGGTAGTATATATATCCGAATATTGTCCTCGAGTAGGCATTTTACCCATCTTCTTACTGGACGCAAATAAAGAAGGTTGTCTTATCTGACGAAAAGAAGGAGGCTCGCTTCAAACAAGCTCATCATAACTCACTTAACAAGTGGGTGTTTTATTACCAAGTAAGTATCCAATTTTTAACTCATCTGCCTATGTTTTTGTACTTAATAATTGTCTCAAAGTGAGCTCTTTTGATTTGTGTTTCTATTAATATTTTTATAGAGGAATTGTTAAATATGCCAAAATATTTGCAACAATGATTTAGGTTTTATCAAGAAATTCGGAACTCGTATTTCTGGGCTTTTGTATTTAAATCATCTTTAATGTATTTTCTCCTGAATAATCTTTGTAATTATGCTATTGGAGATTTTTTAAAAGCCTCAAAAATTGCAATGTGGTTTTATTTTAAGGAAACAAATTTTAATAAATAAGCATGAAATATTATTCTTAATGAACATTATAAAAGAAAATGAAAATAAAAAAAAAACATTTTATAAACATTTAAAAAAATTTTTACTTATTTATTATATTAATAAAAAGAATGTTATTATAAAATACTTTTGTGCATTCTATCCTTTTATCTTTGGATTTTCTTGTTCTGATTGATATCAAAGCATTTTTTTCGACAAGAATTACCATGTGATAAAGGAATTATTTTTCACTCACTAAGAAATATCTTTTAGATTATACTTTATATGTAAAAAAAGACATGCAAAGAAATAAAAGTCACAAATTTATAACGAAGCATAATGAATAAAAGATGGAATTTCAATAATTAAAATAACAATGTCAGATACATTTAATGTTATTTTTAAAAATATTTCTATGATGATATCTTATAGAAGTGCATTTACAGTATTTATTTTCTCATTTAATATATAGCTCATATAAATACTTAACAAATTTTAATAATATTTCTTCTTATAAAATTTATTTAACGCTTCTATTTGTTATTAATAAAAATTTGTTTATAGTAAAAGTAAAAAATAAATAAAAAATTCACAAATTTTAATTTGTTTATTATAAGAAATTTTTATTATTTTCAAAAGTAAATTAATAGTTTTAAAAGAACCAATATTTATATACAAGACAATAGAGATTTATACAAAAAGAGTATAACACTTCTTTTTAAATTTCGAAAGATAAATCATTTGATGACACTTTGTTTATATTTGAATAACATAATTTACAATTATATATTTAATATTATTAAATTATGCGAAAACATACTAACATATTATATTATATTTTAGTCATGGCCGCTATCTTTACCGGAGCGATGGATTTACTTTATGAAAACAGTGTACTGGTAGTAGAAGAATTACAATCTAGGTAAGATTATTTTGATAAATATAAATTTTAAAATGTTTAAATTAAATAATTATGTGGCTGCTACTGTAATTTAGAAGAATATTTTAAAAAACTATCTTTTGAAA
Source organism: Latrodectus hesperus (assembly GCA_037975125.1). NCBI lineage: Eukaryota > Metazoa > Arthropoda > Arachnida > Araneae > Theridiidae > Latrodectus > Latrodectus hesperus. The sequence continues at coordinate 75,732,964 of CM075860.1, forward strand.
CTATTATTTATTTAATAATAAATTAATATATAAAAAACTTATGAAACCAATTTTTCTTTTTTTTAACTTTTTCTTTCCTATAATTATCAAACAGCCAAGAGAACATATTCTTATCACTTCGAATTAATCTCTAAAATTATTTCTATCAAAGGTAATAAATTATAAAAATGGAAAACAAAATCTTAAATTTAAAATGGTTTTTTAAGTCATAAAATTATGCTCTTGTCTCTGTAGAAATTTTAGAGATACGTAAAATATGTATGTAACTTTCTTGTATTCTATAACATTTTACAGAAAATATCCATGTTAATTTTTGTCGTTTTTATTTTTACTATATTTTTAATTTTCGTTCTATATGGATCAGTTTACTGTATTGATCATAAAATTTCTTTCATTTCAAACTTATTTTTAAATTTAATTTTATGGACATCAAATTTATTATTTATATAGCTCTGCATTTTTTTAAAAATTTTTCTCACCATTTTGGTTCATAAATTTTAAAAGGAAAATAATTGATTGATTGATGAAAATTGTATTGACTAAATGATTTTTGCTGTACAATTGACTTATTCTATCGATATAATATTTTATTTTTACAGATTTTTGAAACAGAGTGATATGTTTTTCTTGATATCAAATTTGTTTGATCCAAGATACGCTTTCTTGGTTTACGCTCCTTTATTTTTCTCTTTCGACTGGAAAGTTGGTAAGAAAATAATGTGGGTGACTGTCATGGCAGAGTGGGTGAACCAGATGTTAAAATGGTAAGAGACAAACTATGTATTCATGTATTTTATTATGAATAATAAGCATAAATGAAGTTGAAATTCACATTATTCTAGGTTTCTCCGTCTAAAAATTTAAAACTTAGATCATAAAGTTTAATAAAAAATTTATTAAAAATGGCAATTATTTTAAGTATGCTCCATGCAATTTTTGCTATAAGATACTTTGTATAAGAAACCCTAAGCATTCTCAATGAAAAAGCAATTTATCCCATATTTTAATATGAAAATATAACTTTAATAATTTGATACTTGCATTTGACGTCATCGGAGCCCGCGGACGAAATTGTCTACTTATTTTTTCTAGAGAAAATTTGAAAACAACCATGAGATGTACGATTTATATAGTAAAATGTACACAGTGATCTTTGTTGAATTAATCAATCGTTTGCATACTGAAATGAAGGGAAAAGTAATTAGATTTGCCCATGAATATAGACTTTTGATGAAAAAATTTCTATTTATGCATTCAATTTTTGTGGTTCTCAGAAAGGTCTGCTGGAACTTTAGAAAACGTGTGAACACTCATATTTTCCGTCCTCAGTTGTTTTTCTCGAAGTGAAAGAATCTAATTGCAGTTTGCAGTATTAAACATTATAATAACAATTATTAGAACAACTTATCTTTCAATTATTAACATCATTCACTTATAAAAATTTAAAACTTATATTATATGGATTGATAAACATAAATGAAAGAAAAGGGATTCGTTTAAGAGAATTCAATAAAGTTTATATATTTTATGATTTAAAAAAAGATTCAATGCATACTTGTTTTCACTCCTTTCAAAAAAATTATTCAGTCAAAGGAAATAAAAAATATTTTCATCTTACAAGAATCTAGCACTATTATTCCTATTCCTATTATTAATCGTTGTAGTGTAGTAGTATTTTTTCAATTGCTAAGCAGGCAGCACTGCAAATAAGTTGTTAAGATTTAAATAACCCTGATTCATTCTTGCAAATTCGATACTTAAAAATTCAAAAAAATTAAGAAATAAAAATCGACTGTTGTGAAATTTTTTTAATTTTATTTCTTTACTAACGTTAAACAAAACCCATTTTCATAATCAATTGTAATCGAAAACTCATAGTAAATTATTCATCAAAATAGTATTATCTGTTGTGAGTAAATAAGTCAAATAAAATCCCCTACGGAAATGAACCTCTAATTAATATAATTATTATGTTTATATAGTCATTTATTTTTATAAAAATATTAAATGATATTTATGAATTGTGATATTATTTGAAGGGCTCTGCATGGTGAGCGCCCCTATTGGTGGATTCATGAAACTCAAGTATACAATAGAACAGGAGTAACCTTTCCTGATATACAACAATTTTCACTTACATGTGAAACTGGACCAGGTAATATGTTCAATATTACTTATTCTTTACATGTAGCTAAAGCTGTTTTTATTTATATGGAAAAACTTAAAATAATAGCATAATACAGCAATGTTTATATTAATTACTTAGTAAGAAATTTAATTATGATTGCTGATATATATATATATATATATATATATATATATATATATATATATATATATATATATATATATATATATATATAATATGTATGCGTGTGTGTGTATAGACACAGAAATAAAATTAACTATAAAAATATTACTTTAAAATCACATTAGATTTCTTCACAATCAAAATTTTAAGAGTAAATGCTAATTTCATTGAAGTAAGATAGAAAACCATTTTTTATAAAATTAATAATATCGAAAGCTATAAAATTAGAATTATTAATAATTAACGAATATTTGTCAAAGATTTTTATTTTTTCTATTTCAATATATTATGAATAGTAATAGTAATACATAATATGTTTACTATTTTCTTAGATATAAAGGCTACTTTATAAATTACTACCTGTATGTCAGAACAGTAACTGATATGTTAACTGTTACACACATTAAGTACGATACTTAAATTAAATTAAATAATTAATCAAAAAATGACTATAAAATAGTTTACATGAAGGATATTTACTTATTTACAATAAATTTAAAATTGATACCTATTAACACATACCTCGAATTTTTTTGTTATTAAAAATGCGAATGTTATAAATAGTTCTGATATTGGATTTTCTTTCCTTTTTTTCCGTAGGCAGTCCTTCTGGTCATTCAATGGTAACCGCCGCTGTTTGGTACGTGATTCTCGATTCGTATCTTAAGAAATTTGGTTACATTGATAAAAAGAGGTAAGGTTTATACTTATTTATTTTTTTTACTAAATTAAAAAATAATAACTAAATGAGCTTCATTTTAATCCGTAGTAGTTGTATCAGCAGGTTTCAAATAACGTTCGACAAGAAAAAGAAATATATATATATATATATATATATATACTTCCCTTGCTTTCTTTTATGAAAAAAATATCTTTAAAAAATATGAAGGAAGCTTATTTAGTTACAATTTGTAGGGTAACTTCATGATATGGTAGTCCGATTTGAAACTATATTTTCCACAAGCAAATAAGTATTATGATTTGATTGGATTTTCATGAAAATTTTATCAATTTTGAATGAAAGAAATTGTTAATTTAGTTCAATAATTCAGTTAATTAATTTCCTAAAATAAATTATTTTATAAATGTATTATGAAATAATTAATTATTTATTGATTAATTTTCTGTTTTAAACAATTATTTTCAACATTATCCTCTAATTAAAATATTTTATCATTTCAGTAAAAATTTCATTCCTAAGATTTGCTGGACTGCTTATGTTATTATGTGCGTTACTGTTAGTGCTTCCAGAGTTTTTATAGCAGCGCACTTCCCACACCAGTGTTTCATTGGAATGGCAGTGGGTGAGTTTTATTTTTTTAATATTCAAAAATTATATGGCTTGTTTACTAATCCTATAGCTACCGAATTCTAGATAAACCTCTTTAATGTATTCTTTAATGTTTTCCCACTTTCCCAAATAACAGACACATACATATATACATATATATATATATATATATATATATATATATATATATATATATATATATATATATATATATATATATATATATATATATATATATATATATATATATATATATATAAATAAACTTATATTAAGCATATTATATTGTTAATATCAATAGTAGTAACTGTTGGTATAAATTTTAGTTTTATTTGTAATAAATTAGTTAATAATGTACATAGTTTAAAAAAATAACAAGATTTTACATATCACTCTTCTTCATTGAAAAATAAGTTGTATATTGTATTGAAAAATAAGTTTTCTTTATTCTCTGCAGGTTGGTTAGTAGCAATGATGCTGGACAATATAGACCAAAGAAAATTGAACACAACGAGTTATTGCCTCATCTCAGCCGGTATACTAGGCAGTGCACTTTCAATGTATGGACTACTTATAGCCCTTGGAGTAGACCCCATGTGGTCAGTGAGTAGAGCTCTCAAGTGGTGCGCTAAGAGGGAGTATGTCCACTTGGACACATCGCCATTTTTTTCCATGATGCGTTACTGCGGTTTCATTTTCGGCATGGGCTTTGGTTTTAATAGTGATAGCTACAAGCGTTATTCTAAGCTTCGTTTTTCACTGGCCATGAAAATAGCGTGTGCTATACTTTCCGTGGGGGTTTGCAAGCTATCGGAGAAAATCAGCCTCATAAAGGGAAGCATGTTTTTCTTTTACGTCCAAGCTTTTCTTCTGAATGCGTTGCTGTCGTACATGATGATCGCTGTAGTTCCCTACATTGTGTTAAAGATGTCAAACAAAAAGTTAAAAGCACAGTAGGAACAGAAGCATTTAAGTTGTATTTGATGTTAACAAGTTCCTATATTGTGTTATGTTGGCTATTTAATAGGAAAAAAATCCAAATAAGTTTGAGACTCATAAGTGCTTTTCTTAAAACATTTTGAGAAAAAGTTTCCATTTTATAGTGATCGATAACTTTCAATTTCCATAATTTGAACTATTTGAATTTACGTTGTAAAACTTTTTAGGAGAAAAATATGTAAATATTTGAACTTGAATACTTTCTTATTTAAATTATATATTGCAGCTTTTTAATAATATTCCTTTATTTTTGATTTTGTGATTAGTCATATTTTTATTATAAAAACTGGGATTACAAAACGTTACTTCAAGTCATTATATTCAAATATTTCTTTGCTTACTTAGTGATATACTGGTGCTCTTCTTAGTGATATTTTATATTGTTGTAATACTGAAATATAGTAGTTTAATAATCTTGTATGAAAAAAGATATTGCAAGTAATTTCATTGAGTATATATCAACAATTTCTCCCAAAGAAATGGTATGTTTAAATACTGTATCTTATTTCCTTTTAATGCTCTAATTTATTCATAGATCACCAAACACGCATTGCACATGATAACCACCATTTTATAAATTTATAAATTAATATAGAAATCAAAAGTTTATCTCGTTTCCCTTCAATTCAACAGCTTTCGGTTCGATTCCTCAATAGGGTGTCGAAGGCTGTAATGATTTAAAATCCACTTTAAACTATTGTTCATGATGCAGCAAACTCTTGTGAATAAAAATTAATCGCAGAGTAACAAGTAAGTTGAGCCAATAGCCAAAACAAAATTAAAAAGAGCAAAATAATTAGTTTTTACACACACTTCTATTTATAATTCAATTTTCATCCATTATATTCAGTTTTCATTAAATCTTAAATAAATTTCTTTGATCCATTTAATGAACCACAGAATGATTTAGAATTAATCGATAACTCTTCTACTTGAGAAAGTTAATTTCATTCGCAATGATGCCGCAGGACGTCATAACTTCAGTCAAAATTGCTGATATGTTCTTAGAATAAATAAATGGATTTACAATCTAGAAATCACTTGCTATATCATTTTCCATACATAAAACTGAGTTATTTTCAGTTAAATTTAATGTATGTTTTCATCGTATCTTTTTGTATATATTGTACATATTTATAAGTGTTTCAGTAGCGTTCGAAATGGTTATTTCTTCAAAGCACAAATATAAATGCTTATACGTAACGTTATAATTAATTAAGAAGTTATTATTTTTTAAATTCCCTACTAAGGCATTGTTGACCAATAAATATGAAATTGTTATTTTTGCATTTCCTACAAAGACATTGATCAATAGTTAAATAATTATAACCATTACATTTCCAACTTAGTTTTCTATTAATGAATAGCTATGCATATTTTTAAGACAAAAATAAAATGTATTATTTCATAAAATAATTTTTTAAATAGTTTAAAAATCCTTTTCGTTCGGAAAAATTTTAAAATGTAGATCTTTTTTACTTAAAACATTATAATAAATAAATAAGAATATAATAAATAAGAAAAAAGTATTTGTGTGAACTTGATGATGTAGACATTTTTAAGAAAAACATGCCAATGAAATCTTAAAATTAATCCTTTCAAGTTTAGCATTTAGTACTAAATAAAAATTATATAAATACGTATAAGCATTTGAAAACAATTAAACATGAAGAAATATTTTAATCTGTGTAGAAAGTAATGTATTATATTGTAAATATTATGTGCTTTACATTTTGTTGCATGCTTTTGTTTCGGCCAAGACTACATATCAGTTAGAATGCTTTTAAATGTGAATTGTATATATAGTTAACAAAAATAAAATAAAATATGTTTTTGTTTCATTTGAAATTTATTTAAAGTTGGATAAAATAAATTTTAATATTTCTCAAATCATAAAAATATATTTACTTATTTCTTCTTTGTGTTCTTCGAATTTAAAACTTTTAGGATAATAAATTTGACATTTATTTTCTTTTTTAAAATAAAATTAACAGTTATTAACTAAAGAAGGGAAAAAATCGAATTGACTGAAAAATATATTTCAGATCAATTGAAAAATATATTTTCGGAAAGAAACACTTCATCTACATTGTTACAAAAATGTTTCACCTACCAGGCCACAGACCAAATTGTAAAGTTGTGACCTTCAATTTCACAGGTTGTGAATTCGGTTCCCAATTCGAGCATCGATGTTTTTAGAGAGTTTCAATGTATTTTAAGCTGTATATCCTGTTCAAATTAGCTTTAATGTGTAAATAAACAAATTATATCAAGGTGGTGAGTCATATTCTCAATTTGGGATGTGTGGTTTTAACCACTAGTTTGTAATGGCGAACCTTCGGCAATTGTACTAGTAGTGAATGTCAAAATTATTAACTAGAACATGCATAATTAATCAAAAATTCACCCTATCATTTCTACTTTTTTTAAGATAGTTTTCTTGAATTATGTTCAACAAATTCGAAAATCCTAAATTGCTTTAAGTCGCTGTTGAACTATAGGAGATGGGTGAGGCGTTTCTGATTTCCCTATATGCATCTACCTGCTTGGTTACTTGGGAGATTTTCTGGTTTTCTCCTTTGTAACACATGGATACTACTTACAGTCTATAAAAAAAATTTTTCATTAGGCATAATGCAGCAAATGCTAAAATCCTTTACAAAGACCTTTGGCAATCCGTCGTAGGTTATCAAAAGCAGTCTTTAGATTGAGGTTCAAAATTAATCGAATAATTAATTTTTCTTCTGAAGCAATTAATTACAGTCATCAAAAAATTTTCCATTTCTTTTATTATTTTAAGGGATCAAATATATAAAATAAAAACTCGAATTAACGTAATCATGGTAAATCCATGAGAGAAAAAAAGTTGATTGAAATAATGTCGTTTTTAAAATAAATTTTCATGTATATAAGTTTAAAAAATTTCCCAATTACGAAAAAAAATAAATTTTAGAAAAATTATTATAAAATAAGAATAATATCATTCAATGAATTTACCATTTAATTAATTATAAGTTATTAATATTTAAACCCTCTAATAGCATATTGTCTGCAAATTCTGAGAGAGGGGAAAAAGTGGAGCTTTTTTCTTTTGTATATTTATATTGTATTTTTCTTTTGAATTAAATAAAAAAACAATTCAAGAACATTTGTGTTGTGTGTATATCAAAAAATGTGTGGAAGTTGCAATTAATTGTCCAATATGCTATTTATCGATAAAAATCCATTTAACATCGTGAAATTCTATGAAATGTAGTATATAAATTCCAAAAACAAAGCAAATAAATTGAAAAATACTTTGGAAAACATTAAATTATTAGTGAGTGTATCAGCCTCATTCGTAACAAAGTCCTTTTCTGTGTAGGCGGAATTTTGACATCCATAATATGTGTGTGTGAGCAAGAGGTTGTCTATATTCTAAATACTCTAATATGCAGCCGAACAAAAACATTCCTTTTCTAATTGTTTAATATGTGCTATCATAATCTCAGCGTGTTTTAGTTGAAGGTAGAAGACCCCGAGTTCAATCATGTTATATTTTTGCTTTCTGTTTCAGCATCTGTTGAAGATAATGCTTGGGTGTTTTTCAGATTTTCCCTTTGCAACAAGTGAATACAACACACTATCAATCGAAAGTCTTTTCAAAGAACTAAACTTGTCGGTTGTTGATATACCTCAAAGTTCTTCGCATGTTAAGCTGTTACGATAACGTTAAGTTGTTTGTTAGGTAAATACTAACTTTCATAGTTGAAATTTTCAATCCTCAATTCTTATTTCTAGTAGTGTTGTCTAAAATCACACATCCACCATGTTAATCTAATCACCTTAAGGATACTAAAAGACGCACCTATTAGCATTTTCTCACTACAGTGTATTATATAATGCACTTCAAAATAGTTGTCTTCGGCTGCAATTATCATTGATATTTAGAGCGAGAATACTACAAATATTGGGTTGTTCGGAAAGTGTTTCGTTTTTCGCACTTGGATCAGTTTTTTGCTAGTAAAAACCAACCATTTTGAGAGTGTGGATTCATGGTACTACCAAAAAGAGGGCAACAGTTATTGCACTAAAATTGACGATATATAATTCGATTGAATTTTCATTCGCTATACGTTTTTCATTTTTATAAAAAACAAAATAACTTTCCGAACAACCTAATAAATTGTAACCTTTTTGATTTCAGATGTGGTGCCATCTTTTGATCAATTCAAAACTTTAAATAAAAAACTTTTCAATAAAAACTATGTTTTTTTTATTATTTACATCCATTATTTTATAATTTATTGAATTTCAAAATTACAACTGTTTTGTAAATCACTATATTTTCTATTTTTTATTTATGTTTGATTTTTATTTATTACCTGCTGACTTGTGTATGAAATTATATCAAATAAAACGCGAAGAAAAACATTTAAAGATTTATTTTGTGCCCAGATTGCTTCACATGTTATACGGTTGTTATTAACCACTAAGAAAAACCCCGTAAGTAAATGAAATATTAGTTTTAGAATATTAGTTGTATCCTTTCTTTAACTTTCGGATTAACAATAAGCTTATGTCATTTCATTCATGTGTATTTTTTAAATACTTAAGACTAGTAATATTTGTGGCATTACATGAAATTATCAGATTTATTAATAAAATCATTAGATAGATTTTGGTCACAAGTATCAATAAATATCATTGCAAAGTTTTTCTTACTTAATAAAAAAATAATTTCAGGCAAACTCTATAATTTATGCTCTTTTGATTATTAATATATATACCGAAAATTTTTAATTTAGTTATGATAGAATAATATTTTAGCTAAATATTTTATTTCAGAAGTTATTTAGAGGAACTTATGCATACGAAAATTTATATATGGAAAAATATAATAAAAGTATAAAGTTTTTTTTCAAAACCTTGTAAACTAATATTAGCATCACATAATAATTTTGTAATTATCCAATAGATGGCGATAGTAATATTTATTCTTAAGAGTTATTCCATATACTCAATAACATTCATTGTATTTCTAAAAAATAAATGCACAAAACAAAAAACATTTATTCAAGAGTGTTAAGAAAATTTATTAAAAATATTTAAGATTCATTATCTTTTCCTCTATATGTGCATGACCATCAAACTTCAAATATGTTTTATTTTTTTATCAGAAATTTAAATTTTTCATTAAGCCTATTCAATATTTTAATAAATATTGCCAATAAGAATCTTCAGGTATAAAATAAAAAAATTTCATTTCCTAGCTCATTATCTTAAAGTTCAATTTGGTAGTTGATGTACATATAATATACATTGGAGGCTCCTAATCATTTTGTTAATATATATATATATATATATATATATATATATATATATATATATATATATATATAAATATGATATAGTAGCTACGAACTACATAAAAAGTATCCTGAAATGCAAGAAAAAAGTCACCACACTTTCATAAAATTAAAATCATTAACGTAGTCTTAAAACTTTTCTCAGACAAACATCCTTGCCTTTTATATTATAATAGGAAAAGTTTATAATTTATTTCTACGTATTTGCAGGCTCATACAATTTTAGAAAAATTGTCCATTGTTGATAGAAAATTATAACTTAAATGCTGATAATTAATGAATTATTTTTTACGAAACTGAAAAGTGTAGCATTTAATGAAATAGAAAATAAGTAAAGCAGTCGCCAACAAAATTATATTCCAGAAGTTCAAGAGCATTAGTATAGTACATAAGCAGAGCTAATAATAGACTTTATTATACAATATATAGAGAGAAGTCTCCTAGGAACTTTTTTCAAACACCGCTTAAGGCGCTTGATTTTTACATAGAAATCGCCTAAGATTTTGCTGTATGATTTCTCTTTTTTTAAATATAAAGATACTTTTTAAATAAGGAAAAGCTATTTTACTCTAGGTAAGAAAAATATTTTTAAATACTGTAAAATATATTATTTGATAAGAAAATTAATCGTGAAAGAGTTTATTTCTTAGCATTCGTTAAATTTACGACAAATATATGCGATAAGCTTAGTAACAATTCACTTTTAGTTCAAATCAATAATATTGTATTTATTTATGGAAACAGAAATTTTGAGCACGTATTTAAAAAACTTTGATCAATTAAAATTATATTTCATTTTAAAATATAAATGATTATCTATGACAGTTAAGTTTCGATTTGAAATGAATATTATTTGTATTTTCTACACACTCATTTTTATTTGTATTTTCTTTTCCAAAACTATATTTACCTTATTTTTATGTTTTGTAAAGCAGATAAATAATTCAATATAAATTACATGCATGCAAACAAAAATATATCAGGGGTATATCAAAATTTAAAACAAATTATGCTTCAATATGGCATTAATTTCAAACGTTCTTATAATTTTATGTATTTTAATACTTTTAGAAGTGTAGTTTCTTAAAAATAATAAGGTTACGGAATATATTATGGCATGTATGTAACAGAAGAAATAAAATGGTATAGAAAATAAATGATCAAAAATATAAAAATGACAAAAAATTTCCAAGTTTTAATGAAAGATAACAATAAGATTCTGATAAACAAATATTATTATTCAACCATGCAACATTTGAAAATTTATCCTTTGCGAAATTTTGCGGAGAATTCTGTATTTTTTAAGCGGATTTAATAAAATACAATAACATTAAATGGAAAAGAAAAAATCTTTCTTTTGAAAATTTTTCAACATGTCAACACTTAGTCAGTTTTTGGTATATAGAATATTTACATTGGTAATAGCTCTTGTTTTGCGTGGGATTCATTTCGTATAAAATAAGTAATAAGGAAAATAGATTGCAAATTTATGAAAAAAAATAAATGATATGAAGTGATCTCTTAAATCTTACTGTCAAAAACATTATTATACAAATTTTTTTGCTTAGTGACATTTCATTAATTTCTTTTAATATTTTTTGTCTTTTTTTATTAATTTTCTTTCATTAATATTTTGTTAATATTTCTTTTAAATAATTTTATTTCTTTATAATTGCAATATTCTTATGCCAAACTCTAGTTGAAGAAATATACTGAAAAATCATACCTTTTTCCAATTATTTCTTATAAATTGCTGCAATATGCTCTAAAAACAATTACAAAACTTTATTCTTTTAATTTATCAGAGTAATAGTGGTAAGAAATCACTCCTGAATACCGGAAAAGCATTCCAATAAAAGTTGCTCTCTCTCAAAAATCTATAAATTAGGAACAATAGAGCTTAATAGAATTTAGTTAACCCCTCTGCCTCATAAAGAAGATCAGCTTAAGAGTCAGAAGATGATAAATGTGCGATACTGTAACACTGTGTTTATTGTTACAACCTGAAGGCTGACAAATGTTGAATATTTCATCGTATTTATTGTTTTTTTACAATGAGAATACGAATGTTTTTAATCATCTCTGTTTCATTACATTATTGGGTAATAAAGTTGTTTATCTTCTCTCTGTAAAATATCCATTCCATATCCGCGAACCTAGTTTTATCTAAATTTATTATTTTTGTGAAATTTTGTATACACAAGTAAAAATAATCAAATCAAAAGGGAGTGTATATATCAGTATTCATAAAATATTTTTATCATCATTTCAGGAAAAATGTAATGATAACATGTACCTTGAAAGTTACATGTTTTTATACACAATTTAAATAGAAGTAAAAATGTAATAAAAAGTTATTCCTTTTTAATGGATACTTTTTATAACGAAGCCATGATGAAAACATAAATTATAAAGTAGCAGTAAAAAAATTTATTTAGGAGGATATACTATTACTTATTAATATATTTATTTAAAAATATTTTAAAAAAATCATAGTTAAATATATATATATATATATACAAAACAAACTATATAAATATATACTAAGACAGATTAAGTGAGATTTCTTCGAACACTGAAACATATATACACTTAGTATATCTTTATAATATTCATACAGAACTGTTTGTAAGATATAAGCACATGGACTTTTCACTCATAGCGGACCGAATTCTTTTCGCGAACTGTTCTAGAATATGTATATTAAAATTATGGTGTATTGAAAGAAAAATGAAATAATTTATATAATTTTTAGTTTTTCATGAAGTTTAAAAATCAGCATTATACATGAAAAATCAGTTTTCCAACTTTTCTAAATAAGCATCATGGAGAACCAATGAAAGAGTAGTTTTTGTTATTCCTTAAAGTTTCAAAATGGTTCTAAACTTTTACTTTATAATTAGAAATTAAAGGTTCTCATAATTATTACATTCACTTTTATGTCCATCAAACAATGTATTTTTATTTTAATATTAACTATAATAATTGTTTTAATATTAATGTTTTTACTGTACTTTTGTGTTAACTTTCACTTTAGTTCTAACAATTAAACCAAATTAGTTCTAAATTGAACGTTTATTAATAATCTAGGGGAAATTAATAAGAACAAAATAATCATGAAAGTAAGATTTTAGGTTAGCAGTTATTTTTAAAAAATACTTAAATTTCGCTTTCTGTTTCGTAATAGGAAAAATAAATTTTGAAAGTAATATGATTCAGCAAAGCTCTTAATTTGAATTTTATAATTATCATTTTTTACGTGAAAAAATAAAATATATTCCTTAATAAACAATAGATTATCAATTGACATATTTTTAAAATAGGAATGAGAATAAACAAACATTAGAGTAAAGTAACATTTTCCGTGATATGTATATACATACAGCTCAAATGTTGTAATGTTCGAAATGCAGATCTGTAAAATTTATTCTAAAATATATCCCTGAAAATATTCTCCAAGCGTTGCCAAACGTAATAATTTTTATCTTTATTTTATTCAGACCTCCAATAAGTTACAGAAGTAAAAAAGCTTTAGTTCCTGATTCGATAATAAAATATTTAATCAAATCGACTGCCAAATGATGAGCCATTGACAAAAACAAATACATAGCGATGGATGGAACAATGGAAAAGTGAGAATAGCAGCTCGTTTGAAAAAAATAATAAAAAAATTGATATATAATGCATATAAATCTCATCGTTCTTAGACAAATACTACGTAAAGGTAATTCAAGGTTATAAATAAGTTTATTAATAATGGCGGATATTTTCTATTCGATGATGAAACCAAACGATAATTTTAGAAAGCAAGTGATGAATCGGAAAACGGCCTGAAAGGATACAGACATGCACTTCTCAAGCAATAGTTTTGCATACACTTTCAAGAAATTACCTTTGTCATATTTCGGATATTCATTTCTTTTTTAAGGTAAGTATTAAAACGCAATTAAAAGTTTTCGTTAGCTAAAGTAGAATAGCAATTTCTTATAAAAATCAATAACAAAAGTTCTATGCTTGAACAAAAATCTTTCTAAATTCTAGAGCTATAATATTGATGAAACTATCAGATATTTTATTTTTTATTTAAAACTATCAAATTATCATTGATGAAACTATCACATTTTTAAATTTTTATTTAAAACGTAACTATTTATTTTCGTTGATATGTCAAACACAACATTTTGATTGAACTGTAACATTTTTATGCTGATTTTAACTTTACAAATAAGATATATCATACTAACAAATTAGTGATTTTATGAAAAGTTACAATTAATAATTTTTTATGATTTTCCTACAGTAATTTTTTAGTTTTTTCAATAAAATTTAATAGCATTTACTTTTAATTTCCATTTGATAAGCCAGTAAATCAGTTAAGAAGAATATATTAATTTTAAGTTTGCACTACTGAACTATGATATTCTCAGTACAATACTTCTCAAATTTGGAAAATTTTGCATCACATTAACAAAAAGTAGTAAAGAATAATTAGAGACTTGATTTGTAAACGGATCAATTTCTCAATTTCATTTATTCTAATAAATGTAAACTCACTAAATAGAAAATTTGCATGATTGTAGGATGAATCTTTCATATAAAAATTTATTTTGTAATATTTTAATAGTTTTCTCAACTAATCATTCATAATTTCATTTATATTAAATTTATTTTTCAATGATTTTTTCTTCCTATTTAGGATTCATTATATATTCCATTTTTTTATTTATAAAAAAGGCTTTTTTTCATTAAAAATTTCCTTTATTTGAAAATTTTTAAAGAAATGCATTTTTATACAATTCGTGTCTTTTCTTAATAAAATAATAAAAAAAATATTAATAAATTTAATTAAATTTACTTCTTCTCAAAATTTACTTAAATATTTTATGTCAATGCAGGTCTTTTAATATATATATATAATGTATTAAAGAAAACATTGTATATATAATGTTTTCTTTAATACATTATTAATAATTGTCCGACACTTTTGAAAAGATATTTTTTTAAATTTTCAGGAAAACCCATTGCAGTAAAAGTAATGGAAATACTTTATGAAAAAGATGTGCATGTCATAGAATACCTTCAAGCCAGGTAACAACATCACACTACTTTATGAAATGCTTTTATTTTCCGTGATAAGCATTCAATTTTGTTTCTTAATAACTTTTACATGCCCATTATAACAACAATTGACTTGTAACAAAATATTTACATCTCATTTCAGTTCACCCCGAATATGATGCTCATATATATCTCATATATTTACCCAACGATTAAGTACCAAAGTATACGGCTGAGTTGGCATTCTCTTTTTCAAATTTCTTTATAATACAAAACTATAACACTTTGATATACAAGGAATTATCATTGAGAGGGTTTTTGGCTTCTCAATCTTAAACTTACTGCTGATAATAATAGCTGAAGAATATATATATATATATATATATATATATATATATATATATATATATATATATATATATATATATATGCTATCTTTAGATATAAATATATTCATAAATTATAAAATTTTATCTTGGAATATTGACTAAGTTAAGTTAATTATTGTATGTAATAGCTTTCATATCTTAAGAAGCAGAAATAAAATTCATATCGTATCCGTGTTCGAGTTCAATTATTAATTTATATATTAATCAATAGTATATCAGTCAACAATACTACATTAGTGACTCAGCTGTACAATATCAATATACATTAATAAGCAATTGAATATTAGTTTAACAATAAATAGAATTACATTTTAATAGAAACAATTTAAATCTGCCAGTTCAGATCAAATTAATTATATATAAAAGAAAGAATACAATGAAGTGTCAACCAAAAACAAAATCAAGGCACTGGACAGCTAAAGTACTCGATTTGAAATACGAATTTATTGAGGCTCAACATCATTTAAATTCATAAAATATTTCCAAAATTTTGTAATAATAGAAAAAGAACTTTCTTATAATAAATGAATAATGACTCATAATAAAAATTAAATATTCATCAGTATCGTACTTTTTGCAAGTTCCGCTATTTTGATAGTATTCTTTCTCAACTATACAGCACTATCATAAAATAGATGTACAAATTACGTTTACGCTTTTATATAACTCATATCTATTTAAATTTTTTATGTTTCTCTTATCATAATTCAAATAAGAAGCTTGAAAATTATTATTTGTGATATATTTTTATTTTTAAATAAATAACGAAAACTACTTACGAAAATAGTTGCACAAAGTTTACATTTGTGAGACAATATTCTCATTATGAGAAATTAGATGATTATTATATTCTCAAAAAATATTAAAATAATTTACGCTTTCATCTTTGTTAGAAAACAAATACTCGATTATAATTAAATCAGAAATTAGCTTAATTTTATATTAGAAAAATTATGTGATTGTTATTGTCACAAATATCGCAATTATTTTACTTTTACACTCTCTGTTATAACTAAACAAACAACACAGCTAAAACAAACAGCACTTGATTCATGAGAAAATAGACTAAATTATCAGAAGATTCAATTAATTTTTATTTTTAAAAATACGGTAATTAAAAAAATATCTGACGTACATTGATATTTAATAATTCATAAAAATAATGAAGACATACACATGCTCTTGACATTTATGCATAGAATAAATCAAAAATACTATTTTAAATTGTGAATGTAATCGTAAGCACTTTCTTTTCCTTACCTTTTCTCCTGTAAACAGTGTTAGTGAGTGTCAATTATAGTATATAATTTTCTTTTTAAATTTGGATGCCTTTTCTTTATCGTATATCTATATAATAATACATGTTATAACTTGTACACATGATTCTTTCAATAATTAGCCATGATGAAAGAGCGGTGTAATATTTACCTCTGAAGAGAGTTTTATTCGACCAGATATTAAAAAGAATTTCTATAATTTACTGAGGTGGCATTGTTCGAAGTTCTTCAAATGACCATTTTTTTATGAAGATAAACTCTAACAAGGAGCATAATTCGAGCAAGCGCAAACGTGGTGGTCCATTGACAAAGGCCAAAAACTTTTTGAATGTATCTAACTCGTAATATTATGACTTTAAATCATTATTTTAATATTTTATGATTTGTTAAACTTCAAAAATGTTTATCCTTTTGCAATCAGGAAATTTACTCATTTTTGTAGTCAAATCATGCTTTTACACACTCTAAAAAAAAGCACTGTAATTTTACAGCAAAATGTGCTGGCGTTTTGGGCGCCAGTGCAATATGCAGTAAATTTTACAGCATATTCGTAAAACTTTTACAGTTCTTTTTACTGCGATTTTTACAGCACTTTTCACTGTAATGTTACAGCTCTTATCCCTCTAATTTTTACAGCACTTTTAACTGTAATTTTACAGCACTTTTTATTGTTATTTTTACAGCACTTTTTAGTGACATTTTTACAGCACTTTTTATTGCTACTTTTTACAGCACATTTTACTATGCATTTTGCTGCATATTCTACAAAACCTATTGCAAAAGCTATTTACAGCTATTATCATATATTGTAAAGATAACAGTAAAGAATAAATCAATTTTGAAAACACAACAACTAATTTCCTAATTATGGGCCAACTATTATTAAGCAATTTTTTATATAATACACAAAGTACAAAAACATAACTAATGTTATATTGCAGAAGATGTCATTTTTCAGAACATTTTGGGATCAATAGTTCAACTTTCAATGCCTAACGAGATTATTTAACTGTCTTATCTCAAAATCTTGGATCAAATCGTAACTTGGTTGAATAATTAAGAAGGTTAAATTTTTTATTACATATTTAAAAAAAAGAAATAACAGTTATATTGAATAAGATACAAAGCTTAGCATAAAATTGATTTTTGATATATCTGTGATTCTACAGATTTAGGATAAAAAGAAACCTTACAAGACATTCCATTTTACTAAAAATACCAAAGGGGAATTAGTTAATGATATAGTATTTTAATTATACTGTAAAGACAGAATAAAAGCTTTCTTTTTGATATTGTATAAAGTAATTGATTTTTTATATAATAATATAAGCAAATAAAGATTCTGATTAAAAAAGCAATATAGTTGACAATACACAAATAATTGTAAAGAACTTTTTTATTTACATTTTAATAATTATAGCCATTTAAACTTGTATAAATTATTTAAAAGTGACAAAAACATGTGCTTGGATTCCATCCTTGACATATTTTTTAGATTTCGTTCCCCGCATGGGATTAAAGTTGAACAAGCATCTGAAAAACAAAAAAATAGACACATGAAAACTAATTTGAAATTTCAAGAGCTGAATATTTCAGAGGAAATGTTGTTTAACAGTTCAGTAAAATATTTAGAAATTTTTATTGTTTTATATAATTGATTGAATTTCCCTAAAATATACTTCTTTTAATAGTTAACAAGTGGTTGTTACATTTATGCAATCACAATCATTTTGATGATAAAAGATATTTCAAGGGATTTTAGCAATTTCATGATAAGAATTTTTGGTAATGAAGGGCTCACTTCTTATGAAGATGATAAAATCTTTACTTCAATTAAAACGTTCTAACTGATGTTTTCTATCTCGAAAAACTAATTTGTAATTGATTTAATTAAAAGAGAATATAGAATTTGTTTTATAAGGATTCATTTATGTTATCGAAAATTATATCCTCTGAGAAGCAAATCATAACATTTCCAATTGTGAATTACAAATTTTTAGAAATAAAGTGCGAAACATGAACTTTATGCCCACATTTTAAAGATAACATACAAAAACCGATTTTAAGTTTAAAAAATTAATTTTGTAGAAAATATGGAAACATTTCTTTTACATATATACATACACAATTTAAAAACATTTCCATCGAAAATAAACAAAAAAATTAAAATGCTAAAATGTGTCAAAGTAACAATAATTTATGAAATGACATTTTATAAAACATTTGCTTAAAACTGAATGTCTTTAATTCGTAAATAGTTACCTCAAAATTGAAATTTAAGTTATCTTACAGTGAGATCAAAGTTGTATTTCCCGCTAAGAAATTTTTAATTTCAATAAAAAATTACATGAAATAGTGCAAAATTAGGAAATTTAAAAAAAAATTTGCTGTTCATTAAGTTTGCATGTTTACGGCATTATATACGTACTTAGAGATAAATAAAGGAGAATTGAAGTTTTATCAAAAAAGGTATATTTAACTAAAACAATTTATTTAGATTTTCTTAGAATTTTATATATTCAGATGATTTATTTTAAATAGAATGTTAGCAGAGTAAACAGTATTTGATGAGGTCAATAAATGTAACAACAAATTTTTGCTTTTGAGTTAAAACATTTCAAACCTTATGAAATATAGAAATAATACATACCACTAATTAATACGCATGGTGTGCAAGGTAAGTGTATAACATCTATCTACTGCATCCTGAGAAGATGCGGAAATCTAAAACCAATAAACAAATTCCTGATTAATTTACTTATGATCAACTTTTATATACATTTCTAAATTTCTTATTTATAATTTACTAAGCAGTAATTTCTTTAAAATAAAATTTTGAATACTTTACTGCAGTATTTCTAAATATTTTTTCAAGTCTTCTCCAAAATCTGCAGATAGAAGAATAATACACGCTCCAATATCCTCTTTTCTATCCAATTCCTCAATGGTTGAAAATTGTATTTTACAACCTCCTGGAGGAGAAGTTTTTAAGAAATTAACAATTATTTTAATTTTGTTAGCTGATGCAATCTTAAGTCTTTCATTTAAATCTACAGCAGTTAAACACTTAAAATGGTCCAAAATGCTTTGCTTTAAAAATAAGCAAGGCCATCTTTTTTTAATGTGGAAATATCACTAGGTGTGTTAATATCTTTTCTTTGAAATGGAGAAGTCTCATATTAATAATAAGCCTCTTCAATTATAACATCAAAAAACACACTGCATTTTGGCTTCTTGTCGGACATCACAATGAAGGATAAATAGAAAACTTTTAAAAATACACGTGCTTTCAAAAACTCTCTCACTCTCCCAATACCTATTCCATCTTTCAAATTTGGCTGAAGTTGATAAGAAGAGGTTATACACTGAATAGTCTTACTACTAAAAGTTATTTGTGATTATTCTATTTTTAAAATTTCCTTTACACACACAAATCTAACACGTTCTTCATAAATTCTTATTTTTTCTAAACATATGTATATTTAAAAAATTTTTTAAAAAGTGTGACTACATTGGAAGGTAGTATTTAATGTATCTAGTAGTAATATCAGTAGTATTAGAAAAATCTTGAGCACAATATATTTTAAATATGTTAAGCAAGAACAAATTACAAAGATTTCACTCATGTATTTGTTTCTTAATTATAATTTTAAATTAGCTTTTCTTTTTATGAATTTCAAATTTCTTCACTAACATGTAAATAAATCATAAATAGCACTACAAATTTTGCAATTTTTTAATAAAATAAAGTTAAATTTGAAGTAATAATGTAATTTTTTACAAAAAAAATATGTATCCAGAAATTTTGTTTTATAAATATCAAACTACCAACAAGATTTCCCAAACAGGTTTTTAATTTATGTTCTAATTAGTAATATAAATTTAAAAAATTAATCATGGTTATAAAATAATAAACTTTACATTTTCTATATAAATGACCTTAATTCGAATAGTACTACCTAATATGTATTTAAAAAAGCAATATTTCTTATATATTTGTTATAAAATAATGAAATTAAAAAATAAATATTTTAAAAAAACATTAAATTTTTCATTGAAATGAATTTTTACATTTCATGCAAATTCTAAACACAAGACTATTTACTCTAATAAGTATCATTATTTGTAATATTACTTTATTGAAAGAATTTACAAACATTCATGCCTAAAAAAATTATTATTTTAATGCCTGTTACAAAATGGAATTGAATTAATGATCATAATTAGAATGCAATTTAACAATCTGTATTAAAAATAAACATTTTTAAATAAAATTCTAATCAAAAAATTGTTAAAAAAATATATAAATTATGTTATATTTAGTTAATATACAATAAATTATATCATTTTACAATGAAAGAAAAATCAGGAATTTTCAACAACGAAATAAAATAGAAATTCCGTTAATATATTTAATAATATATATCTAAAAGAATATAACAATTGAAGATTTTTCAATTTTAATTTCGAAAGAAATATAGCTAAGCAATTTTATAACAATGGAAGCACTTAAATACAATTCTAATTTCGTCAAAAATTTGATAATTAAAATACTAATCAATTATGTTACCAAACTACTATAAAATATTTTAAATATTAATAAAAAGTAAGTAAAAAAGTATTGACACTAAATTTATACTAAAAATATGATCATTTGTAAATTCAGCTTAGAATTTTTTTAAATGTTCAGTCAAATTTATAAGAATTTATATATATCAAAGTTAGCTAACAACTTGCATATTAAACAATATAAAAAGTATACGTTACCTTATATTTGGTGGTTAAATTTCAATAGAATTTCAACTAAAGGAACAATTATTCTCAAAATATCACCAACTTCACTAAGCGAAAACAAGGGCAAACAAATGGCGAAATTAATTTGATTCATTTGTCACAGGAACCGAAGAAACTTTTATCCCGCCAATTCAATGCGCATGCCCAATAGCAAACGATTTTCTGCGGCTGAATTTTACAGTAAAATTTACTGTAATCATTAGTGTTCCTATGATAGCTATTTAAATAACAGTGATTTTTACTGTATTTCTTCCGTTTTTTTTACAGTGCACTACTGGCCATTAAAATTGCTAAACCAGGAAAGCGGCACACCACACACGTGAAATTTGCATGATAGGTAGAACTTGCTGTGATATACAAATGATTAGATTTTCAGTGCATTCATACAAAGCAGGTGACAGTAGCGACATCTACAATGTGTATAAAACCGGAGATTTGACAGCAGTTTTCTCAAACTCAATTTCCGTTTCAACGTTGTTTTCGGCAAAGAAAGTTGCTTTAATGCGTCGTGTAAGAAGAAGAAATACCTATCAGTATGTGTCTGACTTTGATCAAGGAAGGATTATAGCCTACCGGGATTGCGGTTTATCGTACTGCAATATTGCTGCTCGCGTCGGTCGAGGCCCCATGACTGTTAGCAGAATATGGAATCGATGGGTTCAGGACAATCATATGGAACGTCATGCAGGATCTCAGCGACCCCCCATCACTAACACCAGAGAAGACAGACATCTTATCCGCATGGTCACAAGGGATCGTACAGCCACGTCACGAACCCTGAGTCGAGAAATGGAGTCATTTGCAAGGCAACAAGTTTCTGCTGGAACAGTTCGACGACGTTTGCAGCAGCATGGATTGTCTGCACGGCGACAATGGCTTCGGCTACCATTGACGCTGCGTCACAGACAGGAGCGCCTTCAATGGTGTGATCAGCGATGAACCTGGCAGCGGGAATGGCGTGACGTCATCTTTACAGATGAATCTCGGTTCTGTATACAGGACCATGATGGCCGCATCCGTGTTTGGAGACATCGTGGAGAACGCGCATTGCCCGCTTGCATGGGACATCGCCATACTGGCCCATCTGCTGGAGTGATGGTATGGGGTGCCATTGGATACACGTCTCGATCTCCTCTTGTTCGCATTACCGGCACTTTAAATAGCAACCGTTACATTTCCGATGTGTTAAGGCCCGTGGCTCTTCGAGGCCTCCCTAATGCTTTGTTTCAACAGGATAATGCACGACCGCATGTTGCCCGTACTGTTCTGAACTTCCTTGATACAGAACAAGTTCGACTGTTACCCTGGCCAGCACGTTCTCCTGATCTGTCACCAATTGAGAACGTGTGGTCATTGGTTGCCGAGCGATTGGCACGCCATCACTCACCATTCACTACTGTCGATGAAGTGTGGCATAGTGTTGAAGCTGCATGGACTGAGATCCCCGTACATGCCATACAATCTCTGTTTGACTCCATGCCTAGGTGGATAAATGCTGTTATTGCACCCAGAAGTGGCTGCTCTGGGTACTGATTTCTCAAAATCTATACATCCTAATTTCCTGTAAATCTAATCACTTGTTCTTTCCACTATTATGTATGTATCCAATAAATATCGTTCTGTTATTTGCATTCTTTCTTGGTGTAGCAATTTTAATGGCCAGTAGTTTAGTTTAACCTATTATAATCAGCAAATTGCATTAAAATATAACTTTCTTTTTAAAAGATTTTTTTTTAATTTCACATCACATATTTATTTTCTTTTTAAATTTTAGTTTAATTAATTTCTTTAATTTGGGTAACTTTAATTTGTTAATTTAATTGAATTAACTTTTAATTTGGTTATAATTGAAATCATTAAATGAAAAAAGTATTTTCATTCTTTACAGGTTCTATAATTATAAAGATGTGATGCTCAGCATTTCGAATATATTAGACCCGAAGTATGCATTTTTGCTCTTTGCACCAATCCTGTTTTCTCTCAGTTTCAGAGCAGGCAGAAGACTTATGTGGGTTGTAATTATGGTAGAATGGACCAACCATTTGTTAAAGTGGTAAGTAAGGTTAAATGTGGCTTAAATTTTAAGCATGAAGTTTAAATATTAAAATCTTTTCCATTTAAGTATTTTATTTTATTTCCAAATCAATAGGAAACTCAATTTTAACTAAGCACTAATATCAATTCGAAAAATGTAAAATTTTTTTGTTTCCATTATTATTAAAAAAATTGTCCTTTTACAACCTTAAAAATAAAAGATTTTTTATAAAAATATAACACAGATAATGTTTCATGAAAAGCAAATATTATTTCCTATTATTTAATAAATTACTAGCGAATTTCTTGTTATAATTAACATCACTTTCCTTTTTAAGTGATCATAATATTTATTCTTGATTACTAGCTGTATAAAAAATTTTAGAACGTATAAAAAACTTTTTGAGTAGTGTGTTTATAAGAGCTTCATTTATTTCAAAATGAATCAGGTTAATGCAAATGAGAGGTCTTAAGTTAAATTTCAACATTATCTTTTATATAGAGACATTTTTACACAGTAATGTTTCCTATAATTGAAAACTTCACAAATTTTTTTTCAATTCAGTAAATTTAATTAGTTTTTCCTTTGCTGACTTAGGATTAGTCAAATAAACCCAGTTCTGAAAAAAAAATTTAAAGTTAAACTAACTGTTATGTAATTGCAAAATGGGAGGTAAGCCAAATTAAATAAAATAATTTTATATATTGTTCTTATATAAAATTATTCTATATAATTAATTTCAGTCACATAACTAATACCATCTTATTTCTAAGATGTGTTTAAAATTATTTCAAGAATTTAAATTTCAAATCATCCTGCTACTTTTAAGCTTATGTCTTTTAAAAAATAAAAGTGCATGACATTAGTATTGGTAAAAAACGTTAAATTATAAGCTTATTTATATTTAAAATAATATAAAATGTGTTTTCAAAGGCTATACAGTGCGATGTACATTTCATAGGTTGTTACATGGAGAAAGACCTTACTGGTGGGTTAACGAAACCCCAGTATACAATTTTACCCAAGTTCCAACTCCTGTAATACATCAGTTCCCTCTCACGTGTGAAACTGGACCAGGTATTTATTTTCACGCTTCAATAATAAATTAAATACAAAAATACTATAGCCTATTAAAGCATACTACTAAATAAGGATCAACTTTGGAAATAGGTAGTCCATCAGGACATTGCCAAAGCACTGCAGCTGTTTGGTATGTGCTTATTCACACATTTCTACAAAAAAATGATTTCAGTGATAAAGATCGGTAAGTATATTAATTTTATTATTTTTCCTTTGTTTGAAATAGTCTTAGAAAATTTATTAATTCAAATTTATATACTTTTTTTGAATTTGAAATGTTAAAATATGTAAAAATATGTTAGCATATTTTAAGATGCTTGATTAATTGAAGAAGTATGCTTAATTTCACTCACTTCAAAAATTTCTTATAAGCTCCTTCGTCTGCTGAATATGAAATTTAATATTTTGTGCTTATTTCGATTGATAATTTAATTTTCTTAAATTGAATGAAATTTCCATACATTAAAGATTCAAAAGACTTGATAAATCAAGGAAACAATAAAATTTGTATTTTGTAGACAATAGGATGTGTTATAAGTCTTTCAAATCTGAATTATAAGATAAAGTTAAATCTAAGAATTCTTGAATCATTTATGTAAAATGTGAGAAAGATAAAAATGAAAACTAAAACAAAAGCAAATATTTTTGTAGTTTAAAAAAATACTCCGACAAAAAATATTTAAAAGTGAAATTTAATGTCTCATATATTGATGAAGTGAAAAATACTGAGAAAATGTAACTAAGCATGCTAAAAATTTACATCTGGATTCCTTTTATAATAATGGAACAATCAAGACTAAATCGCTTCGATTGTTGCAATAAATTTTATGAGGTAATCCGAGCATCGACAACTAACATTGTAGACTAATTATTTGGAAATTTCAACGACATTGAATCCTGAGTGGTCTGATTTTTAATTCAATAGCTCTTGAGTTTAATTCCTTATGGTATTCGGATAATGATAGTGGCTTAAAATCCACCTAAAATCCTAGTTTCTGGTTAAATTAGCCTTCATTTGCTTTAATTTTTTTTTATCTTAAAGCAACATATGAAGCTTAAAAATTAATCTCAATTTTACAGTTGCTAATTAGAATTTTTTAAAATCCACTGTTGTCAGTTAATATATGACAAATTAAAATCTACTTTTTAAAAAATAAAATCTGTTCTTCTACGATCAAAATTAGACCAACTTATCATCATTAAATGTTCTTCTAATTAAATAAGACAAGCTTTTAAGGGTTTTATAAAAATGTTAGAAAAATATATATTATTTTCTTTTATATTATTTATAGATCAGATAAATTAAATATTCCATTGAATGCATTATTTAATGTGCTATTATAATTTAATATGTGTTCCGATCCACGCGCAATGTGATGTTATAATATAATGGAAACACCACAGAAGTATTAAATCAATTTTTTCTCTGAATGGCGCAAGAATCTAACTGATCGTCACCGGAGAGTTCTAAAGGATTATAGGAAACAAACGGCGGATGTTTTTATCAGAATATATCGTGAACGCACATTATCGCTTATTTATTGTTCAGGTATAAAAAAGCTAGTGACAGGACTGTTCACAAAGCGATAATAGCATTAGGTTTTTCAAGATCGTGCTGCCGCTAGTAAGTCACTAGTCACATGCACTGATACCTTGAAGTGTTTGCAGTGGTCAATACCTTGAAGTGTTTGCAAAGCGCATCATAATTTGACCTAGAGCTGTGTAAAAATATTTTTCACGTATGATCCACCAAATTGATATGCGATGCTTAACAAGCCATATGAATTGGATGTATTCCGTCAAACATGAAATTGATAGCAGCAGAATTGTGGTTTGGGAAGTTTTTCTGATTTGGGCTTGGCAGGGTAGTTTTAGTTAACAAATAGGGAATTAATTTCTGTTATGTGTGAAGACATTTTAGACAAAAATATTTTTTCTGAAACTTTGCGACCAGTTTAAACCATATCCTTTTCCATATAAAATAATACCTCTGTTCATAAAATATCATTGCGTGTTGGATTGTTAATAATCAATTAAAAACTCTAACCAGATTATCTCAAATTCTTGAATTGAACTCATTGAATATTTTTAAGCCAAAATGAAATGTCAAGCCCATTCAACATAAATGCCCCATAGATACTAGGTCTATTCAACCAAATAGCAAACAGAGTTTTTCACCGAGTTACATGCAGAATGGAGCACGATACCGCCAATAATTTACTAAAGCGTGTGGTTAGCTAACTTATTAATTGTACATGTAATGTTTTATGTACAAATAATATGAAATGATTATTGACATTTGGTAATGTAGAGAACATGCCTAGTGTCGCATTTAAACAATATTCTAGGCAAAACTGACAATGCTAATCGTCTAAGCATATAAAATGCTTTCATGAAAAGTTCTCCAAATCATCAATATTGATATCTTTCTTATAGAAAATACAAGAAAGATGGATTATATATTTCTGTAGCTATATACCCCGAGTCGCTAATACCACTTATCTGTAGAAAAAGTAACTCTGAAACTATATTTTCTGTCAAAGAGAAGCTGAACAACCAAAATCTAAAAGCGAACTACTCATCTTGCTATAAATATTGGTAGTATGATTTTACCAATGCCAAATACAATTTCATAATTTACCTAAGCCTAGTGTATGTCACCTCTAAAAACACTCAAATGTTATTAGTTATGTCTGATGCCATTAATAATGAGTCTCTATTAATATTTAGCCATATACTGTACGATGTCCAGTTTAACTGATTATGCAGCACGCACAACGTCGCTTAAGTTAAGTAAAATGTTTTCATGTGAAATATTCTACATACCACCATAATTGATAATGTCCATTTTACAGAAGAATAAGCCGTTGGACATACAGTGAAACTCAATGGATAAGTCTACTTTTAAATCGAAAGATAAGTTTACATTTAAATCGAAAAATAAGTCTACATTTAAATCGAAAGATAGGTCTACATTTAGATTGGAGAATAAATCTACCTTTAGACTTGTTCTCCGATTAGAACATTTCACTGGCAACGCAAAAAAAAAAAAAAAAAAATCGTGGGCTCCGTTTTTATTTTATTTGAGAAAATCAAAAATTATTTTTCACAAATTCAGATTCATTATTAGTGTAAAAAAATTGAATTAAAAAAGTTAGCAATTTTTAATGCATTAAAATATGAATTAGAGGGGGGAAATGTGAATTGCGTTTTCGGATACCTTTATTTTTTGTTTTCAATCTCTAATACTTTAATTATAAAGAACTTTTTTATCATAAAATGTATTTTAGGAAAAATGCAGAATTAATATTTATTAATGATACATCATATTATTCAGAGATCAAATTATGATTCATTAATCAAAATGATGTCATACAAATTTAAAATAAAACTTCAACTAATCTTAAAAATATAGGCTGAAAAAATATGTGCTAAAAATTGCTTAAAGATATATTTGAAAATGTATGACACACATACATTGTAAAAAGTACAAGCAAATATATTTAAATAGGTAATGATCATTAATAAATATACTTTTAACTATTTTTATCAGGAATTATTAATAAATGTTTATTTAATTTTAGCTACAATCTTATTCCAAAATTATGTTGGTTATTTTACGCATTTATGCTCGTCTCAATAGGAACATCTAGAGTATTCATCGGTGCCCATTTTCCGCATCAATGTTTATTTGGAATGGCATTGGGTAAGTCAATTCATTTTGGAGCTGTATTCTGAATTCTCCAAAGATCTTAAAACATATGGAGTGTTTCACAAAATATTTTTTCAATGCAGAACTTAATTTAAATTGAAGAAAAAAATCAAAGAGTAATTCTGCGTTTTCAAAAATTGGATTTAATATAACAGACCCAAGAGAATTACTTTTATCAAATGTCAAAAGAAATTAAAGTGTTTAAAAATGTAAAAAAGGCCCTATTTCCAAAAGATATTTTATGATATATATATCAAACTTTAGAAAAATATTTTATTCCTTAAGTAATTAACTTCATTAAAATTTAGTGTATCTATTTTTAATACATATTTTTTACTTAAAATTTAAATGTTATATAAATATTTGATTTCAAAATAGTCATCAAAATAGATAATAGATATTATTCAAAACCAATTAATTAAAGTAGACAAGTTTTGCTATGTGGTTATCAGTCACCATGACATTATCAGTGAATATCAGTCACCATGACATTAGTTCTTTACACAAAAACATGAATACCTCATCTGTGTATACTGTTTACTCTTGTACCACACATTCCAAATCCATTTTACAATTTTTATCCGACAGTAAAACTTAGATATAAACTCTTAATTTGTAACAGTTTGCAATAGCTCTTAGATAAACTCAAAACGTTTACATTACAAATTTTACCTAATATATGTAAAGATGAAATTGTAGGTTTATTATAGATGAAAAGAGAAAATTTTATCATTAGTACAGATTCGAAAACGAATATGATTCTCTCGTAAAAATAGAAATAAAAAATTTATTTAAATTTACATATTCGCATTTGTTATGATAAAACAAAATATGAATCTATGTCTTTCTACTTTTTCTTTGTAGGTTGGATAATAGCTGTATCACTGGAAAACATTAACCAATTTAGGTGTAGTATTTTACATTATTCAGCTATTACAGCTGCAATGTTTTCAAGTGCTTTATTCGCTTACGTATTTCTTGAAACCATTGGCATAGATCCCACGTGGACTATTAAAAAAGCTGTAAAGTGGTGTAACGATCTTAATTACATTCACCTAGACACAACTCCACTTTATTCAATGATGCGTTACTGTGGTTTTATGTTTGGCATGGGATTTGGCTTTAATAGCCAATATTTTCAGCGCAACTTCCAAACGCCGTTTTCAACAAAGATGAAACTTCTATGTGCTCTACTGTCTGTTGGAATATGTTTACTGTCTGAAGAGATAGAATTCTCAAGAGCAAGCATTGTCACATTCTATTTCCAAGCTTTTGTTCTAAACGCCCTTCTTGCTTATATTATGATAGCAATCATTCCAACAGTGGTGATATACATATTTAAATTGAAGGAAAAGATTCAATAAAGAACATTTTTAATATTATTATTCTTAGAAAATAAACTTTTGATTAAAAGTTTATACAGTTAGATTTGAGATTTGTAAAAATTATTTAATCGAATTTTTTTTTTGTAAACCAAGAGCATATATCATATTAATGATATTCTATATTTCAGAATAAATAAATAGTTATTAACAAATGTTCGATAATTTATTTATTTTGATTTTACAAATTTTAAAATGTTTAAACATATAGTGAGAATTGAAATTATAATTATTTAAAATAAGTAATTATATATTAGAGTCTCTAAAATATATTTTACATTATAAATAAAATTAAAATGCAATAGTAATATTAAACAATGAATCAAAAGTTGTGATCTCTCACATTTTATGACATATCTACTTTAAATCCTAATTTTAGGGAAAAAATTGTATACTATTAAAATTAATTCTCACTTACTTAAAATTTTAGATTTTAATCAACTGAAAAATGTAGGTTTTTAAATGGAACACGAAAATAAAAAATAGTGCTGAAGATGACTTAAAATTTTCCTAAGTTAAAAACAAGAAATAATCTTTATGACTAAGAATATATATGTACATACACACACATTGCGGCCAATAAATTAGAAACCCAAAATCAACAATTTATTCAACCACCTTTTACTTAGATAACAGTTCGTATTCGTTCGGCATTGAAATTGCATGCTTCTAGAGTGCACTAATATCCAGATAATATTATTCATTGACTATGCAGCCTTCTAGATCTGGTAAATTAAATGAAAATGTAGCATGACAACTGTCGGATGCATCGTTACATCACATTAAATAGAAATTTCTTTGGAGTTAAGATTTTGGCTCCGCAGTGACCATGGAAGGTGTTGGAAGTTAGACTAATAATCAACAGACTAAATTTGAGCACCTTTGGCACAGGGTACAGCTCCGTTTTCATCCATGAAGTATCCGACACCATCAGAGTAATAAATGTAACACTGTAGGGTGCACTTGATATGCCTGTATACTATACTATTTGAAAGAATTGAGACAAATGAAAGTATTAACTTTATATAAATTGATAAATCTCTTTATTAGTAGGAAACATTTCCTCATTAAGATAAAATGACCACATATGGGCATTGACTTCACTAGTGTGTATCTCTCACATGTTCTTTTTTTATCTTACGTCCTTAGAGATGGTGCAGTGTCTGAGGTGGTCAGCATCCATATTTGTCTAATGACATAGAAGGTAAAAAGCCGAATCCTTGACTGCAATAAGATGTATGTAAATGCTTCTATAAATACTCATGTCCAGGAAGCACACAGAAACAAGCAACTCCAACAAATCGAGGCAGGGAAGTGGGTATTCTACGACTTTTGTTAAACAAGATAACTCCACCTCTTACCTACAGCTTAATCTGAAAGCACACTTATATAGCACACTTTTATCATTTATTCTGTTGTCGGGAGAGACAGGGAGAAATTCATCTTAAGTAAGTGAATCTTGAGAATATGCTTTAAGTTCTCAAAGGGATTAAAGTTTAGTGAATTACCAGGCAAATCAAGGACTTTTATTCTCTCGCATAAAAATCTGGACCAATTTCAAATTGTAACAAAGGACAAGTCATGTTGAAATCTTCTATTAAACGTTTACACGAATATAAGCAATCCTATTGAGTAATATTTCTACGTATTTGACAGAATTCCTCTGCCTTTAAGGACAAAGTTCCCAGTGCCATTTTCTATTTAAAAGGATGTTTTACAGTCTGTAGAATATGATCTGTGGTTGCAGAGTTTCTTTCATTTAATCTACTTTACTCGATTTATATCCTTGGACAAATAAATATATTTCACCACATGAAATTATTTTCTTTAAGTCGTTAATAGCCCATAATTGCTTTTTTAACACATGCTAAACGAAACGATTTATCATTATTTTCTAAGATAGAAATTGTTTTTTCTCAGTCTTGTTCTATATTGCCAACTTCTAGCTTTTTCTATACAATTGAGGTAATTCCTTCAATGTTTTTTCTCTTCCTTAAGTTTTTCATTTAATATTTTGAATTTATTAATTCTTGGAGTAGTTTTCTGTTTGCATTCCTTTTCTTTTTGGTGACAAAGATCCGGAATCTTGAAATGTTCTTAAAAATTTTAAGCACTTTATTTGCTCACCCAAACTGCTTTAGCTATATTTCAGACATAAAAGTGCGTTCCTTAAGAGCGATTGCTTTAAAACGCTCTTTAGAGTGTGTGTGTGTCCATCTTTAAATATGCAAAAGTAAACCTGTTATAATAAACGTAAAATTATACTCAACAGAAAGCACATTGAAAGAAGCTCACAACTGAACTACTGATGTACTAAAAGCCGTCAAACCAATCAATAACAGTCCACGTTGATCCGTCAAACTAACCCTTGGGAACTAGGCAGATACAACTGGTTTCAGGTAGTTCGGGGCAACATTGATAATCACAGCAGCTCAGACTAAAACATGTTTGTCCCAATAATTCAAAGAAAATAGTATCTAAGTATCTCATGGCTGTTTGCTTATTTCGATATGGAATAACAGAACATGGCCCATTTTTTCCATTAAACTTACATGGAGAGAAAGGCAATTACATTCGTGGCTTCATGGGATTCTCGTCAAATTCTTTGCTTTAGAGAACTCAGGAAGAATTCTCTTCGAAATCGAAGGTTGTTAAATGTACATCAACAATAAACCATTTTGCAAACGGTAAAAGGTGTTTTTTTCCTTCTTCAATTTATTTCATTGATCACGTAATACACTCTTACACCTTACTTATGCAAGCATTCTAATGACGTGTAACTAGTGTCATGTGTGAAACAAAAATTTACACACTTCATCCCTAAGACAAATTTAGATGTTTTCTAATTCACTGGCTGTTGTATGCATTTTTACATGAATCTCAAGGATTTTATGACTTCCAAACATTTTTTCCAAACGTTAGCAACTGTTTTATAAGAAAAATTTAATATTTTAGCGATGAAAAACTAAATTTTCAGTTATTTTCTCAACATTATTGTAAGTATCAGAAAAAATGCCAAGTGCTTAAGCTCGTATGAACCAATTTTATAATAAAACTGAATCGAAACAAGTTAATTTGGCACTCATAAAGTTATCTGGCAACTAAAGATAATTCATGATTATCATTCGCTTTTGACTACATTTCTAGAAATTTTCTCTGTTCGGAGTTGAGATTTTTTTTCTGATTTCTTTGCGGCGAGTAAGAATATTAGTTAAAATCAATGCACGGGCCGTCATCGACGATCAGAGATGGATTCGTATAATCTATCCAATTTTCGTTAAAACTTTTAAATGTGAAATTTCTACTGTTCAATTTTCTTAATTTTATTGGCAAGTGACAACATTTCAATAATTTAAGTGTGTCATTAAGGTAACACACTGGATGACACAATTTATTGTACGAGTAATCAGATGCTGATTTGGGTTTCAAGTGATGCTTCATTTACTCTGAATACGAGTTTGATGAAGAATAGAAGGTGTTTTTTTTCCAAAATAGATTAAGTATTAGCTAATTTATTTAGTATTAGTTTATGTTTAAAACAATGTAAATTCATTATAATGATCAGTGAGTTTTATACTTCAAAAATGTTTAAAAAAAAGAGAGAATACCTTTTACATAGGCAAATACGGTAATTTAATTTGAATTTTAAACCATCTCAATTTTATATTTTGCAGATGTGAAGGTAGTTAAGTACCATTGGCAGATGATTAAAAAAAATAGTAAAACGAGAAAATTTTTCATAGTTGGGTATAGCCATAGCCAAGAGCGAAATGTGAAGCAAAATCAGATTACATCAAATTGAATTCCTTTATACAAATTTTGAGCAGCCTGTTCACTTATCATTAAGGACGAATTTCGAACTGCGTGTTTACTAGTTGCCATTTTCGCAACCAGTTCCAGATTCTGTTTTTTAAATATGCAGATGGAAAAAACTTGTCAAAATAAATTAAATGACATTTTAGAAATCTCAAAAATAAAATTCTCTCATATTTGGATCAAATAGTCAACTGAAAATAGTAAAAAAACTAAAAATAATTCATTGCAATTATGAATTATAATTTTCTTTTTAAACATGTTGTAATAAGCAAACTATTTTTATTCCAAGCGATTACTTAGAATAAAAATCAATGCAAGATTTAGAGATAATGTTATCGTCTTCTTTTAGAATATAACAGCTATGTTTCTCTTCTAATACTTCTCTTATATTTATGAACAGCAACTGAATTTTGTGATTAAATTTTAGTGCTGGTATTGAGTGAATATACTGTTGAATTTTTTACTTTATTGAATACTAGGCATGCGAGGAATTTAGAAACGATATTTTATTTTTGTTTATTAATGTTATTTTTATTTATTATTTCGATGTTCATTAATTTAGTTTCATTGTCAAGTTAATGTTCCGCAAAACAATTAAAGCTGATATATATATATATCCATAATGTGTGTGTAATATCCCTGCATGTGTTCCAAGCCTTTATATATGAAAGTAATTATGGACAATCGTTCACGTCCATTTCATAGTAAGATTTATAAAATTATTTATATCAGTATGAGTAATATATCAAAACATTTTCATAAAAATATTTGACCTATCTTCACTGTTAACTTTTTTTTTGGGAACAATTTTACCTGGTCATCAATAAAATCAATAAATTAATTTCGACTAATACTCTATAATGACTTAAACTGAAAGGAAATTTCTAGTTAACTCTAAAAGGGAAAGTTGGTTGATTAGGTTTTTTGACAAAAAATCCGATGAAGAACGTCAACTTAAAAAAAAAAAAAATCAGCTTCAATTTTATAATTTAATTAAGGCTACGATACTAGCATTTTCAGATGAAAGACAATGAAAAATTTACTGAGAAAATAGTTCCATTTCAATTATATTTCATTGATTTTCAATATACTTCACTTCAAATTGTCCATGCTAGTTATTATTTCTGTACTGCTTTTATGTTATAACTGTAAAATTTAATTAACATATCTTACATGATAATGCCATTTATAAAATCAAAGTATAGTAAATATAAAAAATTATGTTTAATAAAGCATTCATATATGTAATAAATCAGCGTTCATATCATAAAAAACGATTGAAAACTCCAACAAAATTTTAAGATGAAAGCAATTCTCCTCAAAAAAACCATAAATTCAATTTCTTACGAAAGTATATTTTAAATGAACTGCCTAAAACACAATTACCAATATGCTTCAGGAATCAAAAACCTTTATCACATTATTTAACTTGGTTTAATTTTAAATTTAGCTGCCATGGGTTCAATAATTACATCTTAATCAAATAAATCCATTTAAAACAAAAATTACAGTAATTCTCAAAACAATTTAAATTTGTATTTGAAATGAAGTGATAAACAAACTTGAAAGAAAAAAGCATTATCTATGTGCAGTGATTAAACATAAAGTGACAAGTGTATATATATGTGTGCATGCATACACACACATATTACACTTTCAATTATTTCCAATCTAGATATGATTATTTAATGCTAAAATGTTGCAAATGTCAACTAAATTTCTCAGAAGTTTTAAGCACAAATACATCAAACTTAAACATCTTACAAATATTTTCTTTTTAAATGTATATATTAAATTTTAAATAAAAATCATATTTTCATGTTTTTCAAGAATAAATTTATCACTTATCAATGCTTTGTGCTTTCGAAAACTTACTTTATAAAACTTTTGAATAGGTTATTTTGAATGCGCAATAAATAGCCATTTTAATTTTATAAATATTTCCCTGCATATCTTTAATAATGAAACCAAATTAGAAACATACTTAGAGAGATGAAATATTAAGAACATTCTGCTGATTCCTTAAATGTAATATTTTTCACTAGCACAAATGTTTAAATAGAAATAATTAAATTAGAAAACAAGTTCTATTTCATGGATTAGCTTTAAAAAATATTTAAGTAATATTTTTTCAGTTTCAAAAACTATATTTTGCAACTTTAAATCCTCCTTAATTATTATAGTAAAAAAGGATCAGCTTGGCATTTGTTTCTCAGATATTTCTAAAAATTGAAAGACAACAAAGCTTAAATTTAGAATCTTCTAAGAAAAAAAGCAGGTATATCAAAATACCTTCTTACTTTAAATGTAACTAAATCAGTATGGAAGATTTATTGGAAAAAAACAAATCATTTAATTTCTTCCACGTAAATGCTTGGTTACAAATTCAAAATATTCAAAAATACTTTAAAAAACTCAATATCTCAGTATTGTGTTGAAGTTAAAGAGAAACAGTAATTTATATTTTATTAAAAATAGAGAAATTAAAAAATAGAGAATTAACAAGCCTTAAAGATAGTTTATGTGCTGTTATTATCTTAGAGTACTGATTATTAGAACTTTGGGTGAAATACGAAAATAATGAAATATTTCTCAAAAAACTGATTATTTACAAATGCCAGAAGCAAACTATGTAAAATTTTAATAATTTTGTTATTTGGAGTTAAAATAGTCTAAGGTAGCATTTTTAAAATAAATTGATTTTTATAAATGTTAACACACAGATACAAGCATATTGGTATGTTCAGTATTCAGCTAGTTATGATCATATATACTTAATAAAATCAAAACAATTTTGTGAAATAAACTTTAATTAACACTAGAAATGATTTCACATCAATAAAAAAACCGAAAATTATTTACCAAACAATCAAGTTTCATGACATGATACTCACACCTATGCTTTGTTTGGCGTGCAGGTTTACACTTGTAAAGAATAAATACACAATGAAACATAATACAGAGTGTGCTAAGTAGACTATATTATAATAATTCAATTGAAATATAAACCTGTACAAAGTCAATGCTTCATTTTTATACTTTGTACAATATTTCAGCAATGTTAGGACAATTATAATACCTTAATTATAAAATAACTTTTTGACTAAAGTAAATAACCTCATCTTCTGAATATAACATCACTGAAGTTACAAATAAAATTGTAAATAATAGTTATTTTTAAGTATTTTTCATACTGACAATTTGAAAGTATTTTGTAAAATCTTACAAAAATAATTACAACTCATATCAAAACAAATGTATATAACCATTAACTGGCATTTTATAGTTCAATAAACAATTTGTAAATAAAAAAAATTCATCTCAACTTACACATAAATTACAATTTTTAACAACACAACTCGTAATGTTTTTATGTAAATCTAACTTTTTAATGAGAAAATTAGTGCTAATATAACAGATGTTATCAATAAAAAATGCTTAGTTCAATTTATTTATGAAATAAATATATTACTAGATTGAAAAAAAATATTTACAACTATCTTTGGCATTCATGTATAGTAACTGAGCATTTTATTATTCAAAATTTTTCTTACAACTTTTTAAAAGATAATATGATAAACAAAATTTAACATACTAAATACAAATATGAGATTGGGTTGGAAGCAAATTTATAAACATTCTAATTTCTAGATCCAATTATCTGAAGAATGTACATAAAGAGATTGATGATATCCACGTACAAATTTAAAGCTGCAAAAATATATTCCTCAGGAGAGATTGCATATTTGTGGTGACCTCCAATCAAAAGCTGTGTGTCATAAACCAAATACTGCAAAATGAAATAGGTATTTAGATTATAATAACTAGCACTTCATATAAATATATTTAACTTAGTATACAATTACACTTATAAATAAATATTAAATTAACAACAGTATAATCAATTATAAAAATAATATTGATTTAAAAACTATTTCTGCTACAGCATAAAATATAGCGGCAAGAAGGGAAAAAAATCACATCAGAAATAAGCAAGTCATATTGTGGTTAAATCAGCATTGTATCCAATACTGATTTATAGATTTCTAATGATCCAATAAATGTTTTTATTGCTTTAAACAATACATTTTTTGAAATTGAAAGGATTATTTTTTATTTTACAAGAGAACCAAAACAAATAGCCATTATATGGGTTTGTAACAATTTTTTTTATAACTAACAGTATTAGCGTAAACTGTTTACTTTGGCGTTTTCTTTTATATTTTGCCAGTGTTATGAGATCTGTAAAAACAAATAGTTATCCTTAAGTACAAGGTGGCCTGAAATGTAATTATCATGCTATGAAATTCAAATTTTTTGCTGCCAGTTCTGTTGCAAAACGGCAGTTACAGAATGTCACCAAATCATGGGTCCAGCTTTAGGTACTACTGTTTTATGATGTAACACTGAGAAGTTTTTGTACCAAAAGCTCAAAAATAAGGACTATGACATAGAAGAAGCAGAATGCTTTGATTAGCATACAGATGTTGAGGACCACCTGCAAGAATTTATGGAAGAAAATCAGTATTCAACCAATCAAGAGCTACCTAAGAAGTTAGTATTAGTGCTATGTCAATCCGTCGCAATTTGCATCGCATAAATTTGATGTGTAAGTTCAATGACAGGTCGCCGCATGCGCTGAATCAAGCAGGTAAGAGTAGTTCATATTCACACCTACACTAATCTGCTTGAATATCAATATGAAGATGGGATTGTCATTGGTGATGAAAAGCAGATTTAGTTCATCATAAAACTTGCTGATGCTATCTTTGATTCCATACAGGATGTCAGCAATGGGGTTGATCTGTTTTTGGAATCGTAGACACAAAGTTTATTATACTTAGCTTAATTGAAATGGTTTCAAAGAGAGTAAATGAGCAATGCCTATCTGTTCAGAATCAGAGGCAGGCATAACAAACAAAAATGAAAGCAAAACAAATTCTTCAATGCAATGTGGAAATAAGAAAAATTCTTTAAATGTGAGTGATAGTGCTAATGAACATAGTAAAAAGATTCTCAAAATATTTATATCAATTATTCTGATATGGAAAGCATAATTACCAAATTTAATACTGAGTACATGAAACCTTGGCCTGATGTAATTTAAATTATGCTGAAGGAGAAAAACAAAACAATAACAACCACCTTCTGATTTTGACTTTTTACCTACTGTTTGGGTGTAAAACTTTTTATTTCAGACTGTTACTCTTTTTCCTTTAAAAAAATAATAACTGAGACAAGTTCAAGATGTTTCCTTTTAAAGATGGCCAATGCCGCCATTGTTTAAGGATGGCCAATTGTATGATACGAAACATCACAAGATTGCGATTCACTGCCAGTTCACAGCTGGACAGAGAGAGAAAGGAACAGAACTGAAGTTAGAAAAAAGACAAACTTGATATGCATGATCTCCTTTTTGATGATCTTCAACTTATGTTTAAATCTTTGTGATATGATGATGTGTGTGTGGATATATATATTCTATTGTAAATAGTATTGTCTATTAGTTGTGAAACCATTAATTAATTAATTTAAACTTCATATGTAATTTTTCTAATAATGATGTGAATCCACAAACTCAACAAACTTTGCAAGTTATATTGTATCTAAGAGTACACACACACAAATACATAAAATAGAATTGCAAACCACTGTTTATCTATTACCATAATGTCTTATATAAAAATGTTTAAATGAAAATAGTTTTATGAATGAAATGTCTTAACACTATACATTATTTAATAAAAAAGCAAATTCTAATTTTTTTTTAGTAAATATTATATATTTACAAAAGAAAGAGGGAAAAGTGTTTTACATAATTACATTCTAGTTGTATATTATGAGTAAAATACATAGCTTTCTGTAATTATTTTATTTTTGCCATTATTATAGCATATCTTGAACAATTTTACTTACAAGTGAAAATATCAGAGCACCGATGCAGGCATAAACCAATCTGGTAATCTGTAAGATAAAATTCATTGCACATATAATTAATCAGAAATTATAGTCTTTTAATATAATAATTACATTGAATTTCATGTTGGTATGACATTTTTAAATACAATAGATGCCAGTTTTTTTTTAAACAACTAAGTTACACTCAAAATTTCTGAACCAATGATTTATGCCTAACAAGGTCCTATTGATACGAAAATAATTTTAATTCCAATTAACAAATTAATCTTTTGAGAAATTTCTTTTCAACAAAATTTTTATTCATCTCTTGTTAGCATTTTTTCAACTTTTTTTAAATTTTATGATTGAAAAAATTGAACAGATGCATTTTATCAAAGAATTGTTAAATTATTTTAATTGTGGGTAACTCTACTGTTCATGCTGAAATTTAATAACTTTTTTAACAATCCATATGTAAGTTCTCACACTAAATTTGACTTCTGCCTTACAAAATAAAGAAATACTCTAAACATTTTTAAGCACAAATATGAAAATAATTTAATAAAGAATGATCATGACTAGGAGTTCAAGTGGCCTTTTGAAATTGACATTCTTGGTACACTTGTTAGCTAGTTAATCCAGTCTTGGAATGATGTAACAAAAAAAATAAGACCTAAAGCAACTGAATAAGTAGGTTTTACTAAAGAAACCACAACATCTATAAAAAAAGACAAGAACTTTTACCTCACAACTCAAATGAAGATGAATTGAGTGGCCCATATAAAGTTTGACTCATAAGCCAATTGTTACTAAAATTTCATTAAAGAATTTTTGATACAGACTTAAAAGCATTTTTATGATTGGTGTATCAAATGATTAAATTACTATGAACATAATGAGTGAGAATGAAAAAAGAATCTTTCAGATATTTAGAAAATATGACCATTTGCAAAAGGAGAAATTAAGTGGTTAACAGAATTCTCATCCATGAAATTAATGTAATAATTATTTTTCAGAGTGTTTTTTAGTTATTTTGCAACTTTTTTATATAATAGTATCATGCAATGTTTTAAATAGAACTTCATTATTTTTAAAGAGAATAATTTAATGAAGAAAAACTAACTATGAAATCTAACACTTATTTTTCTATTCTATGAATTTCAGATTTTAAGAGTTCATTTTTCAATGAGTGCATAAATACAAGCATTTATTGTATGTGGATTAAAATTAGTATAGTTTGTCCAATTTAATCTGAAAATTTTGACAGTACTAGAAAACTTCTATTTTCCACACACACACAGATATAATATTCTTATATTTACACAGATAATAAAATCTAAGGTATCCAATTCTTGTAGGCTGAGTATTTAAAATTCCTTACACCACTAAGCAATAACTTACGTTTTAGCATAACAAACAACATTTAAAAATTTTTTCTATATTAATTAATGTAATTATTGTTCCTGTTTCTACACATTAAAACAATTTGTGATTTTTAAAATATTTGAAGGTATACTTTTAAAGTTGAAAACAATTAAGTTGTCTTTTGAAACATTTATATTCATTCTATTAACAAAACTTTTTGCCCTTAATATTTCATTTTTAAATGACAGAAACAAAGAATTTACAATCAGTTAATTACGAGTATCCTGCAAAATTATAATCAGTTAAATGAGGAATTAAAATGTACTTTACAACAAGCAAATAATAATGAATTTTCTCACATACAGTTTAACAAACTTGAAATCATTACCCACATCCAAAAAATCAATGCCTATCCCCCAAAAATTTAGTTTATTATTTGATTAAAACTTAAGAAAAAATACTCTAGACAAATTGCAATATTATAGCTAAATATTTAAAGACTTTTTCAAATGATAAAATCTACAAATATTTAACTCACCTAATTTGTAACAATTGAAAAAAAAATCAGCTTTATTAGAAATATAGTCAATATTATCTTCTCTCCATTTAATACTTAAACTGATAAAAGTATACTATTTTCAGTTAAAAATTTATTTAAGACAATGTGAGTCACAGTTGATTCATAAAAATGAGTATTAGCCAAAATAAAATTTAAACGGTTTTTGATCAAATTTTTCACAAATCATACAATTGATTTTATACAGTTCAAAACATGGATTCTTAACTGTGCAGAGGTGCACAAAATTTGACTTTCTTAATAGTTTACCAGGACTTAGTTAAGGTGCAATATCTTTCAAATACAGTAATGACTGAATTCTAATTCTTGTTCAATTTAAAATTTCTTTAATAAAAACGTACAAGTCATTATTGTACAAGTCATAATACAAGTCATGAGTAAGAAATTAATGTATTAATTTGAAAGAGACAAATTTCAACAAAAGTACAAAAAAGAATGTCCCAATTTTGCCAACTACTATAGAAATTGTTGTTGCTCCAACATACTTTCCTGTACCTAGCCTTAGGTTTGGCTCTACACCAGTTAGATGCAAATCAGATGGGAGTCTTTGTAGTTTAGAAGCAAAGGTCAAGCAGAAGACAATACTTAACTTGCCACCCCCGAAGATAACATTTCACACGGTACAATTGTGATATATAGCAACAAATAGCATATGAATACTTTGTTAGAAGTTTATAATTCATGTTTTAACAAAATAATGCAACAAAGATTTTAAAGCTATAATTAAGAAAATATAAAGCAATAATTCATTTGCAATGCTCCAAGAAATTAAAAAGGAATCTTAACATGAGATTATTTAACAAAGAAAATAACACAATAGTTTAGTTCTATAATCTCATTAGTGATTTTTTAAAAAATTTTGTCAAGAAAATACATTGGATTCAAGATTTTTTTTAATAAGATAATATTCTTCATACCATATAAGCAGTTTCTAAACAAGCAACTTTAATAAAATGGAAATATCTTCAATTAATATTTATTAGAAACAAAGATAATTACTTATTAAAAAATTCTAATTCAATTCCAAAAAATAAAAACTAAATTGCTATTAGCAATATAAAAATTTTCTTCTCTAAAGAAAATATTCAACATTTAATAATTAAGTCTTCCACAAACTTGTAGACTATTTTCAAAATACACAATTTATAATTTAAATGTAATATATATTCAGCTGCCTTGGACTTTATTTAAGGTTAAATATATTACAAATAAATAATTTGGTAAAATGTAATGAAATAATTTAATTTCATTATATTTAATTAAGGTAATTTATTAACTGCACAATATTAAATGGAGATGTAAAAGTTGGAAAAGTTACAAACCATCAACACATTTTTTAGTTTATTTAATTTATAAATATATGCTTCAAGATAGAAAAGCACTTATAATTTTAATTAGGCAATGTTAGAGATTAATTTTCAAATCAAAAGAACTGTTATACATGGGTACCACTGCTTCAATTAAAAAGACAATTTTTTTAAAAAAAGTATGAATATTTGTAAACGATTTTTTAAAACTAAAACAATTTAAATTTCCAATTTGAGAAGAGTTTTGAAACAATTAAAATGCATTTTTTGCCAAATTTAATACTTTTATAAAATTTCCCACCCAAATATTTCAATTTGAGAAATCTCATCATTCCTTTGTTACATAAATTTTTGGATATGGGTCCTCTCTTGCAGCCAATTTCAATTATGCAATCATTTTAAAAATAAAATGCAATACAATATTCCAACACAATTTTTAAAATGGAACTATATTTGATTTACTCAAACACAAAAAAAAAACTCAGAATTTTTTACACTGTATGTGGAAATACTCACATTTCCTTTTAATCACTCCCCACATTATTTATTTTTATGCAAGTTCAAAAAATTAACGTTTTATAATTTATTATTTAAACTGAAAAATTATGTTCTTTATAATTCAATATAAATTAAAAAATCTACACAGCAACAACAATAAAATTAAAACAAACATTTGTTTTTAATCTATCATATAACTTGCATTTTTAAAAACTATATGTGCACCAATCTAAGTAGAGGTCTTGCAAATTTCTAAGATGTTACAGCTGACTTTTGAGAATTGAAAAATTTTTTTCTCTGGTTTGTTTGTTGCTTTAACTTTTTATGATCAAAGGTTAATTTGAATGAAATTAATAATTTGAATTGAAAATTGATTACGAATCATTAAATACAGTCATATCAAATAAAAATCAAAATTACAAAACTTATGATCAATTGATGATCAGAATACAAAGCATTCAGCTTATATTTTGCACATCAGATTTATGCATAAAATATTGATTGGACAAATTGATTTCAAACAGATGTTTGATTCTAATTATTTTTAAATTGTTGCTAAAAATAAAATCTTAAATTTTTTGAAGATTAAGAAAATTTTAAATTTTTACTTTATCACTTTAAACTTTAATATTAAGTAAAAAATTTACTTTGAGTTTAAAAAATAGAAATCCATCCTCAGGATGGAATAATAGCATTCATGCTTATATAAAGTTAGAAATCTAATATTTAAAGAGGCCAAATATTTCTGAAATGGAGATAAGAATTGTTTCTTATCTTTAAATATTAAAAGAATTTGATTCAAAATATTAAAATTGTCTAAGGTTTTTCTATTTAAAAATAATGCACAAACATGACTAAAAATATATGTATAATGGGAAAAAATATTGAGCATAACTGAAAAATAAGCATACCTGATCGTGTAAGAAAATGGCCAAGAATCCAAAAATAACGAAAATCAAGAGAGCAACAAAGAGCATTCCTCCCATCATTGTAAAGTCATACTAAAAAGTGAGACTAATTAGTTTAAATTTGACCATATTA
The DNA here is from genome assembly GCA_037975125.1 of Latrodectus hesperus. Taxonomy (NCBI): domain Eukaryota; kingdom Metazoa; phylum Arthropoda; class Arachnida; order Araneae; family Theridiidae; genus Latrodectus; species Latrodectus hesperus. Next base: position 75,777,142 of record CM075860.1, read on the forward strand.
AACTTTGTTTATCTAGTTGTAACTATCAGATAAAGTGATATTTACCTTGGTTTGAAATGCAAAAGCAGTCAAGCCCAAACAAATGAACTGCAATGAAGTTAAATTAATAAATATATTGTAAAACTTGGATATGTAAATATATTCATTCACTTTTCAATTTAAAAACACTTACTGCACAAATTCCAGCAGCCCATAAAACCTCATCTGCTTCATAGGCACTATAAATTGGTTAAATTAGCTTTAATAGAAGAAATTAATGAATAAATTCAATATAAGATACAGAAACTAAGCTTTAGAAACAATTTCTGTCATACAAAAACTAAGTTAATTATTAAACATAATCAACTTAATTAAAATTGAAAATAATTTTAAAGCAACTCTACATAATTAAAGATGTATACTAAAAGCAATCAAAAATGAATATTATTATAATATTTTTAAATTAACATGTATTCTAATTTAATTAAGCAAAATTTGTAAAATTTTTATATAAATGTTATGTATTCATAATGTATTAAGCTTAATAATTATATAAAGATACTTGAAGATAACAAAAATTGAAGAATACAATTGCAATCAAATTACAAGGAATAAGAGAAATATATAACTTCCAATAGGTCAAACATATGTCTATAATATAATTTCCAAATTTTTTTCATTCATAAAAATATAAGCATAAAAAAATTTGAGTGTGTTTAACTGGTATCATTAAAACAATGACAAAAAAACTAAGCAATTTGAACCATGAGTATAGCTTACCAAGTAGCAACACCAAGAAGAAAAGATTCAACAAATGTCTGAAAAATAAAAGCAAATAATCAGTATTTTTAACAACTACTGCACAACAAATCTGTTACCAAATGGGAAAAGAAAACACTTAAATGTAATTTTTCCAGTAACATAAATGATTTCTACAGCTCTTTTAAACTACAAAAACTGGCAAATAAAATAAACAACAATTTAACAATATTTTAGTTGAACATATTCCATTATTTTTGAATCACAATGATAGAAATATTGAAATAGGAGTTTTATTTTGGAAATTAAAAAATAGAAATTATGTTTTATTGAATGAATAAATTTTCATTGCATAATATCAAATTTATAACTTTAAAGAATAAAGATCCAGAAATGTTCAAAACAAATATATATGTATAGAAATTAAAAATAAAATAAAACAATTTATTTACTTTAATATAGAGGGAAGTTCTCATTTCAGTTGCTTTTGAAGCAAATGTTTATTAAAATCTATAAGTAAATCAGAAATTTAACTTTAATCATATTCCATATCATACATGCTCACGTGATTATATATGTTAACAATAAAAATAATTGACAATTAGGTTAAGATCTAATAGAACCATCAGAGCTTAAAAATGCCTATTTTAATTTTAATTTGCAGATGAAAAGCAATAAAAATTCAATCGTAAATGTTTCAAAATCTCAAAGGATGATTTGACAAAAATAATGTATGTAAAGTTGTATGCAAATGATAAATTGAAATAAATAACAACAGAATGTATCTAAAAGTTAATAGTTAATTAAATAAGTTTATTCAATTAACACTCTAATCCATAAGAAAAATTTATTTAATTCAAGACATTAAAATTTAAGATTTAAATTAAAAAGTAATGCTTTCCATAAAAAAATAAAACATTAAAATAAAAAGATATTCAAAGATAAATTTTGATTTATTACTAAGTGGTAAATTTTTGTACATGGGAAGTAATCTTGCCAAATTCTAAGCTTTGAAACCTTCCTAATTAAATAATCTTTTGCAATTTAATTTTTTTTTTTAAATTTTTCAGGAGTTAGTTTTTAGGTTTTAAGAAAATTTCATGGACAAACTTAATTTCTTTTTCTGTTTCAATTTCTGCAGTTCATATGATATTATTAATGCTTTTCATATAGTTTAGTTTGATGTTACTTAGTATTTTCCAGATAAGCATACAGCCTTCAAGAATTTAATATATTTTACTACCTTTTATATTATGGATATGAATAAATATTATGTGAATCAATTATATAAAATTTTATAATGCAATCATGAATACATCAATATCCTTTTTTCCACAAATTATTTATGTGGATGTTACTCTTTTGTCACTTTTTGGAAACAAGGATGAATTTGACTAGAATTTATAATGTGAAATGGATTTTAAATCCCTATAAAAAACCTTGTAAAAGCTGGAAATTAAATTCACAAGCTAAATTTTTTTTCCTGAGAAATTTTAAAGAAATTTTAAAGTAATTTTTTTTTAAAAGCAAAGGGAAACACTTGCCTTAACTAAGAATCTATTTTCAACTACCAGTTTATTTAGTTAGGCTAAACTGAACATTTAGCAGTTAAGTAAAAATAAGGCAACTTTCCATCATGCTCAAGATCTCAACATTGACTGACAAGAAAAATTAAAGGAAAAAAATAGTTTAGATGCTTTTGCATTTTTTTACAAAATTTTTTTTAAATCGTCTTTCTTCACACAAGCCTATACTTTAATACATTAAATTATACAATAATTACCTTTATATTCTTCTCTGAACTGATATTTCTAAGACAGTGTTAATTATATTATAAAATCTTATCTTGCTGATGATAAATATTTGGGTTAAATGAGAATGATCCAAGAGAGACTTCATATTTTAAAGAATTTTGCTATATTATTACATACTTCTTAAATTTTGCAGAACATTTTTTGAGTTTCAGAGCACAAGTTTCAAATGGAGTTAGTCTATTATGCTATCTATAATGTAGTATTAAAAAAATTGAGGATACTTTTCTTTGTGTTTTATTCTATTTACATACATATACAACTTTACAATTTTATAAAATAAAAATACTGCAGACTTTCACAGACTATTAAAAATTTTGTCTTACTACAACTTTTGGAAGCCTATGTGAAAAATCACTTTAAAAATATATCAACCATTTTTAATTTCCAATGCAATGAGAAAATTTATCTAAAATGAAAACAATTTTGAAAAAATTAGTAATCAGAGGAAAGACAAATATATGATCTACACATTTTACAAAAGGAACAATTTACTTAAAATTTTAATCAAAACCTTTGTGATACTTCAATAAAAAAATTAAAACAAAAATATAAAATTTCATCACTAAATAAAATTACGGAATTTATTTAAATTTCATAGCTGAAATTATTATACAAAATTGCTCAATCATGTTTAACTGATAATGTAAACTTTTCATCATTGTGTACAATTGCATTTACAGCAACATTAAAATTATGCAGAAAGTAAAATATTAATACATAGCATTTATTAACAGCTTTGTCGAAAAAGTCCAAAGCAAACATTTAAGTTTGACTGTAACTGTAACCCAAACCACAGATGATTCAAGAGAGATGTTTTGGTAAACAATTCGGTAGTTGAATGAATGTAATCAACAAAAAAGGTGAATGAATGCAACCAACGAAAGAGGTCGTCTATGAATTTTATTGATTCATATTTGTTATATTTGATAATTCTAATGAAATCCTTTTATTTACAAAGGGAATTTGTTCTTTTAAATAAGTGCCTGATTTAAAAAGTTAATAACATTTTTATTTAAAAATAGAATAGCAATCATTTGCTTCAGAAACCAAAAGTGAGTTAATTCGGATTCATCCTGGAAATCAAGGAAAAAATTGCAGTACTAAAAGAGAAATGGGTAAGGTGATTTTACCATAAATTAAGACTGCAATTTTCATTGAAAGAAGAAATTCTTAATAACTTCTTTGTCACCCTTAAAGCACAAACTTTTTTTTCAAAAAACAAAACTAAAATATAATTATCTAATTTACCAATAAGTTTAATTTTAATCTATCTTTTTTATATTGGAACTGATTTCAGGCAGGTATTAGAAATAAAATAACACGAGATACAAGAGCACCCATGTGAGACATGGGCATGTGCAAATTTGCCAGTAGCTTTTACTAGTGTTAGACATGAGATTACATTGATTAATTAGAAACTCTAGTTAATGCATTAAGAGATTAATCTTATCAAAAGGGGTTATCCCCATATATGCTTTTTATAACATACCTAATATTTTTTACCACAAAAATAAAGAATAACATTAATTTGCCTTTGCTTTCATCCAAAATGGGCTTTTGTATAAAAGCAGTTAAGCTTCAAATACTTTTTTTCAAATATATGCCTGACTTTATTTCTTAATAAGTTATAAGGAAATATTAAAATAAGTATGAAGCTCAAATTACAAAATATTTGGGCTGAAGTTTAGGTGCCAGTACAGGCAATAAAATACACCAAACTGGCTTACTGCATTGAAAAGCATTTGTATGACATAATTTCATGATGTAATGTGATAGTGTATACGAGCAAAATTTATTTTTTGTTCTGGTGAACCTTGAATTACTTGATTAATATTTTTTTTATTTGATTACAGTCTAAGCTTTTGAAGTAAATGATATAATGTTTATATTTTGATTTTTTTTAAAGTTCAGTTTTTGAATATTAGTTTGTAGTTAAATTTTTTCAAGTTTCTTAAGTAAAATTTATTTTATTTAAGTTTATAAAATAAATTATAAACTAAAAAGTTAATGAAATTAATTTTCTTACTGTTTTCATTATTTTAAATTATTTTTTTCCTCACTGGATATATATAGGCACATAATCATTCCAAGAACATCATGACATAATTATTGGGAATCTTAAAATCTGTCTATTGTCTGACCAGTGTCAATGATTCTGCAAGTAATGATTAAGTGAGTTATTTTATGTATTCAATTAACATTGCTCATATATGTAAAATTTTATGCTACGTATTAAGTATTGTTTATAAGAATTTCCTTTTGTCTTTCGATTATTATTCAAAATGGTAACATTGATTAATCAGAAACTCTAGTTTCTGTAAGAATGTGCATTTATATTACAGACTTAGCTTTATTGCCCGATTCAATGCAGCCTTAGATTGCTCTAAACTGAAGTTTTTTTACAGGACACCACTGTCTGGTTAAATGAAATTCAAGTTTTCATAAAAATGCATTTTATTTACATTATATAGTTTTATTGCCTGGTTTTCACCTGTTGTACACTGTGTGGTACTTAGTTTACAATGGTTTTTTTATCATGCAATCTTGGTCAAATTAGTTTCTAGTATTTTAATACTTTTGTAGTAATCAATTATAATAAAATATTCAAAATTTTGATTTTGGAAATTTAAAATAATAAAATGGCAAAGTTAATGTTTGAGCATGGTAGGCATTTGGAACTGGATATTTGCCATAATAATGTAATTTAGTAAGCAAAATAACTGCAGTGCTTAATGCAAATGTTGTGTAAATCATACCAAATCCACAATTACCTAGGATTTTACCAATATTTGATATAGATTCTTTTTCAAAAGGTAAGGACTCTTAATAGTATCCTATCTTTCTTAAATACAAATTAATAAACGTTTTTTTTTTTTAATCATTTGTAAAAGAATATACAAGTGATTTTTTCAAACATTTCTATTTGAATAGTTGATTTAGTATATTTATTACAATGAAGATTTTTTTCAAAAAGTTAAAAATTACTTCAATCTAATATACAGAGAATTAACTAGACATTATCTTGAGTGTAATTTACATTCCCTATACTTAACATAAAACAGCTAATCTATATAAATATTAATAATAATAAATTTAAAAAAATTTTGAAACATTTACAAATTATGAGATTTTTTTATATTGCAACTAACCTAACTAAGCATTCAAAATAATTAATAATATTGTAAAATTATAATCTAACGTATAACATGAAAAAAAAACCTATGTTAGACCAAACTTAGATTATGGTGGTGAAATGCTGGCCACTGCCTCTGCCAGTTGAAAAAGTCCAAAATAAAGCCCCGAGACTTATTACTTCTGCTGCTGGCTCTACACCCATCACTGTATTAGAGATTCAAACTGGTCTTGAACCTCTGGGGGGTTCGTAGAGAAAGGCAGTTACTAAAACAGTTTGAAAAGTAAAGAAGACTTTCTGTCCAGCACTGGCAAAACCTTACTCCAGCAGAAAATAGGCTAAAAACTCATCTATCTTTCTTCAAGAGAGCAGAAGACCTTATGACTAAATACGGCATAAGTCATCTTCCTTGCCAACCTTATTGTTTGGGTGAGAGATTCCCACCAAATTTTAGAATCCCAACTATAGTCTCTCTATTGGCACCCTACAAAGAAGAAATTTATCACTGAATCTCTTCGTGCCTATTCTATTGAAACTATTGCAAATATATTTCCAAGAAATAAATGACTCCATATATATACTGATGGCTCCTCCCAGGAGGACTGTACCTCTGGTGCAGGCTGGTACTGTGAAAATTTGAGGGCTCATGCCCTGTTTGTATGAATGCCACAAATTTCGAGGCTGAGATCAAGGCAATTAAACAGACTACTTTCCAACTTTTGACCTGTAACACTTCTCTCAATCATGCAGTCTTCCTTGTTGACTCGCAGGCAGCCATCCTCTCACTCAGCTCCTTTCAGGCTTGTAAATTAAAACATAAAGAACAAACAAAAATACAAATAGACAAACTTATTAATGATGGATGGATTCTTTTCTTTCAGTGGATTCCCAGCCATTGCAATATACCAGGCAATGAGAGAGTGGATCGACTGGCAAAACAGGGATGCTTGCTCCCACAGCCCTCTTTGTCTCTCTCATACAACTGAATTTCATTCGAAATTACCAAAACAACAAACAAATGCCAGAAAGTAAAAGCTACAGAAAAAGTGTGGTCTAAACTGATATACACTCCTATTCCTATGGACCTACCACGAGAAATTTTTAGTGCAAATTTTAGAATTCAGAGTGGACATGACTACCTTCGAGATCATCTTTGTCGTATTGGCATTTTTAACTCACCTGACTGCCCCCTGTGTTTCACAGGAGAGGCAATGTATTTTAGTCATTTGACCGTTTGCCCATCTCTGGACAACGTTAATTCTCTTATGCTTGACAACTATCATATGAAGGCTAATTTGTATTGGGCTGCTAGAAGGAAAATAGCCGATGCGGCCAATTCCTGACGTAGGAAAAAAAGTACAACATGAAAAGAAAATTTATCATAGTTAAAAATACATTTAAAGTATGAGAATATATTTCATTGGATTGTACTCGTATAGCTACAGGTAATTCTTACAGTATATATAAAAAAAACATTAACAAAATTATTAAAAAAATGATAGTGATAGTGAAGATCTACTTAATATATAATGATAATAAATATATACAATTAGGCTCTAATGAAAGTATTATTAGACAATAATTCAATAAAATATTTAACATCAGTGAATTATTATGAGCAAGGTTATAGAATTAGTATTAAAATACTTACAAATAAGAAAAGACAAATGAAATTCAAAGGGAACGTTCTCCTCATATTATCACAACAGGCCATACCAATTATTAAAACAAGCAAAAGTACACTGTAAAAATATTCTTGAATTCATAAAATGAACAATGAAGAATGCATCAAAATATTAATTTTTTAATGAATATAAAATATTTATATTTTATAAACAATTTTTTCAAACAAAAATTTTATTCCACATTAACAATTTCAGTCAAAATCAAAAATACAAAAAACATTCAACTACTGACTAGTTCATTATATGGAAAATCAACAAAATTATAAAAGGTTCTGCTTTTTAAAAAAAAAAAAAAAAAAAAAAAAAAACCTTTAATGATTTTGGTTTGCTATTCTAATATCACTTTTCTGAACACAAATGCTAGTAATACAATTTAAAGTGCTTTTTGAATAACTGTAGCCATTAAAGATTGAGGTGAGACTCGAAACCAAATTGTTGAAATAAGGGACAGTATTATTAAACTTTCAGCTAGATAAAAACAATAATGATTAAGACTTTTCCAATTTACAAGTCATATTCTGTCTAACAAAGTAATATAATGTACATTATAAAGTTCCAATTAAAATATCATTAAATATATAAAAGAATACTCACATCATTTACAACTTATTTTATAAACACAATGTTTATAAAATAAGTTGTAAACGATGTGATAAGAGACAAAGCAAATTATCTAATTTAAAGTAGTTTATTTTAACTTCACAATACATACATTAATGCTCTGATTCTCCATGCTCAACACACAATTTATATGTTCTGTTCATATAGAATATTACACATGATTATTTTTTAAGTATACAAGAAAAATATTTCAATTTAAAGCATTAATGATAAATATAAAATGTAGTCATAAAACATTCTAAAATTGCTTGACAATCCAATCAAAAAATTACTTACATTTGTGCAAAAATATATATTAAAGCTATATTTTATTCATTCTGTGAACATATTCACAGTTGTTAATGATACTATATTCAATATTATAAAGTGTTTGTCTTACTAATGATGATATGAAGAAGTTATGGAAGTTAACAATGTGTAGTAAATGAATCATTAAATATTTAGAGATTATAAGTTCAAAAACAGAAAAATAAGTTACTCTTTGGGATTAAAAATGATTAAAACATTATGAGAATATTACAGAGTTTATGATTTGCAAAATTAAGTTTGCAATTTCAAACAATTTTTTTATTTCCATTATAAAAAATGAATTAAATTGAAATGTTAATATATATTTTTAACCAATCAATTAACATTAGGAAACTTTACAAATAGTCTATGCAAAAACAACTTTCCAATGCAGTCCAAGAAAACTAAAATTGAATATAAGCTTGAAATTTAAAATAATTTGTTGAATTTGTGCAAAATTTTAATTTACAGGAATATATATTTCTTTTAACTTATACTTTATAAATTTACCACAGTATCTGATTGAACTTACATTTGCAAGTGGATCTTTAAGGATGAAGTGAACAATGAAGCAAAGAATAAAAAATAAATTTTAAAATAGATATTTTGTTCCTCTTTTAATTTTGATTAAAGTTGTGAATAAACTCAGGAGATAAACACAGATTATTTTTAATTTTAATAAATCTAATCTTTGATGTAAAACAATATAATATAATGCAAGATTTATCCTCTCAATATGTCTACAATTATATATACTGATTTCTTTGATATTTTTAAATACTCCTTGAAAGACAATTTTACTAGTTGAAACATTTAAAATTATTTTGAGAATGCAGGAATTACAAAATCTATTTTGGATGAGCTTATAAAGACAAAATAAAAATGATTATATTTTAATCCATATAAAAAAATACAACTATCTCTTTTCAACATCAATAATAATTATGATATACGCATAAATTTTTATTCTCAAAATATGAATGTTATTACAAAGAAAATTAAAGTGGGAAATAGGAAATATCAAAAGCAAAGTCATGACATGGTTTAACAAATCTCAAAGTTCGCTAAAAGTATATAGTATTTCTCTCTCATATCAGAAAGAAAACTACATACTCATCCAATAAAATCAAATTGATCGCTCATATTTTCTTAATATTAAATAAATTAACGTTTTCATGAATAAAACAATTATTGAAAAATATTAATATTCAATTAAAATATCAGAAATTTTCATTAAAAATGTAACAGCTATTCATTAATGAAAATCAAAAAAAAAATTTTTCTCAGAAAAAATTACTTCTTTAAAAAATATTTTAGTCTTAAAAAAACACACAGAGACAGAATTTTTTCATTAAACTATATTGCATAGTTAAATATTATATTTATATAGCTACATATACTTACTTATCGAATTTTTTAGTATTTTAAATAATTTTAAATCAAAAAATTTATTTTAATTTCAAAATATATTATATTTATATATTAACATATACCACTTTAATTTAAAATATTTATTATCTAATACATATTTTACAATTCACCACTCAATTATCAAATTTTTAACACCAATATAGAATTTTACAATCAGAGACTTTTTTCTTTTACGAAAAAGTAATTGGAATAGTTATTTACAAAATAATAATTTAAATGAAGTTCTTGATAAAGTAAATATTACTTTGCTATTAATTTAATTCAATCTTGTGAATTAATAGAAATTTAGCCATCTTTACAATACAATATAGCTATTAAAAAAAGAAAGAAGACATTCATAAATAAGATACTTCTTACAACTCTAAATACACTACATGGATTGCTTAAAAACATTGCTGGTTTGATTTTGTAACTCAATAGTTATTTTTGTAAAAGAAGGATAAATCAAGAACTACAGTTTAAAGATGATTCCAAACCACTATGAATATCCAAGTCAAAAGTGGGAATGGAAATTCATGAACTAAATTACAATTCCATAAGATAAATTGGAAGGTAAATTTTAGACTTAAGATTTCTAACAATTTAAATTGTTTTGCAGAATATGCAATTGTCTCTTTACAGCAAGAATGAAACTCTAAATTATTTCCCCATTATTCACACCCAAGATTTCCTGATCATTTATGAACATAAAACATCTGTAAATGTTGTAATATATATAGCCTTATTTTTTTATTTATTTATTTATTTTTTTTTTTTTTTTTGTAAAATTTGTTTTTAACAGTAACAACAAAATGCAATTTTTGGAATGGAAAGTAAAAATATTAATTTTAGTTTCTACAAGCCAAGTCACTTTTTTAGTTTTAAAGTTGTCATAATGAACAACATTTTTTAATCCTGCTACTGGATAAAAACTATCTATTAAAAGTAACTAATAGAATTTACATCATTTTGTAAACCATTAAATAAAACAAATTGTTTTATACTAAAAATTATCTGTTAGTAAACTATTTGTCTCAAGTAAGAAAATGTTTTACACTTACAAAGCAATACCAATCATCTCAGTATGCTCCATTGTATACAGCCTTACAGAATCACTAGAATTCAAACAAAATAAAAATAAATCAAATTTAAAACATAATAATAAACAATTTTTAATCAGCACAGTAAAAATAATGATAATAATCAATTCAAAAATGATATAAAATTATATAAATGAGAATTATTTAATATTTCATCGTTCGTATAGTAATATTATAAAAAAATTTCCAACTGAATATTTAAGATAATCTTCAAATAAATCATTTCTTTTGATTATTATTAACAATTACTACAAAATTATTGAATTTGTAAGATGAGAAAAACAAGAAATTTAACAGGTAACATTTTTCAATTAAAAATACAATTAAAAAATATTATCAGATTTATGGAAAAAAAAACTTTAAGCACAGTAAAAATCATGAAATTTTATTCTAAAATGTCTGTATATATTAATTAAACCAAAATTTATGTTAGTTTAACATTTTTAAAAAATAAACTAAATAGAAATATAATATTTTTAAAAATTGCTTTAAATATTGAATTTAATTACATATATTTATTCATACATTTAGAAATCTTTTATTCAATAAGATTATAAAATCTCATTTCTTGTTTTTAAGAGATAAATACAACATTTTAATCAAAGTTAGATACAAAAGTAATAAAATTATATATTAATGATTTTATGAACACAATTTTTTAACATTGAAACTAAATCAGACATACTTATAAACAAAGAGGCAGATGAATCCAAATGTAATAGCTAACTGAACCATCAAAATTGCATAAACTTTACGAATAAATGCTAAAATAAAATGACCTTGAATTAGTACATACAACAAAAAATAAGATTAATATAATAAGGAAACTGAATGAATCATTTAGCTAAACTGTATAAATAATTCCACAATGTATTATATTTTAAATAAAAGTATTTTAGACCAATAATTATTTTATCTGCAGGAATTTTTTTTAATTTAACATTTAAATTCTACATATGAAGTTTGTCAATTTAAGCAATTCTTTAGCATGAATATTGATAATTATATATTTATATATATATATATATATATATATATATATATATATATATATATATATATATATATATATATATATATATATGCAAAGTTAGATATAGAACTAAAAGCACAAGAATATATAAAATATTTAAGTTTAGCAATACATTTAGCGCAAAAGCAGCTAGAATAGTATTACTAAGATATAGTTAATAGTATATTTTATTTATAATACAATGAATATAATGAAATTTATAATAACATTTATAAATTTAATAGTATATTTATAAATAAAATATACTATTAACTACATATATATATACATATATATAATATTTTGGTGATATAGACATTTAAAATTTTTGTGATGATAAAAATTTAAAAATGATAAAAGACTGCAATTTGTAATATTTTATTCAGAGCAAATAATACCACTTGATAACTCAATCATGTGATCCAGTAAAAAGGAAAAATATCAAACATTTATATTTGGGGTTCATAAAAATTTTAATAACCAATTCCTTAAATCTGCTGTTGGGATGTCTTTTCTTAACATGGTGCAGTTTCAAGTGTCTGTAACATTGATGTGCATGTATCTGCAATTAACAGCAAGAGTTTTGGCTCTGAGCAGAACCTACCATGCTGAGTAGGTCAAAGGAACAGATCAGACAAAAAATAACTTTATTCACCAGGTTGGGAGCTGATTGTGAGGGTGAGGTTTACACTACAAATTAAAAAAAAAGTTTTGTTAAAAAAATTTTGATATGATTGTGAAAGCTTATCTTTCATGAAAACAAAGGTGGATAATTTTAAGATCGTTTAGGGAAGACACAGCAATCTAGTTAAAACATTTACTTTTACCAACCCTAAGAAAAATAGTAAGAAAGAAAAAGTCACCAATTAGATATGACTGGAAAGTATAAAAAAAGATTTAAAAATTTTGTATAAAAGAAACTTGTACTAATATGGCCAGGTGGCACCAGCTAATTGGAACAGCAATTGGCTAAGATGCCTCGATTGAATTCTTTAAATGAACTATAAAAAGGAATAGTTATTTCTCTTACAAGTGAAGTATTCAATTTTTTAAATATTTATTGACCACAAATAATAACTTAATTCCTGCATAATTTGATTACAATTTAATAACCAAAAAATTTTCCATTTAACACATACTACTTTATTAACCCTTTGACGTGCGTAATATATTTATTTAATTTTAAATCAAAGAACTCTAAAAATTGAATGTTATGATCCAACAGACAAATAATATATAAATTAAAAAAAATCTACATCTACCCATTTATCTGTGGCTGGTGGTCGCAAGGCGCAGCCAGCGCGCATCTAGGACCTTGAAACTTACCGAGTTAGTAGGGGAAAAACTTTTTTCGTACGCGCTTACAGTAAATGATGATTATTGCAAACTTCTTAGATAATTTGTATTTAAAATGCATATTATTTTTTTACAATATTTTACAAAGTAAAGAGTAGGAAAAATGAAAAATTAAACATTTATATAATTTTGTATGCTATAAAAACATTTTTTCACTGTCTCCTATTCCAATTTATTGGGTTACTTGGGAAGGACCAGGTAAATTTATATCGATATTGTCTTTATCTTCTGATCCTTTATCACTTTCCGCTTGAAGATTATCATTAGCAGTGAATGGCACATTTTCTTCTTTATCACTATCATCCAAGATTTCCGATTCTGGATCTGAAGGAAGTTCTTCAAATAAAGCCAATGCCTCAGCTATTCCTAACCCTTTGCGAGGCATTTTCAATTTGAACAGTAGAAAAAATATTTACACACAATTAAAATATATTGCTATTAATTATTTTAAATTTAAATAAAATTTTTACGTAAATACTATTTTCAATAAAATATATATATATACATTAAATTTAAAACACAAAAAACTACTAAATAAAAATTTCCATACTAGCCTGGGAGCAAATGCAACATTCAAGGCAAAGAAAAATCTGAAACTGAAAAGTCCTTCTGAAACAGAAATAGCGAAAGCACGTGTTAAATGGGGATATAAAGTCTACATGTTTGCAAGTAAAATGACCCTATGATTCAAATCCCCCTCCCCCACACTCCTAAACACTCTAATTCCCAGTCATAATAAATACTTCGTCTTTAGACAGCCAGTGAGCGCCGGCCATGTTTATATAGTCTGTTCTTCACGTAAGTCGTGTTCTAGCTGCGCGCTTGTTGCGCGGTGCAACCACCAGGAATTTCTCTCAAAAAAGGAAAGTTTTTTATGTATCTAGTTCAATTTACTGCTGCATTTATATTGTTTATGACAGACATGAAGATATAGGAAGAAAAAAATTTCTAATATATATCATTTATATTAAAAAAGTAGATTTTGTGTTGTTAAAAATGAACATTAAACGCCATATTGGAAGGAGTCCGACCTTAAATTTATGGGTGCAGCCATCTGTTAGTGTTATTTAAAAGTTGTTACCCTAGTACAAACTTAAATTCATATATTCAGTGCTTTTAAGTTTTAGTCTAGTACGGTTCTATTTAATTTTCTTATCACCATATTTATCATACATTTAAAATACTTGTGCATTGTTTTCAACTTTATTTTCTGCTATGCCTTACCGGCATATTCCTGTACCATTTATTACAAGCACTTAAAATTTTACTTTGCCGATCTGGCATTTCGAATTTCATGATTAAATTAACTTACTTTATACGCATGCCAGTTCGTCAAAGGTGGCGTATCCCAGGTGTTTTAAAACTTCGGTTTACCTGATGGTTTCGGTTTATCTTGAAATTTATCTCGGGATAGTTAGTCAGTTATAATACTTTAAGCAAATTTTTACCCATCTTAAAATGTATTAGATTATTTAAGATGGGGGTCTATATTGATATAAATTTTTCAATTTAAAATAATAATCAAATTTTATAAATTAATCTTTTTCTCCAAAAAAAAAAAATTGTGATTTTATTAATTTTTCTTGCCATGGCTACTTACACAATTAATAAGTTAAGCAACCAAAACTATGAGACATGGACTTCAGACATAAAGTTCATTCTAATGGAGAGAAATGTGTGGGAGGTTGTAAAAGGAGCTGAAAAAGCTCCCATTCCACCTATATTAAAAACTGAAACTGGTTCATTCGAAGATTTGAATGATACTGCGTATCTCAAAAGTCTTAAAGAATTTAACAAAAACAAAAATGTTGCTTTATCTCTGATATATTTGAACATTGATGAAGATCATCGACGTATAATAGATGGAATAGAAGACCCAGTAGTTGCTAGGGAAACATTGATGAAATACTTCCATCCAGATACCAGAGCAAATCACATGACTATATTTTCAGAATTATGTGATACTAAAATGTTACTTGAGGAAAGTATTCTCATGTTTTCAACAAGATTATTAAAAGTCTACAACAGAATGAAAACTATAGATCCTACTTTTAATGAAAAATATGCTAGCTTTCAACTTCTGAGATATCTTCCTATGCATTTCGACAGAATAGTGCAAGTTATTCTTGGTTGGCCGGATGAAAACTTTAACTACAAAGCTATTACAGACGCCCTGAATGCAGAAGAGGTTTGTCTTCAGTTACGAGAAAAAGACTCTCTAACGCAGGCTAGTGCAGTAACGTCTGTGAAGAAACAAATTCTCTGTTATGGTTGTCGAGAGCTTGGGCATTATAGAAATTCATGTCCTCTTAAAGTATAATCACTGAAAGTATCCAGATGTTTTAGACGAAAATACAGGAGCCATTCCAGATGTTCTAGTCCAGAATGTAGGAGCCAAACCAGACGTTTCAATCCAGAGTCCAAAGGTCCGTACAGAAAACCCAGATCTGACTTTGTGGCAGAAAGGAACCAGTCACGTAGTTCAAATTCCACTTATCAAAATCAACCTCGTTTCTCCAGGTGTAAGGACAAATATAAACGTGGTACTGTATCTAGAAACATCACTTCGACAAACAAAGACGGACATTCGCCATGTAAGTCAAACTTTTCTATTACAAGTTTATTTAATCAAACTAAAGAAAGAGTGAATTGGGTTTTTGATACAGCAGCTTCACATCACTTTTGTAAAGAAAGAGACCTCTTCATTAATTTTGTACCCTTAATCAATGAAAAGATATCAGTTGCCATTGACGGTGTTGACTTTCCTATTGAGGGAAAAGGAACTGTTAAATTGTTATTTGGTTTACAAAAGTATACATTAAATGATGTAATGTACTCTCCAAATTTACGGAGAAATTTTATTTCAGGTCCAAAAGTAGATATTCAGGGTTTTGTGTATCATGGCGGTAACGGTGCAGTGAAAGTCTCAGAAAAAGGGGGAAAACGGTTTTTAAGGCCATATTAAAAGAAGGTATTTACCAAGTTTCACCCCGTATAGTTAAAGCTGACAAAAACGTTTCATTTACAACCAACTTAAAAGATAGCAAAGCTCTTGAACTATGGCATAGACGTTTTGGACATATCAGCACGTCCACTATTTCACATACCAGTAGGAAAGGGGGAGTGATTGGCTTACCACTCTTAAGAGATAAGACAGTCTTTTGCGAAACATGTAAAATTAGTAAATATCGAAGAGTTTCATTTAAGTCTCTGAGAGAAGTGAGATCCAAGGCTCCGTTAGAGCTATTATATGCTGATGTTTGGGGTCCTCAATCTGTCAAAGGAAGAATGGGAGAAAGGTATTTTATTACCATAATTGATGATTATTCACGTAAAGTTTCATTATTTCCCATGTCTGAGAAATCTGAGGTTTTTGGTATAATTAAAACATATATTACCAGAGTTGAAAATATTTTAAATAAAAAGGTTAAGGCATTTAGAACAGATAATGGGACAGAATTTGTGAATAGACAGATACAAAATTATTTTGCTGAAAAAGGGATCGCTCATGAATTAACGAATATATTCACCCCGGAACAAAACGGTGTTCGTGAAAGATATAACCAAACTGTCGCAAGTGGTGCTAGAGCAGTTCTGCAGGAATCTTGTCTTCCCAAGTGTTTTTGGCCTGAAGCCATGCTATATTTTACATATACTTGGAATAGAGTGTGCCACAATAAGCTGAACAAGACGCCTTGCGAATTATTCTCAGGGTCCAGACCCTCTGTCAAACACTTAAAGCCTTTTAGTACTGTAGCATATATAGGTGTACCCCGACAACATAGAAAAAAGCTAGATACCAGAGCCCGAAAAGGTTTCCTCGTTGGCTACGCATTTCATACAAAGAAGGATACCGGATTTGGATGCCAGAAACAAACAAAATAATTGAAACTATTAATGTTTCTTTTAATGAGAAAGTTGTGTACAAAGACACTTTAAGTGGAGCAGTGCTGGGCCCTAGTAACAGGATTTCGACTGTCTCTAATGAGTATGAAGTAGGAAGTGACGATGATATCGGATACCACATTGTACCTCGTGATTCTGAAAGTGACGACAGTTATCCTGAAGTCTCCATAGACAATATTCCAAGCCCTATATCAGAACCTAGATTAGTAAACTGGGAAAGAAAGGCTATTCAGAGGAAAGATAGATCGCGTACAGATGTCTATTATTATGAAGAAGGCAAGAAGGAAAGGTTAAGATCCCTGAATGATGTTGCAAAATACTGCAGTAAAAATAATATTGTTTTCAATCCTAATTTATTTGATTTTAAAGGAACAAATCTGACACAAGGTCTTGTTTTGAGCAGTCGTGATGCAGTTTTAACAGATAATAAAGATAATGGGACCACCAATAATCTTAGCATATCTAGCTGACTAGATCGCATTCCTATACCAAAGACTTATAAGCAGGCAATTGAATCGGAATATAAGGACGAGTGGTTAAATGCTATAAAAGAAGAACTCTGTATCATGAAGAACCGGGGAGTGTGGCATTTGGAAGACTTACCAGAAAATAACACACCTATTGGATGTAGGTGGGTATTCACCGTGAAAAGAGATGATACAGGAAAAATTGTAAGATTTAAATCTCGACTAGTAGCACAGGGTTATAAACAGGAGAAGGGTATCTCATATGATGAAACTTTTTCCCCTGTGGTCAACTTTAGTTTAATCAGATTTTTCTTTTCGTTACTCGAATCATGTAAAGGTTGGTACCACCTTCAATGTGATATAACAGGAGCTTACCTTTATGCCCCTTTGGAAGAGCGAATTTATATGACACAGCCTCCAGGTTTTGAAGAAACTAGTCAAAAGAGAAAATTCTGTCGTTTAGATCGAGCTATATATGGATTACGACAAAGTGGTCGCCAATGGTTCTATGAGATCCATAATGTTTTGTTAAAAATGGGTTTTTGTAAATTTCAGTGGGGTAACTGTGCTTATTTATTAGGAGATTACTTAGTTTTGATATTGTATGTTGATGACTTTGTTATATTTGGCAGAGACCAAAGGACAATCGATAAAACTATTAATAATTTGAAAAACCATTTTGACGTAAAAGTACTAGGTAAAATTCGTACCCTTTTAGGCGTAGAGTTTGGTGAGGAAAATGGTAGTGTCTTGATTCATCAACGCTCGTACATTAAAGACGTATGTGAACGTTTCCAACGATTTAAAATACCAATTTCATCACTACCCATATCTAAAGGTTCAATTTATTCTAAAACTTTCTGTCCCTCTACAGCGGAGGAAGAAAGAGAAATGCTAAAATACCCCTATAGAAGTGTATTAGGCTGTCTATCCTTTTTGGCTAATAGAACTCGCCCTGACATCGCTTATGCTATTAATATATTCAGCCAACTTCAGTCCAACTCAGGGATGAATCATTGGGATGGTTTATTAAGACTTTTAGGTTATGTTATCAACACGGAAGATTTTTGCTTAAAACTTTCTTGTAAACAATTCCAAATTAGAGTTTATTCAGATGCAGATTTCGCTGCAAACCGAGATGACAGAACGTCTCTAGGAGGTCAACTCGTTTTACTAGGAAATTCTCCCATAAGTTGGCGTACATTTAAAGAGAAAAGTGTCAGCTTATCAACTATGGAAGCAGAGTTTGTGGCTATGACCGAGGCTGCTAAAGAAATAGTTTGGTTCAGTGGTATACTAAATGAGTGTCATGATAAAGGTATTGTAACAAGTGAACCAGAAATCCCAATTTTGTTTATGGATAATCAAGCTGCTATAGATTTTATAAAATCTCCAATTGAAAACTATCGGTCAAAACATATAGATGTGAAGTTATTTTTCGTTCGCGATATGTATAATACACAAAAATTTAAACTTAGTTTTGTAAGAAGTAAATTAAACTTAGCTGACTTAAAAGGTTAAATCAAATATATATCATGAATTATTCACTTCATTAAATAGTTGCTTATAGCTGCAATGTTCTAAACTCAGTACATATGTATGCATGACATTCCTGATTTAACAATAAATTCTTAATAAGTGTTAGTTTTAAATTTAATATAAAAATAAATTAAGTATTTTTCAATTTTGTATACCAAAAGTAAACTTAAAATACTTGAAAAATTGATGTCATAAATTTAATGGTTACCGTGTTTCAAAAATTAATCCATTTATTTTAAGGAAATAAGTTTTAAAATGTTAGGTATGACAGCACTTCCAAACAATATGCTAGATAAGTTCTTACACCATAAAAACTATTTAACAAGCATAAGAAGTTCACTCATTGTTGAAGTTTCTATTGTCTAACAGCAACAAAAAAAAAATAAACACATACATTTTTAATGTTTACGATTGTTAGATAAAATCTTGCACCATAGAAACTATAAAAACTGTTTAACAAGCAAACATTAAAAAAACATTTTTAAAAGAATAAAACTATGCAACAATTATAAAATTTGTAAATTTTAAAGCATTATTAATTTCTCCACTTACAGAGAGCTCGTATAGAATACCTTTTCTCTAGTCAGTATATATTTCTCTTTCTTTATTTTCTCTCCTTATTCCCCAACAATCCCTCTCTTCTACATTTTTCTTTCTAAGCTAGGTAGTTATCTCCAACATAACTATAAAATACCACCCTGATAGATTGTGTTCAGTTATTACTTCACACAAATATGAATCTATTGCAATATTTATATTATGTATTTTCTTTTAAAGAATATTTATTTCCACATTATAGAAATATTCAGACACAATGTAAAAATAAAATAAATCAAAATTGAAGGAAAAATACAATTCTAGACACCAATATTTTCTATCTACTGGACAATTTTTTTTCTGTTTCAATAGCAAGTTGGCATAAAACTAGATTGACAAAACATTAACAGATTATTTCATTTATAATATGTTGAGTTAGATAAGATAATGAATAAATATTAAAAAGTAAGAGTATTCATCTAATAACTATTATCATGCTTAGAATTAGTGACAAGTTTTCCATCCTTTGAGTAAATAAAAACTTTCCATTTTAAAATATAAAAAAGAAAACTCACCCATTCGAATGTTCTTCTCCGAAAAGCTGCCACCAAACTCTGCGCCTAACGCAGCATATTCTGAATCAGTCTTGAAATCATCCATTCTTGTTTAAATCAGATTTACTAAAATTAAATAAACACAACATATTAATCATATAAAAATTTGAAATGTTAATTTTATAACTACAAGAAACATAAATATTCTACTATTTAAAAGAAAGCATGCATACAACATAGAATATAAATTTGAATATTTTTTATGCTGCTTGATTAAAAAAGCTGGAAAAAAATCATACAGAATAAAACTAAAAATATTATTAACATAAAAAATTACAAAAAACTAAATGAAACTTATATATCTTTGAAAAGAGTAATAATATTTATTCTTTATAACTTTTCATAAATAACAATGGAGTTATGAATTGCTTGGAATATCTGTAATAGTAAAATTTTAACAAATTAACAAGAACAATGATAGATGGTTTTCCACAAAATGTAAGACATTCTCAATATTAATTTTATGGTTTATATAAACAATTGTAAAGCTATTTAATTAAATTTGTATAAATAAGAAATTAACCAATTTTATTTGAAAAAAATGGAGATATAGGAGTAAGAGAAAGTAAAGAGAAATCATACCTTTGCAATTTCATATACAAATTTTGTTAATCCTCCCAGTTTTTTTTTTTTTTTTTTTTTTTTTTGTAATTTTATGAAAAACATCTAAAGTCTAGTAATATCCCTTAACAGAAGTTTCCTATTAGATTAAGGTAGTAAATAATTGAATCGATAGAAATGGGGCTATCCAAATCTGATGCAACTAGATATTTTAATGTCTCATGGTATTGTCCAATAAGTGTGAAATCAGTTACATCTCAGCATTCTGTACTTAGAAAACATGATCCAGGATGAACACAAGTTACACTTACAGAAGACAATGAGGTACAGTAGTTCACTATTGTACTTCAACTGGATGCATATCATTTCAACAAACTAGGAGCAAAAATATACTCTACTATACTGCAAAGATGACTACACAATGCAGTTCTCTATGCAAGATTATAAATGCACTTAACTGACAATATAGAAATACTTGATTATACAGGACAAGAAAACATGTTTCCTTAATCAGACAGGAGTGGGTTTCTATACTCTTCACAGACAAATTCAGAAAAGTAACTCAGTTTAATTCTTTTCATGCTTGCAGAATTATAGCTTATAGCATCCCTTAGGTTTTCGCAAAGTGCTGAATCACAACTCATATCTAAGAAGAGAACAAGTCCTAATCTTGAGCTGTACAAGAGAAGTATTCACTTCAAGCCTGTCTATTTTGAAGTATCAACTTCAAAATAGACAGGCTTTCTAAGACAGGCTTTCCATAAAACTATGAGAAATACTCAGCAATTGTCTTTAGATATGAAGGATCCTTTCAACCAGCCATCCATTAATGATTTGTTTTGATATCATTAATCTAGATGTCACATCAAAATCGCAAGACAAATAGCTAATCATTGTAAAAACTATATTTTTAACTTAAAGACACTAGTATTTAGTCTTTGCCTAATATTTACTGAATATTTCCTTTGATAAACTAACTAATGAAATATATTCAAGCATATGTATGATTAAATATTTACAAATAGAATTTTTGAAAACATTAGAAATTTTAAGTGTATCTATTTACATTCACCCCTTTAAATTAAGAGAAAAATTCAGAATCACACAGAAATCATATCTAAGTAAATATTTCACCAGAAGGATTATCATACTTTCAGTAAAAACATGCTTGTATTACAAATTACAAGATACTACTAAGTGGCATTGAAAGCACATCAAAATGAAAAGCATACAAAGATATATAAGAGGTTAATTCCAAAGCTTATACAGGCCACACAATGTATAACCAAATAATTGTGACAGTGAACACATGTGTGGAAGATTTTTAATATGGTAGAACTATCAGTTGTTTGTAAAGTGACAATACACAGACTACATAATCAAAGAAACTCTGAATTATATAGTGACATTAACACAAAATAATTAATAGTAACCCAATGATGAAAATACTTTTTATTTATTCATACATCTATACATAGATTTCTTTTCTTCGGAAATTTTATCATTTCATGAGCAAATAAAAAGGTACTAAACACATTTTTAATATTTGTCAGACAGTTATATATTTTAATATTTAAAAAGAAACTATTAATGAGTCAAAAATGATCAATTAAAAGTTTCACAAGATAAAAAGCTGGATATTTTCCCTGCTATTCATAAATTTCAAAATTTTAATCATTTTACATGTAAGATGCATCACAGGAAGTTTTTAACTATAAAACATGTAAAAACAAATTAAAAAAATACAGCTGAAGTGTGTTTGAATGAACCATAATTTTTATAAGTGTGAAAATAAAATTGACAAAAGGAAAAAATGGAGAATAAGCATGAAAAAATTAATATGAAATAATATGAAGGGAAATTTTCCTTTCCTTGCTTATTTTATTCATTTTTTATTAGGTTAAGTCTAATTATTAAGTGACTTATCATTTTCTATATGTTAAATAACATCAATTCTGGAAATAAAAATTTGCATTACTACTGTAATACTTTAATATTTTCTTTACTTTTATGATTCTAATAATTTAATAGATATATCAATCCTTGAACACTTTAAATTAAATAAAAGATTAACAAAAGATATCCTTTTTCTCAAGGAAAAAAAATGCTCTCTTTGCTATCAAAATAAAACTTTATTCAGATGAATAAAGGTTCTCGTAAACAAATTCTGAATAAATTTTTTTTATTTTTGTATTTTAAACTATTTTAAATCTCATACTTTATACTTAATTTTTATAACTTTTAGATACGTACGACGCAAATAACAAAAACTTCGTAGGCGTCTTACACTTCAGTGAAAACTACATAATGTAACGTTACAGTAACTACATCAAAATGTAGATATAAAAGAAAACAATTGAAACGAAACCACTGAAATGACACAAACTATTAAATGTGAACACTTTGAAATAATATAATTTGATTTGTACTAACCCCAGTAGGAATTATTAAATATATAAAATTAACAAGATCACCAGAATGTTGTTATTACAATACTGTAGAGAAATTAGTAAACAGCTGAATGATACTCATCAATTTCCCAATAAAACGTCAGAAAGAAATTGCCAGATTTATTCTCAAAATTCAACAGAAAATAATAAAATAAAAGATCACAAGAAAATTATTTCACAAAACTTAAGCAACTCACCAAAAAAATCGCAAATATTAAGAAAACAAATCATTCACTTTCTTTCGTTTTGAAAAGTGACATCGAAAGGAAGGGAATTTCCCCTTCGTTAAAAATAAAAAAAGAGCTTCATGTTAACACTAGCGTCTCGATACCGAGCTCGGAGCCTCGGCTACCAGAAGATTTTGGCTATGATTCAGTGACTTGGCGATGTAAAGAAAGCGATAAATTTCTTTGGCTAGGAAGTTTATCTCATTGTTAAACATGACGGATTTCACAGCTACGCATTCGGTTTTCCTTTAGAAAAATGTATCGATTTAGTATTGTTATATTTTTTTTATTAATATAACAAAATATTAGTTAATTAATTCATCGGGAATATAATTTCTTTGTATTATAAAAACAATGGATGTGTATGTATTGCGTTTACATGATCTTTTCCTCTCTAAAGATTCAGCGACTTAGTATTGTTATATTTTCGTAAAAATAACAAAGAATTTGCTTATTAATTCATTGTGAATGTGAATATAAATTCTACGTATTAGTAGAACAATTAATTATTTATTCATAAATAATTTATTATTGTTTATAAATATGTAAGTTGCTATGTTTATTAAACAGATTATGCATAATCAAGCATAAACCTCTTTTGACATTATTACAAGCAAAGTAGCTGAAAAATATTTTATACGAAGTTTCTTCTTAGGAAATAATTTTTATGTTTTGAAATTTATTTAGCTTGATATTTTGATTTATTTAAAGGAAGATAAGAACTGTAGTTAATATTATATGAGTCATTGTTTCTTTACAAAAATATTTCTCCTAATTCAGATTCTTTATTTTCATCACTGTCCAAATTCATCACCATCATGAGAATAGTATATTTTTTCATCAAGTACATCCTCACTGGGTATCTTCTGAAATAGTTTTCTTTGAGAACTTATTTCTTTCATTTTCAGTTAATTTTATGTTTGTACACTATTCATTAGAAGTAAAACGGCTAACAAGAATATGAAAATATTCTGGAGCTCAAAATTGTGCTTCTTATGAAAAAAGTTTTGAAGCAATATTTGTGGCTTTGGGCACCGAGTTATCCCAATGTTATATGAATTCTGAGAAACGTTTACTGCATATAACGAAAGAAAAGACAGGTAAGAAATAAGAATGACCCCATTCCAAGGCGAGTGCCACATGGAAGGTTACTGAAAAGATTGATTACAGATAAATAGTTTTCCTTGCTTTTTAATTTTCAAAACATAAGATGATGTTCTTCCACATGTTCTTCAATGATTTAATGTTCACAATAACCACAGATCTATTTTTGCAGATGACTCTTTGTATTTATGGCTTTTGAATATTCCAATGAGGGAGCGGCTTCCTTTCCATTAAAAACTATATGCCAAGGCTTAAAGCTTGACTTCAGATGATTGAAAATAAAGATTAGTATGAGAAATATATGGTCATTTTACTTAGTATCACATAAAAAAACTAAACTTAAAGAATGTTAATATTGTATATTCAAATAAGGTATAATACCTATGATTATATCTGTGTGGTGTTTCAATCCTTACATCACTTAAATTTATTCTATATTTGTGAACTGTTTATTTTAATAAAAGTGATTTTGTAAAATATGGTAAATCTGCTGTGCAAATTCAGAAACTTATTTTATGAATGTAGTAATTAAAAATCTTAAGGAGATTTATAATTAAAAATAGGATGTTTTAATGTATCATAAATTTTATGACATTTTTTAAATGAGATTTAAATAAAGTTAATTTCCCTGACCCTCTCTTGGATAAATGAAAAGTATGGGCAACCCATGTTAAAGAACATATGGTAGAAGGATTATATTTTTTTAAATTTAACTCTTGCATAATAAACCATAGAAAACTAATAATAATAATTAACCTTTATAAAGGAAAAGAGTGTATTTCATTTCTGTGACACCAATCTTATTTTCAGATTTCAACTCTGTCTAAATACCACTTCACACCAATAAAACATCAATTGTGATTAATGTAGTGTTCCTGTCAACATATGTTTGTAATAATATAACCATATTTTAAAGTTTATAGGAAATAAAAGTGAATATTCTAGGAAAAATTAAAGCATATTTCTTCTGAGATCAAGATTCATCACCAAGAACGGTCAATATTTCAGTATATCATTGTCAAAAATTCTCGAGAAATTTATAATGGGGAAACATCACTAGCTTCGTTTGTTCAAAGGACAGTTGAGATTTTAATTAGTACTTGTTTAGTTGGTATGATAGGAAGGATAACGGATAAAATGTGTGATTATATAGCTCTTTAACTCATAAACTTTCATTTTTGAAAGTGAATAAACTCACAGATCTCGTCTAGCAGAGGCTGGACTCGGAGATAAGCTACTATGTTAACATGACTAGCGTCTCGAGACCGGACCCGGAACGTCGGCACCAAATGGGAATTCTAACGCATGCGTACTTGAAGAGAGTAGTTGCAATAATTTGGCGGTATAACATGTGACTATTCTTCAGACTTAATTTTAGTAACCCTATGGTTTCTTATTTCCCGGTCTAATTTGAAACGACGTTCGTGTCAGTCGATTTGTTTATTTATATGTGCAAATTTTAATATTTTTTCGAAATATGATGGAAAATCGGAATAGTTTACTTATATCTTAGCACCATATTTAAAATAGAAATAGATAACAACTTTATTTGCATTTTATATGGTGCTGAAGATATTTATTTTTTCGCAGATAAGGTGGCTGGGATAATATGCAAGTAACAAAGAAGTGTGAATTGCATTATCACGTTTCCTTCTTATTTCTGTATGGCCATGACAAAATTAATTTGACTAGATTGTTTTTGATATTTTATCATGGTTTAGTTATATTTTTGCTTGAAGAGAGTAGAAATTTAAAAACAAAACTTATTGCTTTAAAAGCAGGCAAAAAATCATTATCAGTAGCTCATGAAAGTTCACCAAGTAATAAAAAAATTGAAGGCACAGGTGCCGTATAATCCATGTTTACAAATTCTGAATTTTTTTGGCGACGACGAAATGTTGCCAAGATGACGTCATTGTGACGTAATATCGCGTGAATATGTTGTAATTGTGACGTAGTAAAATCATTTTTCAAAAACTTTACATATCGAATTATTAAATTTAAACCTGATAAATAAAGAGTGTGAATATATTCGTATTATTGAAATAAAATAAAACTTAAAAAATAATGAAACATTAGAACAGAAAGTGAAACATTAGAAAATACAAATATTCGTTTCATATTCGTTTCCGAAATTACTTCGGAAACGAATGCGAATAAGGAAAATATAGGAACTTCGAAAAAGTAAATATCAGTTTTAAGAAAATTGAAATACGAATTCCAATGAAAATTCCAGAAGAATCCGAACACGAATAATAATGAAAAATAAAGCAACATTCGGGAAAGAATAAGTATAAATTAAACTGTTAAATAGAATATCTTTAAAAATTAGATACAGAAACAATAATTTTAAAAAAGTATTTACAAATTACATAGTATTTTATAGTAATAATATAAATAATAAAAATGCCATGTATAAACTAAAGAAAGACTGTGTCGACACAATTTTAAACAGTAACTTTAAATTCAATTTAAATTTTTAAAGCAATGAAAAAGAGCAATACAACCTGGAATTTAAGTATCCAAAATGTTAAGCAAATTGTAAAACACACTAATCTTAAGAAGTTAACTCGCAAAAATTTCTACTAAAATGCTGCTGAAAGGGAACAAAATGTTCTAAATTTCGTCACGATGACGTAAACACTAGGGTTGTCAAAAATGAATTTTAACCTTAATTCTTATTGGTCTTCATCTGTATGACGTAATAATAATCAGGTTGCCAGATACAAATGAATATCCTCCAAAAAATAGCCAATCTCAGAATTTGGCACATGGATTATACGGCACTTGTGCCAAATTGAAATGCAGCGCGTAGAATACAATCAAAAAAGAAAACAAATTATGCGATCTCCTGACAACACTGAAGATTAAATTCATTGGTTCGACTTTTAAAATAGGATTTTACGTTAAGCATTTTTAAGCATTATTTAAAAAATTATTTTTATATAAGCAAATTTTAATTTATAGAAAATATTTCAGTGTTCAAGAATTGCTAAGCATATATTACATTCTAAAATATTCTTTCTTTATTATTTTTAAATTTTTTATACGTGTAATCAGATTTATTAATGTAAATTAATACAAAAAGAACTAACAAACACTACTTAGCATTTTTTTCAAATAATAAAATATGTAAGAAAATAATTTTCATAATTGTGTTAAACTTAATTTAGCATATAAAATTACAATGATATTTTAGATGATTAGCTTTGATATAAAGTTCAGGAATATACTGTAATCAATTTGTAACTGTATTATCCGCATTTTTTACCAAAATTTAAAAGGAATCTAATTTTGTAAAATGTTTTTAAAAACTGCAGCTAAATGTATATGTTAACTTGTAAAGATTATATTCTTGAAAAGAAACATTTATATATTATGTATGTTCGTTTGGCATTATGTATGTTTTTTTGTTGTAAACATCATCTATTTAAATCAATATGTAAATTTAAAACTAAAAATATTGTCTATACAAGAAATTTTTCATGTGAAAATTAAAAATAAATTTTTAATTTCAAAATGTTTTGCATTGATTGTACATTTTTAATTTTATTATTTGCAGTTTATAGTTAAATTTACTATAAAAACAATTAACTTATCCATCGTTTTTAAAACTTAAATAAAATTTTTCTTCACTTTTTATGGATTTATTTTTAAAAAATAGATAATTAAAACTTAATAAGCGAAACTGTTTGCATATTTAATAAATATATATCAATTTTCATAAACACAATTTTTGGTTTATATAAGATTATAGATAAGCAATCTACATAACAATAATTTTACATTTGGTTTAAAAAAAGCTCAGGTGATTGTTGAGTTTAAACAATTCTTTATTCCCAAAAAATTTGATACTGTTGAACATAACATTTGAAATACTGTTTCCAGATTGAGATAAATGTCCCCAAAAATACATGAACCCATAAAAAAAGTATGCATGTTTATAATTTTATTGATATTTTCTATTGAATAGTTTTTGATTGCACATTGTTAATAAAGTTATAGATTGGATATCTGATTGAATAAACAAAAAATAAGTCTTTCTATGCATCATTTACATATCAAGTTCTTCACATACTTCATATTTTTTATGAATTAATCTTACTAATACCGATTTCCATACAACAGGATTCTTAATTGTGTTTAGTAATAGATCAAAATATTTTACTATGTAACTGACAACAGAGTATTAGTGTCAAGTAGGAATGCCATGCTTCAGCTCTCTTTTCTAGTTCTTAATATAACTGTATGTAAAACTAAAGGATAATTTTATGATTTCGACGGAGTTCCAGTATCAAGAACACATATCTCTAATTTAAGTTTAAAACATATTTCTTAACATGCATGGATGTAATTGATAATAAACTAATTTTAAGAATATATATATCTTTTTGTTTCAAATTATTGTTAAAAACTTAATTAAGATTTCTGGATGTCACTCAGTTGGTATCATAGCCCGCTAGTTGTCACTGTCACACCATGCTTCGAAAATCAATAAACCTGAGAAAACTTTTTATCTGCAATCATTCATCCTTTCAGTATCTTACTGGCTGACACCCCTTGGACGGAACGGGTAAAAAAAAAAAAAAAAAAAAAAATAGAGTATTAATACTCCATACTACAATTGTTATTTTTTACCTGTTTTACCTTTGTTCATTTGAAATGATAATTTTAGAATTTGGCTTAACTGAGAATTACGGTCTCACCTCTAAAGCACAGAAAGTCGTCACGGTCTCAGCGAAAAGTCGCCAAATCAGTTAAAATTTAGCGATTATTTTTCGTCGCCAAATTTTTTGTCCAAAACATCGCCAAAAACGATTAGTCGTTAAATGTGTCACCAAATATATCGTTGGAATGTCTCGTCGCCGCACATCCCGGAAACGTTAGCTATTTTTATTTTGGATTTTTTTTATGGGATGTAAAGCGCGGTAATTTAAATCTTGTTTTTTGATATTTATATTTTATTTTACTTCGGATGTAGCGCGGAATATAAATATTGTCTTTTATATTCACATTTTTTATTTCGGTTTGGATATAGTGCCGGAATTTCAATCCTATCTATTTGTTTTGTATATCGTTGTGGATATAGTGCCGGAAATTCAATACTGTCTTTTATATTCGTTTTGTATTTCGCTGTGAATAAAGCGCTGTGAAAAAGGAATTTCAATCCTGTCTTTTATATTTGTTTTGTGTTTCGCTGTGGATATAGCGCCATATTTTCAATACCGTCTTTTATATTCATTTTTGACTTTGCTGTGCATGTAGAGCGCCGGACGAAAAAATGAAGGTGAGAATTTTATTTCATTTTCTGCAGGAATAGAACTTCTAGAATTGTATGTTAAGTATTTAAATTTCCAATAATAAGCGAAATTATAGAATATATTTTTTAAACTTACTCTAGATTTGTTTCCTTTTTTATGTAGTGAGATGATTTGTAACATAATATCTTTAATAACTCAAATTCATCATTTTATTTATTTTTAACTAGATGTTATTGTAATTAATTATGTTTGCTTCTTTATTTCCTTTAATTTTAATTCTGAAATATTTTTAATTAGAATATTTAATAAATTCTTATTACCATTACTGTTTTCTTGCATGCGGTTATGCTTAGCAATTCGAAATCTGGGGGAAACCCCACTTTATTTGCATGGTTGTTGTTATTGTTTTCTTATTTGGTGTTAAGGGGAGGGGAGGGGAAATTTCAAGTCGGGTGAAACTCCCGCCATTTTTTCAGGCCAATTCCTCCCCGATTGGCACTCTTTTTGGGTTGCCAGTCAATTTCTAAAACAATTGTCTCGTTAGCTTGGCGAAAAAATAATTCGCAAAGTTCGCCAAGGTGAGACCGTAATACTTAGTTTTACCGGCATTTCTTATAATTTAAATAAAATTTACATAAGCAATGTAAATATGCAAATATTGAAATAATGCTTATAAGCATTACTGCAATATAGAGGGCCAGCTGTTTTATGATTGAGGTTTCTAAATTATATACTTTCCCTTAAAATCATACTAAGCTAATTCATTACAATTATTTTTATAATGAAATGTATTAAATTATATGTGATATAAGCTATGATGGCAATTTTTTAAAATTTATTTTTTACCTTTCCTAGTTCCCAGGGAAATGTTTCTCATAAAATTCTTCCCACTTATTACTGTTATCCCCAAATGTTTACTACATAGTAACAGTAGGAACTCAAGGGGGGAGGAGATGAACATTAGTATAATAGATTGCCCTGTGAACAGGAAAATAGGCTGAAGGGTGAGTTTCAGATGAACTGAGATGATATATTGAGGGAAGAAAAGTGAGGTCATTAGAGCACTAAGGATTAAGAATTGATATAAGTCTAATTTTATTACTTAGTTTATTAAAATTGAAAACAAATTAGTTTTAAAAGAGTAAGATTCTCTTAGAATTTATTCATAATATAATCAATGAATATTTCAATATTAAATTCTCAAAAAATGTTAATGTCTATAAAACAAATTAGGCTGTTTAAAATTTTATTTATAAACAATATTTTTTAGTAACTAATAATTTTTTTTGTTAACAACTAAAGCTGACATATATATTGGCTTGTATAAATAGCAAATAATTGGCTTATAAAATAATTATATTTAATTTGAATTTCTACTAATTGGTAGACAATTTGGCTCTGCGTAATTTGCTCAGTTTCTTTAATTTTTTCTCATAAATCTACTGTTCAAAAATTTTTAAATCGGAAAGATGCTTAGCTTCATTCCACTTTCATTTGATTCAGGCAATTTTAATTTGCAATATAATTATGTTGGATTTATTAGAAATCACACATCGGCTATTTGAACTATGGATGAAAATGCTGCTTCGTGAAAAATATTTTTCAGTTTTGAGTGAAATAGAATTTGATAGAATGAACTCATTAATTAATGAAATTGACGTGAATAAATGCATTCTAAATACTAATCAGAATATCAGCAAAATTTGTTAAGAACAAATTGATACAAGCTATCAGATATTATCTCTGAAAACGGCAACGATTTCTCGTAACAACCGAAATATATACAGAGAGACTTTAGAGACGAGACATTTAGTCCTTGGATAAATATTCGATTAAAGAAAGGATTCTCTTCTCAAATGCATATAAATGACTATTCATAAAAGTATTTTATCATCCAATTAATTATTCACATCAATTAATTAGTACTGTGAGAAACTCCTACGTCTACGCGATCCATCAAGAAAAAAAATCGGGGCTGCTCACGGAGGGTGTGGTTTTGCTCTATGATAACAGATACCTACAAGTTCCAGAGTCACTCTCTTGGAACTGACTAAGTTCAAGTGAAATCAGCTTGACCATCCACTCTACATGCCAGACGTGTCACCCTGCGATTTCCATGTATTTGGTCCCTTGGAAAAACTTCTAGAAGGGATCAAGTCTAGAAGGGTTCAACTTGAATGATGAACTCCAAGACCATGTAAAAGACTGAATCTCGTCACAGCCACAGGAACTTCGGGAACAAGGAATCCTTCGGGTCATTGTGCTCTGGCTAATGGTTCATACTTTGAATAAAGTCTGCATTTACAACCACAGTTTTGTTCATAGTTTCATAGCAACACTCCTTGTACAAATCTTGTAAATCTCTAAATAAATTGTTTTCATATTATAGAGTATTAAATATAACTGAACTCACAATTGTGACTCATCAAATAGGATTGGATGATGGTAACTATTTACCACATCTTGTACATAATTTTACAACAAATATTAGGCAGCTAAATGAAGCTTATTTCGGAAAAATGTCAGTGCTTCTACTTATGAAAAAGTCCCTTTCATTATATTATAATTTTTGGCTAGATTTATAAAATATTCAGAAATTTTAAAGACATTTGTAATTTTTAAAATGCTGTTTAAATAAAATTGATGACCCTGAGATTAGTTTAGAAATGACAAACACAACTGAAAAACAAAGTATGGATCTTAGGGTAGTTTTAGGATCATATATTTTGGTGAAACAAACCTAAATTGTGATTGAAAAAATAACTCAAAATCTACAGACAATAACTGTGAATAATTTAAACTTACATTGCTATCATGCCTATCTGATTCAGATAAATCTTGACTTAGAAAAAATTGTTTTTCAACATAGAATTCGATCATCGCTGTTTTACAGGGTTATTACAAATGAATAATCAGGTTACGGTATATTATACGTCCAAACTTGTAAGCGTATATGTTTTCATGACAATGCTTACGAGAAGGTGTTAAGGCCTATTTACACGTTCCAAGTTTCTCGTCCGAACTTCCTCGGAACCCATTGCCATCGCAAAATCTGAGTGTGTAAAGACGTTCTCGGATGTCGAGCTCCGATTTCGGAAAGAAATAAAACATGTTCTACTTTTCCATCCGAGATTTTCGTCCACAGCCAATCAGCTTTATGGAAGAGTGACGTCTTCGAAAAACGAAAATCGAATTTTTCAACCCGAAGAATTTTCTTTGTCAAACAGTTGTTTTATTTGTGGGACATTGACAAAATGAATTGTGCAAAAGAACAAATCGAAATTCTAATTGAAGAATATAAAAGGCGGCCATATCTATGGAATGTAAATTCTGTTGATTATCACAACAATAATTTCAGAAACAAAGGATACGTAGAGCTGTCTGCTGTATTAAATATATCATCAGACGAAATTAAAAAAAATAAATAATTTAAGCCAATTCTTATGTGAACAAAAGAAAGTGCTTCAATCACAGCGAAGTGGCACTGGTAAGTTATTTTTTATTTTGTAAAGCATTAGTTGATTTAGAAATTCATTGATCTTGGTATATTGATACTTAAATATAATTAATTTGATATTGCAAAGTCAACTATTTTAAGAATTATTTAAAAATGATTTCTTCTATTAAAAAATTAATAAATACGATTTAAATTATTGTAGTTAATCTGCATTTTCTGATGAGATGACTTTAATTAACTGATCTACTTCTATACATTTTAAGGAATTCAAAATGATGTAAATAACTTGAATGATCTTAAAGCTTTTAAGCAGGTTAATGAAAATAAATAAAAATGAATATAGTGAATCACTATATTTCAATGATTTGATAAACAAATATTTGGCTTTAAAATAGTTTTATCAAAGCATTAACAAGAATTCTCTAGAAAAAAGTTATGATTTTAAAACCAATGAAAATCTTTTGTTTGCAAATTATTGTCATTTCTATGATTTTTTGTTTCTTTCTTAAACTAGTAAATCATGTTTATTAGAATAATTAAATATTAAAAAGTCGATAAGTCTCTAATAAAAATTTTCACTTATTCTAATCAAAATGTTCTTATAAGCAGCAATTGTTCCATGCAGATATAATTGAAAAATCTAAATACATTAAGAACAACTTATTGGCTTTATCAATTTTGTTAACAGAATATTATTATTTAATTAAGTTTGATATAAAGGAATAACTTTTTTGTCCAATTTAATTTAATGGAGAAAAAAATATTGCTTAATTCATTAATACATATATTATTATGATTCAAATGGCCTTACTGAACTATTTTTGATATCTTTGTAAAAATTGGCTAGTGTTTTTGTGACAAATTATTAATCCTTTTCATATAAGCAAAATAATTTTCTATTAGCTGAAAATAGTTTCTAAAATTTCTTATAAGACCAGTCTTATATCAAGAAGTTTCCTCACTGTTATAACACAAGTAATTTCTTATAAGATGTTAAAAATCTAGATTTTGTATAATCAGCCAGATATTTTAATTAACAGCAAAATCAAAATTCTTTATGCATTCTTCCTATAATTGCATGAGTTACTTTCTTACATTTTATCATTTTCCATAATATTGAAAACTTATCAATATAAATGTTTTAATAATAAGTGGGCAAATTATAATATATTGTGTATTTATATTTAAGCTTTTATAGTATACAATTGATTATATTTTGTATAAAAATACAACTCTGATGGAATTGAAACATTTTATAAACGTACTGAAAATGTTATAAATATTAATATTTTACGTTAATTAAAGCAAGATTTAGTTTCAAGATTTTTAATGTTCTTTTATATTTATTAAAGTAGATACTCCATGTACAAGAAAGGAAAAATTAAATTATTTTAAAAGGTAGTGGTAAGCACCAAACGATGGCTGATTTGACAGCCAAGGCTTAGTCCACACTGATCTATTATTACTTTTATTTTTCCTTTTTGATAATAATGAAGCAGCAGCCACTACCGTCATTATTGTTACGATTTTTAATTCCTCATTCATATTAAAAATAGAGATTAAATAAATTGAACAGCAACAAAGGTTGAAATAAAACAGCAACAAATGAAAACTAAAAGTGAAACTACGATAAACGTTAAAATATCGAATTAGAAAAATCGGAACGTGTAAACATCACTCTCGGATCGATCGGACGAGAAACTCGTTTCTCGGTCTTGATGACGTCATATTGCAAATTCAGACGAGAAACTCGGAACGTGTAAACAGGCCTTTAACTAGTTTCAAACTTTGTATGAGCAATGTGCGTGTGGTTGCGACGGTTAATGCACGAACGTCATGTTTAAAAAGGCGACTAGACAGCAGAAAACTTCTTTGTACAGGAATTTTTAAAGTGTGAATCGCATTTCATTGGGTGACTTCTTCATATGAGAACATGTTAAATACTGTGTCTAAGTACCACCGTTATTTACCACTTTGGCTGAGTTGCAGAACATCATCACGATTACATTCTCGGCCATCGACGTGATAGATAATGTGATAATGTGTAGAGCGAACTTGATTAATCACTTTGACACCTGCCGTATTACTGAAAGAGAACATATTAAATATCGTAGTATGAATGTCAGTGCTGAATACTTTCGGTTTCTTTTCATGTATTATTCATGGCTGTAGCCCAAATTATGTTTCAAAATAAACTTGTGGGAAACCCAATGATTATTTTGTAATAGCCTTTATTTTGCGTATGGGGGATGAATCAGTATCAATAGATAATATTAAATCCTAGGGAACCAGTTGGTTGAGACAGCACATGAGAATCATTTTCTCAATTAGCAAAGATACACTCGATTATTTGACAACGATAATTTGAAATAGCCCCCAATAGATTCACGGAATTCTAGAATGCAGCATATTTTCATACCATTATGAAAGATAATTGTTTCTCAAATCCAAATGCACACCGGTTGGTCTATAAGCAAATAAGGTTGTTGCTCTTATTTAAACAATTCGAAAATTTAATTTTTTGAAAAAAAATTCTCGAAATTCATTAAATAAAAGTTATTTTCAGTCCACGATATTCAAAAATGTTAACTGTAGAAGAAACTGGTGTGATACCAACAATATATATTGTTGGTATCACCGTTATAGTTGGCAGATTTGATTTCGATGATTTGTAATGTGATTTTATTCGTCTTAGACAGGTCTAGGTGTTCAACATAGGCATTGTAACGATGAATAATTACAAATTTAGTTCATTTGTATCTTTTTTTTGTGTTACATCAATAATTGATAAAAGAACAAAATTTTTTTTTCAATCTTGAAGAGAATAATAATTTGAAAATTCGGCATTATTGAATACTTTAATATTTTTCCAGCTGTATTTTTTATATTTGATGGTAAAATAGAGGCAATTTTATTACTTAGTCTGCCTATCACTATTTATGTTAGTCATGATTTCATTATCTTGTGATATATTTTCCTTATCAATATTTATATTAACAGAATTTAAAAATTGTCGGTTATTAGTTTATTATTTTATCTATTTTAAGAGTCTCCGCTTTATTTCTAGTGCTTTTCCACTGAATTTACTAATGGTGAATTTCCGCTAAAATTGGTTTCACGTGACATTCTTTATTCAATTACTCTATTGTAAATTCGAGTTTTGAATGATAGTGAGGATTCAAACTACCTCATTTAGCCTTTCAAAGAGCAGCTCCATCACGAATACTTGCGCCGCCATTTTGCCTACAATACCATCAGAAGAACTAAGCAGGGAACTCCTCGAGCCATAGTAAAATAGTTAGAATTTTTTAACACTTAGTGATTTTGATTTCATTAACAAAGTGTGATCATTGTCAAGAAAATGAGTATCCAGAAACGGTCGTCACACAATGACCTAGATCTGATTAATGATTATAAGTGATTGATCTTTGACCTAGGACAGGGTTTCCCAATGTGAGGTCCACGGACCTCTTAGGGGTCCGCCGACAGTTTCTGGGGGGTCCGTAGCCACCTTTGAACAGTTAGTTTAGTGCCAATGGATGTGCCTTACCTGCTCGACTTTCTGCAAACTCTGGAGGTCGCGTGTGCATCGGCTTACGGCGCTCGATGCGTAGAAACCTTTTACGCATGATCTTCGGAAATAGCGCAAGCTAAGTCGACTGATCAGGGTGCTCACTGTCTCGCATGCTCTCCTCACTTTGTGTGTGGCGGACGGTCACTCGCTTTTTCTCGAGACATCATTCAATGTTGAATTTACTTCGAGAATGCACCATTTGCTTTTTGAACAGTTTATTACACCCACCATGGATCGGAGGTTGAAGTCGGGAACATTGTACAAGCTAGCAGTTTATCACCTTCACAGCAAGAAAAGCTCCCGGTTGAAATTACTGATGAAGGAGGATGGCCAAATCAAGAACAGTTACATGAAGCATCAAAAACAATTAATAAAAACTCACTAGAACTTCTTTCTTGGTAAGTTATTGGGTGGCAAAGACAGAAAGATCTCATACCATTGCCGAGACCCTCATAAAACCAGGTGTTAACAATATTGTTTATTGTATGTTAGACGAAAAGGCAGTAAAACAGAGATAGTTGACATATCAAATGAGGTGAAAGAATCTCTGCTTTCTCGCATCCAACACAATTCATTTTCTCTCTAAATAGATGAATCTACTGACGTTGTGGGATTTGCGATTTTATTGGCTTTTGTTCATTATGGATACTTGGGGTGATTCGAAGAGAGCCTCTTATTGTGCAAGCCACTACCAGCCAGGTGCTGAAATATTCCGTTTGTTGGGTGATTTTTTTTAAGAAACAACAAAATTCCATAGTCTAATTGCATCGATGTTTCCGCATGGGGCAAAAGCTATGGAGAATCCAATGGTCGGGGTGGTAACAAAAATAAAAGAGCTCGGAGGATTGCAGTAGTAGTCATTGTGTTCTCCATAGACGTGCTTTAGCTACGAAAAAGAAAAATGCCTGCATCCTTCAAGAAAGTATTCAGATGAATCTGTCCGAATTATTTATCACATAAAATCACGGCCGTTGAAGTCGAAGACTTTTCAAAATACTGTGTTAAGATATGGGAAGCCTTCATCTTTCTTTGCTTCTCCATACAGAAGTAAGATGGCTGACACGTGGGAATGTACTCTCTTGATTATATGAATTACGTTTAGTAGTCCTAACTTTATTTTTAGACTACCATAATACCAAATTAGCAGAGATTATTAATGACAAAAAACTGGCAATATATACTTGCTCATTTGGCTGATATTTTCTCCAAATTCAACGAAATGAATACTTTACTGCAAGAGAAAACTATAACAATCATTGCAAACGACGAAGTTCGAGCGCTCAAAAATCAATTTTTAGCTTGAGAATGTGGAGGTCGAGAGTTCTCCTCTCAACGATTTTTTGAAATACAAGACATTGCAGCTTGGAAATTTGTTTCATTAAACCCTCGAACATTTCCGAAGCTTGCAGTCATCGTTTGAGTATTATTCCCCAACAGCTCAAGATGAGAAACTGTATAATTATGAATGGATGGTCAACCCATTCGCTGTATCTAAAAAGCCGAATATTTTATCGTCGAATGAATGAGTTGATAGAAATTTCCACAGACTCAACCTTGAAATCTACTTTCGATAGTGACGGTTACTCACACTTTTGGATACGTTTGGAAAACAAAAAATTCGACCCCTTGTTGATAAAGCAAAACGTGTTCATTTCCATTCGCCACAACATATATGTGCGAATTCGTATTCTCGATCTATTGAAGCTGTCTAGATACTGAACTAGGTCTAGATCTAGGTCCGTCTCCAGTTGTCAAGTATTGAGCCCGACTTTTCAAAATTGTGTCACCAGAAGCAACCTCAACCTTCACATTAAGAGATTCCATTTTTATTCCTCACACTCATCTCTAGTAAAGAACTATACATATTGTATTTTCTAATTCTGTTTGTATTGATATTTTTGTTCTGAAAATTAAAATGTTATCCGACGAATGCTGCTTTTCTTTGAAATATATTCCCCTCCACTCACTTAGAAGCATTGCCTGCCTATATAATGTGAGTAAATCCAATAGTATCTCTGAAATAGTGCGGCAATTCAGACGAATGGAAATGTAGTTTAAAGCTGTTCCCATGCATCATTAAATCAAAGACTCGTGATTCGTTGTGGGATTATTGAAAAAAAGAATGGTACTTTCATTATAGTTTTCAAATACGATGGGCTTCGAGCTGAATTTTACTTGTTACTATGCGCTTGACTGACAGGGGTCCACCGTGGAATTTTGTCTGAAAAAAGGGTCCGCCAGCAAAAAGGTTGGGAAGCCCTGACCTAGGAAATGAACCTGTGACCAAGAACTCAGTTAACTCGAAGTGAGCGGCGACTTAAAAAAGCGAGAACAGAATAAAAAGTGAAAACAGTATTACGGAACATTCACAAGCCTCACAGCTTAGCAAAAAACAACTCCTCTCAAGAACGTAAAATAATCATTACAATGTACTCATGAACACCCTTGTAACTAAGCAACAAGACTTCATAGATGTATTCTAGAATTCTTATGTAATAATTGTATATAATACTTAAAACATTTTGTGAAAAATTCCTGAATTTAAGATGCTTTTTTAATTTAAATGACTGCACATTCACATTAGAATGAAATAACTTCTTTAATAAGTCATTGACATAAATATTAACCTTAGTTGAAGGAAAAATAAATTATATTCTTGCATTCTACACACAAGTGAAGC
The DNA here is from genome assembly GCA_037975125.1 of Latrodectus hesperus. Lineage (NCBI taxonomy): Eukaryota > Metazoa > Arthropoda > Arachnida > Araneae > Theridiidae > Latrodectus > Latrodectus hesperus. The sequence continues at coordinate 75,816,676 of CM075860.1, forward strand.
ATCAGAAAAATTCTAAGAGTTTTCACATTGCTTTATTCTCATTAAAATTTATGAGCCATTGTGGTACAAGATGTAAATTACTATGTATTCCTTATTATGTTTTAATTCTGAAACATGATTTTAAGGTTCAATAATAAAGTGCTTAAGAATATTTATTCAACACATTTAAATATGATTTACAATTAAACTTAGTAGCTGTAATGAATTCATAAATAAGCTGCACAGAAACTGCAGTATATTGAATTAAAATGTATACAATGTAGAGTATCGTTTTATATATATATAAATCCATGTTTAATTTACAGCAATCACATTTTATTTTGTGTTACTTTTTGGCCATTTATTACATAATGAACCGAATTATTTTATACACAGTAGACAAGTTGGCTTAAACTTTTTCAAGATATTAATTTACATGTACTTAGAAAATAAAAATAGAATATTTTCCCATTTGTAATTATTTCTAATATTAGCCTTAACAAACATGCTATATATAAACAATTTCACATTATATGCAGAAAAGTCATTTAAGCATTTCAAGATATATTTAATTTTATTTTTTAATTTATTCTGAGTAGTCAGTATTGTAAATATGGCAATATTAATTTCATATGTGATATTAGACATTCAAGCTTTTAAAATTGTTCTTTTTTATTTAACAAGATTAATTTACTTTCCCACATAAATTTCTTTCATGGATGTGAATATACATTGATTTAAGTATAGTAAAAATGATTGATTAAAAGAAAGGAAATTCTTAATTCTGATACATGTTTATAAAATGATGAAAATTTAAATTTAAAAGTTCAAGCTTAAATATTTTCTTAATTTAAAAAACACTATAGTTCTAGTATGATTATTTATAAATTTTGTTTGCTTGTTAATGAATTGTAAAATACATTTCATTTATAAAAATTAATATTTTTATCACAGTAATTTACTGACTTAAATAATGAAAGAGATGTTTGAATGTGTTATGCAAATAAAATTACAAAAATGAAGGTGTTCTCCTATTTTTTTAAATTTTAATAAGTTATTTAGCAGCTTTAGATGTGATTTGTTGTGCTTTCAGTACTTTAGCAACAATTTTCTGTTCTTCAATGAGGAATGCTCTGATGATTCTAAAATAAAAAAATACAAATGTTATATAAAATCCAAAACAAAATTATATACAGATAACAAAAACAAATATGTGAAATAATGAAAATTTTTGATAATGTTTTACAAGTTAGATTGCCCCTGATTACATTGAATGACATGGATACTAACAATTTGAGCAAAATATTTTTCACTGCATGTACAATATACAGCATGAAGAATTTGAATTTCAATCAATCATCACAAATATTCAAGTCAGGAAATTAATAAAGGCAAATGTTTTGCTTCCTTGTCATACTGTAGGAATTATTTTAGAATATTCACTGCAATAGACTAATGTTTGCTTGAAGTTCTTACTTCACTGACAATCTATAGTCATAAGAAATTAATTATATTCCAGAGAATCAAAATTATTATTAGTTTTTATCTACTCACAAAAGTAGGCTGAATAAGATTTTCTTTATACAAGTGTGAAAAATATTTGGTCAATAACTGACCAATTGTAAGATTGAATATTTTCAGATGAAATTCTGGAACAAAACTCAAAAATTTAAATTTTCTTTAAAATATAAATTTTTGACAATGAATTTTGAATGTTTTTTTTTAAAATTAAATCTTGTAAAAATAATTTTGTTCACAAAGTTTGAGTTTTCGTAATGAAGAAAACACTGACACTTTTAAATACACAAGAGATTATTTGAATTACAAAATTATAAGACCACTGTGTTTAATGTAATTTTTTTAATTACTATGTTCTGAAGAATTTCCCAGGTTACAGTTATGAAGGATGTTAATAGAAAATATAACTGTCCGGACTACACATACTAAATCCTTTTATTGGAAAAATAATTTTTTTCATGCGAAAAAGTGGTCATGATGTTATGACCACCTTTTCACACTTCAGCATCTTCATTATAAGGCTTTAATAAACCTAGATTTCTGCTTACTTTCTAGAGCGCAGTACTTGAAATTAATCTCACACATTAGATTATTATACATGAGTCAATTTTAATGGTTTGCTTATATTAAGAACAGAAAGTTCCGCTCAGTTGTAAGCTTGAAAATCAGTCTATCACTTATATTTTATTCTTTAACTATACTCTTTGATCTTTTAATTTTTCATAAAAATATAATATAAAATATTATGAATAGCAGTTTTACATGTTAAAGCATCTAATATTAATTTCAATTTTCCTGAGCTTTTAAAAAGAAATATGTTTTTGATATTTGGTTTAGATAATTCACATCTATAACACAGCAAATTGAATTTTCTAATAAAAAACAAAATAATTCTAATTTCCTTTTTAATATAACCATTTACACTTTTTATGATATAAAATTTTAATTTGTATGATATTAAAAATATAATGATTTTGAATAGACAAAATGAGTGGTCTTTTATTTATGCACACAATGTCTAGAATTTAAGAAATATATATAATTTATTTCAATTGCTTCAATCTTTTAAAAATTATTTTTTATACAATTTACTATTAAAATTAATTACATTTTGTGTGGTCTTATAATTATGTAACTAACTGAAATAAATAAAAACAGTATATTCTATTTTATGGTATAGTTAAAGAATAGTAATAATTAAAATACTAAAATTAAATAAATTATAAATATATACTTTTAATAAATATAAAATTTTTATAGTGAAATGCCCCATTTTTTTATTACTTTCAAAAAATATTTTCCATAATGTACGATTTTTCCTTAGTTTATATTTATGTTAATGCAGCACTTGTTTTTATAAATGTTTGTGAAATTAAGACTTGGGAGGAAAAGTGTACTTTTTCTAGGAGCATTTTTTAAATACTTCCAACCACAGAAAATATATATACGAAAAGATTTGTATATTTCACACAAAGGAACAAATTTAGGATGTTCATTAATCAATTTAATAGGCATTTCTTTCAATATAAGATTTTATTTTACTATTAATTGAATTTTATAAATAGTTTAATTTATTTTTTCATTTACAATTTGTCTTTTAATTCACATGTTATTATTGCTGTTGGCAGTTTGTCATTCTTGCTTAAATAAAATATATTCGTAATTTATCTTAAAGATAATTTCATTATCAGTATATTTTCAAACTTATGGATAGACATTAGTTGTTTAATTCAAAATATACATGAAAAGTTTCTGGGTATTTATTTGAACAATATTTTATATAGCTAATAAGTTATAAATCAAGCTCCAATTAATAAGAATTTGACTTAAAAATTTACTATTGCTGTGGAACGTAACTTCAATGATTCCTATCCTATGGGAAAATCATGTGGAAAAATTTAAATATACAATACAGCATAAAAAACAACTTGAAAATTACTTTTCTGTTAAAAATAGTTGCTGGATAAAGGTCTATTTAGAGAGTTTATGTTGAAATAGCGAATTAAAGATAATACTTCACATCAGACATTAATTTAACAAACATTTGTAGCAGCAACTTACACACTTATTTATCAATTATTATTTTAGTCCTTTGTTGTACTTTTAACAATTTAAACTTTACTGAGTTTCTTATACATTTAAAAAGTTATCTATTTTCATTAGAAAACCTCCAAATGAAAGTGCCCCTCTTAGAAATTTTTTATAATTTTAAGAAATAATTGAAATGTTTTTAAGCGACGACGACAACACAAGAATGAAATACCTACAATAGATTTTGATACATTTCTTTAAGTCTTTAGATGGCAAGCTCCAGCACCAAATGATTTAATACTTTAAGATATGAAATGAGACAGTTTTAACACATATTTGAATTGTTCTGAAATACACATGAAAATTTTCAGATATCATTCTAATTAGATAAATAATACCATTATGATTCAATATTTCTTATATATGCTAGATATTTGATTGCTTTAAACTCAATAGTGAAGGTTAAAATTGCTAACTTTGTTACAATGACTTTTCCTGAATAGCATTCCCGAGACTTAAAATGTTTATCCTCTCAATATAATAGTTACAATTATGACTTAATTTTATTTCTTTCTTGTTATTTCCTACTGATTAATTTGATTTTTTTCAACTGATTGTAACAAGTGAAACTTAAACTAGGAAAAAATTTTATTTTGCCAGAAATAAAATTGAATGTTCATGTAAATCACAAAATGTTTTTTATAATATTTGGTGTAGTATATTAAATTCAAATTCTAATATACTACACCAATTATAAAAAATACAACTTTATGGAACAATGATATGTAGACATTTTTGTCCCCAAAATTGGTGAAAATAAGCAAATTACTTCATGAAAGACAAAATGCATTACTAATTTTGAAGAAAGTATACTAATTATTAGAAAATCTTTTAATCAAAAACCACATAATAGAGCAAAAATTGTTATAAAGAAAAATATAACCCTTGTAATATCAATAATTTTCACCAAATCTTATAGCCGGTATACATACATAGCAGTGTGGGCGAGCCACAGACTGCACCTTTAGGTTAATGAGTTTGGAATACTCGCCCATTACCAAGTTCCTTGTAGTTTTGAATCACAGTTAGGTGATGAGGTCATACCAGAGCTGGCACCACCTCCACATTCACACTACACCAGCAGAAAGACTTTGGACTTCACATATTAATTTAGACACGTTCTCAACACACAGAGCTTTAGCTACGCAGTGAAGAAGAGTATGGCATGGTCACTCTCCCAGCCACTGACTGCAGCAAATGATGTCTCACTTAGCTGATCTTAACAGGAAGTGACGTGAAGCTACTGAGCCACTGGAGATCTATTGCCGGTACAGCAGAACAATTTTCACACTTTAATGACATAACTTGTGTTTTAGGTCACAATATGATTGTGTAAATGTGAAAAATTTGGAGTGCTTGTAACATCTGAAGCATGTGACCTGCTTTGTTTTCATTTGACTGCAGTTTAAGTGATTAAAAAAGTTAATTTAGTTTGAAAGTATCTACTTAAAATTTGTTTATATTATGGAAAATATTTTGAAAATTAAATTTAAACTTAAGTTTAAAGAGAAATTTTTATTTTGATGTTAATTTAGTGAAATTTTTCAAATTAAAAAAATTTGAATTTTAGTATTAAGTTGTAGGAAGTAAAAGGTAAAGGTAGTGATAAACTGAATTAGCATTTTTTAACTCTACAAGTAACTTTTATTTTACATGTTATTCAAATAAAATTGCTGTTGATAGAAATAATTTATATTTTTCATTGAGTTCTGTGCAGAAATTTTTGATATATGTATTTAGGTTTACCATGAATTACAAAGCTAGTTAATTAGAAACTCAAGTTAAAATGAAAATGTATGTTATTTATGTTTTTGATTTAGCATTACTATTTGGTTTTTTTAAGGCTAGATTGCATTTACACAGATATTTTCAAGGTGAGCACCATTGCCTAGTTAATTAACAGAGTTTTCATAAAAATGTTTGTTATTTGCATTTGTTTTCTTGCTTGGATGTTCCCTGAAACTATATGATAGTTGATTTATACTTGTTTTTTAAAATGTTATCTTTGTGAAATTAATTTCTAGTTGTTAGTTTTACAGTAAGTAATTATAATGATATATTCAAAATTTTGATATATCAGTCTAAAAACAGAGTGAGACAGTAATGCTTACAGTTCCGAGTTTAACGGTGGTTGGGATTTTGAAAATTGTATTCAAGTGAGGTAACATAATTTAGGTATGCAAAATACCAGTGAAGTGCTTGGCATGAAATATTGATATCACACCAATCCAAGCCTGCTTGTAGGATTTCCTCATAATTTTATTATTTGTAATCAAAGCAGCATTAATAAATATTCAAAGAAGTTTTAAATAAACTTAAGCAATAACTAAAACACTGAAAATATTCCTATCCTTAGGGAAACATTAAAATGTTGAATGTCATCAAAACATAAAAGAATCATTAGAAGATAATAAATTAATTTTGTTCATAAATTTTCTTTACATACCGCATTCGCACACATTTTCCACACCTTGAGCCTCCATATGTTCGAGTAACTGTCTTTTGCCGTTTTGATAATGCTGACAATTCTCTAGGTCGAGCATGAGTTACCTTAAAAGCAGTAAAGTAATACATGAGTTATTAAAAAATAGTAAAAACCATCATCAACTAGAGAACTATAATTTTTCATATGTCAATATATAGTTGTCAATTTTTAAATTAAGAATTTTCATTTATAATATTAAAATATACTGCTGGGTATTCTTATTCATAAAAGAAGCATTTAAATGGATGCATAAGTTATAAAATACAGCCATGATCAAAAGTATTTTAAATGTTTAAACCTGCCATTGTGCACATAAACACAACTTTATAATTAAAGACAACAATTACCTGACAAGGTTTCAAAATGATTATTAATAAACTCAGGGAATTAATATGCATGCAACATTTTACAGGAAAATATAAACAATAGCAACAAGGAGATACAACTAATGCTTGATGACGATATTTGAAAATACAGCAACAAAAAAAGCACCAAACTTTGTGGAGAAAAAAGTTATAGCAACTTTAGTTTCTAAAATTAGCGAAGTTTTATTTCAAAATTTAAAACTCAAAATTTTCAACCAAAAATGAGATTTAAATATCATTTAATAAATAATTAATTTCTCTTCATAAATAATTGTGGTAATAATAGAAGGAAGGATGGTGAGGTATTTTCCTTTCTATATCATATAATTGAATTTTAACTCATATATTTTTCATTATAAAAAAGCAAACCATAATTATATTAAAAATTTTAAGAAATACATAAGATTTAAATAAGTCAACACATTTCAGATATTTTTTAATGGATTCTTAATATAATTAATTTTATAAAAAAGTAATTTGTTAGTAACACGAGAGTTAAAAAGTAAAGGAATAATAAAAATGGAATTATTATTATATAACACTATACATATTACAATTTCTATACCTGCTAACATTCAAAAACTTAAAATACACTTTTTTTTTTTATCTCTTATACTAATTTCTACAAGGCATCAGATTAAAGTAAAATACTTGTTTAGAAATGAAATGAATCATTAACATCTTGAGGTATAAGTATGATACCCCCCAAGTGATTTCTAGCCAAATCTAGCATCCTTTGTTTTGATTATAGTGTTGCCAATTTGAGTTTTTGTTACTTTTCAGATTTTTTTGTAGCTGGATTAAGTTTTCGTTTTACATCATTCTTTTGTCATAGATATGGTTCTTTTCAGGGACAAAAGTAATGTTAAGTTCTACATTTAAATTTAAAGTTTTTAGCAAAATTTAAAGTTTCAACTGGAAGCCATTTCAGCGCTGTTTGCTGTCGTGTTTCGTTGTCGCCAGCGTCCAAGCAGTGTCAACTGTTCTTTTCCAATTTCCCTCTTTTTATATACTTTTGTTAATTCATGTGAGCTTAACATCATATCAAATAATAAGTCCATTATTGTTATTTATGTCTTTTACTGGTTGTTCTAAGGAGCAGGCACACCCAACTAAAAAAAAGTTTTTAGTCATTTTTTTGTTATACTTTTCTAGATTTTTATACTATTATGTGGTTTAAAATTTTCTAAAATACGAATTCTATGAACTTTGGGAAAATTCCTGCATTAAAACCATGCACTTAACTTGGCCACGAAAAAATCACCAATGGGGGGGGGGATATTATACTAGTTCCCATTATGATATCTATAAAGTATATTACAAACAAATATTTGAAAAATAATGTTAAACATTTTATATATCACAGTTGCTGCATAATAATTCATCTTTATGGGAAATTTTTTGTCGACTTAAATTTTTTTCTGAAAAAAGCACACACATTTAAATAATAAGAACAAACTGGATAAATAATAAAAAGCATAATTATATATTATAGAAACATTAGGATTTTAAAAAGGAAAACATAAGAACATTAATTTTGCAAATGTAAATATAAATAATAAAACATTTTAAAATAACAAGTAAAAAGAAAAAAAATTTTTTTTATAATATTAAATAATATAATCGCCACACTAAACTAAAGAAAGCAATATACCAAAGAAATTAATACATAAAAAAATAAATAAGAAAAAAAATATTCTCGGAATTTAAGAATCATAACAGGTCAAAAAATGTGCAAATGATACTGGAAAAATTCCCTTGAACTATTATCAAAAATATTTTCCAATTAAAAAATGCAAATAATGATGAATAAGCTACACAAGAGTTCTAAATTCCTCTCATGTAAATAGTAAGATTGCATAAATAGAAGAACGTACAATATTCTTAATATCCCTGATCTTTGTGAAGTAATAACAAATCCAGGTTATCAGATAAATGATATCCACTAAAAATTCACCAAAGAGACTATATAGCAGCTGTCCTATTCACATTGAAGAAATATTTTCAACAAAACACAACTTCAAATTTAAATGTCATAGAAGACTAATAGAATTTATAACACATACATAAATTTATACATTAGGACGATGGTAGCTGAGTGGTTAGGACATTTGCCTTCTGTCTGGAAGGGTTGGGTTTGATTTCCAATGCCACCAAAAAACCATTAAGTACATGCTCCTTAAACCTGTTGACAGTCACCAAGGAGTAACCATAAATATAATGATCTGAAGAAAATTTCCGTTCCCTCCAGATCAAAATTGAAGCAGTGGATCCACTGGTGGTGCAAGCTACCAGAGAAATCTTATAACAAAGATGTACTTCACCTTCGTGGTGCTCTGGTTAAATGAAAGACGCACCCTTTTGTGTTAATTTCACATAGCTGTCTACCAGCGAGTTTAATTTGTCCAAGTGTCATAAATAACAACATATAAGGACACTTATTTTAAAAAGTATGTGTTTATTTTTAAAATGTGCAATTGTCCTAACATAAAGCAAATACATATCAAATAAGTTATTAAAGATAAATAAACCTTAATAAATCTTGAGCATTATCAATTATTTAATAATCATTATAGCTAGAAACAAAATAATTAAAAATAAATAAAAATGGATTTTAAAATAAAAGAAATTGACTATTTTTAAATCAAAACCATAAAGGTTTTATATATTAATCTTAGATTTTCAAGAAGGTCAAATTGTAGAAGCATGTCTAACTGGAGCAAGTATAACTGAAGCATAGTGACTTTTAGGCATTTCTAGAAGAGTAAATAAAGTTAAGACAGTATACAACAGCAGGATAAGACAAACTTGACAAAGCAAAATAGTGAAGGAAAGTGCTCAGTGAAAGAGATTGACAAATGTTGAAGAAAATTGTAATGTCAAAAAGTAAACAATTAAAGCAAAAGGAGTAACAGTTAGTTTAGTTTCTTTGTCACTCAATGATAATTCTTAGTAGCTCACAAGAGCTAATTAGACTAGGATCTGATTTAAAGCTGATTCTATAACCAGTACAAAGATTTAAGCCTAAAGTGAGATATGAACCCACAAACAATTAAACAAAAGGCAAGATGTGTAACTCAGTCAGCATCTGACAAGGATACAACCGTGATTGTTTCCTTTGAAAAATCAAACATGGATATGGCTGTCATGATATAGACAGCTTTGTTGTCGCTTTCTGTTGGTAATATTATAAACATTAATATTAATTGTTAAATAAATGAAAACAATAAAACACTTAAAAAGAAAAAGTGAATCAACCATACCCCTCTTAATTTCAAATGGCAATCTCCACATCTAGGTATTTTACCAGGCTTGCCAGGATACAAGTATACAAGTCTTCCACCAGGTGTTTTAGAACTAAAATTAAAAATGAGAAAAAAATATTGCAAGACACACGTAACCATTTCTTTATAAAGTGCTTAAATAGCTAAAATTATAACCAGTTTCTCAGAACTAATATTTATATGTGGCACAGGAAGAAAAATCCATATTTTTTATGACATTATAAACAGTTCAAAAATAGAAATTCATCTAAGTCATGGGTTCCTAAACTTTTTTCTCGTGGACCACTTTCAAAGTTTTACTATTTTTGCTAGACCCCTGCTACTACATTTCCACTGTATTCCCAAAACTCCTAAAAAATATCACCCTAAATTGGGTATGTTAAGAAGAAAAAAAGTAGCACATTTTCTTGTGTTCTATTTATTAGAGTAATACTTGTAGTTATTTAAAATTATAAACATTTATTATTACAAACAATCAACAAAAATCAACAATGAACTCTGAAGTAAATCAACAATAAAAGATAGTCATACTTTTAATGAGACAGCGAACGGGTGGCACTTTGCAAGTCTCCACATGTGGTGTACACTTGTACTATTATCTATTCAATTCTGTGTTTGAACTGAATCTTGAATATTTTTGAGTACCTACCTAGTGAATGATGCTACTTGCCTAGGTTGATAGGTAAATCCAAGTTAAAATTTTTGTTTTTTATTATGAAAACTAGAAAATTTTTCATGGACCTCCACTTACAAGTTGTGAACTCCTGTTTTCTTTTCACATCTAGGTGGATCCCCATGTGGTCTATGGACCCCTGGGGGTCCACCTGGACCACTTTGGGAACCTATGATCTAAGTAGACAAACATTGGGAACAGTTAATCACTTGGTTTTAGGAGTTTAGTCCTTTATTAGGGGTATTACTATATCCACATCTAACACAAAGGATGCTGTGATTCATTACCAAGATTTTAAAATAAGTCCCTAAAATTAAGTGATTACAACAAAAACAGTAGTGTGCCATAACAAATTTAGTTATTTTTATAGTTAATTTTACATTTTTAAAGAATTGTAATTAAATGAATTAAATTTTTTTATAAACTGAAATTTTAAAAATTATTGCAACATATGAGTACAAAACTGACAAAAAGATATATAAATAGGGATTGTTAATGAATTAAGGAAACTCACAAAATATAAAAGCAGATATATTACAATAGTATAAGTAGTTATAAAATAGATACTTTAATTCCAGCATTAATTCTCTTATTATAATATTAACTACAGAATTCCATAACACATTTTGATAGCATTCTGTTTAAAATATAGCATTTGTAAACAGCTTAAGTATAACTAAGTACATTTAAGCATTAATTATTAAAAGTGGAAAAATGTAAAATGACTTAATTATAATAAGTGATTTACTCAATAGTTTTTGTAGATTTTAAAATATTTGTGTAATTATTGTTTTTCCACATTTGGCAAAACCACCAAAATACACTAATCTTAGTAGTTTACTTGTACTTTTTAGAAGTTGATATACACCTGGTAAAATTTTCCTTCTTAATGAGCTTGCACGGTCCTGAGCACCTCTGCTTGATAGCATTTTGTGCCATAGCAAAATTTTACTTTATTTGGTTAATATTTTTTCAAAGGTAAATTATTTTTTGAAAATACATCAGTACTTTTCAGTGAATACACAAGAAAAATTATGACTTCCCAGCACATTACATTTTAATCATAATTTTACAAAATTGTTATTAAATAATTTCATTACATATATATATATTCTTGCAGTTTACTGATGGTTATAAAAATCTTTTTTTCTTCCAAAAGGAAAGTACTAGCTTTCAGAAGGAAGAAACTTTCATCCATTAGATTTTTCGTGTGACATTAAATATGATGAAGGAAATAAAGTTAGTTATTTAACAACATATTTCTCTTTAATCAGTATAATTTTACTTTCAAAATGCAGTAATTGCAAATACAATTGTTGATATAATATTTTTGTACAAAAATTCTATTATTTTCTGGAACATCTAATAGCAAATGATTAGTATAACTTAACTAAAATGTTTAACAGGAATGGCAAATGGAAATTTTAAAATAAATTATAAACATTCTTTTATTATATTCCAATGAAAGCACAAAAACAACTTTCATCACAGAACTCTTTAAGAGAAATTTTTATAAAAAATTGTGTACTCATTATTATCTGCAATGCATTAATTAAAAAATTTAATTTCTAATTTAAGAAGTGTTTTAAAACAATGAAATAATCTTTTTAATAACTTTCGGAAGCAATAAACCCATAATTTTATTATTCTTCAAGCAGTAAGCATGTATGTTACTTATAGCACCTATATAGTGATACACATAAATAAGCATACACTTGCAAATTTTCCTATTTTTTGAAATAAAATGCAAATAAATTTCTTTTTCTCCTTCATATAGCTACCAGTATGCATTTGAATCATTATGTGTCTAATAGACACCAAACATTTTAAGATTATCATAATCATTTTCGGGTTAAGTTAATAATATGCGTTTTTCAAATTCATAAAAGTGAGCATGTAGTTGAATTTAAATAGATTGTTGTAGGTATTTAGGCAGCTTTTTATTGTCTTAACATATTTGTAAGAATTGTGCCTTGTTTTATATAAGCATTAGAGGATATTTTTGAAATTTATTTTATTAATTTTAAAATGGCAACTAAGAGAACTGAAACATCATTAGAAATCAAAGAACTGGTTATTAAATTGTAAAATGAGGCAAAATCACTCAACCAAATAAGTCAAATTATAGGTAGAAGTAGAGCTACAGTGCAAGGAATAATAAGGAAGTATAATTTGACAAAAACTACGGAAAACTTGTCTCGAACTGGTAGATCACCAAAATTGACCAGTAGAGATAAAAGAAAAATCCTTTGAACAATTCGTAATAATCCGAAAACTACAGTAGACATTGCCAAACATCTTGAAAAGATTAAAGAAACTGATGTAAATCCAGAATATGCTAGAAGAACCTTGAGAGAAGAAGGATATAATAGCAGAATTCCACGTAAAAAACCTCTCATTAGTAAAGTCAATAGAGACAAAAGATTAGCATTTGCGCATCTTCATGAAAACAATAATTTCGATTACTGGAGCAAAGTTACTCTTACAGACGAATCTAAATTTAACATTTTTGGTTGGGATAGTAAGCAAAAAGTTTGGCGAAAACCCAGAACAGAGTTAGAATTGAAGAATCTTGATTCCTTCAGTAAAACATGGCAGAGGTTCAGTGATGGTTTGGGGCTGTTTTTCAGCTGCAGATGTTGGCAATTTAGTCTTTATAGAAACCACTATGGATTGTTTTGTATATTTGAATATATTTAAAAACAATTTGAAGCTATCAGTGAGAAAATTAGGCATGAGAAATAACTGGATATTCTAACAAGATCAGGATCCAAAGCACGTAGCTGGTGTTGTCAAGGAATGGCTGTTGTAAAACACTCCAAGACACCTGCACTCTCCTCCTCAAAGCCCAGACTTTAATCCTATCAAAAATTTCTGGGATGAACTGGACAGAAGTATCAGAAAAAGCAAAAACGACCTTAAAAAGGCATTGCTTGAAGAATGGCAAAAAATTCCCGCACTGTAACCAAACGACTGATATATTTAATATCTAATTGTATAAGAGCTGCTATAAATTCAAAAGATTAACCAACTAAATATTAAAATATGGCAATTTCAAACATAGACTTTCCAGTATGTTCACTTTCGACTTGCCAAATGACTGATTCTCCAATATTTTATATTATTTTGTGTCTAATGATAAAAAACTACTGTTTTTGCTCATCAATTTTTTGTTTCTAATCAATTTAAGCTAAATTAAATTCAATTTTTATGTAAATATTTGAAATAAAAAAGTTTCTGTTAATTTTGAAAGGTGTATGCTGATTTTCGTGTATCACTGAAGTTTAAATGCATAGTTTTGTTGATTTCTCCCTTTTCTAGGATTATCCGCAAAATCCGAATCCCTCAATTTAGCAGGTAATTGATATTATTATATAAAAGAAAAGTAGTATAAGTTGAACAAAAATTACTTGTTTTAATAATAACATGATTATTTTTAGGCTCTAGAAGTATAATTATGATACAAATTTTTAAAAAATTACAGCAAGTTTCACACTTACATTTTAACTCTGTTTGATTGTGTATTATAACACAATCGTCTTCTATATGTCAACCTTTGCACCATTTTTAAAAAATCTGAAATAAAGATAACAGGCAAGGGTGAAAAGTAATTCGTACGTCACAAATATAATTAAATGTTAATCGTTAACAAAATATTAAAGATTAACTTGGATAGAAATACAATACTCACAATTGTTAACAAATTTTTACAACACAAAACAAACACAAAACGACACAAAAACAGGAACTAAAATATGATGCCACCGCAAGGCAAACAAAAATTCCATTATATTAGGTTGGTGCGTATGAAATGTCGGATTCTTAAGTGATTGTATAAAACTGCATATCTTTCTTCAAAAGCTGTTTATTCAATCAAAGTATGCTCCATTCGCTTCAATACACTTCTCCCAACGAGATTTTAAAGCGTAGATGCCTGTCTTAAAAAAATTTTGGTCTTTAGAATTAATAAACTCTGATATCGAGTTTTTTAGACTGTCTTCATTTTCATAGTGTTTGCCCCTTAAAAACAGCTCTAAATACTTGAAAAAATGAAAATCGGTCGACGAGAGATCCGGTGAATATGGTGGATGCTGCAATGATGAGCATACGTTTAACCGATCCAGCTTATTTCGCTCTGTCAGTGCGTGCGGTACCCACTTGTCCATCTTCTTAACCTTGCCAATCTCAGAAAGGTGTCTCAATATCGTTGTATGGTCAACTTTCATCCTGATAGCAAGTTCCCTCGTGGATACGGCTGGATCCGCTTCCACTAGAGCCTTCAGGTAATCATTCTTCACAGATGTTTTGAGTCTTCCGCGCGGCTCATTTTGCAGTGAAAAATCGCCAGTCCGAAATTTTTCGAACCAACGCTGCACTTTCCGATCGTTAACCGTATTCTCCCCAAACGCTTGGTTTATGTTGCGTGCAGCTTTTGCAGCACTATTACCAAGTTTGTACTCATATAAGAAAATGACGCGAATGTCGGCAGAATTCATATCGGCAATAAACTCAAAAGAAATAAAAAAGGGAAGACCTTCGAGAAAACCTATTTTGCTGAAATGAGTCTCTGGCAATGGACAATACGAGTATGAATGAGGTTATGCCAAATACAAAAGTATAACGAAAACAGGGAGGAAAACGTCCGCATGTAAAGAGGATCCGACATTTCATACGCACCAACCTAATATTTCTCTCTATTTCTGTACATAGTCAGGGCTTCCCTAGCCCTGGTACATAGTAAATAATTATTAGTGAGTTTTTTTTAACATTTATTCGATCCTTTTATTTATTTTGATATTAATGAAGAACAGAAAATTTAAAAATCTGTGACTGAAAAAAATTAAAATTTATGCTATATTTATGTAGAAAAAGGTTTAAGTTTCCATCATAAACTTTTAAAAAAAATGCTGTATACTTTTTGAAATGTACTATTAAATTATTTATTATTACTATCTTTTGAAAATATTTTTGACGAACCAAATTGAGAAGTAGAGTGCAACTATTTTAATATTCTTTGAATTTTCTCCATCTTGATATGAATTAGAATTATTTTTCCATAAATACTTTAAAATAAAAAAAAACTTTTCAAGAAACTGAATTATTTTAGAAAACTTATAAATGATTTATTTTGATTTTTGAATTTAAAACAAAGGATGCCAAATTGAATCAGGGAAAATATTCATCAGACTTTTGCTGATAAGACAGTTTTGAATCTAAGTATATCAAACTAAAAAATGCTACAGAATTTCTAAAATTAATATTAATAAAAATTAAGGTGCTCATTTTCTTTATATGACTGTGAAATCTAATATTTACATTTTTCATTTTTAAATGATGAATAGAGCATAAACTTTATTAGTTTATTTTTAAATGAAAAAATATTTTTTAAATCATGCCTTTGATTAGATAAATTGATAGATAAATATTTGTAATAATATTTTGATTTTATTATATAATTTTCATTTCATTTCTTGTAACATTTAAAATAATTTTGATGGTTTCCAAGCTAAAACTGTTAGATTTTGAATTTGAAATTTTCTCTAAAAGTTTTTTAATATTTACGACTGATATGCTAAAAGGAATTTAATTTAATAATGTTATATTTTATTTTTCATATTGCTGCAAGAAATATTTTGTTTATGGTAAGGTTCCTAATCATTTTTATTAGCATTTTTAAATTATATATAAATAAATCATAACAGTTTAAAGCTTCTAAAAGAAGATGAATGTCACTTTTAAAATTAAATAATAATATCAACAACAACAAAAATTGTAAAATTCAAGCTATGTTTCTTCAAAATCAAAAAAAGTTGGACGAAAATCCCGTGTAACTTTCCAATGATGAGGATAAACTTAAAAAAAAAATCATATGTAAATTATGTAGATTAATATAATCATAAGTGGATTAATATTATTTATTATGTGTCTAAAGTTTATAAGCAGACCACTAGACAAATGACCATTTATATTAACTGCTCAGCTCCTGTTTTTCAGGCGCATTAATTCCACAGAAGATATAACTTCTCTCGGGGGCATTAAACACAAAATATTGTTCTCATCTTTCCCTTATTTATTTTTTTTAAAGAAAAGTTAATGAGTGCACAATACACTGATGCAATATATTAGGACCACAACAAATAGTCGACAAATTATAATGTCTAAAAGAAAATCTCATTGACGTTCCCACGATGTAGCTGTGGGGCCGTGGTGGCCTGGTTGGCTATGGCGTCGTTCTCATTACCGGAGGGTAGTGAGTTCAAATCCCGGCTGACCGAAGATCCGTCATGTTCACTAATGACAGCTGAGGCACTTTAAAACCGAATGTGGTCACAATGTCCTCCAAGTGAAAAGAAACTTCTGGGGAGAGCAGGTCAAGTATTGGGGGTCTTCTGCTTGGTCCCTGCTTCAAAATCACGAAGATTCTACCCGGCTGCATCTGTCTAACTGGTAGTGCCCAATTCAGGGCTAGGTACAGGGAAGCATTGCTGGTGCAACAACAATATAGTTGTCAACTAATTGTGACCAGAATGGAACGTGATCTCAGATATTTTAAACCAATAAAAATTAGCTCATATTTTATTCCCGTTTCCGATTTCAGCGTCTTTTTTCCTAATTAAATTTCTAATGTTAAGTAAAATATTTTTATCTGCTATATTTAAATATGAAAAAGAAATCTGAAATTTTTATCTTTTACTTAATAACTTTCTTGTAGGCCAAAAATGCAGCCACATATTTCAAAAATTAAATACATTGTACATAAATATTTAACAAAATTATTTATCACAATTATAAATTCTGAATCTAGGAAGTGTAACATATCCAACATTTTTGTTCTATTTCTTAAATAAATATATCCCTAAAAATACCACACAAAGAAATCCACTATATAGTAAATTATGTATGAAAATATATGCGAAAAATTGAAATTAATTATACAGTAATTAATACTGATTATTTTTTAATTTTTTGAACTATACATTTTATATTTCTTTCCTACGAGAATGCTATGAAACCATTGTTACGTAAAATGGTACTTCTTGTAATTCTATAAGAAATCCCAAAATAGTTTTTAAATTTAAAAAAAAAATGGCTATAAATTACTTGTTTACCCAACAAAATATATTTATTTAAAATCAAACAAATAATTTTGATGAAAATTTCCGACAGTATAAATAGTTCAAAATTAAGTTTTGTTGATTACAGCAATCAATGTTTCAGAAAATTAATTTAATAATAGGAAATTTCTAAAAGTTGATTAAAATTTTTAATTGTTTGAGAGGGAGGAGAAAAATATTTGTATGTAAAGTGTTAGTTAAATGAGCTTTTTTTTATTACTAACACTCTGCATATTATTAAGATAAAAGTTATTACTTTTTCCTTTAACTATATTTTGGTTATAACACTGTGTTACCACTGCTTGTCATGAAACTAGAATTTTTATTGTTTAAGGATTAATTTTATTTAAACAATCATCTCTACATTTTCTCAGCTTTAAAAATCTAAATATAAACAAAGAATATTTTTTTCATACTCTGTGTGTCCGACACTGAAAATGCTACACCAAGAAGGAGTAGCCAGTAAAGTTAGGACCTCCGGCGATACACGAAACAACACGTCTAGGCTCAGAGTTAGTGAGTGTACGATTGCGTCCTGAGGAATGGCTATCCATTCTCTGTCAACCATTTTTAAACTGCGTCTTCTGAAGGAGAATGGCAAGTTCTTCAAATGACGTACAATTATATCTTGAAAATATTCGCTTGGTGAGAGATCTGGAGAGCACGGTGGCCAGGGAAGCAGCTATACAGTTTGCAGGGCATGCTGGCTGATCCGAGTAATGTGCGGTTGGATGTTATTCTGCTTATAATTAACACTGGGCACCCCTTGAAGGTAAGAGAGTATCATCTGCCGCAGCACATCATCCAAGTAACGTTAGGCTATCATAGTGCCTTAAATACGAAATAGAGATGACTTGAAATTGTACGCAATGGCTGCCCAAACCATGATGCAACGTTGTCGCGTTGTGGAGTGCTCACCAATTGCTGGAAAATTGGACCTGTCTCCATGTCAACGTCACACTCGTATGCGGCGACTATCACTGAAGAAACATTTCTATTTAATTTAATCTTGGTGTTAAGATTACACCTATTACAGTTCTTTCCAATTGAGTTAAGTGAGTAGTATTGAAAACAATATTTATCTATATATTTTAGCTCTTTGGATTTGAGCAATATTTTGTTTTTATATTTTGATACTCTCCAAAAGTGAATGAAATGGAGGCTGACGTGGCATTCGTGGACTATTCACCACGCACAGCAAAAAAACTTCTTCAAATACACTAGACTTTGACGATGAGCTTTCACTAACTATATTATTAGCATCTGAATGTGGTGTGAAAATGTTTTTGATTTTCCTATGCCCCGAAAATGACAAAAGAGAAATTCCTAAACGACTCTTTCATTTAAAAACTGAACTAAATCAGATTATCATGAATCCAAACAGTATAACCGAAGTCATATTTACTCGTCATGGGAAAATATTAATTAAAACAAATATCCCAGAAACTGCCACAGAGATTAGTTGTATCCCACGTATTCTTGGAATTCCTGTAACCCCGCAAATTCAAAAAGAGAGCTATACATAAAAATTTCTATTAAAAAACATCACAATAGACTTGGATTTAAACCTGATCACGGAAGAAATGAAAAGAAACGAAGAAATAGTATCAAATATAAGACGTTTCACTAAGAAAAGATCACCCGAGCTTTCTGAAAATACACTTATCACCATTTACGGCTTGAATATACCAAAATATTTTTTCTTCGACTTTGGGATTCTAATCAAAATATTTTTCAGGTCTATCAATCGTTTAAATACACATTAAGAAAGTAAGTTATGTAAGATTTCATAGACCAGGAGAAATTTAACGCGAGAACGGTACACAGAACACTTCTATCGGAAAGTTTACAACTTAAATTACACATGAATTTTATTTCTTTGAATGTCAGAGAACAGCACATTCAAAGTTTAAAATCTTTGTGATTTTTCAGAAAGAAGTAATATATATATATATATATATATATATATATATATATATATATATATATATATATATATATATATATATATATATATATATATATATATATATATATATATATATATATATATATATATATATATATATATACATACATATATATATAATTCATACATAGTTGTAATTTTTTAATAGTTATGTGGAAAATTGAAAATTATCATTCAATTTTCAATTATTAATTTAAAGCGAAAAATTCTCAGAAATAATTGAGGTTGCTCCAATTTACATGTAATATACTTAATGAACATTTATTGTAATATGAGAGAATTTAAAAACTTTTTTACTATTCATTATGAGTGAAAAGCTTTTTTACTTTTAAAATGAAATACCTATGTATAGGAAATACAGTTGTCTTTTAATGAAAATTTTATTTATTAGCTTGCTAAAAAATATTAAAATTTTAAATAATATTAAAATTTTTAATTTATCATCCATGTTTAGAAAAAACAGTTTATTTTTTAAATCGCAAAATGTGTTGTTTTAAAATTTCAATTCAAAAGTTGAATAGGAATAAAATATTAAAACCAGATATATTGTTTGTTTTAGTATAAATTACTTATTAATATTTCTTTGCTTTTCATTCAGAAATTTGAAAATAAGTTTCAGGTAAACATAAATACTATTCTATAATTTACCATTAATGGTTTTTAAATTAAAAAAAATATATACATCTGCTTCTTGTAATGTAGTAGTTTTTTTTAAGTCAATCAATGGTAAAATTTTACTGTACGGTTACCCTTGGCGGAATTTTCAAAAAGCCGCCAAGGGTGACAGTATGGCGAATTTCCGATCGGGAAAATAGGCGGGAGGAAAATGGCTGAAATAGTGATAAATATTTCCTACATTGTTGGTATCTAACAATATGCTCAACTAGTTTTACAAAATTAACAATAAATGCTAATTTATAGATATCAAACATCAATGGTAAAATAATGAAGTTGATATGTTAAATTATCCATAAATATTTTTGATTAAATTTTTTATTAATGAATTTAAATCGGTAAATATTTATGAGAAATTAATGACAAATATGGTTGCCAAAATACTAGTTTGCCGAGTTACCAGTAAAAATGTTCGCCAAATTTGGCACCAAAAAAACGCTCCAAGGGTGACCGTACAGTAAATCTGATCCACAATCAACAAATTATCAAATTATGTAAAAAAACTTTTTCTCCAGTGAAATAAAATTGCTTTATGATCAAAATTCAGTTGGTCTTAAAGACCAGTAAGAGTGCATTAGTTAATATAATACTCACTTTCTTCAATTATAATCAAAATACATTGGGTTCTATGCTTGGCAGCTCTATTGTCGCTGCAGTAACACAGGTCACTTTTTACAAACACTTTTTTGCTTTCAGGTCACTTGATTACAAAAGCAGCGGCAGTTTCCGAGTAAGAGTTAGAAGTTCATTCATTCATTGTCGTGTGCCAGCTAGGCTGGTAACATAGGGTGCGCTGCTCCACTTTTCCAACTGAACCATATTTTGGTGTGGAATCCGACTTTCTCAGTACACACATGCCATAGGGACCCGTTTATAGGGTAGGCAATCATTCACACCTCACTCATACAAGGAAAGAACAAAGACAGGATAGATAGAGAGAGAAAGTACATCCATGCCCGAACCGGGATTCGAACCCAGGACTTCCTTATCCGTAGTCAGACACGCTGGCCACTAGACAAGTTGGTCGGCAAGAGTTAGAAGTCTTAATTATATATTAATCTGTGTGTGAGCTTGCTACATTACAAAAATTATTCGATTTAGTTTTTTTGAAATTTTTTTTATTAGCTACAGCAAATTTGGCACAGGTGCTGTATAATCCATGATTCCAAATTCTGAATTTTTTTGGCGAAGAAGAAATGTTGCCAAGATCGAAGATTATTATTATCGTCGTACGCGATGACGTAAATACTAGGGTTACCAAAATAGAATTTTCTGCATAATTCTTATAGGTCTCCATATGTATGACGTAATAAAAGCGAGGTTGCCAGATACATAAGAAAATCCGCCAAAAAATTGCCAATCTCAGATTTTGGCTTCATAGATTAATCGGCACCTGTGCCATTGATTTATTTGATTACTGAGCTGATTTATTAAGCAAAATGTTAGCTTTTTGAAAACATTAATATTTTTAATTCCTTATGAAATGAAGTTATTTGCCAACAATTCTTACTTAATTATTACTGAAAATGTTTTTAAAAATTAACTCAACATAGGTGAAGCGAATTCCTCTTACGTAGTTAAAAATTCAACCTAAGCTCATTTTGCGCTTTCAATAAATTACGTAAGTAAAAATGAAAGTAAACACTAATATTTATTCAAATTATTTTAAAAAGTTTATTTTTTTTTAAATTTTTCATTTTATTTTAGTAAGGATATCTTCTGAAAAATTATATTTTTAAATGTATTTTTTTTTTTTACAAAAATAATTTAAATGTGTATTTTTTTTTCCAGTGGTGGGCGCTAGAGGGTTGAACTTTTTGTCACAACAAGTCTAGAGACTGCTACTCATTTGTCGTTAACCAGAGGGCATCTGTGAACCAAGTCACGGAGGCGAGAAGCGTTACCCGCGCCATACCACCACAAACCCGTTTATAGGACGGGCCACATTCATACAACACAGAAGAAAGGACAGAGAGTACAGAGAAGGAAAGAAACATCCATGCCCGAACCGGGATTCGAACCCGGGGACCAACAGCTCAGGAGTCAGGAACGCTAACCACTCAGCCAATCGGTCGGCAAATATGTATTATAGTGTTCTGTATTTTTTAGTTGATGTCAAATTCAGACATATAATAATGAACAAAGTTAATACACATACGTGATAGTTTAAAATCAATGAATGATTAAAATATTTTTACCGCAGAATTCATGTAATATCTGAGGAAATAAATTTATAAATAAATAGGGAAACAATGATAAAATTAAACACATAAGTATTATGTTCATGAAAGTATAAAACAGTTGATTATTAAAGAAAGTAGATTGTTAACTTAGTTTCAAAAACTTCTTCAGACGAAAATCGTTATCAACCATAGTAGCTCTAACAGATTGTTGTTACATTGTTTATGATTTCTATATTGATTATTTTGTGACTTTTAGAAAGCATTTGTCTCTACTAACATTATCGTAATACTTTTCACAGTGTTTAAAATCGTCAAAAAGGTGCCATTTTGTATATGTTTTCATGACCTAACGTATTCACATTATTTCAATTTATTTCCTAGATATCTTATGCGTTAAATGTTTCATTGTTATTAATGTTTTCATTCAAAGTAATTATTATACTCAATTCTAAACTAAACTAAATTCAGCAGTACGACTGCCCATATGTGGGATCAGGCATACAATGCATATATCTGTTTAAATGGCATAGGTAGGTGTGGGAAGCATATGTCCCGCTTAAATGGTTAGCCTAAGGCGAAACCCTCAATGTTTAGTTCCCAATCATGCTTGGTACTCACTTTTATTGATGCACTGAAGGGATGAAAAGTAGCAGAGTCGACTTGTGTATTGGAACCGTGCTATTGGCTTCTCAATAATGTTCTAACAAATGAAAATATTTACATTATATTATTTTAAAGGAATATTTCATTTAATTTTTTATATTATATTTATATATTATAAAAAATTAAATGAAATTTTAAAAAATTTTAAATTTTGTTATTTTAAAACTCCGATATATGGTAAAAATGTGGAGGGCGTACGGAGTTAAATTATGTGGCATACAGATAAAACAATCCTTGATGAGTAATCACTCTCAAGGGACAGGTAACTCTTTAATCAGTTTAGCATTAATGTATATAAGTACATTACGCAGTCAGAATATTTGATGTCATGATATTTTTATTTTGATTAATTATACCCATAAAATAAGAATTTCCAAACTATTCATGAGGCTGGAAGTAGTATCCAATTTTTTTATTTTTGCAGCAATATTTTCATAAATACTGTTGATGTTGCTAACCTCCGTGTCCAGACTCTGCTAGACGAAATCTACGAGTTTATTCACCCTAAAAAAATCAAAGACCAATGTAGGTAAATTGTCATAAATACTATTTTATATAAAGGTTATACGGCTTGATGAATCTTATTCTTTAGAATATATTGTTTGTCGTTATTTTTTTTACACAATTATATTATTAAGAGATTCTTATTTAGTTTACCATCGATTGAGCCACCTGTTAAATCAGGTGAATAATTTTCTTACTAAATTCTAAATACAATGTCCATGTTTTTTTTTGAGAAGGCAACGCTTTTTTTATTTGTAAATGAATATTATCAGTAGAATGGGCATAATTTTCACAGAACTGTAGTTTTCAGTACTTCCATGCTTATAAGCAAAATTTATATTACATATAAGCTTACATTTTCTCTTTATTTCGCCAAATAGATTTATTGGAATTAGAAGTTGAATTCCTTATATGTTTTCATATTCGTTAAATGCTGAATATTTTCCTGCGACCATTCAGCTTTTCATTGTTTGTAATTTTGTTGATAAATAATGTCTATATCTATATCTATATCTATCTATCTATATATATATATATATGTGTTACGATTTTTACGCAATAAATTTTATAAATAAATAATAGCTAATTATTTTATTTAAAATTTATTAGCTTGTAGGCTTAATAATTAGTAAATTTAATTTCGTTAACCATAATTATTTCATTAGAGAAAGTTTAACTGTTATTAACAACAAAGCATTTATTTATAAGAGACATGTATTTAGTAACAAAAATATAATGAAATCTTTTATAATCTGCTCTCTAGAGACATTTTTGTTTGTGTGGAGTTATAGCATGCGTATAATTATATTTATTTTTCTATTTTCAGTTTTAAAAAGAACTGATTGATTTCTTTTCAATAATTTCGCTTCATTCCAATTCATTAAATACTGTGGACTGTGTTTCACATAATTTAATGGTATTAGAAGAAATTTTTTCAAAAATTTTGATTATTAAATAGAAGCTTTTATATGCATTTTATAAATATTCTTCCATTAGTGAGTATTTTTTAAATTTTTTTTGTCTTTTTAAAGTATTCATTACACAGTAATTTTTTATTGCCTAATAACTGCGAAATTTAGCTAAACCCAACTGTTGCAATTCAGAACAATTTCAGAGTTCATTAGTTTGGAAAAACTCTCTTAGTTTTTTAAAATAAATAAACAGCGATAATGTGATTTCATTTTTATATTAATATGATTTTAGCAGGTTAAAATGCTTTTCTCAGGAGCACGTGTATTTATTTATAATTTGGTTTTTAAAGAATACAACTTCTCACATAAAAATGTGATTAAATTACTTTCAGCATTCGTTTCCAAGCTGTTTCATTTATTCATTTTTTAATTTCTGTATTCTGATATAAATTTTCATATTAAATTTATCTAATTTTTTAGTCAGATAAGCTAGATTCGATTTCTGTAACTTTTTAATTTTGTTAACATTAGATATCTATAATTATAGTAATACTTAAGCTTTAAATTTTTAAAAACTTGTTATTCTCTTTTTTTTTTGTAAAAAACTGCATAAAAGTTCTATTAATAGTTTTAATTTTTAAGTAGAAACACACATATCCACTTAACAACTTCTGGGTGATATTTAAGAGTGACCAAAATGAAAAAAATCTTTATTTTGAAAACATTTAGAGATTTGAAAATGCGGTGGATAATTTTAAAACTTTAAAATAATAAAATAAAAGATTGAAAAATTTTTAAAATATGAAAAACTTATAGAATTACTGTAATATACAATGACTTTAACTTCAAATAATTTTTAGTATTTTTCTATTATCGGGAGAAAACTTTTTGCTTAAAATCACTAAAAGATCCGTAAAAAACTACTGTTTCATTTTATCGTTCTTGCAAAGTCAATTTCAGTGAAAATTTAATCATGAAAAATAAATAAATAAATAAAAATTAGAAGAATCTTGGCTTGTTTATTTTTATGTTATCCACAAACATGATTTCATATCAAACCAGATATTGATTGTCAAACGAAAACTTTTGAAAGGTAATTGAAAGGGATGTAACAACGAAAAGAATTTTCAAAAGACGCGACACCTTATTGTTTAGATTTCCATTTATTTTAATTTAAGTAATGAAAAAAAAAAAGAAAAAAAGAAAGAAAGAAACTTACTCCGCAAATGTCCTTGAGCATTTTATCAGCAGATATCATTTTATCAGCTGTTTTATTCTTTCATATTAATATTAGTATGGTGATGTGAGACCGAAATTCACTTCTATATTATTTCTTACTCATCAAATTTTCATTAAAAATCACAAATTTTCTCTATGTTTATCATTTTTTGTGTTCTTATTAATTTTAATTGTATTGCTTAATTATTACCTTGGTTCGAATTTTACTGACAATCATTGGGGATTTAATGATTATTAAATCTGGTTCAGATAATAAAAAAATATTTTTTAATAAATTCATTTAATTTAAGAATATTTTAAAATTAAATGATTTTCTTATTTAAAATTACTATTATAAATATGTTTTAAGTAAAATTAATAATTTTAAATTAATAACTTTAAAATATTTAAAAATAATAAAGAAATCTTTTAAAATGAAGAATTTAAAAGTTTACTTAATTTAAAATGTTTTACTATTTTAAAGCCTTGGATTAGAATGTACTTATGAATTGTGCTAAATAAATGCGATATCTTCTCGTATTGGTAACTTCTTTTATAATTCTCATTTGTTTTATTCCGTAAATTATTATGTTTTTGCTACGATAAAAGAATAACTTATTCAAATTTAAATTTAAAGATGGTATATTTTACTAACGTTAACAATTTTTCTTTAATAGTTCCTTCTAGAGTTAAAATATGTAAGTTTTATCATTTATTAGTTTTTTTCTTCTAATATGATAACAAAAATATGGCTTAGTAAAAATAAAATATATTAGTGTTGTAGTTAGCTTATATATTATTATAGGCAATTTCTTTTTTTCTCCAAGTGTTTCCATTTTTAATAGAGACAATGCATAAAGAAAAGTACTGTTAACACTAAACAAGGTACTTATGTAATAAATTAAGTAATTAATACATATTTAAATTTTTGAACATTTTATATAGTTTTTTCCTTAATTTTTTTCACTTTGAAGATTTTTTTCCGTAAATTTTTGAATTACTGCAGACCATATTTTTAAAGGTTTCATTTGGTTATCTAATTCATCGGTGAAAATCTACATCCCTAACTCGATGAAAAAGTTATTAATTCTTAACTGTCGAAAGAAATTTATCGTTTGAATTTACAACGAAAAATTCCTTTCCCTTACAGACAATTATTTAGGGAAATATTTCTAATATAGATTGTGCATAGAGACGTGTGCACTTGTGATTGTGCACTTTGGATCTTGCAAAATTCCCTTCTAAAGAAAAAATCTCCTTTTATAATTCTGAATAATAGAATTATGACATAATTAGTTAATTAAATATTCTACGACTAAATAGTGAAAATTTTTTAAATAACTTTCATCTGCATAAGGAGTTTGCATAACATATTGATATTACTTAACAATATAATTTAAACTGCTTCACAAAATTTTGAAGGGCAATATTCAAATACAAGAAATCTACACCATATTTTGCCTAATCTTAAATAACAAGCAACATTCATACATCGCAAGGGAATAAACTGGCGAAACTTTCTATCATTCATTCGAATGCATGTAAATATAAAGAGCAGAGACTCTATTTTTAGTTCAAATCATCTAATCAGCTCAATCTATCATCTAATCAGTTAAAATCATCTATTCTTCGTAATAGTTTATTGTTAACAGTGGAATTTCAATTGCAATTTCAGAGCAGTTTGAAAGCTATTTTGACTCAACTGACTTAACTTTTTACATTTAATTTTTTATTTCATATTTTTTACATATTTTATGGTTTTTTATAAGTATTACATATTTTATTATAGAAATATGTATATTTCCCTTAATTTAAAAGTAAAATAATATATTTAATGTTAAATATTTCCAAATACTAATGTTTTCACACAGCATTTTGCAATCTAAATATTCGTAATGAACTGAAGCACTTAATTTCCAAATTAAAGCAAATAAATTTAATAGCTGTGTATTGACATTTCAAATATTACATATTAGAAAAGGGCATATTTTCATGGTACAATTTAAGATTTTAATGAAAATTTTATATTATGTGATTATTTATTTTAATTTATTAAAAGAACTCAGTAAATATTTATCGCGTATGATTTTCCAAATAATTTAGCCTCAAAAATAGAGAATTATTTAATTCAGAATAAATTTTAGAAGTTTAAGAAAAACTTAAGCTTCTAAACTAATATTTTTCTTTCAAGAATTCACTGTTTGATGAATAAACCGGAACTTGCTTCATCTAAAGTTTGAAAAAAATGAATATTGCAACATGTTTCAATTATTGTAAATTAATTCTTGGAAACAGAGGTTTTATAGGTAAATGACATGCGCTGTACCATTTTGTATATCTACACTTACGCAGTGGACGTGATAGTTAACAAACGAAGTGAAGAATGGCTAACAATTTAAAGTTATCTTTTATAGGCTGTAAGTATTATTATACCTTTATTGATAAAAACATTGTTTAACTCCTATTTTAATATAGAACCGATTCTTTTATTAACACCTCACTAAGAGAATCCCATTGTAAAAGATTTATATTATTATCAATAAAATAAAAATAAATTAATATTTATAATGATTGTATTGGATTTTACATTTTTTAAAATTCAGATGATAATAGTAAATGATTAATATAATTAAAACTAATTAGCAATTATATTTAAATGTAATATAAATACTGAATTAACATAATGGGAATTAGCCAAAAAGTAGAATTATCACTTTCTTTTAATTTCAAGTAATAATTTTTAATGTGTGTCTGTTTTTAATAACACAGATAAAATAATATAAATCATTTTTTAAAATAGACCAGAGATGCTATAGTTTCGTGAAAATATTTCGCTAAATTATTTTTTGCGTAGCAACTTTTAAAAAATTGCCATAATTTGCTTAATTTAGATGCTATTATCATACCGTTTTGCAGAAAACCATATTTGTGTGGCTTGATATGTAATTAAAGATTGTAAATGATTTGTAAAATAGTGAATTTTGGATGCACTGTAACAGTGATTTTAACTTCAAAAATGAAATTAAAAAAATAAATAAATAAATAACGTTATGTAAGATAGAAAAGAGCCGAACTATTAAGTTACTTTTATATTTTAGTTTTATTAATACATAGAGATATTTATTTTATAAGCCAAATTTATTTGGACATTATAACAATTTAGAGATAACAAATGCAATAAAACATGTCCCTTTAATTAACAAAACTTATATTTAGTATTGTTTTCAACTGACTCCGTCATTTGAAACTTTAATGAAACGATTTTAGAGCATATATTATATTGTTTCATTTTACATTTCCTTTTTCTAACTGAAAATAGACTGTAAATATATTATTTTTGTATGATATTTATCAATGAAGGAAAGAAGATAAGAGTATTTCTTATTTTATATAATATTTACGGAATTAAACCAGCTTGGAATGATTCCTCCCAATCACTTGTGGTACTTTGGAAGAAGCCATGGTGAGTCTTTTCGACTTTCGCCTAGAAAACATTAAATGGTTTTCTTACTATTCATGGGAGGCCATGTCAGAACTCTCACATTTCTGCAGAGACAGAAGATCTTCCCTGAGTGCCATTGGTGTGGAGCTGACAGGTGACACTAGCCCATATTTTAGTTTGCTTGAAATTTAAAAAGGACATGATCCTTCTGCATACTCTTTTGTATTTTTAACTTTTTAGATTTATAGAGATTTTCTAGCTTTACTGGACAATCTGTGATGATTAGTCAAACAACATTTTATATGTTTTTATGAGTATCACTCTAAGCAGGGTCGTGAAAAAATAACTAGTTATAGATCATAAATATGTAATATATAAATATATATATACATGTGCCTATATATGCAAACACACAACAGGGATTCTCGGTATGACTTCATTTGGATAATCCATCTGTCCAAATTAAGCATTATTTTTTATGGGTCATATTTATTGTCATAGATGATGATTTAGTTTCACCTTTAGTTTTTCGTAGTTCATTCAAACTAAGTACACTATAAGCCTTCACCAAAATGGAATGGGACGGTCAGATAATAGACATTACTTTAAGACGTTTCAAAGAATTTTAGAAAAAAGTGTGAGAAAGAGTTCTAATAAAAAATAATTCCAAAATAATGAAATTAGAATCACTACTAGTGGATGTTACCTCTAAGAAGACTGAAACTCTTCCAGAGGGAATAAGTGATTCTTTTCCAGAATGGGTCATCTCAAAATAATTTTAATTATGTTTATAAACGAAAATCACCTTATTGTAACCGAATGATTCAATGGAAAATTAATTTATTCCCATTAAAGTGTACTTTTTGTGTTGTAAAGCAGAGAAATTTTATAAAAAATGAAATGCAATGGGAATAAAAAATCGAATATAAAGAGAATTTATTCCCGTTTAAAAAGGGATTTTTTATATTGCAGAGATGAGAAAATGTACAAAAAAAAAAATAAATAAATAAAAACAATCATACTTATTTTTCTTAAACAAAAGCAAAAAAAAAAACATTTTTTTTTTAAAAAAAAAGTAACTATTTTTGAAAAAAATTAAATGTTACTAAAGCTGCATTTGCCGAAAAACACAAAATTCTTCAGCTAACAATAAATGACATTTTTTAAAAATCAAAATTGAATGTTAGTGATTCTGATTCTAAATATTAAAGAAGGTGAATAAGTAAAATAAAATTTTTTGGCCTAGAAAATACAAGAAAGTTTTTCTTAAATGATTTTTTTCATAAAATTTATCAAAATATCTTAACTAAAGTCTTATTTATATCTACTCAAAGTTTTACTTTTTACAACTATAATAGTGCAGAGGTTTAAAGATTAAAGCTCTTTTTTACCTGATGATTTCGATAGACTGATTTGTATTTGTATCAAATAATCAAGACTTTGTATCTGATTAAAACTAAAATTTTATCACTCATTGCAGATTTCCTACTATACCTGTCATTTGCTGTAATTACAGTAGAATCGAATTTTATTTTGAGAAAAATCTCTGAGCGCTACTTCAGTACCACAACCAGCAATACTCATGCTCTTTCATGCAATTGTTCGAATGGATCAATAATTGAAGAAAATATTGACAAGTAAGAGGTGGTTAAATTTTTTTAGGAAAATAATTCATAAAATATGGCTATTAATTTTTTTATCTACACTTAAAAGCATTTTGTTTTGCTATAATTTAAAATTAGTAAAGTTTTTATTACGTTCTTATTACGTTATTTAAGTAATTATATGCATTTTCCTCTCTCTCTCTCTTCATTAATTGAATATATATATATATATATATATATATATATATATATATATATATATATATATATATAATATATAAAATTCTCGTGTCATAGTTTTCGTTGCCATATTCCTCCGAAACGGCTTGACCGATTTTGATAAAATTTTTTGTGCTTATCCGGTATCTATGAGAATCGGCCAACATCTATTTTTCATCCCCCTAAATGTTAGGGGTAGTACAACCCTAAATTTTTTTTTATTTTTTTTGGTTAGTTCTGTAAGTTCCTAATAGATGGCGGTTTAGCATCTAAGTTGCACAGGTATTCGGCAGATGGCGACGTGTTTATTTTTCTAGATTATACCATCTTCGAGAAAATTATCGTGCGCGCGCAAGCGCGTGGTTAAATATAGAATTTACATATATTTTCATGATGTATAATGATACTATAACAATTTTTCGTGAATCATTTTCATAATTATACTTTGTATTGTGTTATTATTGTGCAGTATTCAGTTTGAATATTTTTAATATTATAAATAGTAAAATAAAATTTTATTTATTACTGTTTTTCTCTACTAATTTTCATACCACCTCGAAAATATGTAAGTATTTCTTGATAGCCTTTTATTATTTTTTATTTTTATTTTATAATTTGATAATTATTAATTTATTCAGTAGAACATTTTGATCTAATTTATTTATTCAAATGATAAATTCTTTTAATTTTTTTTATTTCAGTATAATGCCGCGGAAAAAATTTTTAGTTTTAATATAATTTAAAATAATAATAGTTCGATGTCAATGTAATCTACCTCATTTATAACAATTTATTTTTAGATGTCTTTAATTTATATCGTATATTTTATAAGTAAGTCACTGATTACAAACTATAATTTAATATAAGATGAATAAAATGTAAATTCAGAAAGTATATGTTGATTTGTGCTTAATTTCAAAATTTCGATACTTTACCTATTACTATTAAATTTTGGTGAAACGTTTTATTTTTAATCTCCTATGAATGAACCTATTCTAAATTTTTTTAGAAAATATTAATTTGATTGAACCCAAGAATTAGTAAAAAATTGATTCAATGTATTTTAAAAACTCAGCCACTGCATCGCGTGGCTGGGTCAGCTTGTATGTATATATATATATATATATATATATATATATATATATATATATATATATATATATATATATATATCAGGTTGGGGAAAAGAAATTCATTCTTTATATGTGAACTTCAAGAATTTCTGTAACTTGTTTTGGATTCGCTTTGCAATAAAGGCTTAAAACTGTTTTTCGTCAATCTTCAGTTCTTAGGCAATGGTTTACGGCTGCTAACATGCCTGTCAACTTAGATCATTTCTGGGATTTTACTAACAATTTTGACGACGTTGCACTTGTGAGAGGTGCATCTTTAACATCAAAAATACTTAGACAGAATGGGCGAAGCTAAAATCACATGCAACTTGCTGTTACAGTATCGAGACTGGAAACAATTTTCTGACAATTTCTGCTACCTGGCTTGTATTTTCGCTTTTATCCGAGAAAAACTATAAAGTGTACCTAATTTTTCTCTTTCTTAAGTTAAATTTTAACACCTTGTAACTCACAACGGAATAGTTCAAACAAGAAAAAGTAAACTAATTATTTTAGTGTGAAATATCACCTTTCCAACGAGCATAAATTTGAAATTACTTGATCTATACTTTAAATGATATCGACCATTACAGTCATCAACCGAGAAATAATGGATTTTTTCCCCAATCTAATATATATATATATATATATATATATATATATATATATATATATATATATATATATATATATATATATATATATATATATATTCCTATAAATAGACATGCAAAAACTAGAACAGCACTTTCTTAGTTTCTTTCTTCAATAATGGGTTTGAGTGAACCTAATGTTTTTTACTCCAAAGAATGACATACCACGAAGTTTCAATGAATTGTGTTTTTTTTAAGTTTTGTATTTTCTGGCTAAAGATACAATAATGCATTTTAAAAGTACAACATAATATAATTTTAAGGCTGTTGTTTATTTGTCTAAATCTCATTCATGTATTCATTTTGTAATACACTGCTGAACAATTTCTAAGGACGGATAACACTATCATCCATAGCAACTACAAAATGAAAGTAAGCAAAATGTGGAAAATTAGAATAAGTGCGGGATATAGTAATAAGAAGTATGCGTATGCAATTTTTTTCACTTCTGTTCATCACGTGATACCGTTCATAAGGGCTTTAAAGGTTTTGACGCGTTTGGACAGTTGTTGTTTCAAGTCAAAGTTTTACAGGAAAGATTTAATAGACGAACTTGAAATTTTTGGCATGTCTTCCCGACATCACTTAGATGATTTTATGTGTGGCCGAATTATTAGAAAGATCGAAGAAGGGTGAAAAATAACAGATGTTGCCAGGGAGTTCGGCATCGCTCACAGCGTTGTTTCACGGCTGTGGAAGTCATTTAAAACTAATGGAATGTGTAGTAGGCGGCACGGGGGAGGTCGTGTTAGAAGTACGACGACTGCAGAAGACAGATATATCGTTTTATCAGCAAAAAGGAACAGGTGCACCACAGCTCAGCAGGTGGTGAATCAGTTTCTTGCTGCCTCAGGAAAGCAGATCTCTAGAAAAACTGTTGTACATTTGAGATGAGAAGGACTATACGCCCGCAGACCTGTTGTGTGTGCCCCATTGACCAGACAGCACCCTACTGCTCGTTTGCAATGGAGTCATGAGCATCGCAATTGGACTGAACAGGACTGGGCATGCGTACTATTCTCAGATGAGAGTAGTTTCAGTCTGTCATCGGAGTGTAGACGCCAACTGATCTGGCGCGAGAGTGGTACTGCTTATCGTACAGAAAATATCCAGAAAAGGGATGATATCCGACATGCAATGTCATGGTGTGGGCCGGCATCATGATCAATGGCCGCACGCCCCTACATGTGGTTGCGAATGGGAATATTACGGGCAAACGATACATTAATGAAGTTCTACTTCCTCATGTTCGTCTTTTCCGTGGTGCTGTCGGTGATAAATTTGTTTTTATGGACGACAACGCAACATGTCATCGAACACTCGCTGTTCAGGATTGTCTAGACAGCGAGGGTATTCAATGCCTCGTATGGCCATTACGTTCTCCAGATCTAAACTTCATTGAAAATGTGTGGGATGCTTTGGGGAGGCAAGTTGCTTGTCGAAACTATCCTCCGACAAACAAGAACACCCTCATCCGTGTACTCCCAGAGGAATGGTATATATTGCCCCAACAGCTGCTGGATAATGTTGCGCAAAGTATGATACGACGTGTGGAATGTTGTATCACACTCCACGGTGGACATATCCCGTACTGATACCTTTCTTCAAGGTGCCTGCTGACTTTTAGATGCATTGTTCCATTTTTCCGTATGCAGCATCAAATGAGCATTTTTTTCTTTCAGATGTTTAACAGCTTTTGTACTTTCCAGAACAATAAATATTCTTTATTCTAATGTGTTGTATGATGTGAACAGTGTGGCAACTATATTTTATTCTACTAGGCCTCATGTCTCGCTTAATGTTATGCTACATTGCAATTTGTGATCCGTTCTTAGCAATTGTTCAGCAGGGTATTAATTACTGTTAAGGAATTGAGAATAGTTAAAAAAAGTAACAAAATTAATGTATCAAAACTTTGTCTTAAATGAAATTGCCTCTTTAAGGAAAACACATTTATAAGGCTTTAAGAAATATCTTATTAACGTTAAAGTCTTGTCAATGTTTTTAAGAAGTCCTTTAAACCAAGATGACTTTTTCTTTAAAGCATTTTATGTAATATTTAAATAAGTTTAAAATTCTTGTTGGATTAAATGTGTGTGTAAACTTTTTCCCAAAGAAGCTATTTTAATCTTTTTTCCAAAATTAAGAATTAATTTTTGGACTTTCATTTTGAATGATACACCTTTTAATAAATAATCCATCAATTCGGACTAATTTATTTCCTCCCATTGGTCACTAAGATATTTGAACAACCTGTCTATTATTATTAGAAGAATAAGGCATATCAATAGGATAGGTCTTATTCTTATCCTGGTTAAAATACATATAGAGCAAGGTTTTGATTGTTCAAATCTATTTATTTATATTATGATCAAAATTCATGAGATGAAAATCGTTGAGAGTTATTATCAAAAGACTAATTGTATTTTCTGAATTCTCTCCAAACAGTGTGACTGCTGACGAGATTTTATCTGGAGATTTAAAATGTGATGCAAATGTTAATGCATGCAAATTATTAAGCGTCTGCACAAACTGTAAGTTTTATTTTGAATCTTGTCAGCCTTCAAAAGAAGAAAAAAGCATGACTGTGTTAAAGGTAATAGATTTTACAATAATATTGCAATCATAATGACGACAATCTGAGTAACTGACTTTAATCTTAACTATTTTTAATATATTAAATAATTATATTTTTTAAGAATATTAATTGGAAATTTATAGGGTATGTATGCCTAATTATTGTGCCATATTTTTAGTTATAATTTCTAATAAGAATATATTTCAAAGATTTGCAACATAAATAAAAATTGTATGGCAATTGGTGAAAAAATTGTCAATAATATTAAGATTTAAATGTGCTGAAGCTAAATAAAGCGATTGTACAGCAAGAAGGAGGACAAATTGGTTTACATGGATAGTTTCGATACAAATTTGGATCAAAATTTATCGCGTCCTTTTAATTCAAAGAGTGAAGAAATAGATTTTCAATGATTTCGTATGATGTACAGTTTTCTGTAATTATTTTTGTCAGAAAATTTCTAGTTTATCTTATTTGCAAGTTATTTAGTAAGTAAGCGTAGTAAGAGAACGTAAGCATATTTTTATAACATTTCTTATCTATAATTAATTTTTCAGCTCCTATTATATGGTTCGTTATAAAACAAAAGCGAATATATTAAAATTATCCAAAAAATTACTTATTTGCAATTTCTTCCAGAAAGAATAATTTTTATTTAACAGGAACAAAAATTATGTGTATTCTATTCTCTCGTTTCCTTTATTTTTTAGATACATACATGTTAAAAGATGGATTTTTTAACGAATCTGTACTTGAAGGTAAGTTTTCACTTCATTTTTATTTTCAATGATTATTTTTGTAATATTTTCTAAGTACGACAATAAAGCACTCATGAATTTCTTTCTAATTTAATAGTAATATTGACTATAACTTAATTGTGTATGTAAAATCTATGTCAATGTCTAATAACAATGAATATGTTATATACACTAATAATAGTAGTAGTCACAATATTTTTATATTATA
This sequence comes from Latrodectus hesperus, assembly GCA_037975125.1. Taxonomy (NCBI): domain Eukaryota; kingdom Metazoa; phylum Arthropoda; class Arachnida; order Araneae; family Theridiidae; genus Latrodectus; species Latrodectus hesperus. The sequence continues at coordinate 75,852,883 of CM075860.1, forward strand.
TATTTTAAGTATGTAAAGACACATAACGTTATCTAATAACAATATATACATTATAAGAAGAAATAATTAAAAATATTTGTATAAATTTAAAATAGATCTGTAAATTAAATTTTAAAATGAAAAATTTTAATTTTCTATTTCAACGGGAAAAATTTTTTTATCAAAGATTAATTTATAATTAATCACATTTCATAATTTTTTAGAACTTTGAGTACATTTGTCATGATGATAATTTATTAAATAAACTTGTATTCCACAGAAAGATATCTTACAATCCAAGAAGCGAAATTAGATGTCAAGAAAATAAACGGATAAGCTAAAAAATTTCTTGTGCAATTTTAAGCATTACTCACAACTTCGATTTATATTGTAACTTTAATTTTATTTTAAAATTTTCTTTCATGACCTTAAATTTAATTTTTACAGTCAGTATTTATTTTCTGAACTTATTGTCAAATCAATAGTATATTTAAATTTATGAAAATAACATTGAATATTTTAATAAACGATAAAATTTCGTTTTCATTTATTTAACCTTTTCATATAGACTTTAATCTTTGATATAATAAATTTTAAATATAAAATTTCATGTTAAAATAGAAACTTCTTTTCCGCAGTACTTTTTTTTAAGAAAAGAAATCAGCTATAAAATTTGAATTGTTACAGTTTATATTTTAAATTTTTTATTTTTAAAATATATTTAATAAAAAAATTTCCCGAAAAATTTATTATTTAATAAATAATATCTTAATTATTTAATAAATAATATCAAGATTTTAATTAACATCTCTTATACTTGTAAGTTATCATTCTTAAATTATTTTTTACATTAAAATAATGAATTATATTTAAGAAAATCTCAAATAGAAAGTTTTTGTGTCATGTAATAAATTTTAAAGTGTATAACTCTCTATGTGTTTTAAATATATACATGATGTTTTAATAGGGAATGATGGGATCAAATATCGCTTCAAAAGAACTTTGAGAAATTGCCCGTATCCCTCAAATTTGAAAACGGCAGACCTGTTTTGTAAATTGACACCTCGGAAAGTGTAAGTAACTTTTTTATACATATCTCATATTATAAATAATATACAAAATAATATTATTATAAATAATATATCATTATTATTTATACATATCTCATATTATAAATAATATACCAAAATCTTACATACATATTTTTAATTATGAAAAAAAGTTAGAAATTTATCGATACGCCTGTTTATGTTAAAATAAACAACATTATACCGATTGCAAAAGTAATATACATGTATATACTTTTGTATATTACTATAAATTGTGTAAATACAGCTATGAATGTTTTTATATTGATTATGAAGGGAACAATCCTTCCACAATTGATCTTTCTTACTACTTCTAATTCGATTGATTTCTTCTCAATATGTGCTTTTCAAATGCTACTGTAAATGATTGCTGAATGATTACTTATCTACGTAAATTTCTGAAGTTGTATTATTACAAGGAGAAAATTTGTGCAACGGAACGTTTTAGTTTTGCTTTACTTTTTTTGGGGCAACTATGCAAATGAATGGTAATTAATATGAGGTGAGTCTCATGTAGATGATGCGATAAACAAACAGAAATGACGTATCTTCCTTCAATGGTCTTGCCATAAACGTATATAATAATAAATGAAAGAAATGAATTGGTTATTAAGTTTAAAGAGTTATGTTTGTTCCTTAAGATTTGTGAGGACTATTATCTGTTGCAATACAAAGATCTTCAAATGGTTTCGGATGGTGCCATTCTAGAAAACTGATAAAAAGAGCTGGAAAGGAACCAAAGTATCTTCTTTATGTAAATGCGTTTATACTTTTTTTAATCTTTTTATAATGGCTGAGGATAACTTCATGCAGAATTTCATTAATTATTGCTTTGCAGGTTAAATTGAAAATATTATTTTATGTCTCATTAAATTGAATTTATAGTTTTGTCAAAATTAGCATTATTATGTATGGGGAAGATTTTTTCACAATTAGAATAATGTTCTTATAATATTAACATTTTATTCAAAGAGAGTAAGCTTAACTTTTATCTGAATGTATTAAATAATATATATATGTATGTACGCATATGTATGTATGATATATATAATTAAATTTTCACTACGAATAGACTTGATTCTTTTCCCCAATCAACGATAGATTAGTATTAAAAAAATGAAAAGACGCTGGATTAATAAAATATTATATGATATTTTTTAAATAAATTTTCTAATAAATATTAAAATGCATTCAATTGATGATTATATTATTTCAATAATATATAATCTTATGATTAATAAATTGAATGATATATAGTAATTAAAACTATAATTGAAGTAAATATACAATTTTAATATTATATTACATATATTTCATTTGTAAAATGATACTTAAATTTCTGTTTTTACATATAATTTTTATTTGATTCAAAATATAATGTCACAATAGGGAAAAAATAAAAAGATGAAGCATCTATATCGTCAGATAAATATATTTAAGGAACCATTGGGATTATCAAATTTAGAAGAGAAAAAGAAATTTATAGACAAATGTAGATACGAAAGCAAAACAGTAGATACGAAAACAAAACAGGAATGGAGGTAACAGAAATTGAAAAATGTTTACTCATCAAAATCAAATTCGTTTTCTTATTCGTCATAGCCACACAAATTAAAACAAACATCAAAATACTTAATATAAGTACTATTATAGAGTAATAAAAGTGGCTAAAAACCATTTTTGGAAAAATTAATCTTGTCATACAAAAATTTTGAGAATAATTAATTTCGAAATGCAAAATATGTAACTATTATATATACAAAATATAAAATCTGTTCTATTGAGATAATTGTATCATTTTTAAAATAATATATATAAATATAAAATTCTTTTTTAACAACCAGAAACAGAATAAGCTAATTACATGTAATGCAGCTTTTATTTTCGCCAAATTTTTTTGTTAAATCACTTATATCTGTAAAATTATTATAGAAATTTTGAAATAAGGACAATTTCAAATATATATATATATACAAGCTGACCCAGCCACGCGTTGCAGTGGCTGAGTTTTTATAATACATTGAATCAATTTTTTACTAATTCTTGGGTACAATCAAATTAATATTTTCTAAAAAAATTTAAAATAGGTTCATTCATATGAGATTAAAAATAAAACGTTTCGCAAAAATTTAAAAGTAATAGGTAAAGTATCGAAATTTTGAAATTAAGCACAAATCAACATATACTTTCTGAATTTACATTTTATTCATCTTATATTAAATTATAGTTAGTAATCAGTGACTTACTTATAAAATATACTATATAAATTAAAAACATCTAAAAATAAATTGTTATAAATGAGGTAGATAACATTGACATCGAACTATTATTTTATCAATTTTTAATTATTAAAACTAAAAAATTTTTCCGCGGTATTATACTGAAATAAAAAAAATTAAAAAGAATTTATCATTTGAATAAATAAATTAGATCAAAATGTTCTACTGAATAAATTAATAATTATCAAATTATAAAATAAAAATAAAAAAAATAAAAGGCTGTCAAGAAATACTTGACATGTTTTGGAGGTGGTATGAAAATTAGTAGAGAAAAACAGCAATAAATAAAATTTTATTTTACTATTTATAATATTAAAAATATTCAAACTGAACACGCACAATAATAACACAATACAAAGTATAATTATGAAAGTGATTCACAAAAAATTGTTATAGTATGATTATACATCATGAAAATATATGTATCATGAAAATATATGAAAATATATGTACATCATGAAAATATAATAATAAAAATATATGTAAATTCTATATTTAACCACGCGATTGCGCGCGCACGTTAATTTTCTCGAAGATGTATAATCTAGAAAAATAAACACGTCGCCATCTGCCGAATACCTGTGCAACTTAGATGCTAAACCGCCATCTATTAGGAACTTACAGAACTAAACAATAAATAAATATTAATGTCGTATAATAAATATTGAAAATAATAATTAAGAGATAAAAACTATTCTATCTTTTAAGTTGGACTATATTATAAATGGTTACAAAATTTTATCAAAATCCGTTCAGTAGTTTCGGAGTTTATCGGGAACATACATCGTGACACGAAATTTTTACAACATATATATATATATATATCATTTTGATTAATTACATAAAACTTCCTTAAATTCTCTTACATTTTTTATTAATATGAACCATTAAATCTAAACATTATTTTCATATTTTTATAATTTATTACAAAAAAAGATAAATGTTTTTAAGTTTTTGAAGAAAAAAATTTTTTTTCAGGACATGCTTACAGTCTTGCATCCTGGGCCATACACTGAAATCTGGCAGAAAGTTGACCTATCGTTGCAAAAAAAGCGAAAATAAATGGGAGCCACATAATTTTAAGGAATGCAAACGTAAGTGCCTTTTTATATACATACTTATGAATTGAAGAATAAATGAATTTGTTATTATATGTAAAACAGTGTTAGTTTTTGAAAATATGTGCATAAAATAAAGAATTATTAAAAGTTAGCTATGAAAATATAAATAATATAAATTCATTTTAATTCCAAAGAAATATATATCTGATATATTTATAAGACATTTTAATATCGAGAAAAACTGTGATTCGTAAGGCCTCTGCAATTGATCAAATAGGATTTTATTTATATACAGTATAGGATCCATTATCCGGCAACCTCGGGACTGAGCATATTCCGGTTACTGGAATTTTCTGTTTATTTGGATCGCTGCCTAAAATCGCAATAACCATTTGCAGAAAAATCGCTACACTCCTTCTCCATCCATGAAATAGTTTGTGGGAGGAAAAATAATAACTATTTCGTTAATATTTTTAATGAAAAATACACACACACACTTATATAATAAAATAACCTAAAATTTGCAAAGTAAGATTATTTTTTGCTTATTGATGCAAACATATTGCTCTGTTTCTCTGAATGTAGTACGGGATACTAGGAAGTGCGGTAGATAACAATGAGACAAAGCTTCGTCACATGGTTTTCAAAATTCTTGGAATGTTGTATACATATATATATATATAATCAGAAAAGCATATAAAATGTGGATATACCCGGTGCATCGAGTTATCCAAATGGTGCGAGGTGCCATACAAGAGATGATATAAGCGACAAATTAAAGCAAGATATGAAAAAGGAATTAGTTGTATGATCCTGGAAGAGCAAACTATTAGTTTTTATGCTCTTTCGGTTAGATTAATCTTCTACAACTTGCTTTATTCTCTCAAAGGGAAGATTTAGTATTGCGAATGCATAATACCGGAAGGAAAAGTACTTGAAGTGGATAGATGGCTGTTCAGTATAGTACACAGAATCCTAGTAGATAGGTACAAACACGCATCTTCTGTTCAAAAGTTAAGGCAAACATGTTTGATAGAAAATAATGTTAATCACTCCAGATGAAATGGTCCTGAGGTGTAATATCAATAATTTCGATATATATATATATATATATATATATATATATATATATATATATGTACAACAAGTAAATTAATTAAAAATTAGTTAATATTAAAGTGCAATGGAAAATTAAAGAGTAATAAATTTTGAGCTTTTTCTATGTTTATAAATAAACTTAAATAAGAAAACTAATGCAATAAGTTTTAAAATTGTAATAAAGTATTAAAAAAATATTATTTTTTTCCAGAAGAGCAATGGATTTAACTAAAAAAGAATAATTTATAAATTGGGATAAATATTAGAGTATGGTTTAATAGGCAAAACATTGAGAACTTTTTCTAAAAAAATAAAAATGAATGAAACGTAATCTGTGGTAAATACATAAGTTTGCAGTAAAACTATTACATAAATATTTAAAGAAAAATTGAGAACATATGTAATTAAATAAAAATAAAATAAAGTGAAGAGTAAATTAAAAAAGTTATAATTATGAAAGCTATTAAACTATGTATTAAACAATAGCAGAAAAATGTGATGTGAAGAATTTCGAAAATAGTTAAGTTGGTGACTACTAAAAGGTGCTATTTTAGAACATTAATAAGAATAATATTCTTGAAAATATTTTTAGAGAATTGATTTAAAATTGATTGAATGATTTGACTTAAATCTAATTTTAAAAATTAAAATATGTTTATAGATTAAGCATAAAATGTAAAATACATAAATAAAATTTTATACGTCAAAATGCCATCCGATAGAAATAAAAAGAAGCAAAAAAATCAATCTTAATCTGATAAGTAGAGCAAGGAAAGCGGTATAAAGTAAATAATGCAAAGCATAACAATCTTTATAAGTTTTTCAAAATTCATGTTAATGATTAATAGCTGAGAGTCTATGTGTGTGCAGGTACGTGTAAAATCGATTTATTATTATTTGAATTGGTATGAAAGTTATTTTAATAAATTTGAATTCCTTCGTAAGTAAATATAAATAAAATAAATTTATTGATAAACTTATTATTCAGGTGGTGTTTCCTTGAATTATTTATATGTTGATAATCAAATTAAGTATAATTTTTAATTACATATTATGTTTAACTAACAAATTCCATTTAATTTCCTCAATGATTTAGATAAAACCAACAGTATCGTATAAATTAAAATTCCTGTTTTGATAATATAATATCGTGTACCACAAAGATTTTCAAATTTAATTAAGTATGGTTTCATTTGACACACTAAAGTCACTTCTTACTTACAATTTATATTACAGTAATAGCCAGACGTTGAATGTTTAAATGCATTTGCTCGGTTCTTCCAACGCGTATGTTGTTGTTGTTGTTACTTATGACACTTGGACAAGCCAAGCTCGCTATGCCGTTGGCAGTGCGAATTAAGTCAATAGGGTGCGTCTTTCGTTTGGAACAGAGCACCACGAAGGTGAAAGTACGTCTTTGCTCTAATTAAGGTGCCTCGTAATTTTGAACCAAGGTCAGGTGATGAGGCCACACCTGAGTTGGCACACTCCTCTCCTCATCCACGCCACACCAGCGGAAGGACTTTGGACGTCACAGATTAACGTAGACACGTCCCCAACCTACGGAGTTCCAGCAACCCAGTGAAGGAGAGTACACCGTGGTCACCCTCCCAACCACTGCCTGCGGCAAATGATGCTTCACTTTGCTGAGCTTACGGGAAGCGGCATGAAGCTACTGAGCCACTGGAGCTCCCAACGCGTATAAATGTGCTTTGTAGTTGCTTCCTATATTTTTGAGTTAATAACGAATGAAGCATGTTTGTCTTCTTATTGTATTTTCATAAAACCTGTCAATCCGAATGAACGTAACAATATACAATATATATTTATCAAAATCAATGCATTAAACACTAAAAATTATACAAATAAAAGCAAAAGTATTTCAGTAGGAGAATTCTGCTTTACATGTATTCAATAAATAAGATCTAGATATTTGTCTTTAACTATTTTGATACAAATGATCAAATTATCTGTATGTTTAACTGCAATAGGCATTAATTTATATGCTTATTGACTATGTTCCTTTAAAATGTTTTCTTTATTTCTTAATTTTAAAAGAAGTTACTTGTTTATTTAAATATCATTAAATTTAAGCTAATGAAGTTCCAAAACGTTTTTATTCTTTTGTATGGTTTAATTTTATAGGCATTAATACGTTTTATCCAATTTTTAGCTTACGTTGATTGCACCGTGTCATTAACTTCAGCTGGTGCAGCTGACTGCTACACACCCACAACGAAAAGTCCAGCTACCTGTTACATCAAATGCCACAAATATGAAGATAAGCAACCAGTGCCAAGAAGATCTTATACTTGCAAACATAACGGAAAGTGGAGTAAGCCTTTACCATTTTGTGCGAAGGCCGGATCAAGTAAGTATACTTGTTTGTAGATATATTTCCAACAATATAATTAATATGATAATTTAGCTTCAAATATAACTAATAATTATTATCGTTACATATTACAAATATGAATTGCGGGGCGACAAGCCATTTGTTACCATTTTTGCGAAATGGTAGTATTAAGTAAATATTCATGGATGCAGACATAATTCAAATTCTATAATAAATATGAATAAAAAATTCAGCATTAATTAATACGTAATTATATTATTTAATACATGTAAAACATGATAGAAAGAGGAGTAAGGCATTCTTTTCTGAGCAAAAGCAGAATTAAGTAAATGGGCACTTATACATATTCCTAACAATTCAAATGATATAACAAAAATGCAACAGAAATCCCACTTAATATTTATTAATACGTAATAATTGTGCTTAAATATTATTAAGTGGGAATAGTATAAGCTGTAACCATTCTGCACAAAAGCATATTTTTGGCAATTTTAAAAAAATATGATAAAACATATTTATAAGTATTATGTAATTATTATGTTCATACATAAATTTAATTTAACATACACAAATATAATTTTTATTATGAAGTATTTGAAAATCAGGGTTGGGAAAAGTAAAGGTAAAACAAAAACACGTACGCATCCACGAGCAATACTTTAGTTGTTTTAAAAATATTTGTTGCGAGAATATAAAAATTATCTTTGTATAAACAAACCAGATACTATTGGGAAGTTTGTTTTACCTAAAATAAGCTTCAACTAGCAAAAAATGCATCTTTATTGTATGGCTCACAAATGAAGAAATGAATACAATTTTCATTCAACGACATATTTGTCCGTAAAAAAATTCTTTTATCTATATTTTATAGGTTTTATTTTTATCCAGAAACTTTCTTATTTATTATGACTAAAAATATAAGAATTAATATATTTTCATCTAATGACATACTTGTCATTACAAAATTCTTTTTTATCACTATTTCGAAACATTTGCTGTATATTTTTACGGCATCTGTAAGACTAACAAATGTAAAAAATAAATACATTTTCAGTTAACGACATATTTTTCTATTTAAAACATTTATTATAATGTTTCGATATTGTTAGTTTCTTATCATAAAACATAATTGCGTTATAATTTTTCTTCAGGCAAAATATTATAGACTCTTCTCAGAAAAATCACTATATATTATGATTACCTTATTTTTTTTATTAGATTTTCTTATTCAAATTCTAGAAACATTTTTATTTTTCTCATGTTAAAGAAACTATTTTCTCCTGAGTTTGTTAAATAATTCTTGCGTTTTAATATGTAGTGTGTAAAACGATAAAAATGCTTAATTTTTCTTTTCCAAAAATTTATTATTAAATTATAAGACAAATAACATAAAATTTGCAGTAACTAACGTAGTGTTATGCACCAACATAGTCAATTTCAAGATGACCAAATTGGTACTTAATTCCAGAAGTATGTTCATTTTGTTCCATAATTTATAAATGAATTCCATTTGTACTTTATTGATGATTTATTTTACTATCTGATATAGGTCATAGAGAATTTGAATTTCATAACTTACATATTTGGGGCAATTTTGCTTTGTGGAGTTTTCGCTCTATGGAAATTACTAAGTTTTCCCTTTTTGTATTTTGATTATTCATCCTAACATTTCTATTTTTGCTTTGCTATATATAAATATTCTTTTTCTTTACTCTGAATTTATATATATATATATATATATATATATATATATATATATATATATATATATATATATATATATATATATATATGGTTTTAACTGTTGCAGTTACTTATATGTTAAATACCGTTTAAGAAACTTTCAATCAAATTATATATATTTTTTAAAATAAAAAACTGATATTTTCAAATAAAAAAGCAAATTTGTAGCCATCTATATTACAGTGAAATTAAATGAAGTCCGCAAACATACTTCCCTATTTTGTTATAAGTATTCCAAGCAATGAATTATATGTTTTACTTTTAAACAGTAATAATTTTTTGCATTTATAATTGTTTATTTTTATATTGTAATATGCATAAAGAGTATATTCAACATGTATGCTATATATTTATTACTAGACCCAATTTCATTCTTTTACTATAGCCATTACTTACTTTCACATAAATTTTTATATCAACTGTTTAGCTTATATACTTAAAAGTAACATATGTTTTTCAGATATAGCTCTTGTTGATCCACCAAAAGAATATATATGAGTTAGTGAAATCGGAATTCAAGAAAACTATTTATCAAATGAGGCTTTTCAGTTTGACCAATTTGTATTGATTTTTCTGTTTCTTACATCACCACTCTTTATAATGCTTTCTATTTATTAATTTCAAGTTAAATTTATTTTTAAATGTGTAAAATACAAATGTAGAGTAACACTTTTCTGCCTGTTAAAGAATGCTAGCATTCCGCTTGTTAAAATATTTCAATAAAATATTTAAATAGTATTAAAGCTTGAGTAGTTTCTTTTAATTAAAAATATTCAAAAGTAAAAACTGTATGTATTGAAATATGAATTAAATTTAAATGCTATTAATTAATTAAAATATTTAAAAAAATAATGACATATGGTTAAATTTATTCAGATATATTTTTAATGTCCGTCTTGTTTAGAGCAGTTTAAACATTTAAGCTAGATGAATTCCGATATTGTATTTTTTATACAAATGAAGGAAATATCTGCTAATTTTTAAATTTTAAACAAAACATAATTTTTCTTTTTAAATTTAATCCTAACTTTGGGTAACATATTCAAGCCCTTATTCTTGTGCCCATCAAAATAGAAAAATTCGTTCATTTGATTTTAGAATCAAAATCATATTTTTTTTTGCATTTTTTAAATTAGTTATTAATATGATTAAAAGTAGCATAATAATAATACTAATAATAAAAGTAAACTCTTTTGGAAAAATTACTACTTGATCCAATCTTAAGCGCATTAAAATTAATGTAAAAATACTTTTTTATAGGCAAACTTTTTATTTATTCACATATATTTAATTTCACTATCATTTATATGAATATAAAAACTACTCTTTTTCGTTGATAACAATAAGAGGGCACAAATATTCTGCGTGGAAAGAGATGAATCAATTTTCATTACAAAGTATCAGGTATCCTCAATTTATAAGAAGAAAGAGCACAATAGGAAAGCAGAAATGTCAATAAGAAACGTCAATTTTCAGTTAATTATGGAGTATCTGAAACCTACCGCAAACAAGAATATCAAAAAAGCTAATAAGTGAAGGAACAAAACAGAAACATCATAAAGAAAATAACAGATCATCTTTTAGTTAACTACCCAATATCTGAGGTCTTACCCATCAAGGGAAATATCAGTAAGTCGAAATCGAAGAACCAAATGAAACCTTGCAATAAAAAAGAAGCATATTTATTTTCAGTTAACTACAAAACATGAATCTCACAGATAGTAATGTGCACACATAATAATTATGGTTATGAAGTGATAAGGAATTGAAATAAATTTCAAAAGAATGAAGATTGCAATAACTGTTACAAAAGAGATACATTTTATTATGATTTTGTTTGCTATTGTGATAACAGAAACCAAAACTAATAATTCATTTAATTTGCTAACTAAATTTCTGGTAATTTAAATCATTATGATTTGAAATGGATACAACATTATAATTTATAAAGGAAATATTTTTTATACTTGTTTCTATTATTTATTTCAATTACAAAATTTACACCTGCTAAAAAAAGTCGTTATCATATCTGAAGAATATCATCTTTCAATGAAGTTGCAATAACAATATGATAAAAATTTGTCTTCTACATACTACTTTAAGATAAAATGTTATCATTTCAAATGGTATTGTATTAATGATTAATTGCTTTTAAATTTCAGTGAATTGTTTATTAAGATTTTTTGCAATGCTAAATTGTATATAAAAGGACTATATGAATTTTTGCAGTAACATATATTGTCAGAAACAAAAAATAAGATCAATTAAGAAAAGTCAATAATTTCTTTGCTGAAATATTCTAAAGAAAAATAATAGATTCAATTTGAAATATTTTAGAAATAAAAGCGTGACTTGTTATGTAGTGATATTATAAAATAAACTTTCATTTGACATAAATTTGAGATTTCAAATAATCCCCGAGCCAAAAATCGCATAGCGTGAGGTCAGAGGAACGAGGTGGCTATGCAACTGGAAAACTGCGACTTATGATTCTATCACCAGTGTAGTTTCGGCAAAACAGCTGCTTTACCTTATTACTAATGTGTGGCGGAGTACCATCCTGCATGAAGATTGTCTGTTGGAAGTTTCTTTCCTGAAGTTGTAGAATAACAAACGTTTGCAGCATTTTGTAAAACCTTTCTGCATTTACGGTACATGTTTCAGGTCTTGTCGAAGTGATAGTCGTTATTGTAAGCAAAAGCAGTACCATAAAATGTCCTAGAGGCGATTTTTGGAACTAGAATTTTTTTTTACGGAATTCTATTTCCCATGTTCTGATCAGTCTAAATACCATGTTTGGTGTCATTTCGATTATTAGATCGCGTTACAGGGAACTCCAAACACTCTCACTTTGACAAAAATCACTCTGTATAAGCTACTTTAATTCTATATTATACTTCATAAGCAATAATTACTGAAGAAGGGTTGCCGGCCAGTCTCTCAGCAGTATCTGTATATTTTCTGTTAATGAGGGAGGCGGCGCAGGTTGGACAACAGTAGAATCCTCTCTATGTTAAGGAAGGTCAGAACAGAAGGGGAAAGATGTGTTCTTGTATTATTTTGTTGAAAATAGAGTTTCGCAGTCTTCGAAGTTAGGGTACAACTGCCTTCCTTAAGATGTGAGAAATGTATCTATCGCTGTTCAGATTACCATCGATCCAAACTAAAATACCCAACATGGTTGCCCAGCATATTTGTTTCTCTATAACAATATTAAAATCAACCAATCGACGAGCACTGACTTTGAAATTTGCAGAACCAGACTTCCAGAATTCCTATCAAAGCTATCAGAAGGATGTACACAAAATTAATAATCGTCTATATTTTGACTATACCCAGCTTTGTTGCTGGCCGCATAAGAGTAATCGCCTGTGTTTATCTGAGCTGTTTTGAACATCATCACACTGTGTAAGTGAATACAAAACATGCTGCAAACAAGTCCATTTCTTGATTTAAAAACCCGTATAATCATGATATGATTTTGGTTTTAAGGACTCATCTCACAATATACAATATATCACTTCTTTGGGGAGCTTGTCATGACGGGGCATAGAGATAATTCATATGCCATTCAGTGTCTCTCATCAACTCATCGAATCCATACTTACATGGCACTAATTGGATTTCGATCAGTGAGAGTGGCAACAACGTGCTAGAAAGCATTTCTTCTTTTTATACGAATAATAACAAAATATTTAAAGAAAACTCCGACTTAATAAAGTGTTTTCATAATGAGAAATCGAAACCACAACCTTTCTTTTATCTAGTCTTTCAGATATCTTTTATCGCTCCTCCATCATCTAAATGCACTGAAATGCTAATCGTTAGCGCATTCTAATCTCTTCCTTTCATATAATTTTGACTTTCATAAGATAATTTCTTCCTGATGCTGCAATTTTGATGAACCAAAGTTAAAATTTATTTTATTGAATAATAACTGATGTTAGCAGTTTCTATGACTATTCTAAAAAATATAATTCAAATAAATTTACAGGTTAATATTACAGAAGCTGAATAATGAACAAAATAAAACAAATAAAATTATGAGAAGTATACAATATTGCATTGAAAATTTTTAATAGATTTTAATTTTCATTAATAATGTGTAATTTAAAAATAAGTTACAGCATATGATAGAAGACAACATTTTAGTGATGTGATTTAATATGAAGTAAGCAAAATGAGGATAATAGAATATTTTTTAACAGTAGAAACTTTTATTTTTTCACTAAATATATGCACATAACATTATTTACAACATCGAATAAAATTATGTTTACATTAAGCTTGAGTTCATAGTTCTTACATATAAAATTGTAATTTATTTCATAAATATGACACTTCCGTTTCAACATTTTTTATTGCACTTCGTGTGAGAGTCAGTTTTTACAGTTACACGCACAAACTATAAACTTTATAGTTTATATGCGAAACATTTTTCTTTATAGCAGATGATTAGTATTTTACATATAAGCAATTTTATTGATAGAAACCACCAGTAAAAAATAATATGACATATTTTTAAAATTTTAGTTGTTCCAAAGCTGTGATATGATTTCAAATTACAACTTTACATAAGTGTTCTGCAATTATCAGTGAGAAAATTTTTTAAATTCTTCTAAAATGCCACAGAAATAGGATAGATGTTTAAAAATAAAATATTTTACCATTATCAGATGTTACGTATGTATTCGATGTTATGTTTTGCAATTTTAGTTAATTTTGATGTATTTGGAGAATACTAAATTCCTATCACAGCTTATCAGCGAATATCCAAAGTGCGCCTCTCAAACACAAAATATCTCTGTTTAGAAATATGGAAATTCGTTCGTCTTATAAAACATCGTTGTCGGAATCTGCTGAAACACTGTTATTTTGTTGTGAGTTTGCAGTAGCCAATTTTACTCTAAATTATAGTTTGTACATTGACTACACTGATAAGAACCAGGTATTTCGACCTTATTTATCATCCAGTGATTTATTGTCGTCCAGATCTGGTGGCGCTGGTCCATTATCTCCAACTGTCGTCCTGGTGATGTCTAAATTATCACTAAGAGCAGCAGAAGACAACTGACAGTATGAAGTGCTGAGAAAAGGTGCGAATGCGTGTGCTGACGGCAAATAATGTGCAGGCCACAGTCCTTGTCTTTGAGCTATTTTCATTCTAGCTGTTAGTTGTTTCTTCCATTTCGTTCTAAAGAAAAAATAAAATAATTTTAGAATTATTGGGTTGATTATTTATTACATATATGTCAAAAAATTAGTTCTAATCACTTTCTATGGAGTTAAATTATTGACTCTTAATGATATAAATCTAAAACAATAATATTTTTTTCTTCAAGGAAGCATCTAATTTTATTTAAAAAATGGATAATTGCATTATTTTGTTTGGTAATTTAATGTAAAACATAATTTTGTTATGTAAATGGGCGAATAAAATTTTATGTCCTGAAACTGTATATTAAAATATTTTAAAAAACTTTAAATAATTACATTATAAGCTTTTTTGCTCCAACCATTTAGCATATAATACTAAAAATTATACAGTTAAATATAAAGAAAAATTAATACTATCCTAAAAAGATCTCTAAATTAATGTAATATATTTTACAGTGCTAAAGGTTATGGAATCTTACTGAAATGTTCAATAGATGTTACTATTCCATCTCCAAAAATTAATCTTTAGTGGTAAAACTATAGCATACATTTCTGCACAATGATAAAATGTTATGAAGATTATTAGCTGATTTATTTTGTGAGATTCTTTCATAAAATTGCGAGGAACCAATATTTGCCAATAAGATTAGAAGATAAATTCAATAATGAATATTGTACAGTTACAAATATAATACTTTAATTTTTTGCATTATAAGGAAAGTATAGAATATTGTTTTAAGGTCAAAAATTTATAGAGATAAAGCACATAGAAAAAGCATTAAAACAGAAAAATTGCATAAAATAATCACATGAAATGATAAATTTTGTAAACAATAAAACCAGATTTATATCGATAAAAATATATAAATCTTACGAAATATATAATAATGCGTTGTTAGTTAACGGAATCTCCATTAAAATTTCAATGTTAAATAACTGTGTGTAAATTAAATATTCATAATCAATTATAGCTTAAAATATGATTAGGTGATATTTATCAATCATTTAAACAATGAGATTTTTAAAATATGTGAGTTAGATTTAAATCAAAATTAAGGATAAGTTTTTTTGTTAATTCACAAAATATTCATGAATATCTCACTTGTATTATATATATATATATATATATATATATATATATATATATATATATATATATATATATATATATATATATATACATTGTCTGATATAATATGTACATTTACAAGAGTATATATATAATCAATATTAATTTCAATACAATATAAATATATGAAATTGATAAGAAAATACTAACCTTCTATTTTGAAACCAAGTTTTTATTTGTACTTCTGTTAAATTTAGGGCAGCTGAAAGTTCCATTCTCTTACTCACGCTTAAATATTTGTCTACCTGCAATAACAAATGGAAGCCAATATAAATTAATTTTATTGATCTTCATTTATTGAATTAATCATATTACTATTAAAAATGAAAAAAAATCCCCAAATACCTTAGTGTAAATGGAATATTTTTTATTTAAGAGTTTTATTATGAATTTCTGAATTAAGAACATTTAATCATAAAAATTATTAAACATTTTTATAAACTCTCTCTATTTTTATTATTAAATATTAAAATAAAGCTTTTTATCTGATACTGGAAAATGATGCAATATTTTAATAAATTAAAGTATTTTTTGCATTTAGACAATTCAAATCTCTTAATAGAGAATGATTTTTAGGTAATATGAAATACTTATAAAATGTTTGAAACAGCAAATTTAGCCACAGCATGTCTCTCCTTATTTATTTTTATGAAAACTAAAAATTACAATAGTTGTAAAATTGGTATTCTGGCTTCATAACTAAATTAGATTCTATGACAATAAAAGAAAAGTTATTAGAGTTATATCGAGAAAACTTTGAAAGTTTCGTATCTAAAGAATGAATGAAATACATTTTTGAAGATAGAATGTTTTTGAGAAATCGATTTATTGAAATATAATTACTACTAAAGGTGATTTAATTTCATAAGTGGAGAAATAATAGCTTTCCCAAAAAATCGATCATCGCAATTATTATCATGACTCTCTTTCAAGATGTATTGAAGAACTTAGAATTAGTTTTTAACCATCTTTGAATTCTGGCTAATAAAAAGAAAAAAATCTTTGTTGTTTCACACTTTTTTTCTTATTGTGGTAACAACATTCATGTATGTTTCGGTGAAGTACGAGGGACAATTAATACAAAATTGAAAAAAAACAAAGAATAGAAATAAGTATTCTTTAAAGTATTCCCCATGAAGGTTTTGCAAATGCGAAATCTATTAGGAATGTTATGAAATAATACGGAAGCAAACTGCTTTTATCTAAGAATATAAAGACGTTTGGAAGAGACATATACTTCGTTTGATACTTTAATGTGTTCTGCGAAGTCAAGTATGTTTTCTGCTGAACCCCTGCTTCTAAATTACGAAATCTTACTCAAAAGCTTCAAACCAACAGGTAGAGCCCAATTTTGGGTTAGATACAGAGACGTATGCTGATGCTCTTTCATTCACCTATACACAGAACATTTTAAAATTAATTCTGCAATATTGGACAAAGAAATGTGGAATATTAAATTTCCTGTACAATTTTCAATTGGGTTTTTATATCAGCCTAATGACAGAATTTGATGGTTCGAGAGAAAATAGAATGGTAAAATTTCCAGATAAGAAAAAATCCAATTGGAGTTTCCCTGACAGGGTAGAGATCTTGACTTAAACTTTCTGTAGTGTCCAGTTAGACTTGATCTGCTTGACGTTTTATGGTCAATTTTTACACGCAAGGACATTTCACGGAGATCATTATTTAAGTTATATAGCTTTCGAGAAACAGAATAAAAAGGCAGCTCTTAGGTGAATCCCATGACATGCGTTGGAAAAACTTCAAGTCAGTATGTTTAAATTTAGTGTTTGGGTCTGTGTTGGTCTTTTCGTTAATCCCTGAATTTTAATTTAAGCATGTTCGTGGCGGGAGGGTGTTCCTGGACAGAATGGGTTATGTACGTCAGGAGTTATTACTCCAGGTAGGGTCATCTTAGGTGTGAAGACCATTCCATTATGTCCAGATAAAATAAGCAGGCATCGGGGCTAAGTCAGTCTTCTCCCATTGGTGCCCCCGGTCCTCAGACCAATTGAAGCTGCTCCCTTACCTTTACCATGAAACTAGGTCTAAATTTGAAAATTTTGGTTTTATGGAGATGGTGTAGCTTAGTTACATCATCTAGGACAAGAAACAACAGCAACAAATTAAGCATGTCTAAAATATCCAGTCCTCTTAGTCTGTAAAGTGCCATAAATAATGCATGCCATTTTATTCAACAGTATAAAACAGGCCAAAGCCGTCAGCTTGGAAAGAGAAAACACAGTCAAAGTTAATCGGTAGACTACTAAATGTTTTCCTGAAATTAGTCAAAGAGTGAATGTCGAGAACTGACGCTGACCACGACACTGCACCTTCTCATTCAACAAGTTTGACTCGTGAGTTTCTTGAACAAAAACACATCATAGTGAGAGAAAACACAACCTTGTCAACAGATCTATCTGAAACTTTTGGCTAATTTTTAATCTAAAATAGAATTTAACGAGATTACCGTTTTGATGCTAAAGATGAGACAAGCGGAGCATTAAATAATTTTTTTTCATCATTTCCAAATAAACAAATGGATAGAAGTATTTAAGCTGTCAAAAATTTGCATGCAAAAGTGAATTGATACCGGAGAAGATTACTTCGAACAGTCCTTAAAATTTTGAGAATTCAAATACTAGATATATCTCAAAAATTTCAGAGTGTTCCTCGTATAAAGATGGAACGTATGTAAGATTACAAGATTAAAATATATTAGGTTGGGGAATAAGTTCGCAGCGATTTTACCAAAGACTTTTATTGAAACAAAAAACAATAATTATATCAGTAAGTTAATCACTTATATATTCGCCGTTTGCTGTTTACAACCTCTTCCTATCTCTCGACCAATTTGATGATACCGTTCCGCCAAAAAGAGCCTGGTCTGGTGTCAAAGAAAACTTTGGTAAAAACGTTACGAACTTATTTCTCAACCTAATAATATCAGTTTATCAGAAAAGTGTACAATATGAGTAAAACGAATGACGGTTTTTGCATAAAAATAATCCTTTTTCAGTTTTACAAACTCTTATTTCAATGTAGAAAATTCAATATATTTTTCAATTTTTACAAAGATTAGAAATGGAAAATATAACTAAAATTTTCTGCTTTTATATATACTTAAGTTAAATTATTTATAGATTATTTTTAAGCGATCTTTTGTAACGAGTTAAAAAAATAAAACATCATTCTTTAAAATGCCGACATAAAAGTTCACAATTTTAGCAATTTTTGTTTATTATCAGAATAAAAACAATTTCTTACAATTTTTTATTTTAAATGTATTTTGAGATGCAGTTCTTAACTGAAGAACTCAAACAATAATACTTCAATTAATTAATTCAGTTATTAAAGGAATTTATTATTTTTTTAATAACTCAGAAGAATAAAATCGGTTTTAAATGAGAGTACTAGGTAATTACAAAGTATTTAATGCTGCAAAAAACACATTTTAGACAATAGTTTTCACGAAAAAACATTCCACATATTTTTGAACTTTGATAAACAATTATTCATTATTTTTATGACATTCGACAATTATTAAGCAGGTCTTTTGAGATGATATTTTAAAAATAGATTAATGTATGTTAATGTATTGTTAAAGAAGATACTGAGATCGCCTTTAAAATTACAACATTTATGAAGACATTATACGAATAAAGGACATTATAGGAATATATAAGAATAGGTTTGACAAAAAAAGATCTAGAACATCCCTTATAATTAACAATTTAGGTCTTTTGCGAAGGTATTTTAAGAATAGAAAAATATCTTAAAGCATTCCCAAAAAAGATATCTAGATCAACCGAAGGATTTACTTTGGCATATAAAATGCAGATATTTATTTTGTGTATGTCAGATGTAGTAGGATTTGATTTGCCTATTTCTCGTTCAAAAAAGACTTGCTGTAACCGCTAATTTATTGCAAAAAGTTAGAATTGCCATGTATAGTATTTCATAACAATGAAAGTTTTTAACTGATCAAAGACTACGTGTGATTTTTTTTTTTTTTTTTGTAATAAAGATGTAACCACTTCTTACTGGCAACAGTTTTAAAAACAAATTCATTGTAAAATATTTCTTTAATTTTTTAAAACTAATTAAGGATAAACAACTTTTTTTATATTTTCCTTTAACAATGTAGTCACACGAATTGTATTCTTACTTTAAATTCAGCTTCAAGCCTTTCTAGTTGTTTAGCACTGTATGCTTGTCTTGGTTTTCTTTCTACACCTGGTTTTCTAGGACGTCTTCCAGAAGGCTTTGGAGCTGTAATTAAATAAAAATTTTATTTAATAAAGGAGCAAATATTAAAAAACTTAAACTGGTGTAGTTGTATATAACAATATATTACAAAAATACAAGTTATGAAATAGAAAGTCAGAAAAAAGTTATCCGTTTTCCTCAAATTTTTTATTTAAAAAATGTTAAGAATTATTTAGCAATTCCAGAAAGATGTAAATGAATTTTAGTAAAGAGTTTTATTATTCATCTAACTGGAAATATTCATGATAAAATTCCATGCTTATTTCGATTTCTACTAAATCATTTTCAGCAAATGCAACATGTAGGAAAAATAATTTAGTTTTGAGTGAGATATTACTGTTTAAATGATATACAATAAAGTAAACAATTTAAAAATTTGAGGGATTTATTTAAGGGCATATAGTCAAACAATAATATTTAAGCTTTGGATTTAAAAACAAATTCAAAAACTGCGAGTACTTAAATCATGTAAATTTATATTTAAGATGTTAGGACAAGCATTCTAATTTAAGAAGAGAATTTTACAATCCCTCTGAGAAAAATTTTTAAAAAATCTTTGTCACGATAAAATTTAGCTTATGAAAATATTCATTTATTTACATTGTGATTAAGTGTAGCTACTCTTCTTTATCAATTGAAACTGATTAAAAGTGCAAAAAAATCCTAATTATTTAATGATTTTTCCTCTTCAATCATTAGTTTTAGATTTTATGAACTATAAACGAGCGCGCATCCTATTTGATTTCACATATTAATCCACAAATAGAATGAAAGAATAAATAGAAAGACAGGATTCTACTAAATATAGTTTACAGTCAATGATAATATAGGACTTTCATCAAAGAAAGAGATTTCAGGATGACGTCAAAATAGGAAAGGGATTTTCTATATTGTGCTCTCACCACATGCGCCAATGTTCAATTATCTTAGTTTTTAGAACAAAGTTAGAGATTTAATTTTTGAAAAATACATGAGTATGCAGTAACGCCATCTGTTGGCATTAACAGTTATGAAAAGGGAATGTCCTATTTCAAATACAGCAGGTTTTATACATGCCTTAGCCGGCGATTTATTCCTGGTAGAGAATACAAATTGAAAGCTCTTAAAGTCCTATCCTATAGCAAAGTGCATCAAACGAGGATGCCAGTTCAGCTATATTAGTTGTCGACTTGATCACCGTTCAAAATTATAAAGGATTCGATTATGTTTAACAACTTCACTCAATAAAAATAGACATAGCTCAATAAAAATTGACATAATTCTCTCAATAAAAATTGACATGCAGAAATAAGAAAACATATCATAAGAAAAGAAACTTCATTAAAAAAAAATCGGATTCTCATCAAATATAAATAAAGGCAATAAAGTATGGAAACTCAAGATGAATTTCTTCTTCATCTTATATCAGAATATTTGATGCTTCATTATTAATACTGATTTTCTTTCATGCCAATGGATAACTTAATTATTTAAATTGAAATATGCATGCATTGTAGTAAAATTTTAAACTTGTTAACTTGTCAGTTTCTACCAACAGTTTGTCAAATTTAAGCTTAAAATTATTGTAAATTAAT
This sequence comes from Latrodectus hesperus, assembly GCA_037975125.1. NCBI lineage: Eukaryota > Metazoa > Arthropoda > Arachnida > Araneae > Theridiidae > Latrodectus > Latrodectus hesperus. The sequence continues at coordinate 75,874,616 of CM075860.1, forward strand.
TTTAAGCTTAAATTTGTATTACATAAAATATTAAAGATAATGAATTTATCAAAAATAAACTCGTGATGTTTTCATTTTCCCAGTAAAAAGAAATTTTTAAATTTAATTATTATTTTAAAAAATCCTTTATATTTTATAATGACATTAATTTCGTAATTCATATATCTAGTGATTCATTATATTTGGTTGGATAGGAAACATCCTAATGCATAAATTATATACAGTCTACTGGGATTCAGTCGGCATTAAATAGTATTTAAAATGAGAATAAGTACGTAAAAATAAAAAAAATATTTTAAAATATTTTCATATGGAGAAAAAAAAATTGTATTTGAAAGATTCCTTAGCAGTATCAGAAGGTGTAAAATATTATGATGGTTATAACAAAGAATTTGAGCATATATAAAAACTGTTGGCATAAGAATATATGCTTATTATAATGACATTATGATCCTTTACAACCCCTAATAAGCAAAAATCTAGCAATTTTTTTCAACTCCTACTGTCAGTTCATCCTTTATCTATATTTATCTTGTTCAAATTTTCAGTTGTTAATAAAATACTTTTCAATCATCCACTGAAATTCAAATATTTTTAAACTCGTAATAGTTAACACTTGATGTTACTTGGTTAACGCTTGATGTAAACATTAATTTATTAAAAATATAATTAATTAATTTTAGTTTTATATGTGAGAAAAAATATTTTTTTGTTGACCTAAGCAGAGGAATTGACAAATTTTTTAAAATATTTCTTGTTTATAATGGAAAATATGCTTTAAAGTAAATGAACATATAAATGAAGAAATTTATACATTTTATAATTACTATTTTAATACTAAAATATGTACGAAAGTTGTATTTCTTGTATCACTCTTCATTGTTCCGCTTTATATATATATATATATATATATATATATATATATATATATATATATATATATATATATATATATATATATATATATATATATATACATACATATATATAAATATATATATATATATATATATATATATATATATATATATATATATATATATATATATATATATATATATATATATATATATATATATATATATATATATATAATTTTTGCTTTCTTATTGCCCATTAAAATGATTTTATATAATAAATAAATCAAAAATAGGTATTTTTCAATAATTTCGGTAATACAATAATGTTGTTGTCCTGTTCCTGGCACAGAGTTGGGATCTATCAGTTAGATAGATAGAAGCATCCGGGGGAGTCTTCATGATTTTAAAGCAATAACCAAGCGGAAGATTCCCAATTCTTCGCTTGCCTCCCCAAGAGATATCATTCCACTTGGAGGACATTGCGACCACGATATATCTGGAATATCTCAGCTGCCTTTAGCGAACTCAACAGATCTTCGGTTAATCTGGAATTCGAACTCTCTACTTACCGACAGTGAAATCAACACCTTAACAAACTAGGTCACCGGGGCCCTAATAAAAAAAAGTAACAGACACAAGCTAATACACTATTTTAAATTTAAACAATCAATTTTATTAATTAACACACTGACTGCCAATCATAGGCCAATACATGATGAGGTGTTATTAGCAAAATGTCAACCCTGTGTTAGCGCGTGATGTGATGTTTCAATAAACTAATCATGAACTAGTAATTCAGTCTTCAGCTCATTTGACATTGTACGCAAGTATATCTATTGGTATGGACATAGAGTGATGAAAAGCTTAAACAATAGTTAAATATCAAATAATCATATTTTATTAAAGTATATTTCCAATAATAATTGCGTTAGCACATCAAGGTACAATTTAATTTTATGTGAGAACTGTAACTATCAATCTAGCTCTAGTGACTGGTAATCGCTTTGTTAAGTCTAATTAATTAAATAAATAAACATTCCTTCCATATAATTTTAGCGATCAAAGAATATAAATTAAGACACTTTTTTAACACATCAAACATTTCATTACGTGCTGATTTGATGAATTAGGCTTATGTTTAATTTCCATCTATTATTATAATATCTAAATAGAAATTCACTCCATCTTACGTTATGATAAGCCAATAATCAACAACATTAGATGAATACGCATAGCCAGCAATTATAAAATTGCGCTTTTCATAAACTATTGATGACAAAGATTAACAAAAATTAATAGCTTAATCGGTAATTTTATATGAATATTGATAATTAATATAAAAAATTAATTCCAAAAATGATCACGTGGCTTCTTTAAAATGTAACTTTGATAACTTGTCTCTCCCAACTTCTTTTTAAGAGTGATTTTTTTGCAAGTAGTCTAAAAACGTCTTTACTCTCAATGGTCACGTGGCAGGGCAACTCTCTTTTAAGTAGAAATTTTTATTAAGTCGAAGGGCTGCTTGGGGAAATTTTACAGATTTCGACGTGAGAAGACGGCAACTATTTAAAGATTTTCTGGAAAACGAGGATGATATAAAAATCTTTTACAATAGTTTTTAGCAGTTAGATTTTCCACAAAATGATATCAAAACCAATTTTTATATTGTGAAAGTCAAAATCAACTGAGCAAAAAAAAAAATTTTTTCCTCCTGGAAATCAACTACAGCTAAATTAATAACCTGTTACAATTCATTTATTCTTTTACGAGATTAAATGCATAAAGTAAAAACGTGAATTAACATAATTAAAGAAATTCGTTTGAGGAAAAAGAGTAAATAAAATCTAATTATATAATTTTTACTAATGCATGGAAAACAAAGTATAGAAAAATGAAGAAAAAAGAGGAATATGTTATTATTTACTGAAATTAGCTGCAACTTAATTGCAAAATGTGACGTGAATAATTATCTAATCCTCCTACACGAAACTCCAACAAACCTTGTGAGAAAAAAAGGGCCAAGATTTTTCTTTTTTGTTTTTGCTTCATACAAAAATTTAAAAAAGAAAGTGCACAAAAAACATTACTAGAATTTGACATTTGATTTTATGGCTGATGCAGCCTACCTCTTTGTGTGTGTGTGCTTAGTGGATAAAATTATCATAAGTTATCAATAAATATTTTTAATCACCGCTAAATATTTATAAATTAAAAATTTAATATTTAACTAAAATTTATATAAAAATTAAAAATTTTTTGAACATTTAGTACCTTGATAAACTATTGGAAAAGGAATACAACATCAAATGTAAAAATTTTTACAGAGCATATTGTTATTGGTATGCGTTGTAGAAGCGCGCTAATTGTTTGAGTATTTAAGTACCAGATTATAGACAGAAGAAATAAAACTTCATGTAGTTTTATATATTATTTGTATGTATAAAAGCAAAAATTAATAAAAATATTTTACGAATCACATTTTTAGTGAAGAGACTATAAACAAATTTGATTTATTGCATTACAGCCTCTTTGAGCACACAAGGACTATTTTAAGCGGGATCTGTGGTTTAAAGAGTATTTGGGGCCGTTGCAAATATCAATGCACTAATTTGAAATTGAATCATCGAAATTTTGAACGGAATATTAGAACTCGGACTAAATTGATGAGTCTTATTACTAAATTGATTGATGACGTAGTTGGAAAGTCGTAGAAAAATAAATATTTGGATAAGGAGAGCGATTTATTTATTGCTGGTGAATGACTTAGCAGATTCATTTTTTAAAGCATAAGAAAATGCAAACAATTTTTCAAGATACTAAACATGCAAATTTGATATATGTGCACGTCATATGCGCATTTGATGTATATAAAGATTTTTTACGTCATGATACAAAAAATTCTTTCTGTGAGACAAATTTTAACACAAAATGTATTTTAGTTGGAAGCAACTAAATTTTTCCTTGAGAATCTTGAGTGAATGTAAAGAAAAATCATAATATTATTTACGTATTCAATATCTCTTTATAAATGATTAACGAAAATAATTAATATATCTTGTTTATTAGAAATTATACAATCAAATATCACTATGTCATCAAAAGGCGAGTGATACAAATAAAGGATTTTTTATATATTACAAAGCATAAGATAAACTTTCTAGTTATACTGGAAGCATTATAAACAATGAATTATTAACAAATATTCGATAACATTCTGGCTCTCATGACTCATGACTGCTGAAAAGCGTTTTAATATCTACTATATATTGAACCCCCATCCAGATAGAGATGCATGCAAAAATAAAAATACACAACATGCTTCTTTTGATTTTTAACAATGATTTGGAATCAAACCCAGGACATCCCATTCAGAATTGTAAGAATATTACAAAGGATATATTTCCCATGAAGAACACGTGTTTTGTTTACTTTTCAACAATAGAATAATTTGTGTCAAATTACTTAAGTCCTCCTCTGGCATAAACAATTGGATAAAAAAAAAAACAGTACCTTACATCTTAAGAGTGGTTGAAAGCATATTTAGAAACAACGATATTCACAAAATATTGTTTTCCTAGACAGATTAAAAACTTTCTCATTAGATAAACATAATTTAATTAAGGAAATCAAACATAAAAATCTGTTCTAAATAGATCTTATAAATTAAGTTTGCTTGAAAGTTGAATAGTGGCTTGTATGAAAAGCAGTTTGTACCCGCAGTTCAACAAACAAATGCCATTCCAATTATTTCAATAAAAATCCATAAACAAAGCTTCAAAGAGAGGACAGCAATGCAGTTTATGAATCATATCCCCACCAATTTCAAAATCCCTAGCAACTATCAAAAGAAGACATTTTCTTAACAGAAAGGCTTTTCTATATAGTTTTCTAAACTATACATGGTTGAATAAATATCAAATAAACAGCTTTATTTTATGTTCACAATTTTTTTGTTTAGAATCTAAATAGTGCAGTAATCAACTTATTCACCTCATCATAGAAAATTCTAACCATATTATTTATTATACATCCATTTTATGTATTATTTGTTCAATATTTATTGAAAAAATATTATTTAATTCGATCACTAAAAAGATTACCTCGTGCTTTTGGCCACGCTAATGAGTAGTTATACATGTAGAAAAGTTTTTTTTTTATCCTTAGTCTGGATAAAGCAAATTTGTTCTTAACTAATCTCTGTTCGAGTTTAATGATTTTAAGAAGTAAAGTAAAAATAAGAGTGGTTTCACTAAAAATGTAGTAATAATGTTTTTGTGTTTAGTAATTCAATAGTATATAAGAAGTTTTTAAATTTCTAATAGTGACATTACAACTAATCTCATCAAAATAGCACCCAGATTGTGTGATGTTAAATCTAACAACGGAGACTAATTAACTTTTGCATAAAACTAGTCTCGAATAATTTTTTTAACTGAACTTTCATTCACTGATTGAAAAGAAATTTAAGAAGTAATTAAAAGTTTCTCTTCAAATAAAATTTTTTGAATTGTATATAATTCTCAACTTTAAAATTTTCCAAAAGACTGAAATCCATTTCCAAGACGGAAAAGTGATATTCCTGCTTGAGAATTTCTCTCCTAAGATTAACGATTACGAGTAAGGTGCAAGAAATAATCAGTTTACTTGTTGCAGAAAACTGAGAGAAAAGTGGGTGCCTTTAAGAAGAACGTTGATAGACATATTTAATCGTTACAAGAAAAAATGAAATTTTTATTATTTAATCCAACTGGGTGGCTTGATTGGGAATGACATTTACTCTCGTGAAAGAAAGGTGGTGAGTTCTATACGTGACCCAAATGAAGACTCGTCGAGTTCACTAATGGCGACTAGGGAAATGAGATTGATCGTGAAGTGTCTTTTCACAGGTGTGGCATAAGGAAGGTACCAGCTCAGGTATCGACTTAGTGTAGTGACTGTGATTCAAAACTATAAAGCTGTTTGCTGTGTTAAGCGACCATGAATTTACGTTTAATGAAAAATTAGAGAAATATATATAGGTTTCATCTTATTTTAAAAAGGGTAACTCTAAAATTAAATGATAAATACATTTTCAAGGTTTTTAAATTAAATCTATTTAGGCAAAATAAAAGGGCAAGTGAACAATTGAAAAGTCAGCAGAGAAATATTTGCTTCCTAATCTAAACTGTGAATTTATCATAGTTTGTATTTTAACAGTGTCTCCTGAGAAATTTTGACCTAACATGTTACATAGTTGAATAATTTGTTTTTTGCTGTTAATATCAAAAGAAGAATTTGAAATTATGGTTATTCATTACTCACTATCTAACTGTGGTTTATCAGCGGTCGATTGCTTGAAATGCTTGCATAATTATACTACGATTACATAATAGTGTTACCATAATATTTCTACCGTGATTACCTATCTTTTAATATCATTAAATTATAATGGTGTGGACAACTTAATCAACACTCTCTTTATTGTCTTGGTTGAAGCTTCTTAATACATATAAACTAAATTATGAATAATTTAAAGTGTAAAAATATATGGAGAATATTTTTCAATTAATTTATAAAAATAACTTATTTTACTTCTCAAGAAATTAATAATAAGAATATATCTAAATTAAAAATTAATTTTTAATAAAAGTGGTAATCGAAAGCAAAAGTGTGGAAAAAGCATCTGGGAATAAAAAAGTTACTGAGGATGTCTTTGGCTTTAATTCAACATAAATTATTTATTTTAAGCTAACTTAACTTTTTTTTATAAATAACAAATTGCTGGTATTAGCTTGAGTTCCTTATCATGTTCTAGTTTTTATTTTTACTTCCTGTAAATTTTGTAATATACGTGTGAGTATCTGAATTATCGTTGTATCGTGGGTGTGTTTGAATTTTTCCTCGAGGTTCTCAACACTGTAGATTGAAGTGACTCAATTTTTTTCTTCAAATGATTTGATTTATTAGTTTAATATACCAAAATAAGAATTTGATATTTTTTCTAGGATATCTAATTTTCGTTTTTAGTTCAAGTTATAAATAATATATCTGTATATTCTAAAACATCTTATTAAAGTCTCCCATAATTAATAAGAAAAGAGATGAGAAATTTTCTTACTCTTCATTTCGGTTTGACGCTAAAGAAAAGTTATTAGTCATTTCATAACTCTTTCGATATCTTATTAATTATACTGGAGTACATAACAATATAATCATGAAAATAAAGCTCAGGAAAATTCTACGGATTTTATTTATTTATTATTATTATTTTTTTTTTTTGGTAAGCTGACATAAACATATGAAAAGGTCACGATCAAATGTGATTTGGCTCTTATTTTCTTTCTAAAGATAATAAAAATGATTATACACACTGTAAAAGAAATTAAATTACAAAAATTAGAAAAATCAAAGGTCTCTTTAGCATTTAAAAATCCTTTTTCCTCACCAGGTGGTTTTTAATTTCTGCTAATATAGTAAGCCACATTTTTGGCCAGTAAAACTCCTAAGTACTCATGAAACAGATTTGCATACAAAAACCAGAAATGCAATACGTTGTTTAACAGTGGTTGAGATAAATTAATAAACCTTTTTAGACGAAAGTGTAAAGGATTTGTGTTTACTTTACATCGAATTTCATATAAATTTAAATAAATTAAAGAGTTAACATATCCTTCATATAATTTGTTTTAAAATATATTGTGAAAAAAATCAATAAATAAAAATAAAAAATAAAGAAATTTACTACAAATTAACTTTAATAATATACGTATTTCAGTGTTTCTCTATAGACAAAATTTATCAAATAATTTATTCCATAGCAACTCTTTCAAGTAAAACATTTTATACTTGATATTAGTAAGTTTCCTTTCATATCAATTCTAATTCAAAATTATTTTTAAAAATTAATAAACATTAGAGGGATGTAACATAGATAATATTTTATTATTGATATCTTTTAACTTTATGAAATGCGTTTATCAAATTATTTTTGTTGAGGTTAAATTAAATCAATAAAATTAGAGGAACAAATAATTTTAAAACAATTTGTTGGAATATTCCCGAGTAGAATCAAAAAATGTATTTATTTATTCATTTTTTTATGTGTGTGCGAAAAACAATAAAGATGAGTTGAGAAAATTCCAAAGAAAATAAACTCGAGATTGAAAGATTCAAGTAACAAGAGTTAAAATATATTATCACAAAGGAGAATTAAATCCTTTAAGAAAATCTAATGAAATAACATTTTAATTTGCAGGGTAAAAACAATGTATTAAATCTATTATTCCAATTTCACACATATATTTTAGAATTAATAAATGAAATGTTTTAGTCATAAAAAAATCTCTTATAATAAATATTGCTTATGACAAGAATTTTTTTAGGCAAGATTTGATAAATTGTTTAAGTAAGTAAGTAAGTATATTTTTATAAAATAATGTTACAGAAATTACTTTTATTTGCTAACAAAACTTTAGTAACAAAATATATGCATAGATGGCGCCACTAACGTTTATAAATTGTTGGGAGTTTTTGTTGAACAGAAAGCTACATTTTTTAGTTCTGTAGCGCCCTCTATCTGCAGCGCCACCCATGGCATCGTCAACGAGAAGGCCAGTCCCTCTCCAACAACCGACGGTGTGAGACATGTCCATATGACTCTCATGTTTATTTTCTTTTCTTCAAATTTAAATGTTTTAGTTGTTATTTAGTATTATTTGTAGTATCTGTGTGTATCTGTGTTGTGCTCAAATTGTACCTAAAATTGTAATAAAATATTTTGAGCTATTTAAGGAACCTATTTCTTTGTTCCTATTAAACCAGCTACATGCTACACGCTACAAAAATGGCAGCCCAACGTGGGGCCCGAGTTCGAGTTTCTTTTTGCTCTTGAAAATTCTACCCAGAATTAAATTTTGTTGTTGGAGGGGAACTCAAAATTTTACAGGTTACCTCCTGATGTGTAATGTTTTATGGATTCATTAGAAGTATAATCTCATCCGAGATCATTATTGTTCCATTCCGAAGTGTAATCTCATCCGAGATAATTTTTCTTGTTCGTTTGAGGAGTTCAGCGATCTGAAAATTCCAGATAAGTTGCTTTTATACTGTACTAAGAATTAAAATTAAGTTACGTTTAAGCACAAAAATGTTAATGTTTAAGCACGTATGAATATAAAACTATATAAAAAGTTTCTTTATAAGTTGTGTTCTATAAAAGTGTTATTATTTTATGTTCTGGAATTTTGAACAGTATTATTACTTGCGAGTATAATTATTTGTTTGATTTGGTAGATATGTTTCACATATTATTAAATGAATAATATTTTGTATTAGAGTATTGAATTAAAAGATATATTTATTTTATTATTATATTTGAAGTATTATAGTATGTGTACGTGAATTAATATCTCTGTTACTTCTGAATATTTTTATTTCTCATATATTATATTTCTTAATTCTGAATAGTTGAAAATATATTCTTTAAAGTGAGATAGTGTTTAAAATATAGTATCTAACAGAATTTAATTGTCTGATGACTGTGCATTTTTCATGCGATGATACTTTTGTTTTGATTTAAAACACGAAACAAGGCGCCGCAAACGACCGTTGTTATTGCTTTCATATACGCCTCACTGTCTAGCCTTTCAATATCTATGAATGCTATTTTTATTTATTTAATTTTTTTTCGTCATTCACTTTCTGTTTAGAATCTTTGTGTTTTATTTTTTTAGTAAGTGGTTTCATTGAATAAAGAATGAAAATATATTGTATTCCATGTATATATTTAAGGATATAAATTAAGATTACAACATTATTATTAATATTTTGGTAAAAGGTATCAGAATTGATATTCTAGAAAATTGAAAAACTTTTAAGTTATATAAAAAGTCAATAAAACATTTTGTTATTTTAATATAAAATATTCTTTGAATGCATATGATTAAGTTATCTCAATTAATATATTTTGAATTATTGAATGTGGTATTAAAGTATTGATAAAATATAATTTATAAACAAAGGTACATATTTAGTAATTATTGATAATTATAAAACGAAAGTAAAGAGTTATAAATGAAAGGAAAATAAAATTTATGGTAGAATTGTGAAATGCTTTGTTTTGGTTTTGTTTGATTTCAGTGAATATCATATGAATATTTCAGGTTTATTTACAATAATTTAAGAGTTCATTTTATTTGCAGTAAATATTTGGATAAATAATAATAGGTTATACTTTACTTATGTTTAAAGTTAAAATGTTTATATTTTCACATAATAGTATTTAAGACTGATGGTGTTTAAATTTCGTTTTAACTAAAATAAATAAACACATATTTTAAAAAAATCAGTATTTTAAATCAGTTGAAAATAACTTTAGAACTCTTAAAAATAAACTCATGCAAAAATGGCCTTCCTTGGGAAAGGGAAAAAAGAAGATTTGAGAAACCTCGCTATAGAAATGGGGCTAGGGGTAGCAGATGATCTAAAAGTAATTCAACTGAAAGATATTATAACCAAATCAAACGATTATGATGAAGAGTTAGTGAAAAATATGCTAACTAATATAATAGAAGAACGGCTTGAAAAAGAAAAACAAGCTGAATGCGAAAGAATTGCCAAAGAAAAAGAACTGTGCATTGAAAAAGAAAGAGCGTATGAATTGCAACGCTTAGCACTTCAAGTGGAAGCTCAGAAAGTACTTTCCTCCACTGCCACAGCTCCAGCCAGTGAAGCAGAGAAAACAAATTGGGATCTGAATCGTATTCTCCCAAAATTTAATCCTAATAAAGATGAAATAGGACTGTACCTGACAGTTTTTGAACGTCAATTAAAATTAGTGAATATACCTGAAAGGAATTGGATGCCGTACTTGATAGGCTCATTGCCAGCCGAAATAAATCAATTAATTGCTAGAGAAAATGAAGAAGATGTTAACGACTACTCAAAGGCGAAAGAGATGCTCTTGAGGCGTTTTCGCCTTACATCAGATAGGTTTCGGCAGATGTTCTCGCAACATAGAAAAAGTGCAGAAGTAACATGGAAAGACTTCTATTTTGAAATTAAATCATATTTCGAGGGATGGGTAAAGGAGTTGAATATCATCACTTTTGAGAAATTGCAAGACTTAATTATAGCTGACCAGTTAAAGAAAAGAATACCTCCAGAGGTAAGAGAACATTTTGTTGATCAATGGTCAGAGCTGAATGATCCTTTAGAACTTGCAGAAAAGCTTGACAGTTATGAAAATGTAAGACTGGGAATGAAGAAAAATTCACCTATCTTTGCTAAGAAGCCAAATTTCAAAGACTATGTTAAATCTATTTCAGAAAGAAACTATAAGCCTCCTAACTCTAGGGAACATAACAAAATAAAATATTCCAACTATGAAAGTCCAAAATTTAGTAAAGACAAGCCAGAAAGAAAATTTTCGGTTCATTGCTATGGATGTGGTAATCCTGGTTTCATTCAGTCTAAGTGTCCAAAGTGCAACATATTAAAAGAAGAGGCTAAAACAGTTGTTAATGGTGTAAAATTGTATACCGCACAAGCTTCAGATTCATTGTCTAGCTCAATTTTTTTAACTGTTTGTGGTGAAAAAGCAGCTTTTTGTGCCGACACAGGTGCATCAAATTCCATTGCGGGAGAGAGATTTTTTTGTTTATTGAAAGAGAAAGGTTTTAAATTTCAAAAGAAGAATATTACAATGATACTTGCTGATGGAAAAGAAAGAAATGTCCCAGCCTTGACAACAGTCGTGAATCTTAATGTAGAAGGAAAGAAAGTTCGTATGAAATTTATTGCGTTACCAAATGCTAAAGGTAATAGAACATTGCTTGGCACTGACTTTCTCCAGGCTGCTGGTATTGTGCTTAACATCCAGAATGGCACTTGGCATTTTAGTGAATATCCACACAGACATTATCCATTTTATCAGGAAACATCTGAAACCGTAAGTGCTGCAAAAGTAATAATGTCGCAAAAATTAACTTCGCCTGATATGTCTGCTGAAATTTCAGGAACCTCTAATTCTGTGCAATTGAGAAATGATGAAGGAAAACACTTGACAAGAGAACAACGTCATAAATTAAATTCATTGCTGGAAGAATTTGAAAATAACTTCAAACCAGGGGGAGAACCTACTCCTTTTATTGAACACAGAATACAGACTGGAAATAGCCTACCTGTTGCTGAACCTCCATATAGAATGACACCTGCAAAGAAAGAGTTGTTGAAGAAAGAGCTAGATTCCTTACTAACAGAAGGAATAATTGAGGAATGTGAATCTCCTTATGCAAGTCCTGTGGTATTAGTGCCTAAACCGAACGGTACCATCAGATTGTGTGTTGATTACCGTAAGTTAAACTCAACGACTATTCCGGATAACTATCCACTACCTAGAATGGATGATTTATTGACTGAAGCCAAGTCGACGAAATACATGTCTACGATAGACTTAAGATCTGGTTATCATCAGGTCAAAGTTCATGAATCGGACCAAGAGAAGACTGCATTCATCTGTCCATTTGGAACTTTTAAATTTTTACGTATGCCTTTTGGGTTGCGCAACGCACCCGCAACTTTTCAACGTCTCATTGATAAATTTAGATCTGGTCTCAAAGATGTTTTTGCATTGTCATACCTTGACGATATCATTATCTTATCAGAAACTTTTGATGAACATTTATCAGATTTACGAAAAGTGTTTGAAAGACTTTCTATATTTAAACTGAATGCTAACAGAAGCAAATGTCATTTTTCTTGTGACAGAGTGAAGTATTTAGGTCATTGGATAACTGAAAAAGGTGTGGAAGTGGATGCTGACAAAGTATCTTCTATTCAAAAAATTCCAACACCAAAATGTGCTAAAGATGTTCAGTCCTTCCTACAGACTTGTTCCTGGTTCCGGAGATATGTTCCCCATTTTTCTGAAGTTGCTAGACCCCTTAGTGACTTAACAAAAAAGAATAAACAATGGACATGGGGTGATACCGAACAGAAAGCATTTGATGAGTTAAAAAGACGGCTGATTTCACCACCTGTGTTGTCTCAGCCAGATGGATCTAAACCATTCCTCATAAGAACTGATGCTAGTAATTACGCTCTAGGAGCAGTCCTTATCCAAGGAGAAAGACCGGAAGAACATGTGATTGAGTATGCCAGTCGATTGCTCAGTTCAGCAGAAAGAAATTATTCAACTACTGAAAGAGAAGCATTAGCTGTGGTATGGGCACTTGAAAAGTTCCGTGGCTATGTGGAAAATCAAGAAATTATCATTGCATCTGATCACCAACCCTTGAAGTGGCTTATGAGCATTAAATCGCCATCCGGACGCTTAGCTCGATGGGCTCTTCAAATCCAGTCATATCATCCGAAAATTCTTTACACTCCAGGAAAATCTAATGTAATTGCAGATCTTCTGTCCAGACCAGTTGATAAAGAGGACAAATTTGTTTGTAACTTGAACACTATTTCCATAGATTTGCCATCCAGGAAATCTAAAGATATTCGTGAAGAACAATTGAAGGATGAGGATGTGAGAAAGATAATAGAGTGCTTTGAAAGTGGTCGGAAAGATGAAAACTATGTAAATTGGACTAGTAGAGGGTATCTGATGAATCAGGGAATACTGTATCGATATTCGCCTGAAACAGAGTCAGAAGAAGCACAGTTAGTTGTCCCTTGTCACGAGCGAGAACGTGTCCTACAGCAATATCATGATACTCCCACTGCAGGACATTGTGGAGCTGAGAATACGTATCATAAAATTGCTTCTAGGTATTTCTTTCCTGGCATGAGAAAGTTTATCGCCGAATACGTGAAAGATTGTGCTGAATGTAATCGGTACAAATCTAACAACCAGAAACCTGCTGGATTACTCAGAACGCCTATTTACTCACAAAGATTTGAGACGCTGGCAATAGACTTGTTTGGCCCTCTCCCAGAGACCCCAACTGGAAAAAAATGGATTTTTCTTGTTGAAGATACAAGTACACGATGGGTCGAACTTTTTGCCTTAAAAGATGCTACAGCTATCAATTGCTCTAAAATATTGATAGAAGAAGTCTTCTTACGCTATGGCCTACCTAGAAGGGTAATCAGTGACAATGGCGTACAGTTCGTCAGTGCTGTAATGCAACAAACTTGTAAAATCTTGGGTATTAAGCAAGATCTTATACCGTTATACCATCCTCAAGCAAACCCTGCTGAACGGAAAAATCGAGACCTAAAACCCAAATTAGCAATTCTAGTTGGTGATTCACATGATACTTGGGAGGACAAACTACCCATGATACGTTTTGCTTTAAACACTGCAAAATGTGATTCTACAGGTCATACGGCAGCTTACCTTCAGTTCGGAAGAGAGCTTCGAACCACAGATGATGTCAAGCATGATATAAGAGCTGTCATTGATAACGATAACTTCGTCGCAGAGATAACACCTTACTTGAAAGAATTTGCACGTCTTACACCCTTAATTAGAGAACGTGTAGAACAAAAACAAGATGCAAGAAAGGAGTACTTCGACAAGAAGCATAGACCCGCTTATTATCAACCAGGTGATAAAGTTTGGATCACTTTACATCCCATAAGCAAGTCTAAGACCAAAACAAGTAAGAAATTCATGCCCAAACGTGAAGGACCTTATATTATCCTAACAAATAGATCACCAAATACATATGATGTTGCAGACCCTGCTGCCCCTGATCAAGTACTCGGTACTTATCATACCAGTATGTTGATGCCTTATCAACAATCATCTAGAGATAACGGTCCCGTTTTCCCTTTGAAAAGTAGAGGAAGACCACGTCGACACCCTCAGCAGCTTCCTAATCTCAATCCTGTCTCCTTGCCGGGACGTCGGCGGAGCCAGAGGGGGAGTCTGTAGCGCCCTCTATCTGCAGCGCCACCCATGGCATCGTCAACGAGAAGGCCAGTCCCTCTCCAACAACCGACGGTGTGAGACATGTCCATATGACTCTCATGTTTATTTTCTTTTCTTCAAATTTAAATGTTTTAGTTGTTATTTAGTATTATTTGTAGTATCTGTGTGTATCTGTGTTGTGCTCAAATTGTACCTAAAATTGTAATAAAATATTTTGAGCTATTTAAGGAACCTATTTCTTTGTTCCTATTAAACCAGCTACATGCTACACGCTACAGTTCTTATTTATAACTTATTGAGATTTTTTGTCGAGTAGCGGCGGTTCCTATAAATTCTAGAAAGCATATCAAGTATACTTTGATTTTTTTATCTTTACAATAAAAGTACTTTTATATTATTGCGTATTTAGATTATTTTCACTGAAAGGTGATTTGAAGATAAAAAAGGTGAAATTTATAACCATCTTGAGGAATAGAGAAATTTCCTACCACCTGTTAACAAAGAAATCGTATCTCAGAATCAAGTAATCGCACCTCATCTTATAGCGAAGATAATAAAGAATTGCTTATTGGAAATTCGCTATATGTTGTGGAAAGGAATTAAAATCACTACTTGTAACATGAATCTAGTAAGAAAACATAATCGACGCGTGAGTCATTTAAAGATTATTCTTGAATAATTGATAAGAAAAAATATATAAACAGTTTAATACTGTAATTCTAGAAAGAAATAGGCTGTATTAGGTTAATGCTGTTTAATTATTAAGGTAAATTAAGAATGACATTGTCATGAAAATCACAGTCACAAAATTTTGATCGATATTGTGATCTACAGCATATAAAACTTAAAAAGAAGTCTTTATTCATAATACTCATATTATAGTAAAAAATACAGCAACAACGAATGTTATAATAAATAAAAGATGAAACTTTCATTTTTTCCAACAGTAATATTTGCATCAAACAATACATTAAGCGGTACTAAACTTCAACAGTTTAGTTTGTTGAGTATTAAACTTCAACAGTTTAGTACTCAACATATCACTGATATTTCAGGAACAAACTGCATCTCATATAACAATGATTTTTCATATAAGCGTGTTTGTTGTTAAAAATATTATTTATTTGTAATTGAATTAAAATATCCGCATTTTGTAGAAAAATTCCCTCAGCAAAATAAACTATTTTTACCGTAAAGTATATGATATAAATATTTATCAAGTTTTTTTATAAATTTTAATATTTATATACTGCAGAATTATCTATTTACTTTTCATATGTATATGTCAATTCGTCACTTGTCATTATTTTTATGAAATAATTAAAAAGAAACTATCAGACAATTTAATTACAGGGTTATCTTATAAGATTCATCTTTTAAGGGACTGATTTTAAAGCAATTATTGGATAGAAAAGAAATATAAATGTTCCTGTATTTATCTGTTTTACAGCCTGTAAAGCTATGATTTGAAAGCAAACTTGTTGATAGTTATATTTTGAAGTAAAACTGAATAAATAACTTCAATTGATTTCCTGAAAATATACTTGAACAAATTTATAAGTTTATCGTTATTTTTTGCACAAGAGAGAATTAATTTGACTGAAGTCTACAATGAGCTCAGTAGATTCGGAACTACATCAAACATTTAACACAAACTAGAAATCCAACCCACGTACAGTTAACATTTCTGATAAGAACGAAAAGAGCTGTATTGCTATATTTTTCAAACTGATTAAGTTCAAAACTGAATTTTTTATTTTGTATTAAAATCCTTGCATAAATTATATGTTACAAGTTCTGCATTATTTGAAATCATTACGAAAGAGATCAATTTAAAATCATTATTTGAAAGGCTATCGATAACTTTACAAAACAAAAAAAATTTTCTACATTTTTTGAAATTGATTTCTTCAATAATTTTTCCTGGAATATCATATACTAAAAGAAAGACAAGAATAATCAATAAAAAATTGGTACGAAAGAGCGGATGGTTTAAATTCTACCAGAAGATGGTCCAGAGAATTTATAAGTCATACCACAAACGAAAATAGGTGGATCCGAATCCTATCCTAAACAAAACAGGTGGTTCAGTAAAGATTCTTATATATTATTATTGACGAAAGAACTTCTATCATTTAAAAAAGTTTGTTTCTTCTCTTATTAAATACTAAAATTATAAAAAAACAAAATATAATTTTACAATGGAAATATTTTTATATTAATTATATTTCAATGACCAGAATAAAAAATTAATTCAAAACTAAATTGGGAGAAACAAAAGCAGAAGAAGCAAATTCATATCATTTTAACACATTTAAAAATGATAATAGATATATTTTGGGATATGGATATGTGTTATCTCCCATCAGCTTTAATAAAAGACTCTTTATTCGAGAAGTTTTAATATCATCATACTTGAAATTTTTTACTAATTTGGTGTAATTTCAATGTTTAATGTATACAAGTCCTTTCTCCCATGCAGAATCTTTAGTTCAACAATCTAGTAGTCCATTCCCACGAGTATAGATGATTGTAAAGCGATTCAGAGTCCATTTAAAGCTGTAAGATGCTAGTCGAGAATTAGCATAGATATATAAAAATTAGCAATAGAATGAAAACCAAACCCAGAGCCTAACTTAGCTATATTGAAGCACGGACAAAATCTTCTTTGGGGGATCCCTTCTGCTTCACAATAATTATTAAAGAATATATATATATATATATATAATTAGAAATTCAATGCAATAGAAAAAGATTATAAATAGTAGAATAATATAACTTTGCGAAAAATTCATATCCTTGCTGACATTAAAGCGAAATTCATCTAAATTTTCGCAATTACGATGGCTTATCAAATGAATATATTTTTGTAAACATATCGCATTTTGTAATAAATTAAACATCAGGCTTTTAACTGGTCAAATATGTTCATCGAAACTGCAAAAATTTAATTGAATTGCATGCTAGAAAGCCATTAATTTAAGAAATACAGATTCTTTGTGTTCATACGATAGATTAAACATAAAACCGACGATTTTTCACTATACTGATATTTTACTTAAAAAAAGTGTATTAAAAAAGTAAACAGAATAAACTCTATATTCGATAAGGATGCCCACTTTTATGTGGGGGCCCGGGGCAAATTCCTTAGACCGATCTGATGAAACCAGAGCCCCTTTTGTAGATAACATGGAGCTTAAAAAGTTTGTCAATAATTCCTAATACAGGGAATTTAGGGTCAGAAATTATAAAAAATAGCAAATAACATTAAACTAAAACCACATTTGTCAAAGAAAGCATTTAGAATTATGTAATATATCTTCTAAATAAACTCTATTTCTTTGGAAATTCTGTATATGATTAATGAATGATTTTTTACCAGTATAAAAGAATTAAAATTTTATATAGATTACTTATCTTTATCTGGATTGGATTCTCTCATTAATGTGCCATATTTTAGTCGAAGATTTTCTCTGATCAATATCATATTGTTCAATCACAGTTTTTCAGTTACAACTTCAGTTGGCATGATAAAAATTATTTTGTAATCCTATTATATTGCTTAAACAATACTATTATTTTATTTAACAATCTATTTATTTCAAATCATGTGTCAACCAAAATCGTTCGTATAGGAATAATAAGAAGGTTCTGTAGAAAAACCCCAATCTCTGTTTTTGAAATCCATATGACATTATATACAATAAAATAAAATATAAAAAGCAATAAAATTCACTGAGTTATCGATTTCATAATATAGAAATGATTTTAAATCAAATTTTATGGACTAAATTGTTTCTCTTAGGCCTACTTCCTGTACGTTTTCATGTGGAAACTGGAATTAACGTTTGAGCAATGAAGAAAAACTGGGTGTGGGTTTTCCTTAAAAACTTAAATAACTTGAACTGACTTTTGTTCTCAGTCTAAAAATCAGTTTTACAGTATGAAAGTGTGAATTTTGCAATACATTATTTGTTATCATTAGTTACTTAAATGTAATTAATAATTAATTTTTATTTAAGTAAAGTTACATATTATTTAAAATAATATGCGTTTGCTTACTTAAAATAATATAATTTTAATACACATATGCCATTGATTTAAATGATATATTAATAGTAAATATTCCTCATACAGTTCCATTAGCATTAAGTAATTTCTAAATTCTACAATGCATATTTGATACCTTAACAGCCGAATTTATTAAAACAGTATTTGTTATCTTAAAGGAAGTTTTGATATCATTTCAAGCCAAAAAGCATTGTTTTTAGCTTGAAATGGTTTTGGAAAAAAGCTCTTTAAAATCATTTCCAGCAAAAAACAATTAAAGTAAATGAATAAAACAGGAAATAGAATGAAAAATAATTGAAATTTTCCTCCAGAATATTAAAAGTTATTCCAAAATATTTGTAAATTCATTTTTAAAACCACTTTAATTATTTAAGCTGATCTAATAATTAAAATGATTTTAAAAATAATATAGTTTTGAGTTTTGGAAATAATATAGTTTGATCAGAAAATGCTGTCCCAAGACAATGATGTACATCTCCAATGGATTCCATCCAATGTAAATATTAGTGGCAATGAGACCGCAGATCGACTGGCCAAAGAGGGCAGTGAGGAAGATACGCCCACTGTTTCATCACTTACATATCAGGAACTATTCTCTAAGGAAAAATCTAGACAATATTGAATCTGGCAAATTCCACCAACACATCAATGTTACTCTGGAACATCTCCTTGAACTCTTCTGGAAACAAAATGTGACTGAAAATGTCAGACTGCCTTGGCCAGATTCTCAAGTGGACATCTAAAATGTTTATCGTTTGAACATGGTTCAAAAAATTATCTCATTAGTAAAAAATTCTGTGATCATCCAGCTTCACCGAAATATATTCTGGATTGCGTCGGAATTTCCAGGGAGGATTTATCCTCAGATCCCCTGCTAGTCATTGACTTTCTAACTGTCAACAATTTATTGGAGTTGATCTGACAAATGTCAGATTTTTAAAACCAATAACAACAACAACGCTCATGTTTAACATACGTAAATTCTTTTAAATAAAAATGGAAGAACATTTGAAAGTGCGTACGCCTCAAAATGATGTAAAGTTGACAAGCAGCACAGATTAATTTCCTACATGTCCTAACTTGACGTCTAGAAATCCATTACAAAATTGCAAATAACAGCTATCAGAAGCCATTTTAAGTAAATCAGCAAAACATTTAGAATATTTCCATCGATTTCATTTTAACTATTCTCTTAAATTAAGCATTTTTCAATATATTTACATTATTACCAATGCAGTTACTTATTCTACTTCGTTGTGAATTTTACTATTCTTATGATTTCAATAAAAGGAGACTATATAATAACCAGGTGAGAAAAAGCGTAGTTCTCTTGGCAGGCCAAAACGTGTTCTATATTTCACTCAACCAAAGACCATCCTGCTGAAAAGCTCCTGAAAAGTTAACATTTTTGCATGGTCCAGAATCTTTCGATGGTGGAGAGAGTAGAGAAAGATGTCAATTCATGAGCCGATTTCGTCATATACAGTAGTTTAAATTAACTACTGTAAGCTACTAAGAATAGCTAATTTAAATTACGGTAAATGAGAATTTAAAGTGGTAGTATATAAGGCAGCCTAAATCTAATCTAATATAATAAAAAGAACTAGTTTTTGCTAGAATATTCTCTACTTAATATATGGCATACATTAAAAGTTAAAGCGATCTGTAAATCTATGTAATCTTTTCAAAAAAGTGTTGACATAAAAACTGTAATATTATGTTACACTTAAGTCATTTCAATGTCGCCGAACAGGCTGCTGAATAATAAATAATTTAATAAATGACATTATTAAATATTAAAATTTTTATTTAACTTCTTCATTCATTGATAAAATTTTAAATTAAAAAATTAAAATTAATCACTGATCAATTTAAATTTTTTTTACAAATTATTATTTTAAGTTGATATTAAATTTTAAAGTAAAAAATTTAAATTAACAAAATTATGAATAAAAATAAAAATTTTATTTCTGATCTAAAATGCTGTATATATATATATATATATATATATATATATATATATATATATATATATATATATATATATATATATATATATATATATATATATATATATATATATATATATATATATATATATATATTATTTATAAGGAATTGATTAAAAAATGAACAAAAATTACATCATATTTCTATCAGAGAGGATATGAGTATGAAGAATTTTTTAAATCCAATTCCATCATTCACTTTTTGAGAATAATTTAATTATTTTTATATATTTTCCAAGAAATGAAAATATATTAGAATTCGAAACTTACTTATTGATATAGAATTGATAGACAAACAAGTAATTCAAATGAGTATCGTAAAGAATTACATAAAACAAGACTAATATTAGCAAACGCAACACCTTATATTAAAATGATATAGTTTGTTGAGCTTCTATAATTGTCATTAGAACTTAAGAATTTTGTCATATTTAAGAAATAAAAAATATTATAGTTTATATAAATTTCAATGCACACTTAATAAAATGAAAATTCTTCCTTATTTAATTTATTTCTTTACAAACTTTCTAGAACATAAAAAAAATGTAATTCAAAACACAGATTAAAAAAAAATAAAATTCTTGTATCTTAATTGCGTAATTTTATCAAACAAAAAATTGATTCGTCAAGATAAAATTAGCTTTCGCTGCTTCCAAACAAGTCCTTAACTCAAAGAATGAGGGCAAAATGTTCAGTTAAGAATTAAACTAAAGTTGCCGTCATATTCCACTTTAAAATGGTTGATTGTCATCTGCAACATAAACTTATCTGCAACGTTTTGACACATGCGAAACCTTCTACACAGAGATCTAAGTTTGCACCAATAGTTAATGTAAAACTTCAACTGACCTCAGGACAAACTTAGTGTGGGACTCTTCAACAGAAGTTGGGATCTCATCCTCCCCAGCGACACCTTGCGTGACCAATTTTTCCCCCACTCCGTAACGCTGCATTTTAATGTATGTACGCTCTTCACGAGGAATTCCTACTTTCTACCTTCTGGCAGTAAAAGGAAAACGCAATATAAAGCTATTTAAAGGAAATGGATATTGGAAGAAGGACCACCGGAATCGTTTTAAAGTTGCGTGGCGGTTCCCAAGGAGGGGTTTAAAGTCGCCATGCAGAGATAATTAAGTGACCCTTGGTCAATTGTATTCAGAAGTAAAGTTTTGGAGCAGAAAACTCGCGAGCGCTTTAATCCATAGCGTGAGCACCTCATGGCTTTTGAGTGTTCATCCCCATTATGGAAACAAGGTGGTAATGGAAAAGCGCAATGGTTACTCAGTAATTAAGCAGTTGAAGTGAGTACAGAAGACTAAGATAAATTATCAACATAAGTTAGAATCATCTAAGGAGCTATTTTCTTAATGAAGTACTCGATTACAACAACTACAATTACTTTCCAGTTGTATATAATTGAACAAGATCCATTTAAGTATCGCTGGAAGATAAATTTAGCAAACAAAATATCTAATTTATAGGATGGCTTACTAATAAAACTTAATGTAAATAGTGTGCACAATCAACAGATAATTCAATATCTTAATTATCTAAATATAATTTAGATATATCTTTAATACTTGTCGAAGATAGCTTCACAGAAATTAAAAGAAGTATGATATTAACAGAATTTGAATTTACCATACCAAATTTTATTGACTAAAATTTTTAATCAAAATCCTATACAAAAAAATCATGTAAAACCAATTTTTATAATAAGTATTCATAAACAAGTGTGAGTGACAGAAATTAACTCCTCGCACGATTTTTATACTATAAATAAAATGAATGGAAATATTATAATAATACTACTACAGGAATATATTTAGATTTTTTAAAGATATTTAGCAAACCTAAATATTATTGTAGTAATAATGGCTAATGACGCAACTTTATCCAACATATACAGATTTCAATGCTGTTAATAACACAATTTATGGAAATATTTTGTGCAAAAATATTTTGCTTCATTTTAATTAAAAATTTATGATAATCAGTTAATAAAAAAACTGACAATATTTTCACACACACACAATTTTCCTATCCCATAATATTCCTTTATGTGAAATTTCATGAATTAGTCGTTTTTTTATAACCTACTATATAATTGAAAATTTTCCCTAAAAATTAAATTTGATTATTCTTAAAATAATGATTTTAATTTATCTAGGCTTGATATAAACGAAATAAAAGGATTTTTAAAGATATTACGGAAATTTTATAAACTGTACTGATAAGTTTTTGAATAGACTAATGATTCATTGAAAAAGCGTTACATAAAATTTATATACCATTTTAACAACTGGGATTTTTGCAGCAGCTATTAAGGGCAGAGTATGAAATAAGATCCCTAAAAAACACCTTCATGAGTATGAAACGGCATGATTAAACAGCACCCGGAGTCACAATTTAAAATATAATTGAAATGAGTCCACTTAATACCATGTTATTTCTCGGACTACAACACAAATTCTGAGGAATAAAAACATTAGCCACGATACTTCGAATGTATCTTTTGTCTAAATGAAATGTTTTGATAATTTTATAGTATTTAATATTCGGACAGTTAAAATAAATTTATCAAAATACTTAGAAATTTAAATAAAAAACCCAATTTGTGTAATACAAGCATACATTATTCTATATTAAAATATTTTTCATGTCTACATGTGGCTTTTCACTTTCGTTTAGCTGTTATTCAATTTATTCATTTTTACAGTGTATTGCTTGAGTGAAATTTTTTATAAATATTCAAGACTTTGTTTTAAGATTATTAAGAGAGAGAGAATGTGTAGTATGAAAAAATTCAAGATCTATAACTTTATACTATAGCTTAATAAATTTCAAACAAATGTTATGCATAATATTTTATAGTAAACAACATTTTAATTATATAATAAATATCTAACTGCAATATAACCTATACATAGATCATAGTACCTAATGGTATGATTAAGATCTTTGCTGTGGATGGTCAGAATTCAATTCTAGTAATTGTAAGATGAGTATTATATATTTCTTTTCTTTTTTCTTTTTTTTCATACTTGCATGTCAAGGAAATTCTAGTGAATTTTTTTGATTCTTTTCTTACGACAACTGAATACAACCCATTACCTAAAATAAGCCTTCATGGGAGATAACGAGAACGGAATATTCAATGTTTTTTTAAAGGGTTAATCTTAGGGTATCCCCACCACGCAATGAAAATATAATCTAGAATTTTTTTTACAATAAAAATTGCTTTTATACTTTAAAGGATAAAAAAATCAGAATTATTATTAAACATTTTTAAATACTAATTTTGAAAAATTTTAAAAAACTATTTTTCTCATTTCTGTTATTAAATAAATATGGAAAATTAATATGGTGATGAATTTAAAGCCCAATATTTGTTTTTAATAATAGTTTTAGAATAAAAGAAACTATAGGTAGAAAATAACTGCATACTTTCACATATATAAATCTAAATATGATGATGAATTTAAATCAGTATAGTATAAAATCATTTTTACGAACCTCGAATTAACGAACATTTAGATTTTATGAACTATAAGCTGGTCTCTAATAGGGTCTCATAGATGCTATGATAATTTTAATTTCCATTTATGAACTAAATTTTTAAAAAATATTATTTATGAACTCGTTTCTATGTATTTTTCTTTTTGTTTATTTTTAATTATTTGGTGTTTCATTCACTTTTTATGGGTGAGAAACTTGGATAGAAATTATTATTGGAGAATCTTTGAATTGCAACATTAAATATTAAGTAATTAGCGCAATGAATAAAAACACTTTAGATTCTAAAATCAAAATTGGATACAAATCGAAATTAAAGACTTTTTTATATAGATACTAGCTTGATATATGTTAGTAGATTTTGACTTATTAACAGGCGCCAGCTTCAAGTGTTATTCACCTGGTATTGATTTAATCAATAGATTTAAGTGAAAATAACGTAGAATGCTTTTCAAAAGAGTGATCATATCTTGGAATCACTTAATGAAATCGACCTTCTATACGCAACATTCTTGTGAATGTATGATTATCGGAACGATGTTGCAGGAAAAATGATATCTACGTCATTTTGACCTGACCATTAAACGATGAGGCACAAAAATTACTTCAATTTGATCTGAACATTTAACGATGTTGTAGAAAAAATGTATCTAGGTCATTTTGACCTAAACATTCAAAAATGTTGCAGAAAAAACGATATCTAGATCATTTGACTTACGTGCAATAACTTAACAATATCACAGAGTGCTTTTGAAAGGAGTGATCATATCTTGAAATCACTTTATGAAATCGACATTCTATATGCAATACTCTTGTGAGTGCATGCTTGTTAGAGCAATGTTGCAGAAAAAGTTATATCCAAGTCATTTTGACCAACGTGCGTTATTAAATGAACTGTAACTGAAGAAAGACAAAAAAATGTATTCATCCAAGAGTTTCGAGAAAGAAACTTACAGCTCCCGAAATTTCACTGCAGGACTGTTTGAATCTGGATTCAGATATAGTTTGCATGAAAGAATTATTAGATGATTAAATGGCTAAGAACATAATAGTGAAAATAAAAAGAATTTTCTGATATCAATTAGGAAGAAAGCGACTTAGAGCTCTGATTATCTGTAAAACAAGTAGGTGGATGAATGGCTAACAAGATATAGCACTTTCTGAGAAAAATAACAGTGACATGCCTTTCTGCATCGAAAAAAATATGTTTTTAAAAATGTAGTTTTGAAATAGAGAAAAGTAAATGATTTTTCCTCTTTAACTGATTTTTCCTCAAAATTAAAATAATAGTTTAAAGGATGAATTTTATTTTGGATATGTTCTTTTTATATAATGCATTTTAAATAGTTTTTCTAATAGTATTTATAAAGAGAACAGTGTGGTAAAAAATAGTTTTAGGTTTTGACAGTTATCGACCCCACGTGTTAGTAGAAACGAGTGTCTACTGCATTTATTTTTGTTAATAGTATTATAATAAACTCATAACATCGTCTATATCTTCACACATTCAAAATATTTGAATTTAAAGTCAACTTTTTAAAGCAAGTTCAAATGCAATTTCAGTATAATTTCACTGTTCTAAACAAAAAATATAGAAAAAAAACTACTTTTCATCTCTATTATTTAGCATCATTGGAGTTGATTAGGATATAATCGTGAATCTAATTTTTGATGATTATTCTAGAATTCATAAACTGATGAAGACTCCCATAGCCATAAATCTTCATAGATTTGAAGAACTTTCATAAAACTAAGTTAGTTTTTCATACGAAGAAAATCAGTATTCGTACTTTGATAAATGTGATGCAATATATACCAGAATGAATGGTGTACATACTAGTCTTAAAATTGCAATGCTCAACATTGCTATTGATTTCACATTTTTGAAAAAATTCCAACGTGGTATATATATTTTTCTCATGCAATGTTTATTCCTTATTTCTCTCTTTGAAGATACATTATCACCGGAAAGATGTAATATTTACCGTGATGAATAATTTATCAAGTCGCAGCTGTTGTTTTATGGTTTAATTAATCTCATGACGAGGCTTTATACACTTTTTTATTTTTTAATTTAGAAGATATATTAAATATTTATTATAAAAATTATTTATTTCTGTTAAAGGTGTAAAAATTTTGAAAAATTTTTACATTTAATTAATAAATTAATTATAGCTTAAGTTCTGTTATGTCCATCTTTAGTTCCTTTACACATGATTAAATATAATAGAATTATTATTAACATTTTTATAATTAATCACTACATACATCGAATTATTTACTTTACACATTAAATTTAGAATTTAAGAAATAAATTTAAACAATAATATAATTAATTAATATTAATTATGAGCTGTGTTTCAACAACTATTTTAAATGATTTTGTGTTGATGTAAATAACCTCCCATATCTCAAAAATGATCTTCCCACTTGCATTGAAATAGGTACTTAGTTCATTCCCTGAAGAATTTAAGAAACAATTTATAATTTAATATTTTTTTTAAATTTCCATGCTAATTAATGTATTAATTAAAAAATAGTATTACGTTTCAATGAATTTTCTCTACTTTAACTCGGGAGAGGTAACTTAAACTAGAATCGATTACCATGCCAAAACATTTTACTTCTGCATATATATGGATGTCATGTATTTTAAGACAAAGTAAAAAAAGTAATAAAGCAAAGACTCACCTGATAATGTAAAAAACGGTGGTCGGCCTAACCAACTGCCATAATTGCTGAGGGCAGAGGCAGCCGTCGTGACTGCGTAACTGGGGAAAGCTGATCCCACCTGGTGATGTGGAGCTACATCACCCTGCGTGGGGTGAGGAAGGTGTCCCCCGGATTCAAGTCCCAAAGCTGGTGCCAAGTAGCCCAGTGTCAGCGAGGCTCCGTCTGTCCTGGTGGGATACAGGGGATTCGGGTGGAAGGCCACGGGTGTGGGTCTCACACACACGGGTGGCCTGGGAAAAGAGAAGTTCGAATCTTCTTTCAAGCGATTGGCTCTGGCTGCGGCCCGCAGCAGAATGGCCGAGGTTGGCAAGTTGGAGATGCTGTTGCGACTGTTGTTGTTGCCAGTACTGCCCGAGAGGATGTCGTCAATGGAGAACTTGTTGCTGATGTGCTGAGGTTGGGGAGAGTGACCGCCTAAGGACTCAAGCTGCTTCTCTGTGGTCATGTCGTCATCTTGAAGTTTGAGGTCCATATTGGAGAGCTTAGGCACCTGTTGGAAATAGGTTCTTGACGTCATTGGCATTTAACTGTTGAGGCAAAAAATAATACGAAGACAAAATTACTGTAAATGCCAAAGGCAACGTAGTTTTCAAAAAGAATAGTAACACAATTTAACTATATAATTACTTGAAAATAGATCAATACATTTATACATCAAAATATTATTATGCGTATATGCTTTAGTTCATATAAATACGATAAATAGTGGCTTAGATAATTCTAATAATAATAATATTGTAGTATTATAAAGGTTATCAATACAAAATTAAAAAAATTTATTCTATGTACTTTATTCTTTTGGATAAAATTAGAATATTTTATATCCTTGCAACTAATTTGATTAAATAAGTTTCCTTAAAGTCTTATACAAATTCCTGTCATACACATAACTTAGAAATTGATATTACAATATCACAAATAAAATTATTATTTCCTCCGAGAAAAAAAATTATGTAAACAAATGATATTTAAGAAATATTAAAATTTTCCATGATGTATAAATTCTGCAACATTATTGAGAAAAAATTACATGTTTAGCTGAAAGAAAAAAAAATTAACGAATTTCTTTGTAACTTCCATGTTGTTTACAAAGTTAGGTTAAGCCTTCTATTGTCATTTTTTGATACAAGGGACAACTTCGCTGAGACTTATAGTTTTAAAATGGACTCCGGACTACTATAAACAACCAAACCCGAGCGGAGAATCAAACCCATAACTATTGAACAGAAAACTAACTTTTCATCTCTAGCAGTGTATGACAATTAAGATAAAGTATAAATAGAAATTTTAATACTTCAATATTCTTTACTGTTCTGGCGAACTCTGCATGAATTAAACTCTAAGTAAGTAAAATAACTAAAATTTAATAACGCAATTTTTATGAGTAATGCCTATATTTAATGGGAGCCAAATCTTGCTAAGTTATTTTAATTTTGTTCTTACTGGTCCGATAAAGTATAATGTATAAGAGAAATATATAAATATTAAAAAAACAATTAGACCAACAGAGATGTAACTCACATTTTACAAAATTATCTAATTACCAAAACCTACATACATTCTAATATTTCCCTGATACTTTATTATTGACATCATTAAAAAAATGTAAAGAACCATTCCAAGTTTAATTTACAAAAGGAAAAATAATAATAATAAACCATAATTTTTCAAGCTTTTTCTTGATAAATAAAAAATGCAAATAAATGTTCAATAAGCATAGTTTTGTATGAAAAAAAAAAAAAAAAAAACCCACACAGACACACACATTATATAAAATTCTAATTCAATTTTGACAATTTCGATTTTTGAGATTACATTTATAATTATCTTAACACATTATATATAATCAATGTAAGAGAAAATCTTAAAGTGCTTCATATATCGATTGTATACTTATGATAAAGGAAAATTTCACATATGGTATTTAAAAATTATAAATAAACAATACTTATAATAAAGTTAAAATCGTAATACAATTAATGCAAATTTATTTTACAAAAAATAAATTTGCTTGAATAATAATAATAATAAAAGTATATTTTTAATTAATAAACGAAAATTAATTTACATGAATAAAACATTGTTTCACGATGCCACGAATAGCCTTTCTGTATAGTTTGTTTTTTCGCAATTCAGCAAAACGAGAAGAATAGCACAGTACCATTAAATGGTTAAATGACAATGGTTAAAATGGTAAAAACGGCAAAAATATCAGATTTAGTGGAAAATCTCTCTCTCTCTGGCAATAAAACTATCGTCGTAGTGTAAACTTTACTTTATAAACGGAATATTTAGGGTATTATTTCGTAACTTTTCTGGCATTCTCAATATATAGAAAAAAATCGATAAATACACTACAATCTCCAGCTGAAAATTTGATTAACTAAAAACAAAATGAACTCCAGCCCCACTCAAAACGTTAATTTGCTGTGATGTCATATTTCCAATTGTAACCTAAAAGTTGAGAACTGCTGATTATATGTGAATTTTTTTCTCCTTTTACAACTTGTAAAAAATTGTTTAAGAGTTTTTCCATGCACTGTTTTAATTAACGAAGAAAAGAGTATATGCAGGCGTTTATTTACCGCGCCAATGGTTATTCCAAATCCCTGAAACTTACAGAAGAAAAGAAATGTATTTGTATTTTTCCTTATCTTGTGTCATTTGACTTTCATATAAAAGTTACAAAGTGCGGTGCGTAAAACCACCCCGTTGCAATATAATAGAATATTGTGCCTTTTATAATTAATTGTTTGTATTCCTATATTACTTTTTTAGAAACAAAACCCCCGTGTGTAAGTAACTTATTCTTTGAGACAACAGAAAATAGTTAGAGAAGTTTTACTCAAACTTTCCGAAAGAGAAGCTTCAGATGTGTTATTTTCAGCAGGACGGGGCTTAATGCCACAGATCGAATCCAGGCAGTCCCGTGTGCATGAAGTGTTTACAAGGACGATCAGCAAAGGCTTGTGGTCTGCTCGGTCACTTGACCTAGTCCACTTGAGCCTTTTTCATGTGCGTGGACTTTTAAAAGGAAGAGTATATGAAACAATTCACACCCAGTTAAAGAACTGAAAACAAGGATCTAGGATGTCATTAATCCCATCACAGCAAAAGAAATAACAAGAGCATGTATAATTTTCCTCAAACGTGCTCTCATATGTGGTGAAATGGGTGTAGGAAAATTTCAGCATCTAGAGTAAAAGGGAATAATTATATTTAATACATTACATTTGATTTTATGCTTCGGTTTTTCATGCCACACTTTGTTTTAAGCAGAAAGTAAAGCAAGTATTTTTCCTTTTAGTTGATACAAGATAAGTAGTTCATTGTTTTAATTAAAGATATAATATCCAATGTAAATTAATCAAAAATATTTTACTTGTGAAAAATTCGAATCTTTCTTTTTTAGGTATTTATATTTAAGGACCCTATATTAAGTAGTTATTACCAAATTATAAGTCTCCAAAATCTATAAAATTCGATGTCATAATAGCAAGTATTTCTCTTTATTAAGTGTTTCATATATGCTGCCAAAATGAGAGTTTTCTCTCATTCGTCAGATTTTTAGTGGTTGCGGAAAAAAAAGCATCACTCTCATAACTGGAAAATACCTAGATCTAGGTTCGAAATCTGACTGAGCTGAAAATCATCAAGCTGAGAGGAACTATAGATGTAAATGAGAAAAATATATGATTATTGTCCGTTCTTGATATTTCAAAGTTAAAATAATCGAAATAATCAAAGTTTGAAATGCCGAAATCAAATCTCACCTATATTTAAAAATTAAAAATTTCAACTTTGGAGAAGAGCTTTACACACATTAACAACATTTGAGAAACACTGCATTGTACAACACAAATTAAAAAACACTGCATTTCAATAAAATAATAAAAATACTCTTAGAAGACCAGAATTCTTAGCTACTATCTCATAGTTTTCCTGCTAGATTATAACTCTATCCAATTCTTGTGAGAATAACCAAGAAAAGCAGGTTTATAGCTTGCGCTGCCATAAAGATGTACCGTATTATTTTGTTAAGAAATCAATTTTTAAATGTATATCACATACAGGTACCAGGAAAACACTAAAATTTTGAAGAAGAAAGCACAATATATTTTCACAACAAAGCAAACTTCGTCTACACAGAGTGAGTAGCCTAACAACCGAAGTACATTATAAGGAATTTGCAAAGGGGGGGAGGGAACAGGAAAACACCCCCGCAGCCGCCATAACAAATGTTTATGAAGAAATCGGAAAGATAATATTAAACTTTTGTGGTTGTACAAAGACTAAGAATGAACACGAGATCTTCTGTGAGGAAAAGTCAGTCGCATCTTCAGTCCATGTGAATAATATTAATGCACAAACTAGTTCCTAAGAACAGTATTAAGAAAAATAAGAATGCTAAAAATTATCGATAAAAAGCAATTTACAGCATTTTACCAATCATAATTGAGTCAGTAACAATAAAATTTCCTGGTTGTATACTTAATTGATATAATATTTTCATATAGGAAGATATTAATATTGTGAAAAATATATGATATAATGTATTTCGTTAATTTGAATTAGCAATAATATAATATTAATAAATTGTTCTTTCACTCTAATGAATACCATAACTTGTTAAGGAATATTATCTTGAAAATATGAAGTTCGTGAAAAAAAATGCGTGACTGCAAAAAATAATACAAAATTGTTGCATGAAATCAACATCAAAGAACTAAATTAGTAGAATGGGTTTCGAGTTACGAGAGAAATTTTTTACAAAGTTATTAAAAAGAACTTAAAGATAATTAAACGAGTCAACATCAAGAGATTCAGTTGCTTTCGATAATTTTATTCCTTATAACAGGGAAATTTCTCAACTACGTGGATAATGTAATTTAATTCCTTTTATTTATAAAATTGAAAAAAAAGACTGGTTTAATTCATAAATTATTTAAACTTTCCACATCAATTTTTTGGTTTCGGTCATATTTGCTTTCGTATACAAAAATGGCAATTAAAACAATCTATCCTTATGTCAGCAGTTTATATTCAAATTTTCAAAATTATGAATAAATTTGAATCATTAATGTTGATTCAGCATGATAATTATTTTGAAAATATTATGCTATGTGAGGATTCTAACTGATGAAATGTACAACTTACTCTAATTAATATGTGTAAAATTAGACAAAAAATTTATTCTAAATATTGTATGATAAAAGGAGATATAGATCTTTTATTATATATATAATACTAAATTTTGGTTGAGAAGCCATTTGTATATTCGACAACACAATTAATGATTTGAAAAAATACACTTCTTAATTATTTAAAAGTTTGATATTTTTTTAATATATCAACTGCTTTGGTTTGTTCGCTTAGGTTTAGTTTTGTTCGGATCTGCTTTCGGTTTTCGCGTCTCCTTTTTGCAAAATAAGAATATGGCTTTCTAGATAAATAAAGTCCACCCCCCTTGAAAGTAATACGCAGCGAACATTTATATGTCTTACAATGATTTTCAATAATCATTATTTTTTCCAATTCATGTCAAAAAATATATTCCGCAAGAGAATAGAGCCTTCGAACTATTGATTTAAAAAATCAAGAATACTTATCATTCAGCTGCCTGTTACATCTTTTTAGTCTCAAGTAATTTTTTCGAGTAGAGTAAATCACCTGAGACTGAAAATATTTCGTCTGAGTACCTACTTCAGGAGATTTTATTATGGTGTGTATACCTATAGCAAAGTAAGGAAAAAAATATCGCGAATTACTAAAGAAAAAATTGAAAAAAAAAATTAAATTTTGATGAAAATAAATAAAATAAATTTTTTTATTTTATCATGGCTTACTACCATTGCATAACATGCCAATGTGTGTTGTTAAGATTACTTCAAAATTGAACATTAATTTGAATTAAATATTGAGTTCTTATCGACAAGTTGAACGAAATAACTTAAAATGATCTGTGAATATTTCACCTTTAAAAGCTACTATAAAAGATTTGAATTTCCACCTTGTACTGTCTCTGGGTTGATTTTTTTTATAAATAACGGTAGCACTTATACATTACAAAGGAGAAAACCTGGAAACCTAGTTGTCTAGTTCGCCACCTATTTGATACGCATGCAGGATGAAACCCCACATCCATTTGCTTTTTCCGGACAATGACTAAGATAAAATCAGAGACTACTCTTTCTAATGAAGCATCATTCAGCATGATGAGTTATTTTAGATCACGGGGAAACCTTTACCACTAATACTTCAACACCACATATATTCTAATCTTTGAAATCTTATACTTTTTTAATCATGATAACATAGAAAAATTCTCCAACTTTATTAGGTGTTCATTTCATGTATAAGTGATTTATATTAATTTTTATATATACTCATGAAAGACAATATTAAATGTCACAGCATAAAAAAATAGGAAAAAATTATTAACAAGAGGACTGTATTTTAAAAAGTATAATAATCTATGGACCTCAGTGGAAAAATTGACTAATCTAAAATCCATATGAATTCCAGTCATACAAAACAAACTAAAATTATAGTTGTGTCATATACAACTATATTATTAAATGAACCTATCTGCTACGTTTTACACACGTTTTACAGACATTTCTTCCTTTGATTCATATTTTTGTAAATTTGATGTCCTCTTTATCATTCGATATGTTCAAGTTTAAATATATGCACAACATTAGAAGTGCTAACTAGACAACCTGAGATAAGTAACAGATAAGTAACAACAACACATTAAAAGTATTGAGATTTTGACAGTAAAAATAACTGACGTCACATTGCAAAGCCCCGAATAAAATGTATAGACTTCAAAGCTAGTATTTCGGATTAATTTTTTAAATTGACATCTTTATTCACTTTAAATACATGGAAATAGTTTTTTTCAAAAGGCTTCTAATCACCCCTGCTTTATTTTATTCCTATTTCTGTAAATTTGTTTTTGTTTTTCTCTGCCTTGGTGTGCTCAAGTCTAAGTGTATGCACAACATTGAAAATAATGAACTCTATTTATGAATAAAAATAACTGAAATCACTTTGAAGTGTCACTCATAAAATCAATGGACCTCTAAGCAAACTTTTGTGACTGATTATAAAATTGAGATTTTTATTTCTAATAAATATATGAAACCATTCTTTCAAAAGCGTTCAATATGTTTATGCTTAGACATTTGTAGAACTTTCGGAAAAACCAACCTAGTCCCGATATTTACATCCGTATTACCATCTCCCACTCTAATAAAGGTGGATTGACAGTGTATTTAAAAATGGTGTAAACATTACAAACAAATGTAATCTAGACATATTTCATCATGTATACACTCAACAAGAATTTGTATTTTAGCTTCTATAGATAGTGTAAATGTTAATTCATCTTTTCCCAGTGGTAATTTAGCATTTATGCAGATTTTTAAAGAACTAAATCTGCATCAAAATAAATTAGAAAAATGTTAAACTATAATTTTTGTATATTCAGGTCACACTAAATTAACAACTGAAAGAAATATATTAAATAACATGCATAAATTTTTAAAATATTCTATATATAATTACATAAAGTACAATGTCAACTTGAATAATATTAAATGGGTAAAAAAAACATTTCATATGAGTTTAGCTAAAAAATATATAAAAAACAATAAAGATAGCTATTTAAAGTCCCTTATAGGCCCACATAATTTTTTAAAGAGATTTTTATTTTATGTAAAAGACATTTTACAATTAAAATTTAACTAAAAGAAATAAAAACATCTTTCACATTTATCTAAGAAACAAGTGAACCAATTACTGAAAACATTTTTTGATTAATTTTTTGTTTCCTAGTAAATTCTTGCAACTTATACAAAATTTCTGATAAATAAAAATATTACAATCTTGAATTAAGAAATATTATTACTTAAACACAGGAGATTCATAAGGTTAAATTTTTTATCTCCAATATGCTTCAAGAGAGCCTTATTATTATTATTTGAAAATGAGAAATATTGTGATTCCACGGTTATCAATAAAATAACATATTAAGTAAAAGTATGTTGTGTGATTACATATTTACTCGCGACTCCTAATTCATTGCGATTATTTTTAAAAGCCGAACATAATTGTACTTATATATGTTCCTTTGCCTACAGTATGTTAAATGAACTGTTTGTGTGTCTTTTGCTTGGAGTCGTTGTAGTTTTCTTACAAACTGGGACAAATGCTAATTAATTTTCTAAAAAAGAGTGACAGCTTAAATTGTTACGATTACTATTGTACAGAAAATTGCTTAAAATTTTAACAGCTATCAGAATCTCAGTTAAAATTATAACAATAAAAGACGGAATTCAAGATACATTATTTTTTGAAGCTTTCTTAATTGTCCTACAAGCACGTAAATCTAAACATGTAACAACAGACACTGTACTTAGCCATTAAATATTAAATGATATATGGTTACACAAAATAGAAGAAATTCTTAGTTTTTAAGTGTGGACAATTTACCCTTTGCACACTATTTTTGTAAATTAAAGACTCCCAAACGAAAAAGCAAATTGTACTCTTAATTCACAAAATAAATAATAAATTGGGATTGTTTAAATGGATTATTGCACCTAATGTTAAGTCAAGTAAGTAAAATATGACACTAATTTTTTTTTTAATTTGGATGATTTTTCAGAATTCATTGCTTTTGCGTTAGTTAATATGTTTGTCCTAGTTTC
Organism: Latrodectus hesperus; assembly: GCA_037975125.1. Taxonomy (NCBI): domain Eukaryota; kingdom Metazoa; phylum Arthropoda; class Arachnida; order Araneae; family Theridiidae; genus Latrodectus; species Latrodectus hesperus. The sequence continues at coordinate 75,910,383 of CM075860.1, forward strand.
TTGTATTTACTTAAACTATATGGTAATAGATATGCTTAAAAACAATTGAGAAGACAACATAAAACAATCAAAATTAATTAATGTTATATTTATCTCGTATTAATTAAAGATATTTATTTTACAGTTACAATTCCTTTATCGACATAGTGTAGTATAAATCAATAAGATATTAATAAAACAATTTCAAATATTTTTCTTTAGTACCTGAATCTTGACACTCTCATTTTTTTTGTAACCTTATACATAAAAGGAAATATTTATTATTTTAGAAGAATTTTGAATCAAAAACAAAATAAAATGTAATATATAAAACAAATAAAGTCACGCTATTTTCAGAGTAAAATATATATATTATTTGATAAATTAAAAGTATTTTTTAACAGAAACAAAAATTAATATAAATTAAAAAATAATATCAAAATACTAATTCCTTATAAGATCTTAGTATAAAAATTAGAGCAAAACGAACGTTTCTGTACCAATGTTTGACATATTTTTCTGATTTTTATTTTACTTTCTATAGGATATCTTTAATTCCTAAAAAAATACTGAATATCTTTGCTGAAAAGTTTGTTCATAATGACAGATATTTTTTTACACAGATTTACTGCTTAATTTGATTAGACATTGTGCACTCCTTTTTTATACATTAAAATAACTCAGTCAGGATTTACAGTTAAATTTGATACCAAAATGCAACTAATATCCATGTCAGGAGTGAGAATTGAACTAACGAACTGTTAAATAGAAGATTAGATAGATAATAATTGTTATCAGCTCAAACAGAAAATTATTTTAAGAAAATACTGATTTTTTTATTTAGAGGAAACGAAAGTCTTTAAAGTATAAAAACAAACCTAATATTATTTTTGAATTCAACATTTTATTGATTAAGGAATGCGAATTTTACTTCTCTAAAAAGAAATGGGTTTAAAATCACTATTGCATGTTACATAAAGAGGATACTCTAGGGTAAATAGAAGTCAAACAATAGGAAAGTTTCGCAATGAAACCTCTGAACCACTAACTTTTCATAATAACTTCCAAAATCACAAATGTGATCACATGTGATTTCAAAAATCACACACTTTTAAAGATGTGTGGATATTCAGTGATAAATGTTTTGATATCATGAAAAGAGCAGCTTTACAACTAAAGTATTTGAACATATCCCGTATTTCCCTACTGAAAAAACTTTTCATAGATAGTGAGTCTTATCCCCAAAATGCAAGAGAGGAAACCCTGAAAAGTCCCAAGCACCCCACCCCGACAAATATTCATAAAGAAAATAAAAGTTCAACATCTATTTCTTATTAACCAAATGAGATCTACCCCTGTTTTTTACCCCTTCGAAAGATCATTCCATTTTTCACTTAACATTAAGTCATGAGATAATTATGTCGATAAATATTAAAAATAAAATTGATATACACACATAATTTAAACAGTTTGTAATTCTACTTAAGGTGAGAATTGAAATGAACGCATTAATTTTGTTTTATATTTTATTATTAATTTCTTTCCATTTACTTCCTAATTTGATCCCAAATTTTAACGTAAATTTTGTTTCAATTTTACTAAGGATTAATAATAAATAGTCAAAGAGGGAATCAACTGATGTTTTTGAGGTTCACATTCCGAATCATTGAAGCGTAACATTCTTTCCCAATATACCAAATTACTCAGAAATTGAATGCCTTAAAGCAATAAAAAATGAATGAAGAAAACAAAAATCAATTTTATTATATTTTGTAAACATTTACTTGCTTATTTTAAAAAATAAACATAAAATAACAGACGTCAGGTTTAATTTACTAACTACAAGTGAAACTGATAGATTAAAATAATCAAAAAATGTTCAGGTTAAAAATTCTATTTCATGCACTGCAAAATCATCAAAAAATATTTGTAAACATTTTAATACAGTATTATTTTTTTATCTTTAACAATTTTTAAAAGTCTTCACATCTCTAAAGTAAAATACTAGTACAATGAAATCAAATATATTTAGAATCTCATCATTAATGTCTATTTACTCAAAGATTTAAATAAATAAAAGCACCAAGTATATAAAGTATATAAAAATAGTATAAGTAGCACAAACATATTATTTCTCAATGTTATAAATAATAAAACCAGATATAATATTTTTGATTTGCATGTAATTTGTTTGAAGACTTCCTGGTTTTTAGTATAATTAAAGTATTTTTTTAATATTCTGTTGATAATGCTTATAAACATCTTTACAAAAAATCTATTTTTTATTATGAGAACAAAAAATTAAATTCGCAGTTGGGTAAATTTTCCTCTTTAAGAGCAATTATAGTTCTAATAAGGACAAATATTGTCATCGTTGTTTTGATAATTATATTTTAAAATTTAACTGCATTTAAAGAATATTTGAGGACGCATTTCTTAACAATAGTTAAGTAATTATGAAATCGTATGATGATATTTCAGTAAGAAGGAAAATTTGGAAAAGAAATTATTAAGAAACATTTAATAAGTATAATATTAATCTGGTTGAAGAGCACAAAAATCGAATCAAAACTATTTAAATACTTTAAAAAAATTTTAAGCTTTTTAAATTACTTTGGCAATATTTTTCATTTCGTTACAAATATACAATATTACCAATCATTAAATGATTAAAATTTTTATAAAGTTAAAAGTTTGAAATTTGTAAATTAATTTCTGCTAGTTAAAAATTTATTGTGACATAATCTATATTTAGTTTTGATTAAAAATTATTTTAATTTATGACGAGTAATTACGAACTCTTTATTTTTGTTCTAAAATTGATATGAAACATTGGAAATGTCTTCTTTTTTTCAACATGTATAAAGCAATATTTTTTTTTCTTTTGGATCCTGCTATAACAATTTCAATTTAAAAAAATTTATCCCCTATTCTCAAATATTTAAATAGTATTCATATATTAAAGTAATGTTAAAAAAATTTTGACTACAAAATGGAAAAGAAGAAAAGATGTTGATGTAAAAACTGAGGAATAATATTGTTTTCTTTATAAAAAATATAAACTAGTCTACAATAAAGTGTCTAAATTAATAAAATGTGTTCTTAATTTTGATTTATTAAAGAATTAATGACTCAAAGATAAATAACATTTCACAAAGATATTATTAAACGATAATTGCAGAATTGGGATATTTGGCAGTCACATTTTTACGAAATTTTTGAAGCAATTCAGTTATCATATAATTAGTTCTGGTATAGTATAAAAATAAAATTCTCTCAGAAATTAGGAGTCACTACGTGTAGATTTTTTTAACTTTTATGTAAGATTTACTGATTTTTTTCCTTTTCAAAAGATACAAATGCAAATTCGAAATGAAATTTATATCCCGGAACTTCTTTACCATTTAACGTAATTTTAAAATATTTCAACAGTTCAGAAGTGTATTCATTTGTGTTACATTATAATTTTTCAAACAGAATTATTTAAGGTCTATCTACAACGCTTTCATTTAAATTGAAAGAATATAATTTCTTTTATGTAAAACATTTACAACAAAAGCCGAAATTCTCCTTTTTTTTCTTTCTAATTTTACTGTTATTCTTGAATATAAAACTTTTGAAAAAGAAAAATACGTGATTAAAATTACGGAAAACTAAACAAAAAATTTAACAAAAAACTTATCTCTACGGAAATTTTAAAAAGTCGTTTTTCAATCATTTTATACACACACGATTAAATTATTGTTTTTTGATATCTCGTTGGGAGATATCAACAGATAATAATTTAATACAAAAGAATTTCTTTTTTTTTAATCTGCATAAAATATTTAAAAAACCAATAAATTATAGTTTAAAAGTCAATTCATACTCTTCTACAGTTACCTTCGGAATAAATTATTTTTAAACAGCCCTCTCAATTGTATGTCCCGATGAGGTCAATTGCAATGTAGTCAATCATTAAAATGAAATTTCGTTTAGTACAGCTTTACAATATATACTCCCCCATTTATTTTTCATACTCTGTAATATATTTCCATTTTCATTCTTTGTAAGCAATGACTGTAACGATTACATCAGCACATTAAAAAAGTTCTCAAATTAAATTGTGACAAATCTGATTCATTTAATTTTTATGATTTCCACAAATTCAGGTTCTTTCTTTCTTTCTTAAAGATCAATGATAATTTGAATAGTAATATATTATTAACTATCAAATAATTATTCACAAAAAATATGAAAAAGAAAGAAAAAATAATGCTAGTATACTAATATAATTCTAAAACGTAAACTCTAACTAATATAATTCTAAAACGAAAATAAATTAATTTTCTCTAGATAATATTTCCTGTTAAAAAAATTGTGAAAAAATATGTCAATAGAAGATGCTTAGTAATATTTTTTCTATTACAGATATGAATGTTTGTTAACTGAATATAAAAATGAAATCTTTAATAATAAACTTTGTTTCTCATTATCTTTCATTAATTCAATACAGCTAATAAGAGAAAAATACAAAAAAGTTGTCTTTTTTGTGGTGATCTCAAAATTTTCTCTTTCATAATGACTGAATTGTCTGAAATTGAATGAAAATAAATAAGTAATAATTAAAAGAACAAATGGAAACAAATTAATTGATGATTCAAACGAGCATGCTAAATAAAAATTACCTGTAAGTTGTTGAAAATGAAGCAAATGAAAATAAACAATGCAAAATTGAGATTGTCTTAATAAATTTACTATACTTGTACTTAGTTTTGGTTTTAACTATTTTTTATTATATGTAATTTTAAAGTAGATATTTAAAAATTACATATAATAAGAAATATTATATGTAATTTTTATTATATGTAATTTTAAAGCTAAAATAAAAATGCATACCATAATTATTTTGTACAAGTTATTCGCACGATTATTTAAAAAAAATAATAACACTGATTAGGATCTAATAACGGAAACTTGTACAGTGCAATGGTATTTACAAATTCGATACTTGGATAATTGTTAATTTGACTTTCCCTTTAATTAAAAGATGTAAATAGCTACAATTCTTGCAGTAGTTGGTGTGCTTGGAAAATATTTGTTGAATTAAAATAATAATGTTAAAAAGATGAAAGAATAAATAAATAATGGAGAAAAAATAATATTAATTACTAAATATTTTGATTGTACAAGTTACGAAATTTCTATGTGAATTTTCATAATGAAACTTCCAGAAAAATTATAAGAATAACTATAATAACAGTATTACTTTGATTTTCGATTTAATAATTAAGTATAAATAATTGTATATTTTACAGTTATTTAGCCTTATTCGTAGCAGTCAAAAGATCTTTAACGAATTGAAATACTAACATCAATATGTTAACTTTAAAAAAGTAAGCAATTATTATTTTGTTTCCTGCAAAAACTTTAAAATAAATGTGAATATTAAAAAACAAATTTCTAAAGTTTATTCAATGAATTTACGAAATGAAACTGTATGAAGAGCCATATTAATGTTATTTTGACTTTTCACTTAATTAACAAGGATATTTGATTGAAATTCTTGCAAAGATTATTTACAAAATTAAAATATTAATTTTAAGAAAATGATTAGAAAGAAAAAATTGTCTTTATTTTGTTTGAAATCATTTCAATAAAAAAACACTGAAATTAGAAAAAATCATGATGAAGAAGAAATAATAGTTTAAGTTGTAACGTTCGTCCAATGAATCCCTGATATGCAATTATGAGAAAAATCTTAAGAACAGTTACACTAATTTTACTTTGGATCTTTATTTAATAATCAGGAATAAATTACCATATTTCTTATCGTAAGTGAAGCATTCAAATGTTTTTTTTTAGGTTAGAATATTAGTGCCAAAAAAAATAATAATAATAACTTTCAAAAAATGGTGAAGTTATCATTTTCGTTTTCTACCAAAATTTATAAATGAGAACAAATAAGTTTATTCATGTTTATTATAAGGTAACAGAAATTATTAAATCATATCCCATGGTACTACAAAAGATATTATAAAAAGATATAAATAAAATATAGGAAAATATAAATAAGAAACTATTAGAAAAGATGATAAATTAAGAAGCTATATTGAAAAAAGTTTGTATTAACATAGCGGTTCTAGAAAAAATTAATATTTCTTAAATAAGCAGTTTTATAATTGTTTCAGAGTTTCGTTTTCATTCTTCTCAATTAAGTAACGGTCTTTACACTATTTCTTTAAACGTATTTTCTTCTGTTTAATGTAATTGCGATTTACATCTGCGCTTTGAGAAACTAAAAACTCATGATCACAAACATAGATCCATTTGAAATAAATTTGTGGTTGAAATCTTAAGATTAATTAATTTTGGTTTAGTTAAAGACAGCTATTTTAATTACAAGAATTTTTTGTTTTCATATTTGTCATAAAAATCCATTCATTTTCATATTACCTCACTCTAAAATATTGCTAAAAATGTAATTGACTCAGAATAGTTAATTTTACAGTTTTAAAATCTGAAAATTCATCTAAGCAATCGAATAATCATGGAATCATTTGGAATATTAATTTCCAAATTTAAAATTCTATTGATGTCGTGGAGTTTTTTTATAAAAAAATAGAATAAAATTTCTATGTAAGAATTTTGAAAAACCATTATGATTGAAAAATTATTACTCCAATATTTTTACTAACGTCAGTGGAAAAAAGCATATCAATATAATATCATTTCTATAATCTAATTGAATATGAATTCAATTTCATTCAATTCATCTAAGCAAAGATAAATAATTTTTCTAGTATTATTAAGCAAATAAATTACAAATTATTTGTTTCGACAAGAAGTAATTTTATGCCATAACAAAACAGAACATCAGTTATTTTCTCGTCATTCCGATTCCCCGTTGAAATCGATAGTTACGTGAAAAATATTAATTTAGACAACATAAATCTAATGTCATGGATTAATTAATTATGTCACATAAAACTAAACACAATAAGTCGAAGGGAAGATAAACTTACCTTTTTCTGACATTCCTTTTTCCAATTAAAAGCGGCAGAATGGAATGAGAATCAGAAGCTACGATCTCTCTTTTCAAACCGAAATCAAGACAAATTCGCAGCCTACCTTTCCCACCTGCGGCGGCGGAAACCTTTGAACCCCCTACACCAGAGAGCGTGTTGCTTGCCACCTAATTTACCGCTAATACGTAATCTTTCCACCATTTACCAGAGGGTGGAAAGTGTCAATGGATCGATTCACCGCCGGGCACCACCCCCTCCTCCATTTTTCTTCTGTGAGAGCTTTTGGCGGGCTAATTGTCCGGAAGAGCGCCATATCGGAGCGGGACACGCCTCCTAAAGCGCCAAAACGCCATTTCGCAGGGCACGCCTACTTACTTCCCGCTTTAGGTATTTACTTTCCCCGGTTTCACTGTTTGTGTACACCGGAACGGATCCTTATTGGCCAGTTGAGTGACGGCTGCTGTTCTCCGAAGTGTTCACCACCCCTATTTCCTGCGAGTTGTAACAAGACGTGTGAACAGAAGTTTGCAGGTGACAGTTTCGTTTTCGGCGAACTTAAACTATTTAGTTTATGGAGTAATCGAGTAGAGAGAGTTTGGGTTGGAGGTTACTTTAATTACTTTTTTGTTAATTAGAGGGGGACTTTTCCCTAGTGAGATTAGTATAATTGTACATTTTGTTTCAAAAGTTATTTTTAAATTAAAACACGATTTAAGAATAGTTATAAAAATTTTTATTCTTTTTTATTTTCTCTGAAGTGCATTTCATATTATTTCTTTTAATAAAATGGAAGTTTAATATTTAATAAAGTAACATTGTACGCATAACAAATATTGTTGTCTATTATTTTAATTTATTAGTGAACTAAATTAAATATCTAGCATTTTTTTTACTTTCATAGCTGTTAAACAGAGGACTTTATAATTTTAATTGGAAAAATATTTTAATTCAGGCAAATTTTTCTGTGTCTTAATCATAAATGTGAAAGTATATTTTTTTATGAAAATTGAGAGATACATAATTATTAATATCGACGGTTAAAGATAATAATAAAAGTGTACTTCATGTGTTAACATAATTGGATAAGTTGTTATATGTATATACTTATCAAAAGGTGAACTGATTCATTGCTGTTAGGATTTTAATCATGAAATCGGACCCCCTCATATATCCAATGACGTATTTTAAATTCTTTAACACTTAATTAATAATCATACTGATTTAAACCACATAATCTTATGTTAAATAAGGTAAAGCTCTTATAGTATCAATAATTGAATGATTCATTATCAATTTAAAAATATCAAAAAACTTATCACAGAAATTTTTAACAATTGGTTTCACTGAATTTGTGCTAAATGGTTGAATAATAACGCTCATTATTTTACTATTGATGGAGAAAAAGTTTATAGAAAAATTATCTATTTGTTTTAAAGTTTTAATAAAAAATTTGTGTAATACAGCAAAATTTTAACTAAAAAAGTAAGGTTACATTATTACAATACGTTTCAAACTACGTATATTCCCCAATGGAAACTAAAGTGATTTTGTGACTAGATTACGACACATAAGTTGGCTTTCTCTTCTCCACGATGCACCATACTAATGGAGGAACATTTAATTTTTATGCCTCTGTCCAACGGTTTTCTGCAGGATCAAGTATCGAACTCATTAACTTCTGAATATGCGAATGACCTCTTTCTTTACCAAGCTACTATACTTCTCAAACAAATATGAATTCTGTATCTTCGGACTGATCATTTCTTTCCCTCAGTTGATCAATAATTATAACTTGAAACTATTTTTATGTTGAAAATTTTCTAGATACGGAAATTTTTCAATTTACTAAAATTAAATGCATTCATGCATGTAGATTTTACGCATATTATAAACCATTTCACTTAATGGTCAGGTAAATGTTGGTGAAGCTTAGTACCAGAATGTAAAAATTTATAGTTACACGAATTTATCTCCCTTTAATACTTTCTTTGATACTTTACCTTATAAATCCTCAAAATGTAATTTAAATGTAAGCTTTCCCGTTTAGTCTTCGTATGAGTTATCAAATATTAGTTACCAGTAATAAAGGAATTTAAAAATATAGTATATTCAAATTTCATAAAAACAAATTCTGAAACTCTAAAAAAAATTTATTACTTAATATATAAGAAATAAATTAATAAATGGATATGTTAACATAGTATAAGTTTTCGAAAATATTATATGGTTTCTATATAAATTTTAGGATCACAAAAGGTTATTTTTTTTTAACTATTACGGGTTTAAGAAAAATCATTTAGGGATTTAAAGCTCATATGAGAGTTTTTTTTTTTTATAGAATTTTGTTTCACTTTCCAAAATAAATTCAATAACGATGCTATAGGTTTGATTTTATTCATTCAATTACATTATATTAAAATCAATTGGATTTTTATATATTGCTTTTTAAAATTCTTGTATACTTATAGAGAGCTAAGAGTTATTTAAGATTAAATTTTTAATTATTATCTACAAAATTTGGCTAAAATGTGTGTTATCGGTTATATAATTTTTTTCAAAATTCTGTAGTTTTTTTTGTAATCTTAAATATGTATACTTTAAAAGTAAAAATTCACTTTTTAATATTTTTCAAGTTCTTAATGATGATTTAACAAAAATTTGTGTACGCGAAAATGACATTGTCATATGAATATAAATTAAGCTATTTAAAGAAATATCTTTCTTCAGAAGCATTTTATTTTAGAATATTGTTTTTTTAATGACTTTTTATTACTATTTTCTCCAAATATTTTAATGACAAATTTTTTAATAGTATTAATAGCCTTGTTACCACATTAAAAACTAAAACTTTAGAAGGTGTTAAGTTTTAGCAAAACAGGGATCAAATATATACAAATAATTTAAAGTGAAGATGTAGTCCAAAGATATAAATTAATTATTCTTCAAGAAATATCATTCTCCTCCTTGGAGACTATGATTTGTTGCTTACACATTGCTTTGATTCGTTACATAGAAATATTTAACTTTTGAAATAGAATTCTCGTGTACGAATCAATATCCCAATTCTGTAAGTTGAGCTTTCCTGCGAGATGTGTTTAGAGGCAGGAAAATAGTTTTACAGTTACAAAATCAAGTGAAAAGTATTAACCTCAGAGCTTTCATATTTTCATATTAAAAAAATATAATTATAACGCATATGACTACCAATAGTTTTTTAAATTTTAAAGTTATTTGTTCAAAATTTGCCCTCCAAATTTATGTGGAATTTATAAAAAAAAGTTCTTATAATTAAAGAAAAAGCTCCTGTATTGTTGAAAATGAGAAATCTAAAATATCTTCTTTATTTAATATAAATATAAATATTTTCTAGAATTCATAAAAATATAATTACTATACCTTTTTATGTGCGATACATATTTCTAATTTTAAAAAAATGATGTTTAATTTTGAAATTTTAATTTATATATATATATATATATATATATATATATATATATATATATATATATATATATTGTTCTCCCTTTTCAAGCATATCGATTCCTTGCGCTCTCAAGATTTCTTGAATTACTTTTTGTCATGTTCTGAAAATTCTTGGAAGAATTATTATAAAAGTAAATATTTCATATAAAAAAATCACAAAGAATATAAACCTCTCATTTTCCGTATTTGAATTTCTTAGATCACCAGGTCTCAATTACTTGCTGATTTTAGGGATTCATGAAACATCGAGTAAATACAGATGATCCAATGGCATTACTATTTATTAAAAATAGCATTTCGTATTGCATACATCTAAATACTCTTGCCAACTGTGAAACGAGCCATCTTGCGATTCCAGATGATAGTTAAAAATTACAGTCATCATGCGAAATATGTTTCATAAATATATAAAGCTGTAAAATTGGAAAAAAACGTAAAATTTATTAAAAATCGTATAACTTATTAACGTACTAATCTTTTGTAATAATAATTATAAATCTATTATATAACACTCTATATAGCAGATTTATAATTTTTATTAGAATTATTTAATTTATTAGTAAAAAGGCTGTAGAGGTAATATTAATGGATAACTATTATTCCGGGAAGAAATTCCTTAATTAAATCTTTGAAAATCTTTATATAAATCTTTGAAAGTAGACAATTCTGAATTATGTTTCTTTAATTTTGAACTTTCTGAGTAGATTCACTAGATAATCAAATACAATCTGTAAAATATTTCAAGAACATTGATGAAAAAAATTATGAATATGGTATAACTGGATGTAAAAAAAATAATATATGTGTTTATTTTTATGGGTCGAACATACTTTACATTGCTTTAATATAACAATAAATGTCTATTTAATAGATGTGCGTTATAGGATGTCTGTAGGAAAAAGCTAATTGAAAAAAATAATTACAAAAGAATCTATTTGTAGAAATAAAGTATCATTGCAAAAATATTTATTTTGAATTCGAACAAATATAAAATAATTTATTTTTTTTCAAAGTACACAAACTTTTTTTGTAAATAATTGATTTGAAACTTTACATATAATTTTATATATATTTTTATTTACGATTACATGCAAGAAACTATAAATTTTTTGATGAAATATTTTACAAAAAATTGACTAGTTTATATTGCATCTTTTATAATTCGAGATGAATTTTCTACAAGAGTATTTTCTGTCAAAATTTTATAATAAGATTAAAACGTAGTTTAATTCCATATCGGATTGAATATTCAGGGTTGCTATGAAACATTTTCTAAATAATATCATATTTTAATTCATCCATATTATATACTTCATTTTAATGTTCAAAAAAATAAAACAAAAATGAAACTCTTTGGTAAATGAACCTACGAAAATTATTGACATTCATATTCATTCTTAATTTTCATTACATTTATTAATTATCCTATTTATGTATTTTATTCATCAGACATTCCTTCACTGATAAACTAATAATACATACAAATGACATACACACACACACACACACACACACACATATATATATATATATATATATATATATATATATATATATATATATATATATATATATATATATACATACATTAAAAAAACTTCATGGAAAAATTTATGCACTTACAATATAGCATTGCAAAAAAAAAAAATACTTTACATATTTAATAAACAATTTGATATTATTAGGAAGAGTAAGCACTTAAACTCATAATTTAAATAAATAAATAAACGCAATGTAGTTAATTTTTATTTCAACAGCAACATTTAATGAAATATTTAAAAATACAATTTCAATCAACTACTTAATTTTTTCTATAAATGCATATTGCATATTTTTTCTTAATGTATGCAAAAACAAAATATCTATACAAAATTTTAAATTTATGAATATGCTTTTTTTTTAAGTTAGTAAAATAAAGAAAAATAAGAAAATCAAATTTTTAAATTTTTATTTATTTAGCTACAAAGTATTTTATGAAATATAAAAATTACTTTTAAAAATTGAAATAGAACTTCAAAAATAATCTAAGCTGAATTACACACTTAAAAACATCTGATTTAGAATAAAAAGGTTTTAAATTTTAGTAGGAAAGAAATATCAGTTAAAAAATCATTTCTAAAGTAAAAAAATTTCATTTTTTGGAATTGTAAAATAGTATAACCTGAAATATATATTTAAATAACAATTTGATTTTGACATTAAATTTTATTAAAAAGAACATAACTTTGTTCTACATAGAAACTTCTGCATTTGTGTGTGTGTGTGTGTGACGCTTGATTAACTGATAATCTCGTATTGATACACAGATTGATTTAAACACTGCATTTAAATTATATTTGTTAATGATGTGAAACACACAGTTTTGCAAATCAACTAAAACTTAATAAATTTTTTGAATGCTTTTTGTGTTGGCCGATGTGCAAATTTAAGATCTGCAAATACAAAAATGACAATCTATGACGAAAGATCAAGAACGCATGCAAGATGGTCATGTATTTCCTTTATTAAAAAGTGGAAGTATAAGTGACATAATTTTTTTTAAAATGTCTTATAAAGACTTTTTATTTTTTGACATCGTTTTTCTTTGTAATTGGTCAAGACATTTAATCAATACACTCAATTTTTAAACGTAAATTAATTCACTTTGGGAAGTTGTTGTTTATTTATCTTACAATATATTTATACTTTCTTGGAAGCGAATGATAAAAGTTATTACTAGTATTTTTTATGTTTTATGTCTTGTGTATAGGTTATGCATGGGAGTTGTATAACGGATATTTTTGCTTGCATTGGGAATGTAATCCTAAGAAGGTTTCCTTTAAATAAATTCAAACGAAGCCTTATTAATTGCTATCTTCATCAACATTAATGTTTCAGTTTTCAAGTTAGAACACGCTTCTAGTAAATGTCAATGTGGAAAAGGAGTTTTGACATTAAAGAAGTGATGTAAGCAGAAAATACGGATTGAGTAGATAAACATTTACATTCATAGTCATATTGTGTATATGATTATATCTACAAAGTATTTTAACGTGAAGATATTTTCTAGTGCTTTCTCATTTAACAAGTATAGGTTATTAATGAAAATTCCGATTAAAGTAGTAATGTAATTATTTAAAAACAAAATTAAATCTGACTCCCAAATGAATATTAAATTAAAAACTACCAGAAATTTAATCGACAAAAAACAAAAATGTTTAGGGGAAACAATTGCCAAATAAAACCTACCCAGAAGAGGCTTGATTGAGAGGAAGGGCCAACACAGGTGTTGATCTGGTCATTTGACTGATTCAAAAATTACGAGGCAATTTTTCTATGTTTAGAGGATTTAGTTAACAAAAATAGAGACAGTGAGAAATGTAATACGATAACCTAACCTAAATACTCAAAACGTATTTGGCAATAAATGGAAAGGTGGAGAAAAAATATAAGTTGTTCTGCATTATAGCAAGCATGATTTTATTTACAGAGAAAATAAACTGATTCTAATTAGTATTTAAGTTAATGAAATGTTTGATCAACAATATTTCTTGTTTAAAAATATTTTAAGGTAACCTTTGTACAAACGCAAAATAATTTATTCAAGACCACATTCCATTTAATGAATGCAATTTTATCTGTGTTTCAAAATATGGAATTCAATATAATTCAAAAATATTCGGAGTAATTCACTTTTTAGTGGGAGTCCTTTTTAGCATTTTAAAACAAAATTTCAACAACCCCACTCTTCTTTTCCTTCATTTTGAAAAAATAGATTTATTCTTTTGCTTTCGTTTTCGTGTGCATTCAAAGTTAAAAGTCCAAATCCCAATTTCCTATTTAAACAGAAAATCTCAGCAATAAAGGGTCATAATCCTGAAAACAGCTCCCCAGTGAAAAGAGAGCGTTGCGCGCGCACTTCTTTCCATTATCTCCCGCCCAATCACGGCTCTCACCTGTCAATAACGGCTTTTAAATTCCCAAGCGTTGGACTAAATGTCAAAAGAAAAAGCTGAGAGAGAGGAGAAAAAAAAATCTTCGAATAACAGCAAAACCACGGAACAAGGAATAAGATTACTCCGGCGAATAAAAATTAGGTTTTCCCCACAAACTCCACTTTCCTTTTATTCGATAGCTCCTCTTCCTTTTCTTGGCATTTTATTTATTCTCGAGGAAAAGGAGCGTTTACGGGTGAGTTGTTATTTTGTTTAGTAGTTAATTCGCGAAGGAGGCGTTGGGTTTAATTGGATGAGGCTTTAATGGAAAGAAAGGGTGGACAGAAGGGGGTGGGGAGAGTTTTATTAATAATCTCTCGGGTGTGGATAGGAAAGAGGTTATTAATCAACAAGGCGGGAAAAAGAGATTGTGTTCGTTTATTTGCTTAAAATGTATGAAGAGGCTTCCAAAATGGGGGGGGACTCAGGTGTTATTATCATCTTCCCTTAATTAGGATACTGCTGTGTTAATGAGGCGTTAGTAAAAAAGACCTGGTCACTGGAGCAGAGATTGTGTTAAATTACTTTTAGCTTCAACGCTTAGGGAGTTGTCAATGGTTTGGTAAATTGATAATAAGAATATTATCTTTTATTAGAGTTGGGTAAAAAGTGTATTTAATGGCTGGGGTTTGATGACGATATGGAGTAAATTATAATAACTAATTATTTTTTAATTAAAAAATCTGAAACTTATTTTTTATTTACTCTTCATAATTTGCTTAAAAGACAACGTTTTATATTGGATGTCAATCGTTTTTATAAGATTTAATTGCACTTGTAACTCAATTTAATAAAACAATAAAATATGATATCGGTATTTTTGATTTGGACATTTTAAAATTCCGGAAAATAAATTTTGATTGAATTTTTGGGGGGTTTTAATATTATGCACCACAATATTTTATTTGAAAATCATTGTAATTTATTTGCGAGATGTTTGTATATTTTAGATTATTTAGACTTAGAATAAATTATTCTTAAATGATTATTTCTCCAAAAAACCAATAATATACGTTTCATAAATTCATATATGATATCAATTTAAATTTTTTCATTCCATATAAATATACTATAATTCCTTACAATTACAGAGACAAACTGGGTGATTTTTATGCATAAGCAATAAGGCAGACTAATTTAATTTAATGAAAGTTTAAAAGAAGAAAATTTTTATATTGTGTTAAAATAAAATTAATCTTGTTCAACGATAACTAAATAAAACTGAAAAAAAAAAGATTACCGTAAACAATTAAGATAATAAATAAGATTGAGAAGCATTTTAAAATACTCTTAAATTCCCATCTTAATATTTTAACTGTGTGTAATGATACATATTAAAGATCAAAAATATTCTTCGATGCCATAAACTTAAAAATAACTCTCAAAAATATCAGCCAAGCTGGCAACCGAAAGACTTATGCTCTACTCATATTTCAACTGTTGCTCAGTTCGATTCCCCTTTGCTGTGATTTGGAACTCATATTTAATGTGGGTAGATCCTAGTCGAATTAGTCTTCCTCTGCAAAAAGTGACAGACATACACAAATTAAATCTCTCGTTTATCTAATGATAAAAATCCAGGGAAATATAGTTTTATAAACATTCGCATTGTTCAAACAGCAGTGTTGCAGAAGAAGGATTTCATTTATTACTTATTGCAAAATAAATTAACTAAATTTATATCCTAGATTTTTATTTTTCATTTCTTACAAAAAATTTTTCAAACTATATTTTTTACAAATATCATATAAATAACATGACTAGGAAAACGTGTAGCTATTACGATAGTGTAACAAAATTAATTTATGCATTTATTATGAAATTGATAATTATTTGCAAACCAAACAACTTACTGTAAAGCAGTATTCTGCTAAGTAACCCATTACTATCAGAAGAATAAATAATCCAGTAAAACTCAGTAACTTATAAAAAAATCAGTTTAAATTATTGAGTGTTTTATACCATTTTTATGTTGGATTTCTCACTCTAACACTAGTAAAGTGAATTATCTTTAAGTTTTATACATTTGTTTATGACTTAAATAAAAATATCAATTATCAAAAACATGTAGAAAAAAATTAAATTAAATGATAAAATTTAATTACACAACTATGAATGAATCTTTCTCATAAATCATATAAATGCTTCAACTTTTGGAAGAAAAACCACATTAGCGTGAGCACCGCAAATGATTAAATTACTGCTAAGAAATCTAAAATTGCAAAGAAGTGTCACATCAATGTAAACTCCGCATTTCTAATATTCATAAAAGTATTTCCACAAATTTTCCACTTTTCAAATAACAAATTACTTTTTAAATGAATGTAAACGTGATATTGGAAAACAAATCAGTAAAAATTTAAACGCGTAAATGGTGTTCCTTTCAGAAATTATTAAGCATACACAATTAATAAAAGGACTCAAATGAACTTATAAGTTTTTAAAATTATTAGTTTTTTGAATTTTGCATTTATTAGCTGACATCTATCTAGTTAACACCAATTTATTGTTTGGTCACATATTTTAATAAAAAAACCTCAAAACAACACTAAATTCACTTGAAGCTTAAGTTATCAATAAATAGGAAATATGTACATTAATTCGTTTTAACTACGCAATAATTAACCCATTTAAGAAGAACTGCCCCTACTTTAATTCAACTATACTTCACCTAAATTAATAAAATGGCACTTCAAAGAAATTTTTAAGTTCTCTGCCAAAGCCATTTTAGCTGGTTTTAATGTGAAGCCCCTAATCAACGGACTGCAAAAGCGAATTAATCCTCGACTGCCGACCCAAATATGTCTAACATTCCAGCACGACTATTTCTCTAGATTCATCAATTGAAGCATAATGAGCTTTAACACAAACGGTAAATTGATTCTTGAATTTGATTGGGCCAGTGCATTTCTGATAAGATCCAATTATTGTCTCTGCGCTGCTCATTAAGATAAGGACAGCTTTTATCGTTATTATCCGTCTATTGATTCATTATTGGAATGTCTTATGTAACCTAATTGAATTAATGTATATGGAATTATCGCTAATTTATCATCAGCTGCTGGCATCAATTGGTTTCCCTGTGTGGAAGGTTGATTGGAAATCAACAATCAGAGCATATTTTCGATTGCTAGAGGAAGTTTTATTTCTTGACAAACGGTAGCTTAAAGGAAAATTATTTAGACACATTTAACATGTGAATTGCTTTAGATCGTCAATGAAATCGTTAAAAAAATGTTCATTTTAATAAATGAATTTCACTTCATTTGCTCATGGCTGTAAATTTAGAAAATGCATTGAAATGGACAAAGTTTAAATTGATTTCATTAGCAGTTAATGCTCTTTCCATTCTTAGTAAATAAATGAATGAAAGTAAAAAAAAAATTAAATAGCTTTAGTGATTCTAATGTAAATTTTGTAAAATTTTTATGAATATTTTTCCTTAAATGAAATAGTTGAAATAAATAAAAAGGAATGTGTGTTATCTAGTCAAATAAGAATAAATATTTTTTTAAACCATGTTATATGCAATACTAACTAAATATTCATTTTTTTCAAGTGATTTTGATGATTATGTCTTCAGTAACAAATTTATAAATATTTTTATGAATTTACATGGTTTTTAATATAATTGTTGGTAAGCAAGACTTCTATATTTAACAGCACTTTTCAGAAAGACGTTTTTACGGGGAGATTTGAGACTAACATTTAAAAACAAAAATGAATAACTTTAAATAGGAAATAGTTGATAATAGTAAATAACCAACTGATTAGTTTTGAAAGATATGTGTTCGATAAAAAATATAACTATTTTGTGAAGAAAAATTAAATTTTATTATCAGTTTTCCTTTGTAGATTAAAAATATCCTTATCTTTATTTCTTGACCAATTTTTTTATATGGGGAAGATATCCATTTACACGTTGTTCTATAAGAAATTTAAATTTTTGAATAACTTTTTTTATTTAAGATCAGAAATAAAACATTTTCTGCGATATCATCTATGTCTAACACTGATTGTCTTCTAGAGTATATTGAAGAATAATTAGACAAGTTTAATTGCTAATAATAATAGGCCTTAATTTCCACACACACATTTAAATTAGTTTCTTTTTCTATATTTTATTTATATAAAATTGTGATAAACGGATGAAAATTTAATATAATCTTATTTTTATAGATGATATTATAGTTATGCAATGGGTTATTCGGTTGGGAATGCTGCCATCTGCGCCACGAGTGCATGAGATGTGATTTAATTTAATTTTAAACTATGGTATATTTTAAAAAATTCGATTATAAAACAGCACTTTTGCTCTAACCCTTAAACTATATGTGAAGAGGTAAATATATGAAGTGAACGAGTTTTTGCACCATAAATATCTTTTTGATGTCCATTCTGAAATTTCTTAGAATTATGGCTCTAATCAGCACTGCTTGGTGTGTTGAATCAGGAAACTTACGACATTTGCATTCACGAAAGAAATGTATTTCAAACTGATTACTTAGGAACCTCAGTATAAAATATGATGGTAAGGGATGAATCACAAAAAAGACTTCCAACCTTATAAAAATCTTAAGAATATAGTAAATAAATGGAAAATTTCGCTTAATTTTTTATACTGCATATTAGTAAATAAATTTGAATATTTCTTAAGAAATAAAATAGTTTTTCTCAGTTCTAATAATCTATTTGATCCAAGTTCTTGGAGCTTAAAGTGATGTCCATTTAAGAATCAGAAGCAATATCTATTCTTCACACGTTTAAAGAGGATCATCAATCGGGGTTCGAAAATTTTAAATGCAGCACGACGACCTTTTTAAATTACCAGCCATGTTTAAACACCTAGATGTAACAGCACATACAGGCGAGTGCGGAGATTACCCCCTCCCTGTCCAAACCGAATGACCACGTCTGCCGAAGAGCACACGGTTTGTGAGGTAAAATCCTAAATTACTCGTGCTGGATCTCCCCATCTTCTTCTCCCTTTTAAATCCCCCTCATCCCGATCCACTTCCCCCAATCATCGAAGGTGTTAATGGGCAAACGAGGCGGTGGTCGAGAATTAATCTGTAGGGTGGAGGTGATCGAAGCTGACCCTTTGGAATTTGCCCGCCGTTTACCGTTGGGGGAAGAGACGGCATTTCGCCGCTTTTGCTCTGCCCGCCGCTTTTCACCCGCCTGTCATTAAGAGTATCTAGGGCTGCAGTCGGAGCAATGCCACTCAAACCGCCAAACTCGCCAAGTGCTTACGGAGAGTTTTGATTGTTATTTGCGGTATCGCAAAATAGAATATATAAATAAAAATAGGGGAAGGATTACTTCGCCAAGTATTCATAATTCTTATATGTAGTTCATTGTTTCGTTATCTGAGAGTTATTTTTACTTAAGAAGTATGTAGTTTGCTTGCTTATGCCATATGCAAAAAATAACTGATTTGTCGCTCACCATTGGTAAAAAAGATTTCCTTTATACTCGAAGTGGGAATCGAACCCACAAACTGAAGGCCGAAACTTTAACTATCCGGATTCCAGCTCGAAAGTAGTAGAGTAATGAAACTCAATACTTTGTTGAGATAGAATAAACAGACAGAAAAAACTGTTCCGATATCAGATAAATTAAGCTCAATGTTTTTGATGAGGAATTATAACGCATAAGTGCAGTAACATTTTATATAATTATAGCATAACATACTAAAAAATTGGTATGATAGGCAGTGTTAAAATTTTTAGTAGAATATTAGAGTTTTAAATGAAAAATGACTACCTGAAAAGAAACTGCAATGATTCCAGTGCTACTAAAAGAAATGCGAAAAAGAAAACAACTTAAAGGTGCGATTTGAATGAAGCAACATATTTTGATAATCAATGAAAATATTATAGATTTTGCCATAACACAGCAAATCACTTTGCAAAAGGATTTAAAATTTTATGTAGATATGGTTTGAGAAAACATTCTCTAAAAATCATCACTGCAAATGTAAATTTTCGAAATATAAATGTTTTTCTTTGCTATGGAACTTTGTACAAATACTATTCTTTGCTGTATTCGCATTTAAATTTCAGAGAAATATTTTATATAACATTAAAAAATACATTTTTTTATTCATTTTCCTATACAGTATATTGCCCTTTAGTTTAATTCATTCATATAATCAGAGAATTCATATTGCTAAAATGCTTAAGTTTCCAAACGCAATGAAATAAAGGGAAATCTTAAAAGAGTAAAAATTATTAAGTTTGCTTTTTATAAAATAAGTTTTAAATAAGAACTTTACATGGGCAATTTTAATTTTCTTTCTTTTAATAACTCACTTATTACTTTTTTTCTGGTAAAAGCATTTCATATGTATTATACGCAGATACTGAAAGGGTAAATGTTTTTAGATGGAGTTATTGTTTACGTGGAAAAAATCTTTACGTTTGATCTGTTGCTTGCGACAATTGAGGGAAACTGATCAAATAAAAGAAGCATCAGAAATTACGTAAAGCAGGTTTTATTCAATTTCTGATTCTGTTAAACAGTTATATAGATAATCAGAAATATGCTTGATTAATAGTAATAAAGGTTGCGTATTTAAAATTTACTGTCATCAAATTAATTAGTATACATAATATTTTTTAAGATTGCGAAAATTTATTTTAACTTTTATATATACATGTATTTAAATGTATTCTGATTTATAAACACTTAAAAAGCTGTCATCGGTATATTTTCTTGTAAAAATTAATATTACTAATGCAAAGGTTGCTATAGTTTTGAAAGGAATAAACTATCGAAAAGAATGCTAGGATTTTTCATTGCCATGGAAATTTATATATGAGATTGAAGGTTACAAATTTGACATTGATATTGGTGGCTATACACTGATTATCAAAATGTATTTAGCAAAATTGATAAAATTGTAAATGGTTGATATCATTTAACTCAAAATTAGTGAAAAACTAATTTTGAGTTAAAACGGGTTTGTGGTGGTATGACGTAGGTAATGCTACTCACCTTCATGACTTGGTTCACAGGTGACCAGTGGGTAACAATGAATGAGTATTAGTTTGTAGACTTGTTGTGGCAAAGGGTTAGTTACTCAGTGCCCGCTATTAAAAAAAATTTGTAAAGAATTTTTTTATTTAGATTACATTGCAAATATCACATTTCAATTGTTCACATAAAGCATTTCTGTTATAAAATATTAGAGTGCTAACTATACAATCATCGTGGAAACTATTGTTAAGCACTTATTCCTGCTGTGTACTTTCTTTTTAATATTTTGCACATTTTGCTTTTTATGATTAAAAAAAATTTTTTTGTAAAAGTTTCTTGTGAAACAGACATGTACAGCAAAAATTACATATATTTCATAGTATTTCTTTTTAAAAAAATTATAATTTATAAAAAATATTTTTAATTCTTGGAATCAATGCTAGTTTTGTGTATAACATTATATTGAAATTTACATAATGTGATACTACTATTATATATATATATAAACTTATTATATATATAAACTAAATCAGTAAAACTCGGAAACCTTATTCTTGTACCTGCTTTTAGTGAAAATAATTCTATAAATATAGTTACAGAAATTGATTAAATAATTTGGTGTGATCTAAGCTTAATCTTAATTCTAAATCACAACCTAATCTACTTCACTGTGTCTAATTAATTCTCGAGTATCAATTATTTTAATGAATATAAAAAAATTTGGTCTATCATAAAAATTTAAAAAATATATATAATACCTAAACTTTTGCGTTTATTAAATGAAGCATTAAATAAATTTACATTCAAATGATTTTTTTTAACTTTTTCTGTCATTAAATTAAATGTGTTACATTAAGTCGAAAATATAAATAAATCTGTATGTGTTAATAGGATGCATGAGATGTTATTAGCTACTGAATAAAACCAATTATTTTTTTTAAAAACTAAAATTTTGCAAAAAATTCATTAGGCATTTAAATGCCTCAGGCTTTTTAATCATGGGTTATTTAAATAAGATGTTTTTTATTAAAAATATCAAGTTTTTAGTTAAGAAATTTGTATTAAAATTCAGAATTGACAAAACAAATAATTTTCAAGGTAAAAATATCATCTTAACGTATGTCTAAATAAATTCTGAACTTAAAAAAGTCAAATTTCTTCGATTATTTTAAATATTAATAATTTCATGAAAAATTAAATGATTTTATAATTTATTACTAAATATTTATAGTTTT
Organism: Latrodectus hesperus; assembly: GCA_037975125.1. Lineage (NCBI taxonomy): Eukaryota > Metazoa > Arthropoda > Arachnida > Araneae > Theridiidae > Latrodectus > Latrodectus hesperus. Next base: position 75,933,042 of record CM075860.1, read on the forward strand.
TATACTATAAATAACTGCACGTTAAGTTTGAAATTCTGTATATGCATATTCTATATACTTGAAACTCTTTGACTTGGCAGTTTAAGTGACCCTTGAACATTTAAGTGACGTGAATGTGTGTCAAATGCAAAATACACACCAAATATTTTGTCATTTCTCTACATCAATCGCAATTCAAGAAACAATTTATGCAACAGAAATTTCAATGAAAAAATGTATAAAGTTTCGTAGCAAACATTTTCATGTTTTAAAATTCCTTCCTATAATAGAAAAGAAATAATCATATAGACAATCTCATTTCTGGCAAAAGCTAGTAATTCTGTATTATTATTTCACCTCCTATCTTGTTTATATTTAGGAACTTCCAAAATCTTTAATAATGACATGTTAGAAATTTTAGGAAATGATGTCTAATGTAATTCATTATTAGAATAATATAAGAATAAGTAAGTTCTTTGATTTTTGGCTCAAATTTTAATTTTTACCAAATAGTTGCAGATGTATTCGGAATCCATTTTAAACAGAAAGTTCCAACTGAATTAATTTTTATGGGCCAAAAAGTAATCGTAGAGTATCACAAAAATCAAACCAAGCACATTAATATTTAAAATTCAGGGAGTAAAAATACTTTCTTGAAGTTCTTATGTTGAACTCAGTGAGAACATAGAAAAATATTCTTTTTTTCTTACTTCATTGTATTCAATCACCTCTAAGGAACGAAGCATCATTACAATGCAAGAAAGACAAAGAATTTTCAAATAGGTTTCAAATTTATATGTTTCAAGTTTATATGAATAAGGTATTTGTCATATGTGCGATGATTTTTATTTTAAGTTTTTTTAATTTGCCCTCGAAATTAAAAATAAGTTTTTCAGACAATTGAATGATTAGTGCTTATAAATTTAGAGTGTATGAAATTGATTCCCTCAATTAATGTGTATGATTGGTTGTGGTTCTAAATTTAAATTAAAACAATATAAATTTTTAAAGTGTCAGTCTAGATTTAATTTGCGTTGATGACCAAAAAATACTAAATTTAAGTTTTAAAAATTACTGCTTTTAAAAAATGTAAATCTTTATAAAAATTAAAAGTAATATCTTTTTTATTAAAAGAATTATCTTTTTTAATTTGATATAATAAATGTACTTAATATCTTTTGGAAAAGCAGACAGTTCTGGTAAGTTAACATGTTTCAACTTAAATGCTTCAAAACAGAATTAGTTAAAATGCAAGAAATCAATTAATATAAGAAAACAACGTTTTTTCTGCAGGTATTATGAATTAATTTTTCAAATTGCTTGTGCAAAAAAAGTATTGATATTTTGAAATTATTGATTTTATTGGAGGAAAAAGTTTTTCTTATAGAAAAAGTTATTTATTTAGTTTTGTAATTCAGTAAGTATTTTCTGTCTTGCAGAATAAGTTATGTGTGTGTACAATACAAAGCAAAAATTAAACTTTCAAAAAATATTTTATTAAGTAAATAAAAATTGTAAGTTAAAAGATGGCTTGTCTTTACAAAATATTATACAAAAAATCGTATTAAATAGTTATTGATACTGTTTTGGTATAGATTCCACGAAAATTTGAGAGTGTCGAAAGCTGTCTGAGTGTTTTGTTTTATATTTATATAAAAGAAATTTTTTCCTTCCATTCTGTAAATGTTTCTTCCAAGTTTTTCAACTGTATTTTACATTATTCTTTTCAAATTATCTATGGAACTGAGATCAAGGGGTGAAGCAGACTTTTTAAGGCATTTATTCCATTATGGTCCAGCCATTTTATGCTTCCAACAAAAATCCATCAGAGTAAAGTTAGAGAGAAAACTTTCATTAATGTTATAGTGGACAAATTACATTGTGGACGAATTACAGTTCTTTGAATGATAGGTGAGCATGTTCTAGCTCTGGTATTTATTTCTCCCCAGGACTTAGGAGATTATTTAGGCATATTTAAATGCCTTTATCTTTACATCAAACTGCTAAATTACTGCTAAAAAACTAAAAAGTGCTTTTATCAGAAATCCAAAAATTTTCTCAGTTGTTGCTTAAATTTTCATGCATTCATTTAATTCGATCAGTTTTTATTTAAATGTTGAAAGGGGCTTAAGGAACGAGGGATTCATTTTCAACAACTTTCTTTTTTAAATAACGTAAAACAGTCTTTTTAGATTCAAGGAGCGTTCCTTTTTTTGTGTACAATTCTTGATAAAATTAAGAATTCCAATGATTGTTTTTTCATACATAATGTGTGATACTTTTCCTTATCACTTGCTGATAAATAAAGAAATCTTCCAAATCCTGGTCTTCTTTAAATGTGTAGCTTTTTTAGACATTTTTCCATGCGAAAGAAATTGTAGATATGTTTTCCCTAGTTACTTTCATCAGTTTTCTTGAATCATGAGTACACATGATTATTAGAAATTTTAAGCTTCTTTTCATCGATTTCTTACTAAGACATAAATCTTCAATCAAGTACAATATTTAAAATTAATTATTTTTTTCAAACTAAAATCGTTGATTTGTTTAGAATAATCCGTTATGTAATTAATTTTCAAACAATATCTTTTAAATTATAAAATGAATTGATGATATGATTCACAGAAAATGCAAAACTTTAAAAGCCTAAAATGTTTTTCACCGTACTATACTATATGTTTATGTTAATTTTTAGTTTAAAATATTATGTTTATTTTTAATAATAAGATACAGATAAAATTAAATATTTTATTGCATTTATTTTTATTATAACTATTAAATTATTAATGTTATTCTCTTAGCTTTTTTGTATAGTAATTGAGTAGTAACCAAATTGAGCATTTCATTATTTTTATATAACTGTTTTTTTTTTCAATTAAAAATACAGTGAAGCTTTTAGAACGAGAAAATAAGCGTTTTTCTGTTTCTGAAATAGAGATGTGCATTAATGTTAAATTTATTTTTGGGTAATTATGTGAGCAAAAGAAAAATTGTTTTTTATATGGATAAAAGATTTTAAACTAAAGTTATATGTACTAAGTAATGGAATAAATATTTCATTGGCCATTTTACTCGGCTGAAGCTACTAAATATAATAAACTTTCTCTTAACTTTAATCCAAGGCTAATTAACGGGGTCGAAATCTGAGTTGGCATTTTCTTCTCCATGTCATTATACTCCAGGAAAAATTTTAATGTTCTTTGTTGCTTCTTGAGAAGAACCATCTACAAATAATTTATTAGTATCTACAAATATTTTACTCAAAGACAATAGATGAAAGAATTTTTAGCAATTATTCTTATTCTTACCTCATTTTTAAGCAATTGAAAATATTTTACAAAGAAAATCTATTTCAATGCAATTTTTTTATTTCTGTCCCCAGAACCTAGTTATTTACAAAACATATAGGAAGCATACACAATAGATAAACATTAATAATTGAAAAATTTTTCCCAACAGATCAAAAACAGAATTGCGTCTCACTACTGTATCGTGACTCACACAATAAAACTTATTATGTAAGTAAAGGAATATATCTTGTCTTTCTTGGTGTTGCAATTTTTGTGGCCAGGTGTGTAGTTAGATTATTTGTATTTGTTTCATTTGCAATTTTCTCTTCATAAGATTTTATTTCATCACAGTAAATAATAAAAAAGCAACAATTTTTGATAGTAATTTTTATGGTTGTGTTTTGTGATTCGTAAATATTTTCATTTATTATTAAAATTAAAAATTTATACAATTAAATATTTAACACTAGAAATCCATGAGAACTTCCTAAACTAAATTAGAACTTTAACGATCAGAACGGAATATAAAATAAGCTTGGAACATCTTGTATTCTTGTATTTCTTGAAATTGTGTAAAAAAAAGTGTGTGTCAAGAAATGTACACAAGCAAGAGAAATATTTCTTGCAAAAAAGTTGCTGTAGAGTGTGTTTATATGTAAACTAATGTTTTTTATTTACTTTATTTTCTGTTTTTGGTTAGAGAAAGCGTAAAACTCTTTACATTCCGTGCGTAAGGACGAAGCCTTTTCCTAACACACTACTGCGACAGATTGAAGTACTACTAAATTGAATATGGCGATTCCTTTTCTTGCACCATTCAGGATTTTTATTGATTATTATTGTTTAAAACCATTTTATTTTTTAATATGCATAACAATAAATACAATAATTTATCTGAATTTCTGTGATATTTGTAATACATATACAAACATTGTTCAAAATAACGGAAAAGCTTCATTGAAAACAGTGACTTCCATGTGTAATAGTACAGGACTAACTTTCAGTTTTTTTTAATACAACATTGTTGCTTACAGTCTCCCCTAACTCTATGAATATATTCTATATTATTTGCTTAATTTAGTTTTGACTGGGAAGTTAAAATGAAAAACATATTCGAGTTTCAAAGAAGTCAGATACTGCGTGGCCGTTTAAGGTCAAGTGCATAGGTATAACAGTCGGCTTGCAGTGGCACACCAGCTGAAATTGTAAATAAGCACTATGTCAAAAGACATAACAGCATGCAATGGTCATCCTGGGGCCTGAGCAGCTACCAAGCGCGTCGGTAGGCGGTGGATCACCGAACGTCCTGTAGGAATGACAGGATAGCCTTGAATATAGAATCAGAGGCCGCGAACCAGCTCCCGTAAACCCTGGTGTTATGCGTTCCGTGCCTAGGGCTAATTGGCACCGCGGTATTGGTGTCTTAACGGAGCCTCTAGTGGCCTGGCAAACTTCTAGAGTAATTTGCCTTGCCCAGTATCTCAGGCAATGCTGGGTGGACTTATATTACCTGAGCTTATAAATTGTTATCTTGTGGCTGAAAAGACACAAGAAATAACAATCCTTTCTGCATCTACAGGTGATGCCTCTGAAGTTGACCTTGCTGAAAAAGACAAGTGAACTCAGAGGCTGTCTTGTAAAGGGGCAGTAATGAATCCTTCACTTGAGGTAGAAATGACCTCCAAACCATCTTCTGGTGAAAGTCAGGAAGCTATCCCTTGTATGACTGACTCTCTGACCAGATGGGACTATTTCAGCAAGACCCTATCTGTTGGAAATGTCATACGCAAGAGGAAATGGCAGAGCATATCATTTATGAATGCGAGGCTCTTGCCCTCCCTAGATTAACCTCTTTAGGCATCATCCATACTAGAGAGTTACACCTAGACTCCATTAAAGGGTTATCGGACTTTATTAATAAAGTGGGTGACCCGAGTAACTGGAACTAGGAAACATTGGGTTTGGAGTTAATGGTACAAAATGCTGATAAAAGCAGAGGTGCCCAATGACATACAAACCCAATTCTAAGAAGAAGAAGAAGAATGGTCATGACAGTAAATAACATCTATTAGACATAACTGTGAAGTGAAAAACCAAGCTTATGTAAAAGACTGGCCGAAAATAAGGCAAATTGTGATCACGAGAAGAAAGAGTACAGTGGGAAAAGTAACTGTAGAGCTGAATGAACATCTACAAAAACCAATATCGATCCATACAGTTCAAAAGGAATTGCATAAAAAAATATTTGATGCACAACAACGATCTTCCGATAGATGTAAATGGAAACAACGAATACGGTAATCAAATGAATGTAAAATCTGAACTGCTGATCAATGAAAATATATCTTGTTTTTCAGCTAGTTTAGTTTCTTGATATTAATAGGAAGATTTACATGTGGCTAACCTCTGCAGAAACCTAAAATCCAGTCTACGTCTTAGAATGAATCAGGTGGGTGGGGAATGATTCTGCAATGATTTGGGACCTCATTTCGTAGTTTAGAGTAAGTTCTCTTGTCATTTTGCATGGACAAATCATTACACCGATTACCAGTCTTTTGACCGACTAATTGCATTCTGTGACAAAAATATTGTTTTCGTCTGGAATTTAAACATTATATCCCGATTCACTATTGTGGAACTGTTCTGTCTTGATTTTAGGAACTTGAGTCACACTTTCTGTTGTCTGTCCAGTCACCAGACTTAAGAATCATAAAGCACCTGTTGTCTATTTTAGAAAAAAAAGTGAAATCCCGTTATCCTAGTCTTACGTCTCTCTAGGATTTATAGTAGTTTTTGCATGGAGAGTAGTACAAGTTCTATTTGCCTACAAACAAGATAAGATTTTTATATGTTCATTATAAGGAAAATTAGTGGTTTTAACTGTCAAAGATGCTTTCACACTATATTGGATGCAAAACACTTCCATTAGTATAAGCTTTTCACTATTTTGGACAACCCCTAGAATTAATAAAGAACAATAATATTCCCTTCTAATCAAGATTTTAGCTATAAGCTCGACGAAAAGGGGGAAGAAAAATGATAACAAATCATGACAAAAATATGTTACTTTTTTAATTTTAAGTAGGCAAGGACTGTCATTTAAGGAAGAAGTGAAAATTATAAGAGAATTATTGATACATTATGGATCATCATATTAAAAATCCCAAATTTGTTTTTTAATCTCATAAAAATGAATAATTTTATTGAAAGTCACACACAAACTAATGTGGTTTATTTGTATGCATTAGAATGCTGCATGGAATGCAATTTTAATGTTTATTCTTTTGGATTAAGGTTTGAAAAGTTATGTAGCACAAATGTTTTTAACTGCATTCAGGTATATCAATCATAGAATCTGCAATGAAATCTGTGGTGGAAAACCTGGGTATTGATCATTACTGTACTTTTCCCAATGACTAAAAATCATCTTTAAATTTATAATGATAGATTATTTTATATATCCAATTTATTATAATTATTATATACATTAATATCCAATTTGCAATTCTAGTTTTAACAAATCTGGAGTTTTTTTTAAGGAATTGATGAATTTAAAAATTATAGATTTTTCAAATGCTTTTTAACACTAAATAGATAATTTAAATTAATTTTTATTTCGTTAAATTTTTTTACTATACTTCTGTATATACAAGAATTCTAATCATATTTCAGCCTTTAAATTATTCCAAGATATTTTATTACCTTCACTTAATTTTTATTATTTAAATTATGTTTCTTAAAAATGATATAGTTTGAATTAAAAAAATCAAACTGATAACGTATTGTAATCTAGGAATACTTTTAGTGATTTTATGACACTTTTTTATGTTATTTCACAGATTATTATCGATAATTCTGAAGTTACTTTCACAAGATGAAACTTCTTTCTTTATATTGAAGATTTTTATAAAGGCTTTTTTTCTATATTTTTTCTGCAAATACATAGAAACTTCATAATGACAGTTGGTTAATTATTGTTATGATTTATGAATCTGTTGTTCATACTCTACAATATTAGGTCTTAATTTGAGTACAACAATGTACAGAAAAATGAATTCCTCTAAAAATTTTAATTTATTTCTTGTTTAGATTATATTTATGTATATACTTTCATTCTTTATCCCACTGACGATAAAAATAGAATTATTTAAAAGTATTTTTAAATAAAAGTAAGGAAAATGGGCATAGAATGTGCGCATCATATTAAGTTATTTTCTTAATCAATGGTTGTATAAAATTAGTAATATTTAAAAGATTCATACTTCTGTGTTGAATCAAAATTTATGTGAGTTTTCTCATCAAAAAATAATAACTTATCATCATATGATTAAATTAATTCTCATGAATGTAACTTATGAATTCAAGAATGAATTTAAATTTCTTGGGTGTCACAAAACAAGCAAAATAGAATAAGAGATTTTCTTTAATAAAAAGAACGTACTAATATGCATACTGTATGATGTATAAAGCATTAATATGTATAAGGTGAGAAAATTTTACTATTTTTAAAGTTTAAACATCAAAAGTCACACAAATGAGCTAATTATTTATTACTATTAATTTTTTATATTGTTTTATTACATCTACATAATAATAACAATAGAATATGAAAAATAAAAAAGAATTATTAATTTTTGTTATAAAGATGATGAACGTAATCTAATTGTCGTGGTGATTTATCTAAACAAGTTATTCACTGAGTTAAGCCAGTTCCATAAGAACTTGAACATGGTTAAAGAAGAAGTGCTACAACTTATATCCATCTTAATATAGAGTACCACTAAGAAGAAGGCTGTTTTCACTCTGAAAAGTAGATCTTTAGGAAGGGAGACAAAGCCGGAGACCCGCAGAAGTATCATCTCACTTGGATGACATTGCGATCATCGCCGGTCATCTATGCGACCCGACCATCGTTTATAAGCACTATGGGTCTTTGAATGAGCCGGTTATAAAGACTTCCTCAGAGAGGACGAAATGATTTTCTCCCCCAGCCACTGCCACCCTAAAAAAGTTCAATTTCATGCTAATATTTTGGTAGAAGCTATTTTTGAATATATAAATAATAAAAGTTGGTTTGGTTTCATTTTTAACCCTTTATTGTCCCTTTTTCTGGCACACGACACACAGCGGCTACAATCTAAAATCTAGAGTTTAACACAAATTCAGAACTGCTAAAAATAATATGCCAAATGGAAATCGACCCCATGAGCTAGTCAAATGACTATCAGAGTGTCATCGTTTCAGATGTCGGCTTAGCAGTGACGACCAAGAAACAAGCTTTACTGAATTTTAAACAACCATGTTTTTCATTTTTTTAAAAACATTATTTGAATGTTTAAATATATTCGAAAGTAATCATATTTGGATTTCGATAAATGTCAGTAATTTTATTAACGCTGATTATTCTTGTCATTTTAAAATGGAAGAAGAAAGAAATCATAGAATTCTTCTAATTCTTCTTAAGGTTGGGTTTGTATGTCATTGGCACCTCTGCTTTAATCAGCATTTTGTACCATTAACTCCAAATCCAATGTTTCCTAGTTCCAGTTACTCGGGTCACCCACTTTATTAATAAAGTCCGATAACCCTTTAATGGAGTCTAGGTGTAACTCTCTAGTATGGATGATGCCTAAAGAAGTTAATCTAGGGAGGGCAAGAGCCTCGCATTCGTAAATGATATGCTTCGCCGTTTCCTCTTGCGTATGACATTTCCTGAAGATAGGGTCTTGCTAAAACAGTCCCATTTTATGGAGGTGTTTTCTGAAATAGTAGTGCCCAGTTATGAAGCCTACGATTAAACGTATCTTCTGCCTAGAGCATCTAAGAATTTCAAAGGCAATCCTCGCTGATGATCCACAGATCATACTTTTAGCGTGGGTTTGACCAGGAGTGTTGAGCCAAGCATCATACATCTTCCGTTTTTCCCAATCACAGAATTACTTTTAATGTAATGAGAATGAATTTTTTTTATTGTTCTAAGAATAAAAAAATTAAGCTATCAATAGCAGATTTGTCGAATAAATAAAGCATTTTATTTTATAAATTTTATTATATTCTTATATTTGCTACAGCCTTTTAAGTAGTTATTATTAAAAATATTAATAAAATAAAATTTTAAACAAAAATTTTGGTAAAAGTAGAAATATATCAGACTCACAACGTGTCTCCAATTTAAAAATGTAATAAATTATTGCTCTTTCGAATAGGGGAGCAATACAGGAGAATTTATAATTTTCTATGCTTGAAAAAATTTACTTAAATCAGTTTGAAAACTAAAAAGTAATGTAAACAGTAAATAAATAATTTTTTAAAAAATTGGATAATACGACTTTGATTAGATCTGATATTTTTTAAAGATGCTTGAAAAATGCAGTTATTCATTCCTAAGATTCTATTTTATCTTCAAAAGAAATTCATCTGCGAGTATTTTTATTCATAATAAAATAAAAAACTAAGAGTTCATGAATATAAGTTAATGACGAACTTATGTCGAATGGTACTAAGTGGATAGCTCGCCATGTTTGTTGTTTTGCATTACAAAATTAACGATTTCAATTATAGTATGTTCAAAATAAAATTGTAATAAACAAAAAAGAGTTACATGTCCATTATGAAACAATTCTTTCAAGTGATAAAAAGAATCTATTAGGTTTACAACATGTATTCTCTAGGGAAACAAATTTAAAAAGGAAACTGACACTTTGGTCAAACTAAAAAGTATAAGATACTCTTTGACGAACATAGGATATCAATTAAATTATTAATATCAAAAAAAAATTACTGAATATCTAGCACAAAAAAGATAGATTATTTCGGAAATGCTCTCTGAACAATTGGCGATGAATATGCCAAATCAGGCAAACCTCGATTCTAAACTGTTCTCTCTCATCTAAAGCGGACTGCTGATTGTTCGCTACACCTTTTCCACGCAGTCTCATCATCCCCTTCTTGCCCCTGCTCACTGCAACCGCCGACAAATTACCCAGTTTACGTTATTGATCGAACAATGGCTTTTCTCCCTCATCAGAGTTCTACCTACCACTCTAACACCATTTCATTCCTCCCCTCCCCCAACCAAATCAGTGAAAATTTTGCTTCCAACCTTTTTTTTCCCTCCTACCCAACCAACATTCCCTTTTGCTGATGTTTTGTTCCATTTATCCGGTTTTTGGAAAGGACTCATCGCTTCCGTCTTAATCAAGTAGAAACTTCAAATAATTAGGGCTCATTCTTTGAGCATTAATGAGAAGTACTTAAAGGCTCTTTTCAAAATATTTTAGGGATTTTAATGTGAGATTTTTTTTTGTTCGCCACTATTATTATTTAATTTCGCTTAAAGTTTTTATAGGATAGAAAGTGCGCCTATGTGTGAATAAAATTTTAGTTGTAGGGAAAGTGAGTAAGACTTAAATGTATAAGCGTAGGGATTATGTAGGGGAAAGAATTATCTGTGAACTGAGCAAATTTCTTAATTATACAAAAAAATATGTGCATTGTTATTATTTTATCTTTTCAATTATTAATGTTTATTTTCCGCCGTTCTCAGAAATAAAATATTTAATAAATATTTTGAAACTGTCAATTAAATTAGAGATTTAATAGCAAATTATTTTTATTTTATTTATGTAAATAAATCAAGGTATAATCTACAGTTTTTTAATATAACCAGTTGATTTATAACAAGTTCTAATCAATTAATAACATTTAAGTTTAAAAAAATAAATCGGCAATTAAAAGGGAGAAATGTAAAACATGAAAAAACACTAGTTTGTGAAAATTTCCATACAAAAATAAGAAGTATTATTTCGATATATATTAAAACATTCAAAATTAATAACCTTTCGAAGCAAATAGTACTAAAATATTGAATAATTATTGAATATTCGCTTAACTCAATACTTATAATGCCATATTATGTAATATAAATTAAGTTACCAATTACATGGGAAATTTTTATTTCTTCATTAGTAGATTAGATTTTTATATTTTTAAATGTATAAATGCACATTAGATCATTTCAAAAGCCTGATAATATGTCTTAGAACTTTCTTATTTTCAAAATAAACTGCACCTTAGATACTTGTGCTTTAATTTCATCTCATATGTACTCCAATGAGTTGAAATTCCTCGACTCTGAAGACTAGTTACCAAATCAGTTTTTAATTATTTTCTCTTCAGTCTATTATACAAATTATTTGAGGTATTTATCCTGGATCATCGTATTTTTCTAAATATCCATTGCCAATAGAAAAACATAACTATTTTATCAATATTGAATATTGTCATTAAGGACATGTTACTAGACTTACCGATTTTGGCACATTTTTTGAATAATTAAATCCTTTTAAGATGTTTTGCTGCAGAAGGAAACAGAAAAGGAAATGATAATTAATTCAATAAGGCATTATAGACTATTGTTACATATGTTACAAAATCTTTTCCTAATGTTTTTCCTTTTCTGATTAAATGAACTAACTCAAACAGTTTAATAGTTCTTATAGTAAATACATAATTCCATATAATCTTTTTTACAAAAAATACTAGGTAATTGCTATGATGGAATAAAATTATTTTTTTATAGATCTGAAATTAATCTTAAGTTAAATCTTAACAATGTTTATTTATACCAACTGTGGGCACTGGGTGACTAACCCTTCGTCACAACAAAACCGGAAACTGCTACTCAACTACTGTTACCCTGTGGGCACCTGTGAACCAACTCATGGAGGTGAATACCATCACCTACGTCATTCCACTACAAACCCGTTTATAAGGTGGGCCACATTCTTTTATCATTTCAAAAGAAAGAACAAAGAAACACCCATTTCCAAACCAGGGTTCTTAGCTTAGGAGTCGTGAACGCTAACCCCTCAGCCTTCTGCCGGTAGCTTTAAGAATGTTAATCATCACTTATAATAATTAGCTCACTTGATGTGCAACTGCAAATAATTTCAAAATTTATTTCTAGGGACTACTTAAAGAGTACATTGATATCTCTAAAATGATGGATTCGTGCTTTTCCATAAATAGAAGGGGGCGTTCGAAATTTTCGAGCGACAAAGGAATAAAAGGCTATTTTCTTCCTAAAATGGCCAAACGTTTCTGTAGCAATAAACCACAATAGTACAGTAAAATCTTATACATTTATATAGAAGCACATTTATATCGGTGAGAGAGAGGACCCACGCCTCTTTCCAAACTGCGCTATATGGTCTGTTTTGCGGGGCGATACATCACTCCATCGGGACGATGTGTCCCCTCCCCCTGTTTTCCCGAGAGAGGGGGGAGGGCCTCCCCCTATTTCGTTGAGATAGGGGAGGGGGTCAATGGATAATTAGCGCAGCAGCAGAAGATGCGGTGGGAACGAGAGCAGGTGGGAGTCTCGGGATGGGAGCGAATCGAAACTCGTCGATCACCCCTGACCCAGCATCTATTACCCTTGGGCGAGAGCGGCCGAAACTGTCGTCGCCAATCCGCGGGATGCTTGGCGATGATGAAATGATTCTTTTTCGCCGCATTCCGCTCCTCTTTTACTCTTCCGCATCCCAGATGAGGATTTTAGACCTGGAAGGTAGAAATGAACTTTATTATTAGACTGAAAAGCGAAGGTGGTGCCACAAATAAAATTGCGCTTCATTAGATATTTACTTTAAATGAGAAATGAATGCTATTAATTTAAATAGAATTTTGATGAAATTATCTAGCGGAGAGTAAAATAATAGTATGGGTTAGAGTATTAAAATTTAAGCGGAAGGAATTTCGTGTAGATTTTTATTTAAACGAAAAATTTGTGTCATTATATTTAAAATCGAACACAAATTATGCATTTATTTTAAACCAGGACACGATAGCAGCTAAGTATCTCCCTAGTCTTCTGTTCTATAATTCAAGGTTTCTGTTCCCATTTCAGGCATGACTGTTTGCAATGGCTCGGAATTCATTTTATGTCTTAAATTCTGGATCATTTGACCTTTTTATATGAAACATGATCGTAGAGCAGCAAATTAACCACGAATGAAAATTAAAATTTAGAGTAAAATTTTAGAAAATTCATGAAGTAAAAGATATTACAAAACTATGTCTGAATTTAAAATCATAAATAAAACTATTGACATTTGTGCATGGGAAAATTTCAGTAGTAAACATATTAGTAAATATAAAATATATTGTTACAGTTTCTTATTTCTCTTCTTTTCCAGCGCTTTCTATGCTATTTTTTTTTAAATATTAGTCTATTACTTACTGAAAAGTCATTTCACGTATAAAAATTAATTATGCTGTACATTTCAATGCTTTTTTATAACAGGAGGTGTTTTTATATCATCAGAAATAAATCTCCCAATGTTCACCAAATTGACTGATTTTTTATAAAAATATCTTCATATTAAAAGTAATGAGTCCTCAAATATGGTTTCTTTATTACTTTTACGTTTTAAAAGTCTTAGAGAAAAACATTTTTGTAAAGAAATAGTGACTAATAAATCTTTATTAATATAGTTATGATGTTTTCCAAATGTTTAATATAAATTACATTTAACTCTGAAGAAACCTAACACTTCTAGAATGGAATTCTTCGCTAAATTCATAAAATTAGTCAGAACGAGACAGTTTATTATTGTTGAAGAAGCTGAAAAAAAGTCATGTGTTGCATACGTACTGTGAACATTCAAAAAAATAAAAGATAAGAAAATTAATTAAATAATGGATTTCTATAACGAAAGAAATATTCCGTCAATGAAATATACTGTCAAGTACTTGGAATTTGTCACACTGATATTTTTAAGGCAGCTCATTTTATATTTAAGTTTTATGTATGCAATGAATATTTAAAAATAAAGTTTGATAAAAAATATTAAATAATATTAATTATAATCATCTATTTAATATATATTATAATATTAATAATAAATAATTACACATTCTATGTGCTTATAATGACTAGTGTATCTTTTATTCAGTTAAAAATTAAACCCAGAAAATATTTCAAAACATCAAATAAATATTGATGTTATGAAAAATATTATTTAAAAATAATATACAAAAAAAATTTCAAAACAAAAGAAGATTCAATTTTTCTTAATAAAAGTAAATTAAATTTTATAAAAAAATAAATAAAATTTGCTCGAAATTAGGAATTTACTGGAAATTAATTTGAACTGTCTGTTTGGGATTTTTTCTGTGTTTTCTTACAGATTTTATTTAAACATCTCTCTATTTATATTTTGAAAAAGAAAAAAAGATTTCACTATTGCTTAATTGTAACAAAATTTGCAAAATAATTAAAGTATAAATTTGGTAAGAGGAGACAAGTACAATTATTTACCAAATTATAGAAAATATTATCAAATAATACAGAATTAGTTTCTTTTTTTTTTTTTTTTTTTGAATCACAGAATCAATTTTTTAATGTAAAAAAAACTTGAGTACTTTTAAGAGGTTAACTGAAAAAAAAGTATATTGATAAATATTGCTTAAATAGGCTGTTATCTTTCATGGAATTGTGAATTTTTTCTAACAAAATAAGAGTAGTGTTCTTGTCTTAGAAAATGGCCTGTATCTTAAGAACTATGTCTTTAGCTCATTAATTAAAATTTTGATCCAACTATATGGTTTCTGTTATTGTTGTCTTATCCAACTTGTGCAGGTCATGATGAAGGATGTGAGAATCAGCTTCAAAAGGTTTAAGAATGAGAGGCATCAGGCATCAAAGGTTGCCAAATGTCTTCAAAGCATTTAACTGTGCAAATGAGTGTTTCGTAGTTTAGAAGTAGAGACCAAGCAGAAGATCTCCAGACTTGGTAGGCCCCTCCCAGAGATATCATTTCATACGGAGGACATGGCAACCTCGACATATTTTAAATGCCTTAGCCTCCATTAGCAAACACGACGGGTCTTCGATTGGATCAGGATTCGAACTCACTTACATTTTGATATCGAGAGCGAATGTCTTAACCATCCAGGCCATCGAGGCCCCTATTTATATTATAAAGTTGCGCGTGTTTTTATGATAACGACAATGTTTACAAAAACTTATTAAAGTCTGCTCGCTTTATAAATCAATGTAATTTTATTTTGATTTATTGACTTAGACGAATTATTTTCAAAAACATTTTTCCAGAAAAAGAGGCATACATATTTTGTCTATGGTTATTTTTTGCATACAAAAGCCAAATAGACCCAAACTTATAACTCAAAGCGAATTCCGAATTGTTACAAATATCCACTCCCAAAGTAAGGACAGAATTCACGGACTATTGAATAAAAGACCTCAGGACCAACCACTCAAGTTCTCTATTCAACTAAACATCGTTTCCTATTATAAAGAATAATATAAATGCTGATTTAGAAAGCTATACTTAATGCTTCCATAGATTGCTTTGTAAGATAGTTTGTTGCACCGTTTAGCATGTTTTGCATCCTAATATTTAAATTAAAAGTGGTTTTTAAATTGCGCTTAATTTTAGTTGTGAATTCTGTGATCACGTAGACAGTAATAATTTTCTCCCCATAATCTCCTGATACATAATAAAAATTGATTCTCTATTACAGACTTAATTTTCATTTATTACAGTACTTGGTAAAAAGATTTTTTTACTTTTTTATTATATTATATACTTTTAGGGCTTTGGTACTATAATCAAATATGAGTAAAAGCGCATTTCTATCTCGGCAGTAACGTACAATTTTCAGTGCGATACTATGATTGTGAATAAATATGCTTCCATTGAACAAGCTATTGAATACTTTACTCTATCAGAATAACTATGAGGCGTAGTATTCTGCTCTGTAATATGCAAAAAATGATACCAGTAGCTTTGACGTTCGTTCAACTTTATTATATGCACGCAAGAATAGTGGTACATATTAATGTGAGATAATAGTACGAACTTCTGCGCGAACATTACAAACACATTTACTTTCACGTTCCCACAACAAGGATGTTTAGTATCAAATAAATGCCATGAGAATATGAATTCTCCCTTGATTATACCCAAATTAATTTTAATTCTAAATCTGTTTTCGATATTTAAGTAAAATATCGCCAAAAATTTGCTTACTTTGATAAACATGAGTTAGAGGTTTTTGAATGATTTCCTTTAACCCATTTTGTCCCTGGTTATATATAGTACGATGCAAATTATGATCGTACAGAATTTACACAGCATTTTCTGCTGAACACAATAAGAATATCAGAAATATTTCCAAACAGTTTTCATGTTGCTCTAACCACCTATATATCTATATATATATATATATATATATATATATATATATATATATATATATATATATATATATATATATATATATATATATGTGTGTGTGTGTGTGTGTGTGTGTGTGTGTGTGTGTGTGTGTGTGTGTGTGTGTGTGTGTGTGTGTGTGTGTGTGTGTGTGTGTGTGTGTGTGTGTGTGTGTGTGTTTGTTTGTTATTGATTTCCATAGTGTTCCAGCTGTCTAAATTTCTTAATATTCCTTTAAATTATTATTGATACGATTTTAATTTATTACTACAGTCCTATATATACAGGAGAAGGTCTATAGCAACTGCGTCGAAACAAGCAAGAAAATGTCTCAGTGATAAGCTATAAAAAATTTATTAAACTGAGAGAAAATAATATTGCTTGGTTCATATATGGTAAAAGTGCATTAAATAAGATGAAGGGGAAGATTCATAGCAAATATTGTTAAACACGCAAAGAAAGGTTTCCGTAAGTTTTTATGCTTTTATTTATTTTATCTTTTCAACGATGCATTAACTTACTTTAACTTGACATTTTTAATGCAAAATTCTTTTGGTCCAATACTTTTTTTAAAATTTTAAAACAGTTTATGATTTGAATTATGTTATTTTTAAAAGTTACTTTTATGATTTAGAATTATTGATAGAGAATATTTCCGATGCATAGACATGGTCTTTTTTTTTTAATACATTTTTACAACTCATGTTTCTGATCGATGTAACTCTTGACAGAGCTAACACTCATGGTCATAATATTTACAATGGATGTTTTTAATAAAAATAGTAAATGCCATGATCCTAAGTGTGCTTCTCCTTAAAATGTTTTAACAAAGTAAAAAAAAAAAAAAATCATTCAAAACAAATATGTGTCAAGGATAAGTACTGCTTATGGTTTATTAGTAAAAACTTCATTTGAAAGAGATAAAAATAAACAACTCTTTGATGTCAGAATACCTTGTAAATATCTCAAACTAAATTACTTTGGAAATATCTCAAACTCTATAAGCAGAATATATTAGTAATAAACTTAATGCGAATTCATAATTTAATAACAATGTATATTTTTTAGGTGTTATTATTTTTTATTTATTTTTAAAAATCAAATTATGATTTGATTCACAGAAATTTTTTTAATTTGCTTAATTAGACTGTAAAATTCCCAGATATCTTATGAATGAATTTTAAAGTAGTTCTAATAATTTATGTAAATAATTTCATTGAATTAATGTTCTGATGAAATTTATTGAAAAGTTGTAATTTAATTTATAAAAAGTCAAGATTGTTTGTGTGTGTGCTATTAAAAGAAAAAAAAGTATTTCCAGAGACTTTCTTTCATAAAATTCCCCTGTAAATCACAGTCCAATGAGACCACATGCCAAAATGTGACTAAAGACCAAAAACCAAGACAAACCAAATCAAAATTTACAAAATAACCTTATCAAAAATAACTGAATCAAAATTAGTTTAACAATTCTTTACTTATTTTTATATAGTTACCGAAATGTTGATTTAATGTACTGAGTAAATTTAACACATATCCTTTCAAAGTAAATTGTGAATGCAATTTTCTGACTGGAAATAACTGAAAAGTTATGAATTTTTAAACTTGCTGTGGCTTTTGTGCAGCAGACAAGAACCGCATGAAAAAAACTACACAAAAAATATTCAGAAATTTCATGAATACTTATAACAAAAATACAATTGTTTACAATACACTAAAAAAACTTTATGCTATGGTATGAAATATAGTCATTGAAAAATATTTCAAAGATTCGTGAAATATTGAGAAAAAGTACCTTAAAAAAATTAATTAATTAAAAAAAATTACTTTCTCATTTTAAACATGGAGCTTTCAAAATATTTGTTTAGATAAAAAAAAATATTTAAATTTTTAATTTCTCTATGAAATATACCTTTAACTAAGCGAGTCTTGGGGGAAAACAGAAAAACAAAAAAACATATGTTGTGAATATTTCGAAATAAAATAAATGTACATCATCAGCATACAACTACTGTTTGTCAAACTGACTACATATGCATAAGCAAATTGTGCCTTTCAGTGTACATTTGTAAAATAAGCAAACATTATCATAATAAACATGCAGCACAAATTAAAACAAACATTAAACAAAAATTATAAGCAAACATTACAACAGTTTATAATTCCAACACCGTTGAAAGTCCTCTATCGTATTAAGAAAATAAACTCACAAAAAAATCGCACGATAAAGGACCTCACAAAAACAGGTTTGACTGTAATTTAAAAAAATCTCGCACAAATCAAGCTTTTTTTATTTTTAAAAGTCAAAGAACTTTACTTCAATAAAATGCACGTTTCAAAAAAAGAAAAAAAATCAAATTAAAAATAGTTTAATGATCAAAATTTTAGTTTGAAATTTTCTGGGTTAAGAAACACACACACATTGCCTTGTTTTTACTTAATATAAACTTTTTTCAAAGTCACCGCAAACAGTTTTGTGGGAAAAAATAATTGAAAAATAGTAATTAAAAATCACAAATCAAGGTCACTCTTAAAAAAAACTCAAGAACTTTTCATATACAAAATACTCATTCTAAGAAATTTGGATTAAAAAATAATTTAATGACCTAAATATTTAGATTGATATTTTCGGCATTAATGTAACACATCGTTCTATTCTAGAATATAAATCTATTTTCTCAAAACCCTTCCACTATAATAATTCTTAAATAGATTCATAGTGTGCTCGCAGAAGTATCGGTATTTGTAATCTTGAATTACACAAAATCCGGACAAACAGCAACCCTAGATGAGAGTTGATTCTTGACGCTAGTTAATGCCACAATCGGCGATATTTCATCCTAAATAGCAGCCTCACACGCTCAGCACGAAAACTCACTGCCTTCAACTCGACTATTTTTCCACTTGTCATAAAACGAAGAAACGTGGAGTTTTTGGCGGCGGGAAAAAGAGCGAAGACTCCTACCTTTTACCTGTTCTCTCGAGATTTATTTTTTTCATTTTTTTTTATAATATTCTCTTTTCTCCTTTTATCTTCTCTGGAAGAGAGGAGAAGCGGGCGATGCGAGAGATGGGGGCGTGGCTGAGTAGCGTGTAAAGCACTTAAAGAAGATCCGATGCGTAATTGGGTGGTTAAAAGCGGATTGAGAGTGGGCGGTACTCCGGGCACGATTGCATCCACTTGCGCGCACGCTATGCGGCTCAGCACGAAGGTGCCGCGGGGCGCCCTGTTCCGGAATTCATTTTTTGAAGTACTTTCTTTTGTTTTCTATTCATTATTGTTTCTTTTCTTTTTTCTTCCGGAGAAAATAAAAGATATTTCCTCGCATGTTTCGTGTTTTCAGAGGTGTTATTATTTTGGTTATACTTTAATAGTTAAAAGTAAGCATTATCCAAAAAAGTTTTCACACAATTGCTTGCTGTGAAGGTGCACAATTAGATGGGGAAAAGTAGGAGTCCTCCCACTAAATCTTTGATATAAAAAAGTTATTTTATCAAAACTTTAATAAAAGAAATATTGTATTATTTTGCGTTTACAAATTCAATTATAAACATGAAAGAAAAGAGTTGGTTAATAATTCAAAAGTACAATGAATCCATTTGCTTATAGTTATCAAAGGAAATAATTTTTCAAATTAAGTTAAATTATTTAGTTATATGTCAGATTTTAAAGTTATTGTGTGTGTGTGTGTGTGTGTTAATGAGAAAATTGATATTTTGTGATTTCTTAATGTTTTTAATTCAAAACTTGTCATAAAACGAAGAAACGCAATAACTCAAAAGGAATTGAAAATTCGTAATTCACAAGCATATCTCTCACACTAATATCTGACATTAACGACTCGAATATCACTTTTTTGCGGATAGTCTAAAATTGAGATTTTCTATCTTGTTCACCTTTTGGTACCTTATAAATTTTTTTCCTTGCTGAACCCTGTTCACATTGTTCATTTTCAAAGAAAACGCCTATTCTGTTAGGCATTAACAATACTTACAACAGCCTGTAAAAGGATAGAATTTTTTTATTGTATCGTAAATATGCAATTAAAACTTTGGATCGTCTTGTAATAAATTTTTATTTATAGAGAGTTTTAGTTTTTATTTGAAACATTTTTTAATTTTAAATTTTTTATTATATTCACCTTTAGGCGATAATTATAACTTCGAAACCGATAGTATATTGTATTACTGTTATTAATCCATTATAGCTGCCATGATCCCTATTTAGGGATTTTATGTATACCCCTATGTGGGGATTTGTTGTGTATGTGTATGTATATGTAAACCAAAAATGTATATGTTACGCTTGATAATTTAGTTTCATTCTATATATGTATATCAGTCAGTATTGTGGGTAGGTGAAAGTAAGTATCCTATGCTTTGTTTCTTTTTGTACACAACAGACGAACAAATTTGAAATTCGTCTAAGTTGAAAGGAACAAAATTGTCATATTTGAAACACTATTTTTTTATTTGGTTTTTATATTATAACGAAATACCGTAGATAAATATGTAATTTAGAGGTTATTGTAAAGATCTATTACTTACTCAGTATTTTGTCTTTTATTGAACATTTTATATAACAATACCTATTTGAAGATTGTGATGTTCTTTTCTTTCTTAGGGGGATTGTTTTTATTTCTTGAGAGATGGATACTACGGAGTTTCTTACGTTTGTTGAATTTGAAGACGCCGTAAATGATCCCAATTTCTTTGAAAGCGGACAATGGTTGTTCTACTGTTGATGGTGTTCGATTCTCTCCCAATAAAGTCAATTTTGTTTCAGATATCAAAAACATCGACGAGATTGCATTAGAAGATAGCTGTCGCAGAACTGTTCCCGGCAGACCAGAAGTTCATTCAAGTGTTCTGAATATAACTTCTGACATGCACAAACCATAATAGCATCAATGTAATTAGAACTGTGCAAAAACGAAAACGTATGAAAGAAATCAATAGGAAGAGTCGAAAATATCAAATATTTTCCAGGCAAAACATAATTTGAGTATAATTATACTGCTACAAAAAATTTGTACACATACATACTTTATCCGACCAAAAATTACAAAAAAATTTCAGTTAATGTATTAATGTGTCAATTAGGATTATTGTAAATTAATTAGTAATTTTATGCATGACACTATATTATGAATAGATACCTTATATTTATTATACGTCTTTATGATTTTATGTATTATGAAACAAAAAACATGCAAGAAAGTTTATTATAGCCCAAACATTTTATAATATATGACTACTATTATAGCAAAAGAAAACTCCTTTTGAAACCCATTTGAAGAAACATTAAAGTTAAATAAATATATTCTGGGAGTAACTTATTAAAAACTGAATTCGTATATTTTGAAAAGCTTTTACATAACAGGGCCAAATGTTAATTTAAAACCCTTATTTACAGATTAACAATATATAGAACATTTAGAACCATTTATTTTAAAAAATTAGTGCATTTATTTATGCAATGAACATATATTATTTTCAATTATTTACAAGTACAAAGAAATACAGAGTTATTTGAAAACAAGAATATTGTACTATGGGATGCATCTGAACCATGACAGTTGCCATTAAATGACAGAAAATAAACAGTGGTAATTTGCCCAGTAGGAATAGACAGAAACCATCAAAGGGGTGGGTAGGTTGGGATGAATCAGAAAAGAGCGCTCTCTATAAAAGATCACCCGGTCCGACATGGGTAGGGGAGTCGGCCTAATTGTCTTTAGAAAACCCGCTGAAAACTCCGCAAATTTATCACACCTCACAATTACGAATTAGCAGAAGAGAGGACAAATTCGACATTAACACCGGAGAAACTCTCAATAAAAACCATCCCGAATCCACCCCCTCGCTGCGTTTGCGTGATTGAGGGGTCTGCTGCTTTCCCTCCCACACACTTCTTCCCTCGACTACTGAAAAACAGCACGTGCCGGAATTCACACGCCGATTTCCTGTGCTGCTCTCACACCTATGCTGTCCTCACCCTTTTACCAATTACCACTGCTCGCGTGGAACGCGAATGGATGTTAAAAGAGGTTTTAATCGGACTTTATGACCTGGTTTCAATACTGTTCATCCAAATGGTGGAAAACGTTGATTAATGATTAAAGTCTGTCACTTGGCCGATGATGCTTCCATCCCCTCCCCTATTCCTTTAAGGGGAACCAAACACAGGGGTTTATTTTTATAATCCTTGTTTCTTCCACATTTTCATCTTACTAAATAATCAATTAATTAGGATTGCTTGACACTGAATAAGTAGACAAAAATACGATGAAAAGAAATGGTTCAAATCAAAAGTATAAATCAGAAAATTGCTTAGTAATAATTTAAAATAATTATGCATTTAAATGTTTTCTTCAATAAATATTTGGCCGCGGGTGCATTATTTCATATATTGTAATAGGAAATAATGAAATAATGCAAGGCCAAGATTGCTGCTGAATAGGCCTTTAGTTCACTTTGGTCTTCAGTTCAACAGCTCGTACATTCGTTTCCGCCAGTGATGAGGATTTTTATAATGGTTTGGGATCTTTAAAATGTTGCTATTTAAGCAAATTAACTTTCGTGTGCAAGAAACGACAGTAGAGTTACAATAATCCAAACCATTTTCTCTTGAGAATAAAATAGTTTATTATTCACGAGTTGAAAATGTCTTCTAAAAGCTAAGGTCTAACATTCTAGTTACAGACATCTGTGTCAAGGTGATGTTCTGGTGTGTGTTTACACACACACACACACACACACACACACACACACACACACACACACACACACACACACACACACACACACACATACATATATATATATATATATATATATATATATAATAATATGCGGAAATTAAATATATAATAAATGATGGCTGTAAAATAATTTTTATTGGTCGAATAATAAGAATCATTTGTAATGAAATAGCATGCTCGACATATGTACATAAATAGGCATTAAAAACATCTATGTTTTTCATAATTTTGTTGTTTAGTTTATCAGTTGACTATTTTTATGTCTATTATTTTAACAATTCCAAAGTGCTGATTGTATTAATATTTTTAATTTTTCCTTTTCATTGTTTACATATTATCATATTTTTTTGTGTATCGAATTTCAATAACAACGCAACTGCAGTCATTGTGTTAACTCAGTTTAAAATTAGTGAACAATAAATAATATTATATGACTCTACAGATATAAATTAATATAATATTTAAAAATATCATGTGATATAATTGATATATATATGATTATTTTATCTAATTATTAAAAACATGTTTCTTTACAAATCCCCTTAAAATGTTTAAAAATTGAAATTTTAATTTTACTTAGATAACATATTTTTTTAAGTTCAAATATTTGAAATATAGTTATCGCCGCAATTAATTTTTAGATTTTTAACAATTTTAAAATGATATTCTCACATAATAAAGGAAATCATATTCTTTTTCCTCAGGTTACATTTTTAAAATACAATTGAAAATTAAAATAACAAAATTTCAAGAGAAAATTTATGAATTTAAACAATTAACTTATATTATTTAATAATAATAACTTTTTCCCTATGTGATGACCAGGTGTAAAGGATGGTCCCAATGTAGCTAATGCATGTCGTATGAGGGGATTAAAATGGGTACCCAGTGTCCGGTGGTATAGCCGGGAACTCTGCCCTGAAATGTCCTCCAGGTTGTGAGTTAGGCGTAAGGCTAACTACTTTACCTTATAAAAAAATCTCATTTCAGAAACTTCAACAATGTGCTAAAAAATGTTGGATACTACCCAGATGTCTTGGAAAGGAAAAGGATTTGAAAATTGGTATTTGGAATATCCGTATCCTGTTTAAATACTTTAAAAATTAAGAATTGGAGAGGATGTGGAGTAAAATGATAGAAGGCGCTAAAGGGGGCGTCAGGTTGAAGTAGCCAAGGCCTATAAAGAGCTGTTGTGCTTGTGAAAAAGAATATAACTAATTTTGTAGTAGTAAATTTATAAAACTGCATATGTTAAGACAGTTTTTTTATCTATCAAAACAAATGATTTAATAAAATTAAATATTATCACATGCAAACAAAATAATTAAATCAAGTTAAATATTTTACAAAATTGAACTTCATTAAATAGATCAAATTTTTTAAATAAATAATTCAAAAATATTTATAATAACTGAATGATTAAAATATCGTATGACGGCTATACACACAAAATGTAGTGACTTGATATTAGATTTCTTTTCTCAAATAAAGCAACTCTGATTTACAATAGAGATTCAAGTAGATATTTGGTATTAAATTTTGAATAGGAATTTTTTTTCAAAATTGAATGATAAATATGAGCAATTTTTCAATTGAAAAACAATTATTTCATCAGTTAGATATTAACTGATTATTTTGGAAGTTTTGCTGAACACTTAGATTTATTATGTATACTGATAGAGAGATTTGAAAATAAGGTGGTGGTTTTTCACCATGGTTAATGATATGTATTTTGATATCGAGAGGGCTCGAAATAATAACAACTGAAAATCATTGCATGATTTTTGTGTACCAGTGCGAAATGTCTTTTGAGAGGACTTTTCAAAGTCAACGGGCCGTTTCAATAGAAAGGATATTTCGAAAACTCTCAAGCATTCCCCATGACAAATATATTTGGAGAAAACATAATCCCCATTATTTTTCTACTTATCTTTCGTTGCTTAATAGTATCCAAGATCGAATCCAGAACCGTAAAAGCCAAACAGTGCTGTTTTATCAACAGAGCGTGGTAATTCTAATATTCTAATGGAATATATATATACATATATATATTTGAAACAAAAAAAACTCGAAACATATTTTACAAATTTCCTAAAATATCTTTATTGTGGAGATAGACATTGCACTTATATTTCTTCTCCATGCATATTTGTTAGGTTGAATACTTGGGAATTTTCCAAGTTTTCTCGTTGGTGATATGTATATATGGCTCACTATCTTAGAAAAGCCCTCCTGCAAGGTGAATATTAAAATCCTTACATTGTTTTTCGATCACTGAACTGACCATTACGTGATGTCAAAAAGCTGACAACAAATATTACTGATCTGACAATACATATTTCCTCGAGCAATTATAATTCTCTCACTACGATCAACATGTTTTATAGCCTTCAAATATATTTCATCAGGCGGAGGTCACATACTCATTGAATTAGCAATTTCAATGATGAATCTATCACATGACATTTAGATAGATGATCATAACCGAATAAATGTAATTTATATTTAATAGACATCCTTAATTATATAATTTAACCATTAAAATGCATATGTACAGAAAACTAAAATTACGTTTTAACAAACCATGATTTTTTTTCAATGTGATTATCTAAAGTTATTACTTGAGATTAAGAATTATAGAAAGCAATGATAGAAACTAATTTTTAGTGTGAATGCTTGCTTTGAAAGCATTCCCACTTTTCTTTTGCGCAAATTTTTAATTTGAATGGTTTGTTTGTTTGTCGCTCAACGGTCATTTTTTGCACACGAGGGCTAATTAGACCGGGACTTACGGTTTAAAGTGGATTCCGAACCACTACAAACATCCATGCCCAAGGTGGGATTCGAACCCACGAACTGTTGAACCGAAGGCAAGAGCGCTAACCATTCGGCTGCCAGCTCGGCTTAATTTGAATGTAAATGCTAAAAACATAATTTTGATAAAATTTCTTTTTCTTTAGCATTAATCAAGCAAAATATTTATATATTCTTTAAACTAGTTGTAGATCAAATTTAATAATAACTCTATTTATAACAACTCTCTTTAATTTAAAAAAAGAGTTTTGTTTTCATTTTTCTTTATAATAACTTTTGATTAATCAAAGTAGTACATTTAGTTTTCCTCTGAACAATTAAATTTGCTTATTAAATAAGATGTACTGCAAATGGCAATTCGTAGAGGTGATTTTGTTTAAATAAAACTACAAATGAAAATCTAAATAAAATAGCTCTAAGTTCAGTTTTGAAATATTATTTTGTAATCTGCTTTAAGTTCCTGAAACTATTTTGTAGTTATGTCTTCTGATTTCAAAAGAGAGTGCGTAGCGCTCAGGACTTTGGCTTTTGTAGATTCGATTTAACCTGCAAGCATGAATGTAGTGGCTCCGCATTCACTTTAAGCTGTAAGTCACTGACGGAAAAATAGCTACAGTATTCCAAAAGTACAGTTGAGAAGCAAACCATCAAAACCAATTTTCACACAAACACACGAGTCTTCTTTAACAACATTAGAAGCTAAAATGAGAATCTAGGTTAGATTATTTCACTCTCAATCCTAGAATTGTTTTCGAAATTACTGTAGTCTGCTATATCTTCATTAATTAAATGTACCCAGTGATATGCAACAAATGAATATAGTAGAGTCATGAATCACCACCTGACTTATTGGCTAATAGAGCAGATAGAAGTAAACTTCTTTTACTACCGAATCTCTCACTATATTGCATCCCACCAAACAAAACAATTGACTAGGATGATCTTTTCTTTTCCCCATTTTAACCCACTAACAGAAGCATATACGCCTTAAGAGTATTTAATTTCTGTAGACCTCAAAAGTATTTAATCAACACAATTGGTTTTAATCGGGTAAAAGAAGATCAGCGAGACTTTTACCAATTGGAGATCTCACTAACCGTTGAGTGTGGAAAAAATGTTCCAAACAAAGCTCAACTTTATTAACTTTAGTGTTGTGTAGGGCGCTGATTTCAAATCACTGTGACTAATCATAGTTTATAAGATATTGAATATAAAATGAAGAAAAATTGTCATCGTAAAGAATATAAGCCGTTTCTTCTAACAATTTTTTGCTTCAATACTTATAATATGAACACCCGTAACTTTATCCACTTCTTCACTTTCTACAAATCTTTAGTTTCAATCACTTAACATTTTTATTATTTGTAACCTCCGAAATAAGAATGTGAAAATTCAATACAAATTAAATTTTCCCATTCTTATTTCCCTTTCTATTTTATTCTCGAATTCTAGTATTTTTAATTTATTTCATCATTTAACAAAATCACTTTATTTATCAAAATAATCACTCAATATAATACCTATACACACACACACGCACGCACGCACACACATACACACACACGCACACATACACACACACACACATATATATATGTATATATATAATATAACATATTTCAGTATATAGTATATACTCGATTTTGAGATAAATGATTTAACATCCATACCTTACCAATGGAAAAACATTCTACAGGATATTTTATACAGACTTTTTTCAGAAAACATGCAAAAAATATTTATTGTTGATTTTCATTCGTTTAAATAAGATTAATAATGCTCAGAAAATCAAACCATTACATTTTCTTGTATTTTTTAAATAGTTTTCAGGGGGCATTTATCAAACGAAATGGCTTCTTTTAAGAGGTATGTGCCTGAAAAAAATCAAATTTTTTTAAATCACCCATTTCTGAATTGCAAAAGTTAATTTTGGTAAACTAAAAGCATTTTAAAACGTTTTTTAACATAGCAAAAGAAAACATTAACTTTTAATATTTTCCTTTCATGTATTCTTCTTCCATAATAGAACAATACATCATGTTAAAAGAGTTCTATTCAAAAACAGTCTTCCTTTAAAACCTAATTCTTTCTAAAACCGTTCGCTTAAAAGACGTTTCTGGCATTTAAAAATCATCAAGGATACAAAACAGCTCACGCAATAATTATCGGAAAGGGAGATATTTTCCAAAAGCTGGATGGCATCACACTCAGAGCAATCAAGGTTATCAATTAAAAACCGAAAGAAAAGAATCGTCTGCTGTAACTTTAGAGGCGAAGAATTTAGCACGTTTTAGGTGAATCTTTCTGTTTTTAATTAATTTCACCGCCACGCGTGGCGCTGAGCTGGGGCAATTATTATCGACATATTTGCGCCTGATTACTTTTCTCTCTCCCTCTTCCATCAAATAAAATAATAAAAATTGCGTTGCGAAAGAAAGAAGCGAAGTGAAGTGAAATATGAGGGTAAGCGGAATAATTAGAAAAATATCGTCTGAGGAGATAGCTAAATAGTGGCACCTGTCTTCATAGCCAGTACTTCTCGCTTATTAAAGTGCTAAATTAAAGTTTTGCTTTTTCTTTCTTATTTTTCTTAGGAGCATAGAAGGTTATTTGAAATATGTTATTAAGTATTTTTGACGGTTGGGAATATGTTGAAAGTTGCGTGCTTCCAGAAACTTAACGCGTTGCATTGCGTGTGTGTAATTGAACAGCACTTTATTTGCAAGTAAACGGATTGTTATACCAAATTAATTATGTTTTACAACATCACTTTGTTCCATTGATTTTGACAAAGCAAGTACTTTTGAAAAAAAACTGTGTCGACTATCCTGAAGTTTTACTGATTTAAATCTGAATCTTTTATTCGACTGTTGAACTGTTTCGAATAGAATCTCCAAATAAGTGATTTGCAAATATTATTTAAATAATATTATTAAAATGACATTGCCCCTTGGAATTGTTAACTACTTGAACTTGTTTTCTAATTCAAAATTTTGACATTTAAGTTATTTTGTTCATGAAAATTAAAAAATAAAAAACCACAATATTAAATATCATTAATATAATAATAATAGAGAAAAACATTTGGTTAAATTTTAGATAAATCGTTTGATAAAAATCCATTATATGTTGCTCTATAAATATGTTCTTTCAGGAGAATCATTTTAATGAAGAATGATAGATTCCATAATTTTCTACATAAACTTTTACTGAAATATGGTTTTAGTGTTTTAATTCGGTGAAACTGTCCAAAATCTTGGGAAGAAACAAGCATTTACATTGGACAGTAGATAACCAAATAGTCAAAGGCCATTTGCTCTTTGTCTATTTGGTCTTTAACATTGCAACCTAGTAAAAGTGTCAATTACGATCGTCTTTGCACGCAACCTTATTCAGTTTATATGGGCTATGCATATTCACCAACTAATATAGTTTTTTTTATTTCAAATGCAGCAGACGAAAGCGAACACAGTTCTATTGCCAGGAAAGTGCATACAGAGAAAAATACAAAATAAAGAATTAACAAGAAGACAGAAAATATGTACAGAGTTATGGTCTAAGGCCGTTAAGAAGTTCTCTAGGCTCCCAATACCGGGAGTAGATAAAAATTTTCTTCAAAGCGGGAGATAGCGGGAGGGGGTCTGCAGTCATCGCCTGATGGCCGCTGCAGAGGGGGCAGGCAGGGCTACTGGCAATCTTGAGATTGTAGAGATGTGCATTAAGGCAGTCGTGCATTGTTGTCAGACGGAACGCAGCAACAGCTCTGTGCCTAGGGTAGTCCGGAAGATTACAAATAACTGCTAATATAGTTACTGAACTGTTATGGCGTAATGGATTTTTATTGATGATTATGCAATTGAAGGACTGACGCCTTTCTTCTTTCATAGATAAGGCTTTAATCCTTCTGGGTGAACTTTACATAAATAGTATGCCTTATTCATGTGAGGCAAGAGAGAAAACTCTGACAATTCCCATACAATCAATTTAACAGATGTATCCAATAGTAGATACATGCTATAAACGTGCATGCTTTCTTCGTACATATCCAATCGATACACCTATCATTATTAAATAACAGTTTGAAATGAACTCTGAATCTCTTATTCTGAAGAGTGCAAATCAACCAATAGGCTAAAGTAAGTCTGAGCATGGTTATTAGAATGTATTTTTCATCTTTTATAATTGTTTCTAAAATTTATCGCTTATAGGTTTTGTTGCCTACAATGTAGAATAAAACCATATAAAAGACAAAATGTTTTTTTTGTGCCTATTGAAAATTCACGAAAGTAAAATCATTCTAAAATTTTAATGTTTCATATGTTCTTTTATATAAGTCTTCGAATGAAACTGAGTTTACCTTAAGTTTTGAATCATAATCTAGTAAAAATCTACTAAAAAATCAAAATTTCTTATTCTTGTTATTTTCCAATAAAAACATCTAAGTTAAAAATGGATTGTGGTTTATGCTTAAAAGAATCACCAAATTCTTTCATATTGCACTAGTTCAGGGTTGTTACAAATCAATTATTGTGCAATTACTTGCAATGATTTTGTAACATTGCAACCTAGTAGAGGTGTCAACTGCGATCGTCTTTGCACACAACCTTACTCAGTTTATATGGGCTATCCATGCTCACTAACTGTGAATATAGTTGCTCAAGTGTTATGGCGTAATGGATTTTTATTTCCATTGTGAATAACCTTCCGGGAAGAATTTTTATAAATAGTACGCGCGCACACGCGCGTTTCATTTTTTCATATTGCAAGGAAGGAAATCCAGTAAATTTTCAAGCATCCATTTTGATAGATGTGTAGGCAGAAAGTAGAAAAAAACACTGATTTCACATTGTTCATTAGTGTCTGGAATCGAATCTAAGCGTTCCACAGCAAAAATGGTTATCTCAATGTTCTCGCTCACATTGATCCATAACTAATAATCACAAATCTCTGACTCCAAGTAAAATTTTTTGAATTATTGATTTTAACTAGAACTTTGGAAAGTAACGAAAATGAAATTTGGTGAACTTTATTTTTATTTACTTGCAAAAAAATTTCTTATAAAAACACATCGAACATTCTATTGAAGGAAATATTCGTAATTTTTCTTTGCAAGTGAATCTTCTGAAAATATTCTCTTAAAAATTTATGTCGTATTTAATTAACTATCAAAAAATATATTACGATTGATTCAAGGGGTTGCCTATCCTTTCGTGATGAAAAATGTGATGGGAAATATTCTAAATTATCTTTTATATCTATATATACGAAAATTTTCTATGAATATACATCAGAAAAAGGTTTCAGAAATTTCGTTGTAATTAATTTCATGAAGAAAAAAATTATGTATAAAATGTAATACTATAATTATGTTAAATAAATGTATTAATAACAGTTTTTACAAAAGTTTCATATAGTTTATCTTTAGCAAGATAACAATATCAAAGTTTATTAATTTTGATATTGTAAATTTGGTTTAATAGGTGGGAGTGTTGTCCTCTTCTATTTAAAGAGTGAAACATTTAATACTTTTCCCTCATAAAATTTTTAAATACCTTTTTCCGCAATTTAAAAGAGGATACTTTTACCCGATGAGGAAGTCTTTAAATTTTTCATAATATTTCAAAATTTTAAAACCTCCAAGATTGATGAATGTTTGATGTGGGTTTTTAAAGGGTCACCATTTAATTTCAAAAATATTAAAAAAGATTTGTCTTAAAAAAATGTTTCACTGTCGTCATCATTGTCGTTTTAAAAAATAATGTCCTTTTCCCTTCAATTTATAAATTCAAATTAAAAGATGTAAGCAAAAGTTCTATAACAATTTTTTGTGTCTGAGTTCATTGAGCTACTTTGGCGCTGGTGTAGTTGCCAGCTTGAAACTGATACATGAGTCGGAGTTACGTTCTTACAAACTTTGGTAAAAGTGGATAATTTATCTCATACTAAAAAAGAGTTGTTCTGTAAATAACTCTGATGATCATTATTTTTGGCATATGAAACTTAAATCTTATTTCTAATGAAATTTTTTACACTGAATTTAAATTTGCAATTTATCACTGACAGTTTGCATTTTTAATTATTACTTTATGGAATGCTTAGAAATTTATTCAGGGACAACTAATATATATTAAATAAATAATTTATTTGCATATAGTATGAATACACAAAGATTGAATCGTTTTATATAAGCAGCCACATTATATGTTATCAACAGCAATGAATGGAATAGTGGTTTCGTCTGGAACCACGGCACGAAACTGAGGCAGATTGGTATCAATCGTCACATAATCTCTCTCATCAGAATTGTTTTTAATATGATATTAATATATACCATGTTTAATGCAATTAAAAAGGGTATTTTGTACTATGTATATGTTTCATAAATTAATTAATATATATTCATAAATCATGTAAATAACTTTTTTATGTATAATGAGTTTGCATTTAAAAACAACATTGATGCTTCATTTTTCTTACCTAAAAATATTATTTTATCTATAAAGTGGGAGAATGAGTTGAGAATTGGGCTCCCTATACCTATTGTTTCTCATATATGATTCGTCTGATTGATTAGGTTCAGAGTTCCAGGCACAACACACCCATGATGTAGCGTGAACTTCAAAATCATGTATCAAATTGTTATTTCTAGATCTTCAAAATAAAAAGAATAATAAATACAAACAAATAGTAAAGATTAAAAATGTCATCTGTTATGCTGCAACAGCCTCACAGTGAAGATATATTAGTACCACTTCCTCAAACAGATGCTGAATTGGATGATAAGGAAAATACAGTGTTCAAGATAATGAACTAAAAAATGTTTTTATAAGTACAATCTCAAAATCCTATCTTTTAAATGAAAATTAAATAACCAATTTTGTTCACGATTTGACTGTCCAGATGTCCAGAATTTAATAAAAATTTTTTGGGCTCTAAGCTAAAGGCTGTTTCTTTATATATATATATATATATATATATATATGTAATGACATTAAGCTAATTATGTATGTGTAATTATCAAGATTTCCAAAAGTACTTTCCTAATGAAAATCACTTAGAGCATTGGAGAAACATTTCTGCAGAAAAATGTTTTGCATTCATTATTGAACAATTCTATAAAGATTCTCTCGCCTATACTTCATAAAAAGTCATAGCTTCTTGAAAATTTTGCTAAGACGGTTGGGAATTAATATTAGTTTATTACATTCTTATGGAAAAATTTTTTTGCAAATGATTTTAAGAAAAATAAAAGGATTTTTGAATCGAAATAAACTTATTAATTATAAAAATGTTGAAAAATTTCCGTTAAACGAAGTTTAAAAATAAGCATGGAAGTTTTTGAAAAATAATGTACAATTTGTTTTTATCTAACATGAGATTCTAAATAAAGTATTACAGCCATCAAAAGGTATAGTATATAATATACCCCTAAATTTCTATTTTTAGGCTCCCTTTTAGATTTCTTCTTTGATAATTATTGCAATGTCAGGGACGAACAATGCAAATGTTTTCGTCAGTATATATTTGCCATAGAAAGGAAGTACCAGGGATAGTGGAATGTTTTGTGATTACGGCCGACTTCTAAGCGGAAAATTCCACATACCCAACACTGAAAGAAATCAACAATGTCCACATTTTAAATAAGCTGAATATGTCGGAATATATATACACAACATTTTGTTGGTCATTGGTATGCTTAAATAAAAGGTGTTTCATTGATGTAGAAAACTTCTTACCTATTTGAATTCAGCCCAAAATATTCTATTTGAATTACATCTTTTTATTCTTGGGCCAAAAAGCTAAATGTTGAATTATGTAATAATGATATTTAAGTATCAACCAATAATTCAACTTAGTTACATAACTCTGTCAGTTACATTTCATGTGAAAAAAGTACTGTTGCGCACGAAAAATAACTAGAATCGAATATTGATTTAAAATGGTCTTCGAACATATGCATACACTGAAAATACTCGAGTAAAGAATCAAAGATACACATATCTCATAAACTTCCTTTAGATTTTTTTTTACCTTACTATAAAATAAAACTCATAGCATTATAATGGAGTTATTTAAATATAAAAACACGCGCGGATGTGAAGACAAGACGCTTTTTCTATTTATTACGTCGTATTTTGTAATAAACTTTCCAATTACTTTGCAAATATCAGAATGAATAGTCGAAGTGGTTAAGTTTTACTTTAGGCTTGTCTAAATAATACAGGGAAAATACTGTTTAGTAATTATTTTATATTTCCGGCCTTAATGAATGTAACTATGTCCTGATTTTTTCCCCAGAACATCATTTTTTAAAATATATTTCTTTCCTTGAAAGAATAGTCTAATTTTATATGTATGGAAAAATACTGATGAAAAATTCCTGTGAATATACTTGATTTACAGTTTTTTGGTAAGTGAAGTTTGTATTAAGGGATAAAGTGCTGTTATTTATCAAGTGATGTATCAAGCAGAGTTATCAGAAGGCCAAGCCACTTCAATCTAATCATTCGTAGACTCAATTGCCACATCAAATATGGACATTTGATGTAATTCATAATCATTAATACCTTAAGTAATTTTTAATACTTTTTAAAACAGGTCCTGATCAAATTAGTTCAAACTATATGGAAAAGTGAACACCGAACGACAAACAAATCTAACCGAGCTATGTGTGAGATCCAATAATAAAATTATTATACATTTCTTTTTACTTGCTAGGTTTTTCACTATGATAACAAGACTGACTAGAGGTTACAAATCCATAGTCATAATTATGAATTTGCAAGGGTCCATGAAAAGACAGCGTAGATATTTTTTAATAACTTTTAGGGTTTTATTTATGCTTTCAGCATCAATTTTTGTTATTATTTATATTTTGCTATTTTTGAATCTTCTTATTTTAAAATTTTAAAACATGTCACATGAAATAAATCAACAAGTTTAACACTATTCCTGCCGCCTACTCTGTCTAGTGGTCAGAGTGCTTGACGGCGGATAGGGAGGTCCTGGGTTCGAATCCCGGTTCGGGCATGGATGTACTTTTTTCTCTCTCTCTCTCTACCCTGTCTTTGTCCATTCCTTGTATGAATGGTTGCCTACTCATAAACGGTTACCTATGGCATGTGTGTACCTAGAAAGTAGGACTCCACACCTAAGCGCCGAGCTGGCAGCCGAATGGTTAGCGCTCTTGCCTTCGGTTCAACAGTTCGTGGGTTCGAATCCCACCTTGGGCATGGATGTTTGTAGTGGTTCGGAATCCACTTTAAGCCGTAAGTCCCGGTTTAATTAGCCCTCGTGTGCAAAAAATGACCGTTGAGCGACAAAAAAACCAAACCAAACCACACCTAAGTATAGTTCAGTAGGAAAAGTGGAGCAGTGCACCCCATAATGCTAGCTTAGCTGGCACAAGACAACAACAACACTATTCCTGTTAATCATCCTGAGTTTGATTGATTACGTTGGCATTTGTATTACTGAAAACTATCGAAATGAATACCAAGGACTTTTCCAAGTTTCTTGCTTTGTGATATGTGGATACGGCTCACTATATATGAAAAGCCATTCAGAAAAGCAATAATGAAGAGCAGATGTTAAAAAGTGTCCAAGAGCTTTTAACAGCTAATGTGTGCATTACGAGATATCAAATTTTTAACTAAGTTACAAAGTGTAAATTTGGGTATATAAATATATATCTACATTTACGTCGAAGATGTGAGGATCAATATTTGTAATTAATTAATATACACGGGCCATAAACTTAATGTTTCTTTGTACAAAAATCATCAAAACGGAAATGCAATGAATGTAAAATGGGCGTTGTAATACTATTCTTGTCATGTTATGTTTTAAGTATTTATTTATTATTATTATGTGTCAATTATTTATAAACCATAAAGTGGTCATAAAACTATAAAATGATTCAGCCATGATCTCAACTGGAACGAAAGAAGCTTTCGTTCCAGTTGAAATCATGGCTGAATCATTTTATTACAAATCTCATTAGTTTAAAATATCCATGACGTCAGATAACGTTTCATCTACGTCACACATAATTAATAACACATCAAATTGAGACAGATTCGTAAATCAGACTTGTCGACAAATTTGAAGCCTAATTTCAAATCGCATTATTAGCGGAAGCAAACAAGGTGAAGTTCACCATCGAATCTTTGAGGGTCGTCGGCGACGAGAAAAAAAATCCATTCATGATTTTTACCAGTAATAATGATTGTCTAGTGGTTAGCATGCCTGACTGCGGATAGGGAGGTCCTGGGTTCGAATCCCGGTTCGGGCATGGATGTACTTTCTTTATCTCCTGTCTTTGTCCTTTCCTAGTATGAATAGGTTGTGAATGGTTGCTTGCCCTATAAATGTGTACCTATGGCATGTGTATATTGAGGAAGTCGGCCTCCACACCAAATTATGGTTCAGTTAGAAAAGTGGAGCAGAGCACCCCCATATTGCAAGCCTAGTAGTCACAAGACAACAGCAACAAACAAACAGTAATAGCGAAGCATTTTTTAATAATTTTTTCCGTTTGTAAAAATTTTCAAAATTGTGAAAATTACCCCTTGTTCTAAATAATTAGTTTTCAAATCTTTAACGATATTGCTTCCAAAATTTCCTGAAATTTTTATCGTTTCTAATTTATTTGTTTGACGGATCCAAGTTTTCTTACCTGGCTCTCCGACTCACCAATTTCCCTTGTACCCGGCTGACCAACATCTCTTGCGTCATTTTACGTTCTCTTTCAAAACATTAAAGCTTCTCTAATTCTCTTTTTTTATTTTTGATTTGATGAACATTTTGTGCATAAAATATTGATTGTTACGAGTATCTGAAACCATGATCTCAGAAGTCGTTTCGAATCGCTTTGTACTGAGTGTCTTATTATTTTTACAATTTCAACTTATGCTAAGATTAGATATTTAAATTTTATTGGCAATAGACAGTTAAAATCCCAGGTTCATATTAATTAATAAAGGTTATTACAAAGATTAACAAAGAATAAAATAAGTAACTTGGCCAAGTTTATTGTAAAGTTGACCTCATTATTGTTAATAACGTTTTATATACACACTTATTATTAAATTAAATTTGTATTCTTAAAAATGGAATTAAAAGTTTCTTACATTTAAATAATTTACATAAATAACCCTTTCGCATTACTTAGGATATCTGGAAGCGCGTATGTAAGCCACGTGGAGAACAATTAGGCTTAGGTACAATACCGGGCAAGCAGGAACCCTATGGTGACGTGTTTTTTATGGATACCCCTTTTTTGCAATGCCATTCATACGAGTTCTTCCTCATCAACTTTAGGGTCCTGAAAATTAGAATTACTGTTACAACCTCAGGGGAAAATACAATACCATGAGCACGTAGCTCAAAATGAACACACGTACAGCTCCGATGTCTGGGTTCTCATTACTGGAAGCTGGAGTTAAAACTGGTTCCTGGTTATCCCGTTATTTAACTTCGTAACACGCTTTCCAAGTGAAATACGCAGCCTCCACTCACAAATAATTATAGTTGCCAACCACAAGAATGATTAAATTGTATCAATTTGTGGGACCAAGCAGAAAACCCCCAATATTTGACTTGCCACCTCCAGAGGTATCATTTCACTTGGAAGACATTTCGACCACAATCTATTTAATGTGCTCCTGCCTCTTTTAGTGGACCCAATGAATCTTAAGTTAAACCAGTATACGAACTCACTACCTTCTGATATTGAGACCAATCCTGACCAAAAGTTACCGATATCTTTTCTATTATGCAGCGTCAAATATACTTCTTTTTCAGAAGTTGTAACATGATTTGGAATAATAGACGTGAGGCAATAAGCAAAATTTGTTTTGCATTGTCTTACAAACTATTTTTAATGACTTTACAAAGAAAAGAACTATTATGAACTTTATGAACAGATAATATTTTACTTAATGCACGACTAATGTATAAATAAAAATTAATTCTTTGTCCTCCATTTCAGGAATCTAAAAATTCTAGAACACATACACATGCACATGTATAGATGCATATGTGTGTGTGTCTAAGCGCATTTTCAATTTTTCAATTAGAGCGATTAATTTTTTATTTATTTCCATAAACTACTGAGTTAGAAATAAACAAACTAGATGAAATATGGTGTATGATTAAAGATTTGTATATCATTAGCATTTATTATAAGATCATTTCGGTACACAAAATTGATGTTAAAAACTTCATTAAAAATGTTTTTAATTTAACTTAGCTTTCGAGAAAATGCAGGTGAAGAAAATCAGAGTGTAAATTTTAACTTACATTTTAGTGTGCAGCTTTATTTATTTTATGGTACATTCAACAGCATAGTTTATTTCCTTAAAATAATTCGCTATACTATAAAATGACGCTATTGCTGCCATAAAAGTGCGCATTCCACCAATCAAACTGCAGTGTTCATGTCATCCATAAAACATATTTGCATTTCAAGCGAGACGTTGATTATTACTAAATATCATAAAAACGAAGGAGGAATAAAAATAAATAAATAATATAAAAACTCATACATATGCTAAAAAGGAACGAAAATGAGGGAAATATTTCCCTTTTCGAGCCCCATCCAACCATTCCAAATGTAACTAAAAATCCCTCTCTTTTTGTAAACGTACTTAAAGAAGGCACTCACGTTTAAAAAAAAAAGAGGAAAAAAGGATTGCACTTAAGTTTTTCTAAAAATAAGAAATAAAAAACGAAACAAACAAAGAAAGGAGGGTGAAATAAATGCAAACCGAAATAGAGGGAAGGAGAAGAGGGAGAGAGAGAAAAAAAATCTAAATAAAATTCGAGCGGTAGGCGAAAAGGGGAAGAAAACAACTCCAGCAAAGGCTATATTTATGTAATGGTCCAGTTAATGCAACGATGGGAATTTGAATTGTGTGCATGCCATGTCTATTGAGTGCGTCGGCAGAGGGCGCTGCGGGAACCCATTACTTGCTCTATTCACTCCTTGTATGCACCAGCTACTTCATATTATCTCATTCGTCACTCGTTCTATTTACCAAATCCCCAGTCCCCCCACACACTCCTCCAACAATTCCGCAGGGTCCCAAAAAGGATTTATTTAGAAAACGCGAGAAATAATCGGTCTCCAAAACCGCAACCGTACGGTAATTGCCAAATGCTGACGTTACATCCATAACCGTAAACCGCGGCTTGGTTGCCATACCAACCGTTTTCGCGGGCGAATATGCTTTCTTCGGCCTCTATCAGCCAAGCTAGTCCGTTTATCAAACAGTTTAGGTACGAAAGCGGCGATGAATGCCTTGTTCTTCGTTTTCTCGCGATGTTTGTGTGAAGAGTTGATTCGTGTTTTCGATTAGCATATTTATCGCCCTTTCTGGCGATATTCGAAGATTGAAGAAACATCATATTTTTCTCCCTCTTCTTCCATTCTGATCTGGGCAAACACTATTTGTTCACATATTTAGTTACTGATTCTAAACTAGTGCCTGTATGTCCAAAAAAAAAAAATTGAAAACTATTTTAAATATGGAAAAATTTATTATGATTTCCTCAATAGCATATCACTTTTACCTCTTTAGGTATCATTATTATTTTGACTTATAGGTTATGTAGCTGTGACCATATATCTATCTATTGATATATCGTGGGTATTAGGGGTGGAAACGGCCAGTGGAGCTTAACGATTTGGACAATTCAGCTCTTAGCAGAGGAAAGTCTTAGACTCGAACCCTACCATTTTTGAACAGAAGAAAAAGAATATCGAATTTCTGCATGAGCATTTGTTGAAATTTCTGATCTTCCTCTCTTTCCAATGGGAATGCGACCAACTTTCTATAAAAAAAGTCTTTTTAGGAAAGCAGTATGAGAACTAGACAACAAATGTCTATATTAAATCAACTTAATTTACTTCAATTGGCATATTTGAAAAATTAACAAAATTAATTACCATCATTTTAAAATTGAATTAGTTTTTTTTCTCACGTGACGAGATTAACTGTGGGAAAAAGTTAATTTTTCATCGTGTAAGAAATAGTCAATAAAAAAGCACTTATGGATTTTTTTTCCAATTTGATAAAAAAAATCTATGTATAAAAACTTCCATATAAAATTATTTCTAATTCCAAATATTGCATTAAATTTTGTGCTACAAAAGTTTAGGAATAAATTTTGCTTCTAGCAGAATAACTCAGAATACTAAATATATATTATGCTTTATATTATAATTATTAAAGAGTTTTTTCTTGAAAGTTTCTCTAGTTACTAGTATTTGAGTATTCTGGGCACTTGTTATTAGTTACTGGAGTATTCCATGCACTAATTATATCTTATTATCTATTGAACTCCTTATTATTCATATAGTCTATCTATTCAAGTGCAATTTAAATAAGTTTTAAGGATAATGTAAGAAAAGTCTTTGAAAAATGCTCTCATTATTTTCAGAAATTTTAAAGAAATTTCTTCGATTAATATTAATGAAAAAAATTCTGAAAATTTCTACATGAAATTTTATTGTTCATGTTTTTACTCTTTTGTTAACTTTCTTACCCTCAATCACAATGTAAGTTTTTTCTTATTTGATGATGAAAAAAAATCCTAATTTTTAAAACATGTGTGAATAATTTTTCATGATCAAATAAAAATAGAAAGGGCTTTAAACTCATAATTAATTTTGTGCTAAAACAGAAATAATAACGATTATATTTTGGAAAAAATTTTTATCTGGTTTTTAGTTGCATTAAAACAAGCCGTATTTTTTGTGTTGTCTGTATTTCATTCAAGAAAACTGGGAAATTGATGGAAAAATGAAAAAATAAAATGCAAACTTCGCTAGGGATTACTTTTTGATGATTTGAATAACTTTTTTATCTTTAACAAAGAATATCTGTTAAGAATATAATATCACTGAGATTATTTTTTTTCATTTTTATTAAATAAAAAAGGAAATATAGTTTAACTCTTTTATTTTACAGTGTATATATTTTATATTATCACAAGCAAAAACAAATTAAAAAATTAGTTATTTCCAAAAATGAAATCTTTTGTTATGTTGTAGAGAAATTATTAAACTTAAAGTATATTTGTGTGTTGTTATATGTGCCCGGCTATATATTTGTGTGCCCGGATACGATGATTTTCACCTTTCAGCACTATGAGAGGTGGCACTTTATATAATGGCGCACCCAGTGGATAATATAATATTGTGGAATTGTAGTCCAGACAGTGGGTCTTCATAATTTCGAAGTAGGGACTAAGCAAAATATCCCCAAACTTTGCTTGCACCCCAGAGGTACCACTTCACATGGAGGACACTGTGACCACGGCATATTTAACATGCTCAGCGGTCATTATCGAACACGACATATCTTCGATTGGGTTGAGATTTGAGCTCGCTACTTCATATAAGAAAAACGAATGGTTTAACTAACCAGGCCACAGCTTCCTTAGTTTTGAGAACTTTGTACCCAGTATATCAGATTTATCATATTTTATTTGTGAATCTTCTTATTTTCTAAAGCCAACCTCTCTTTTATTTATGCAAAATAGTTTATTTTTCCATTTAGGGAATTGTTAATCAATTTCTAAAGTATGCAGGATACAGATAGTATACATATTATATAGATGTATAGATATGTCAAAATAGGAAACTTGCCGAGTTAGGAACAGCAGAACTAGTTGAGGAATATAAGCATATAATTGCTTGATCATTAATACATTACTATCATATTTGTACTTTATTATCAGACTAATACATACTATCAGATTTGTGAAGGCATTTATACATTGACCCTTCAAATTTGGGACTCTAAATCAAAATTTTATAATACGGTTATATTTAATTTTTTATTCACTGTAATCACTATTTTCTTAACATATGCTTAATCAGCCCGCTGTATAACCCGATAACATGAATGACACACATTATTAACGCACTTGGGTGACGAACCCTATACTACAACAAGGCCAGAAACTGCTACTCATTTGTCGTTATCCAGCGGGCACCTGTGAGCCAAATCACGGAGGCGAGTAGCGTTGCCCCGCGCCATATCACCACAAACCCGTTTATAGGGTGCGCCACATTCATACATCATCACAGAAGAAATGACAGAGAAACGCAGAGAGAACAGAGAAAGAAAGTAATACCCATGCCCGAACCGGAATTCGAACCCGGGACCCACAGCTCAGGAGTCAGGAAGGCTAACCACTCAGCCATCGGTCGGCTTTATTAATACATACTTGGTCTGAATTAGTTGAGCAATTTGAGCTATTGACTGAATAAGCGCAAAATGATTCTTTTATATATTTTTGTTAAAATGAATTTAAAAATTTATAAATGATTTCCTGCAGATATTGTCTTGCTGAAACAGTCACATTTTATGGAGGTGTTTTCTGAAATAGTAGTGCCCAGTTATGAAGCCTACGATTAAACGTATCTTCTGCCTAGAGCATCTTAGAATTTCAGAGGCAATCCTCGCTGATGATCCACAGATCATACTTTTAGCGTGGATTTGACCAGGAGCGTTGAGCCAAGCTTCATACATCTTCCGTTTTTTCCATCTAAGAATATTGGTTTTTGCGGTCTTCAAATTGATCCCACAAAAAGGTTTTTGCACCGATGGGAGCAAAAGATGGTCCTTGTTTAGCATGTTCATCAGCCTTTTCATTACCTTCGATAACTTTGTGCCCTGGCACCCATACAAGGATCACCTTGTTTCTAGTTGCCAGTTCTGTAAGAAGGTTTCTACATTCCAAAATCATTTTAGATTTGATTTTGAAAGAACTGAGCGCTTTTAAAGCGGCTTGACTGTCACTAAAAATGAGAATCCGCTTACCATGGTAGCCCTTCTTTATATTTAGTCGCAGACAGTGGATAATGACCAAAACTTCTGCCTGGAAGACCTTAGGATATCGCCCAAGGCTTACAGATAGGCTGGATCTTGGTGACACGCCACATACTCCCAGTCCTGAGAGGCTGTTTTTCAGTGATCCATCTGTGTACCAGATTAGATCTCCTGTTTTAGTTTCGAACATGTTATTATCTTATTCGTTTCTAGTTAGAAAAACTATTTCAAATGTCCTTTCAAACATGTATGACTTTTCCATGATGTCCGAGGGCATCAAGAAAGTAGGATCTTGAATTTTCCCGGTAATACCCCTGTGCCCTTTGGCAACATGCTGGTCATACCATTGGTTTTGTAACTTCATTCTGTATGCAGTCATTCTGGCAGTGCTGCAGATGAAGATGTCTAAGGGAGTCAGATCCAACATAACTTCCAATGCTCTGGTTGGCGTGGTGGACATTGCTTCTGTGATGCAGAGACAGGCCAGTCTTTGTAGACCTCCTAGTCTGTCAGTCACAGACTTCTGTTCCACCTTACGCCACCAGATCACACAGGCATATGTGATAATGGGCCTGACAATAGCTGTGTACATACAAAAGATCAGTTTTGGATGTAGACCCTAGTTTTTACCAAGCATTCGCTTGCAAATCATAATACTTTTCTTTGATCGGTTAATTTTATCATCTATGTGCTTATTCCAGATGAGGTTTTGGTCTAAATAAATACCCAGATACTTCACCTCTGAAGCCACATTGATTTCAACATCAAAAAGTCTTGGTATGAAAAAACCCCTCCATTTCCTTTTGCATGTAAAAGGTACAAGGTAGGTTTTCTGAGGATTAACCATCAGGTACCTATCCATGCACCATTGACCTACATAACTTAGAGCCTCCTGCATGAGATGACAAGTTATGTCGAAATCTTTACCAAGGATTAGGATGGCAATGTCATCAGCATATCCTTGCGTATAGTAGCCCCTATCATTTAGATTTTTTATAAGGCTATTTACAACTAGGCTCCAAAGTAATGGTGAGAGAGCACCTCCTTGAGGACAACCTCTAGTAGTCTTTTTTTCAAATGATTCACCGAAGATGCTCATTTGTATACATCTATCCTAAATCAAGGCCTCAATCCAAGTACACAGGGTCTGATTAATCCCTGCCTCTCTAAGTGCATTGAGGATGGATAGATTGGAAGTGTTATCAAAGGCACCTTGGATGTCGAGGAAAGTTGCCAAGGCAATTTCATTTTGATCCAGAGTGGTTTCAATTTTAGAAACTAGCTGATGTAAAGCAGTTTCAGTAGATTTGCTGGGTTGATAGGCAAATTGAAGAGCATGCAAGGGACTGTTACTACCCAAGTAATCTCTAGTATGCCGATCAATAATTTTCTCCATAATTTTAAGAAGAAATACTGATAGGTCTGTAAGACTTGGCCTGGTCATAGGTGTCCTTGCCAGGTTTAGGAATGAAAACAATCTTCTGCCATATCTTTGGTATGTAACCCAGTGCTAAGCTAACTCTGTAAATTCTAGTTAGCACTGGTATGAAGAGAT
Organism: Latrodectus hesperus; assembly: GCA_037975125.1. NCBI lineage: Eukaryota > Metazoa > Arthropoda > Arachnida > Araneae > Theridiidae > Latrodectus > Latrodectus hesperus. The sequence goes on from CM075860.1 coordinate 75,977,532, forward strand.
AATGGATGGTCATTAATGAACATGTATCATAATTTTGAAAGTTGTTGATTTGTCATATATTCAGGTTAAAAAGTAGGATTCATAGCAATTTACGTAAAAGAAATAATAATCAATGATTCATTTTACCTTTTGTAAATTACGCTATTTCAATCATCCATTTAAATGTTACACATTTATATGCATTTCTTTGCTCTTACAAAAAAATCGCACAATTCCAATGATGACTAGGACCTCTTTATTTTAAAATAGATATAATCTATTTTTTTCAAAGATAAATTTTTAAATATTTATTTTTAAACTTACATAAAACTTCCTAAACCTGGCAAGGACACAATTCCAATGATGACTTGGACCTCTTTATTTTAAAATAGATATAATCTATTTTTTTTCAAAAATAAATTTTTAAATATTTATTTTTAAACTTATACAAAAATTAAGTCAAATAATTTAAATGAAGCGTGAAAAAAATCCCAATATAATTACATTTCATAGCTCAAAAGAAGCAACAAAGAATTTAAGTAGAATGGAATTGAAAAAAATTATTTTTATGAGTTAAGCTTGAAGATTGCACCAAATTAAGGATCATACTATTTCACAAACAAGTATATTTTTTTAAAACCTTAAGTAATATGGAAATTATTATACTAAAGAAAAATGTAGACTATTCGAATTGAATCTTCAAAACTTAAATTTTATTTATCAAGTAACTTTTATCATTTGTTCAATACTTCGTTTACCATATATTGTCTTAAGAACTCTTTTAATGCACTTTTTACAGATTCTTCATCATTAACAATAAAAATATTAACAAAATATTTAATAGAAAAAATAATTTATAATACACTAGATCGCATTAATTTGACATTAACTTCAATCAGAATTTGATGATAAGTGTCTTGAAAAAGAATTCCTTTACAGGATTAAATGGAATGTAGAATATATTGCTTATAAAATTACATTAATATATCGAATATTATAAATCACTGGATAAATAATATTTACTAAAAAATATATTATTAGAAAAATTTGAAATATAAAAATATTACAGTTTAATTAACAATATTGCAAGTAAAGTAACATTGTGATATAAGTTAGTTTTGAAAATAAAAGTAATGTAAGCTTAAAAAAATCTGTCAACGTTTACGTTTCCATTCTTATACGAATTCAAAGCAAAATAAATTTCGAAATATCTCAGAGATAAGATTTTTTGTTTATCTTTTCACGTCAGCGTAACAACTTTCGAAAGTCAGAGCCAATATATATATATATATATATATATATATATATATATATATAATCTACTCAAAACACATTAACATATGAATTTAACGAGATTGAGCAGATACTTACACCAGTAACTAACGTCAAATAAAACTGATAATTTAAAGCGTTGTAAAAACTCTTAGAAAACTTCATATTTAAATCATCTTTTATAATATCAAAATTCGGAAAAAAATATAGGTGAAGAAATCATGATTTTAAAAGTTTTTTTCTTTCACAATCGTGAAATCATTTCTACTAACCAGGTAATGTCAAACATCGACTTGCACAAGTTCGTAGACATACTACCTTTACAAGAGAGGAATAATGAGTTCTATATTAATAATTCAGAAAAGATAAAACAGTCAGTTGTAAATGCAGCTTCTTTGGGCCACATGATGTAAAACTTCTACCTAAAGTGGATTAATCACAGGACTTCCATGCGTTTAGACCAATGTGTTGAATTTTATTGATCACAAGACACTAAGTTCTCTGGAGAAAGTGGACAGCGTAAAATCGAGAGTGGATGCAAACCGATAAGATTAAAGGCTGATATTTCATGTATTCCTATCAGTTTGCCGGATGACATCAAAGAAGATTCGTCCTAGAGAAAAAGAGAATTCAAAATAGTCCGTCATCACATTGCGTTGATGTTTAAATGGAAAAAATCACATATTATTTGTTAGACTGAAATTAACTTGAGCAAACGATTGGTTCTACATATTACTTGGAGTGGTAATCGAAGTTATTGGTAATTTCTTTCTTTTAATGCATGGTATTCCTAAAAATTCAAGCACTCCTTGTGGAAAATATGTTTAACGCGAAGTAATACTACCTACAGCCTGTTAGGTATGCTCCACTAACCCAATCAGCATATTTAGGACATATTAAAAAAAGACATCAATACGAGACCAAAGTATTGGCTGGGATTTGGAGATTTCATTTCTATAGAAGCAAAATAATATTTCTCAAGTTTTAACCTATATCCTCATTGCATCCTCAAAAAACTGAGTTCATTAAGATTAACTATTCGAAGAGACCATATGCGTCATGTAAAACATTTAGTATCATTTTCAAAAAAATGATTTTTGTCTAATAATCAAATTATTGCTTGAAGCATTTTTTCTGTTCATTAATGTTTCAAAAAATTAAAATTCCCGTACGATTTTTTGAGTCTTTATTTATGTATTACATTTTACTACATGTGTAATTTTAATTTTATTCCGATGCACAGCAGTTTTCTTCTTCACACAGCAGTTTTCATCGCATTTTTCACTTGCTTCTATTATTCCTTTGAACGGGTCATGTTAATGAGTAAGATGGTAATTGTTAAAAACGTATGCTGAAAAAATAAGAACTATGTTAGTCAATACATAAGATGTTAATTAAAAAAATACTACTTAAAAATCAGATATCAAATGAATGAAAATAAATATTTTTTTACTATTTGTTGTTGTTATTGAATAGTTTTTGCACAGTTAAAGAGAAAAAAGAATTTAATTCACGTATATATAAATAATTTTTAAAAAATGAAATTTAAGTGATTTAATTATTTTGAAAGCTAAATATAATAAGATTTCTTTCTGCGAATTTTTAAAAAATAACAATTTTGTTTTGCATTTTTAATTTAAACTGGAAAGCACATCATCCAAATAATAAATATTCAATGAATAAATGAAAAAAATTCTTTACTTAAGAAAATCAATAGTACATAAATTTTAGATACACAAGATAAATCTTTTATTTTCAAACTCCAAACAATGAAAAATCAATGATATGACATCTATTCTTAAGAGATTTATTATATTTTAAATATCTTAAGTTAATAAAATATTCTTTTCTTGGTAAAAGACTTTTCATAAAGGTTTCTTATACAGGTTCATACAATCAATGCCGCTGATTCCTAAAGGTTAATATTGACGAGAAATTGGTTATCCGTTTTAACACCATTTTTAAAAAAGGGTGCTAAATGGAAAATATTGACAACCATGATCCATTTTTCATTACTTCACTAACCTTAAATGACTTTTAGTTCTTGAACGAAGCCAAAAGTTCACTGCATCAGTTTATCAAACTTTCCAATCAATCGGCGGTTACTTTGTATGTGCATATGAAAAGCTATGCATCGATCAGGGAAAGTTTTCATAATTATTAGATTCTAAAATTAAAGTTTATTTTAAAAAGAAAAATGCATTAAAAAATTACATAAAAATATTTTACTCTTTTATTTTTGCTGTAAATTGTTATCAATAATTAATATATTATTGAAACAAAGTGGTGTCAACCACACATCACAGTAAGTTTTTTGTGAAAAGTTTTATCTAGAAATTAATAGGGCTTCATATGGTTGCATATACGATAACTTTGATTTGATAAAATTTGGATTACTTAGTCTTCTACTGTTTCTCAAATCTTATCTGATTAATATATAAACATTCTTCGAAAATACGATACATTTGAATTAAAAAAATTTACCAGGTCTGTAACTTTAAAATGCGGATTTTTTCAATAAAAATATGCAACGATTTAGAAAAAAATGGAAAGATATATTTTATTCAAAGTATCGGCCCTCGCTTTCTACACATTTTTGCCATCTAGTAGGTAAATTATGGATGCCATTCCAAAAGAATTGAACGTCGCGTGAGCCAAACCAGTTGTCGAGCCATTTTTGGACGTCTTTATATGAATGGAAGTGCTGCTCGGCAAGTGCGTGTCCCATGGATGCAAATAGGTGATAGTCCGTAGGAGCAAAGTCTGGTGAGTACGGCGGGTGGAGTGATTTTTCCCATCCAAGTGCTGCCAAAGTGGTCATGTGGCAACTATTTTCCAACCTTCTGGATCTTTTGCATGGCTTTCAAGCGTTTGGGAATGGCTACACGAAAAACATTTAATTGCTCTCCTAATATTTCTTGAGTTTGCGTGACGTCCTCATCCAATAACGCTTGCAGCTCGGTGTTCTCAAATTGTCTCGGTCGATTTTTACATTTTTTATCACTGACATAGAAATCACCACTTCTAATCGTTTAAACCACCGTTCGCAAGTGTCCGCAGATAGAGTATGTACACCGTATGTTTCCACAAGAACTCGATGTGCCTCCGCTGCTTTTTTCTTCTGATTGAATAAGAAAATCTGCACGTGCCGCAAATGATCTTTGTTTGGCTCAAAATTTGACATGTTTACCACCGAAAAAAATACGCTACTAACTCTCAAACGTTTAAACAAATATGGCGTTTTGAAGCTTGCTGTCACAGCTACAAAATGATATATTGGTTATGACACCAGGATCTATAGGCTTAGTGCGCCATCTACTGGAAAAAATCCACATTTTAAAGTTATAGACCTGGTAGATTTTATAAATTCCCGATAAACGTATTTGAATTTTGTGAATTTTTTTTATTCCATAGTTAAGACATTGTCATCTTTTATCACGTAGTCTAGTTACATTAATGTGACCACCTGTTAAAGGCCAGAATATCCACCTTTCGCAAAGGGACTGTTGTGAGATGTACAGGAAGAGAGTAGATTCCTGAAGGTGTTTACTGAGAAATTGAACTATGCCGACTCCAGTGCTTTGGCCAGCTGCACTAGATTATGTGAGTGAAGATCCATGCCTCGAACGACTCCGATCAAGGTGGTCCCACAGATTCTCGGTTGGGTTAAAGTCAGGTGAGTTTGCTAACCAGGGAAGAACAGCAATCTCATTTTAGTGCTCTTCGAACCCCTTACTTATACTATCAGCTGTATGACATATCGTATTGTGCAGCTCATAGATGCCATCATTTTGAGGAAAAACAATACCCATATAGGGGTAGAAATAGCCCGCTAGGACAGATGCGTACTTGTATTGATCAATCGTAACTTCCACAAAACATTCCAAGACTTTAATGTTCCAACCTGGACCATTCTGGCAATGGTAGCAGGGTGTTACTTCATATGCGTTAACGTCCATCTGTCAGATGGAGTATAAAATGTGATTCCTGGGAAAACGCTACCTGTCGCCACTCACTGGAAGTACAGTTGCGGTAATAGCGCGCAAATTCCAACCTTCGTTGCCGATGAACATCAGCCAGCAAGGATACACGAACCATGAATCTGCTTCAGAGGCCCAGACGCAACAACGTTCGCTGATTAGTTGTTTGGGAACACTGTTGCTTGGTTCATCTGAGCAGCCAGTTGCTCGAAGTCAGCACATCTATTCTCCCGAACGCATCTGCGCAACCGACGTTTGCTACTGTCATCTATGGCCCATGCTACACCACATTTGACACGTCGTTGATTTTGGACAATCCCATTTTGCCATGCATGGTACACTTCTATTACTGCAGCTCGTAAACAGTTCAGTTTCAAAAATTTTCTACCTTAGCCCGTAAGACAATGATCATGTCCTTTTGAACATCCATAAAACCGCCCGTTTCTGCATTATATCAAAAATTGCAATGTTTTCCAAAGCCTTCGTACATCCTTTATGTACGCTCAACTGCATTGTGCTGCCATCTGCTTCCTGTGATTGGTTATCTAACATCGAAGTCGAAAGTGTAATGCACACACTAATGTGAATGGACTGTTTATTTCATTTTAAATATTTTTTAATCTAATTTTTTGATTGAAAATAATAAAGTTAATTTAATACATTGTTTAGATAAACATAAACAGTGCTGATTTCATAAATATTATGAAGTTAATCATTTAACAGGCATTAATTTTTTGTTGTAATGAAGCATAAAAATTCTAAAAGCTAAAGTAACATCTATCACTAAAAGAATAAATTTATTTAAGTTTTTGAAAAAATGAATAAAAATGCTTCTGATACTTCATAAAATTAAATTTTACAAATTAGGAAGTCACCCACTCGGCTGCTTCCATCTAACTGATAGTCTATCTCAGGGTTTGGTTGATATAGCGAAGCATACTGGTGCAATAACAACTAATAATAAATAATGAGTTTAATTTTAGATGTGCTTGTCAAATAACTTGCTTTAATTTAAATTTTCATCAAAATTATCCCCTTATAATTTGTTATAAATGAGCTATTTCTTTATATAATTTTTCAGTAATTAATATATTAAGATATAACTTCTTATGAAGCTATAATTTACTAAGGAAAGTTATAAAGAGACAATCTTTTGATAAAAGTTTCATTTCTCATCAATGCTAATAAATATAACTAATAAATTCATTACTTATCAGTAAATTTATTGATATCAGTAAGAAATCTGTAGTTTCTAAAGTAAATTTTGTTATGCTAGAAATTTGAATAAGAATTTTAAATTCTATAGAAAGAATTAAAATCAATGAATTATCCAATGCACAAATCTTAAAAAGGATCCCAAATTTGGAAACTGCAATCTTAATGATAATTTTTCTTATTCAGATTTATCAAATGATTTTTCATAGTTTTAATATACATTTATTTACAATAGTTTTTATATAATTTTAAAATAGATTTATCCTGTGCATAGTTCTTCTTTGTTCCGCTTTATTAATGCATGTGTGTGATTCCAACTCTTTTTTACATTAATTTAGAATAATCTATAAAAAAAGTGTAAAACGTTTTCTCAAATTTTATTTAACTAAAATGGTTTCAATAAAATTTAACGGATATGTCTGTTGCATAAGAAATAACAGAATGTTTTGATTAATATTCAACTAACTAAATTATCAAATGCAACATTTGAAGTTTGAATAACCACTAATTAAACAAAAACAATTAATTATAAAATTATTATCAAATATAGAAAATATTTAATATCATAATATTTTCTTATAATTGTTTGTAAGTCGTTGGTTTACAAACAATCTTTAATTAGTTTACAATAACAATGAACTTTCCAATATTATGGAGCTTATTTTCTGAATGTTGAGATATATTTTTTGTAGTAGTGCTACTTTTGATTTGATGTTAGTAATTTTTTGGATTACTCATTAGTGAAATTTTGATAATATGATTTAGTAATAAAAATTTCATGTATTTAAATTCGTTATCAATAATTTAAAAACTTAAGCAAAGAAATATTAATTTTAGAAAGTTCAGAAGTTTAAATATTATTACTAAACTAACTTAATAACGAAATTTAAACATGCAACAGTTAGAAAATATTTATATCTAAATTATAAAATATTATATACACAGTAACTTAATCAAAAAATAAAATTTATTTATTCTTTTTTCTAAGAATTATTAAAATTGTTCCTTCTAGAAATTTAATGCTTGATAAAGACATAAGGCATGTTTTTCAAAGACGCGCTAAAATTTTTATTTCAGGAAATTTTATGTCTGATTATAACATACAGTTTGAGTCATAAGCATCTCTAATTAAAATGAACATTTTATAATATAAAACAAAGCATATATTGTAACTTGGAATCTTATTTCAGCAAAGAACTATAAGACTCACCGTGACTTAGTTCTAGGACGGAATGAGATTATACATCATTATGTACATTAGGTACATATAATTTTTTTAAGTCCCCGAGTTCGTCATATAATACAAAATGTATAGTGGAATAATGACAAAAAGAAATAGCTTCCTTGCAATCAGAGAAAGTAATTTTTGTAGATGTTTATCGGATTCCTTTTTTATTTTAACCATTTTTAATAAACATTATTGGTTAAACTTCATAAGCATACAATTTTGTTAAGAAATGCTTTTTCTGCTTCTTGTTACTACGCTTATGAAGTTTATTATTGTACTATAATTTTTATATACGGAGAAAAAGTCTTATCTCAAACATAGTATCGAAAAATTGAGAGAATTCAATCATTATCTGAGAATTCTGCACTGTAAATATTAATCTAATAGTAAAGTTATGTTTTTTTGACATTCAGCGCAAGTACTCATTTTCTATGGAGAAAAGCGCAGCCAGGACAATTAATTGTTAATAAAAAGAGGAATTTTTTAACGAAACAAAAAATAAGAAGAAAAGAGAACATTAACCGAAGGAATATTGTATTTTTATTTAAAATAAATTACCGATTATAACGCGTTGCTGCCGTGGTCATTGTAGCTCAGTGGTCAAGGCAGCGGTTTTTCCATCGAATTAGCCAGCGTTCGAATCCCGCACAGAAGGCGTGGAAATTTCTTGAGTTTACTTTCGATTGGGACTATTCTAGGAAATTCTTTGGTTTACTGGAATGGTGTTCCAGAACTTTCTGTTATCGAATAAAAGAGCAAGTAGCTCACAGTATATAAGTTAGTTCTCACTTTTGTGAAAGAATATTAACTGAAATAAAAAGCTTTGCCTTACGAGATTCCCAATTATTCTACGCGACAATATTATTAATGAATAATATATATTTTTTCCAAAATCAATTTAAAAATGAAGATTTCCAAGTTTAAGATTTTTATTTTGATAAGCCATTATATATTTAAGATTGAATATTAGCTTCTTAGTATCGATATAAGATTAATCCACTTTTAAGTACAAGCAATTAAACTGTAAGTTTCACATTTTTCAGCAGTTATCAATTTTTCTTAAAAATTTTAAATCGTTGTTGGGATGTGATAATCATGGATTAAGTGTAATTTCAATTGAATTTTTTCATCTTGAGCAATCCATTTTTCTTCATGATCCATTCATTTCATTGATATTTCTGATTTAATAAAAAGTTATTTTTCACTTCATTCATTTTGATTCACAACAGAACATGAATTATTTAAATAAATTCTCATTAATGTAGTTCATGCTCTGTTATGTCATCATTATTTTTATTTCTTTAAAGCCATTATAAAATACCAATTTAATTAGTGAAATTGATACTTTTTATTTAAAAATTAAAAAAGGGGCAGATAAATAAGTTACAGGTTAATTATTATGCAAAAGAAATTTACCCAATTTAATATATAAATATTGAATGATATACAACACATGGAAAACTTTACCATTCTAGATATTAACTTTGAAATGTAATTTGAGTACTTTCGCTTGGTGATCTTATGTTTTAAATGAGTCTGAGATGTATATACTAATACAAAATCATAATACAGTACAAAATCTAATATTAAAATACAAAATAAATGTTACTTTATTTTTAAATTTTTTTTTTTTGCTAAGAATTATGTTTGCAGAAAATTTACATAAATAAAATTTAAAAAAGTTATTTATTATAGTTATGGATTAAAAAAATTAAGAAAGAATTTATATTAATAAAGAGACATTTATTAATATAAACATAGAAGTAATAAAGAGAAATAACGTTTCCTTATTTATATAAATATGATTCTGATCATGTATGAAAATGACAATTCTAAAAAAAGGGGATGCTTATCACGATTTTACTTTTTAAAGTGAAAGTTATAAAATTAGCTTCCTTCAGTTCTCACTCTTGAACAATAAGTAATGAAGTCTACCTATATTTTGCAACTACATGTCCCATTGCTTAATAATGAAGAAGCACTCATCGAAGGGGAAGATGTCAGGTATGAATTCACCTAAAATTTAATAAACGAGAGATGGACGTTTCTTTATTAATTTCTTCATCCAGCTCTGACAAGATGAGTGCTTGAGAATTTTCTGGGTTTTCTCCTTTGTGACACTCGAATGTGACACACGCAATAACTATGTATGAAAAGTCTTTCAAGACGAAAATAATATGTTCAGGAAGCTAAACTTTGGCTACTAGGCTATCCGTTTTGCAATGTCAAATACTATAGAAAATACTATTGATTAAAAGTTTAATCTAAGTACACAAGTCAGTTAAGATCTAAATTAAATATCTATTAATATACTGTGGTCTGGAATAAAGACGGATTTCTTCTGAGTAGGAGGTCTGGGATTCTATCTCACCAGTTGTTGAACAACAGTAAATAGATGCATTTCGATTTTTTGTATAAATACTTTTGGTATTCCAAACACTTTTAGTATTCCATATAGAGTATTCCTAACAGTTCGGGGCCCACCTTCATAGCTATGTATATATGAACAGTTTGATTGCTATAAATTCTCTTGAAGCATTTTTATCTATTATATTAATTTTATTTATTATGTTAGTTATTAAAGAAAAGGGAAATTGTGAAAAGTCGCTTATAGTAAAATTACTGAACAAAATATGATAAAGAGTTTTATTGGTTTATTTTTAATGTTTTGATTTTTTAATTTTGATTGAATATAATTGATTTATTTCTGTAGAATAGTCTTTGTATTCTACAGAAATAAATCAATTATAGTCTATAGAAAGCTTTGAATATTTTAATGAAGGCTCCAAATGCATTAATAAAATTTAAACTTTGATTTCATTCTTCTACATTACAGATAATAAAAAATGTAATATTACAATTTAGAAATTCTACAAAATGTGTGAAATATTCCTTTAATCACAATTACCTAAAGGAAATAAAAAATGGTTGATATGAAGTGTGAACATTTCTTTTATTAATATAAACTGTGGAACTCGCAATTAATTTTAGTCGAGAAAAATAATCAGCAACTTTAATCAAAACAAATGCTTACATTTCGGTTAAAATTACTTTTTAAAGTATATTTTTCACAGTATTTTTTTTAAACATTAAAAGTTCTGTTTAGTTTCAATAAAAAAAGTTCACAATAACCATCTAAGGAAAGCTGTGTAATATCAACTAAACAAAGTGGGAAAAAAATCTAACAGTTGCGAAAAATATTCCAGAACTGATTCCTACAAAACACAGGTCCTTTAATCTGGAAACGCCTTTTGGCGAATATTCTCCCCAAACCAACTGATCTTTTTTTCCCTCCCTTTTACACCTCTTTTTTTAAGGGAGAGCGATAAAAAGCGCATTTTCATTCCAGCAACCTCTCCGGAACGGAATAAAACGATGGGGAGTTAGCGACCGCGAGACGGGGTGGGGGGGGCAAGATTGCTTATAAGAGAGGGGCGGGCAAAGTGGGAAAGAAGAGTTTTCGTCAGTTTATTAATGAAGCGCGGGCCATGCAATCTGCTCTTCCGACAGAACACGGCTTGCGAAGTGATTGCGGCAGTGGGAAACCGAATCCATCATTTTGACGGCCCACTTTGGTACGGGTTCTGCACCCCCCCTATCTTACCTTCCTCTCCCTCCCTCCCGCTTTTCTATAGTACCTCCAGAAAAATTGGACCCCTGGTTATAATGTACCACCATCCGATCTGCTTGTTTCATTCTTTGCTATTTGGCAACTCTCCACCAATTTTTTATACATCATCCTGAGTTTATTTTTCGCTAGGGAAGGGGGATTTTTTTTCTACTCCCACCCTTTCTCCCGGAATACACTTACTTGACGGGCGCGTTTCATCGCTGTCAGTTCGGTACCGGCAGTGAGGGACGTCCGATGCACCTGTTCCTTTCGAACATTTCAGCAACCAGTGCTCATCCCGGTTTATAAAAGCACCCCTGGATTGAATGTAACTAACTGTGGATGTAACTACAGCTTTTATTGTGCTCTTCTGAGTTTCCTCACGATTCAGTCCGAAAATTGCTTTATGGGTAAAAATGCGCCGAGTTGTATAGAGTTACATTAACAATGGAAGGTAAACCAACCTCTGTGGAAATTTCGGAATGAATGCATTGATACTTAAAAGTAATGTTTTTGGTAATTTAAACATTATTCCAATTTCATACTTCAATGATTTTGATTTTAAGAAAAAGAAAATATATTTTATTCAAATAATTATAAATTAAAATCTTTAAAAACGTTTCTGGCAACAATATATGAAAAACGAGAAAATAAGAGGGTTTATTTGACAATGATGTTGCCAGTAATTTAGATTGTATTGAAGTGATCTATAGTAATGATTTGATTTTGAAAAATAAATCTTATTCGCACAAACATTTAAGAATTAAAATTTATTGAAAAATTTTAACAAAATGGAAAAAACGAGAAAGGTAAAAGAGAAAAGTTCTTATTTATTTTTGTGAGGTGAGAGAGCTAATAAATGACGTCGTTTTCTTTCTGGGAAAGATAAATTAACTGATAATATAATTTAATGAATGTATTTTTTATAATTTGTTCAAGAAGGCTTCTTGAATACATTACATTTAAACGTATATCATTGATTAAGTTTATAATTACTGATTCGTTTCTAATTTGAAATTTCAAGATAGTCATTTGCCATCATGTTAAAGGAAGAAAGTTTTAAAAGAGAAATATTTAAATATATTATATGCGTCTAAACAACATTTTAAATTAAGAGAAAAAAGAATTAACATGCTCTTGACACTAGGCTGCCACTAGATCACATAATAGGCAACCTAACTATCAAGGACTATTTTAATTCATTTTAATATCTACCGAGTAATTGGCCCCCAGGAGAACTTTTCATAGGTAAAAAGCCCGCATTCCCATATCTCTAACAAGAGCAAAAACAACTTTAGCATATACTTAAAATAAAAAAATAAATAAAAAATTTAAATATTTAGTTTTTTTACGCACTTTTAAAAACGAATAAATCATCACTATTACATGTCTAGTAACAGATGTAATATTTTTTTGACAAATGTATTATATTTCCATAATAATTCGAGCTAGCAGCTAAATTGTTAGAGCTCTTGCCTTCAATTTAATAGTTTGTATGTTCAAGTCCCACTTAAGACAAAGGATGTATATAATGATTCTGAATCCAATTTAACTATTAGGACCATGTCAAATTAGCCCAGGTATGCAAAATGTGGCTTTTCAGAACCAAAATAAATAACTTAGATTATGAAATTTGAAATTAAGGAATGTAACTTTAATCTCTCTCAAACAAATGTTTTGCAGCTCATCATGGCCTAATGTTATATCACCACTTATCTGTAAAGAAGTTCCCGGGTTGTATTTCAGTCAAGGTTTAATTGTTGGAGCTCGTTCGTTCGTTTTGTCGCTCAACGGTCATTTTTTGCACACGAGGGCTAATTAGACCGGGACCTACAGCTTAAAGTGGATTCCGAACCACTACAAACAGCCATGCCCAAGGTGGGATTCGAACCCACGAATTGTTGAACCGAAGGATCAAACCAATTTTTTTATTTGAATCTATATTTATAAAGTACATATTATTTTTAATTTTTAATCATTAGTGAGAAATTTTTTAAAAATAATTAATACAAATATAGTTTAGATAAAAAACGAAATTATCTTGGTAAGGAATTTTTAAAAATTAAGTGTAATTCGGGAAAATTTTATTCCTTGGCTGTATTCTTAAAACAGTGAGAAAAAAACAATCTACAGCAGTATAAACATAGTCTGCAACAAATAAATAGCACTTTGATGATACTCTATAATAATTCAATAATTTTTTCAATAAGTATGGGAATTATAAATTTCATTGAAGATATTTCTTTCACTCTATCACACACAAATCTGGTTATTTATGTAAGCAAAAGTTTTTTGGAACATAAACTTCCGAGAGAAATGTTACTAATAAATCCTACCATTGTATATCCCCGAATTCAATTCAAATCAATGAAATGGAGAAAAAGTATAAGCAGAACATTCTAAACCAAATACAGCCTTCGATACTTAAATCAGAATCTATTCATCTTATACGGGTATTTTTTGCTATCAATGGTTTTCTACTGCTTCGCCTTTAAATGCACAGTTATCGAAACCCGGTTTAAAAACATTCTCCGTGTATTAAATCTCTCGCTTCTGTAAACCTAAATACAAGATCCCTTCAAATCATTTAAGTTAAAAATATCGATAGGGTTGGAGAAGTAGTTCCAGTTCGCAGTTGGAAACAAATAAACAGAAGTGGCGAGTCCCTTTTCTCGTATGGATTATCGATAAAGACAAGAAGTAGTTATAGAAATGTTGCCACCTCCAGCTTATATTGATATAATATTTTTTATATCCCACATTTCACACGTGACAGTCGGCATCGGGAATCTCCAGGGAAGATGTTCAGATGGGGAGAATCTGTCTCGCCTTTTATTGGAGAACTTGATATTTAAGGAAAAAAGTACCAACCATCGTTTGTTTCACTGCAACCGTGTTCGTGCCAGGGAAATTAAATAAAAGGGTAACCGTGCTTTCCGTGATTTATAGATGTGATTCGCGGAAAAAGAAATAGCTTGAAAAGTTAATGCCATAATTTCATGGGCGAAACAATTTTCTTTTAGGTATTGACAAGAACAAATAAATGGATTTTTCACGTTTCTCCCTTTTTCTATCATATCAAAAGAATTTCTTATTGTATAAATTTATCTTTGATTTCAATTTGCATTTCAATAAATTACTTCTAAACTATAAATTCTAAATTACAGTTCAATAAAATTACTGGAGTGTTAAATAAATTATAACAACTAATGAAATAACCAAGGAAGATCAAACATTTACACTGAGTCCGAAATTGAAGTAACAAAAATTTTTTACATCAAACATAAGTATATTCATCCCTATTATTTTAAAAACTGATGTTATATGGTATAGTTTAAGAAATAGTTTCATTTTATGTGTTTAGTGTCAGCTTAATAGTAAATAAAAACGTTTTTAAAAAACCACAATTTAAAGGTATTAAAATTCAGTTTCAGTCCTTCAACTACTAAATTTTTCCTTGGAATTTAATTCTTATAAAAAATATATAAACATGGGCAAACAAATTACACTTAGAGGGATTACAGAATCTGTAAATGATGAATTGCAATGGAGAATTGTTGGCACACTTATAATCACACTCATTGTGTGTGGTTCGTTGGCTACGAACGTCGCTCATTGGCTACAACTGCAGCAAATATCAATCTCTAGATACAGTAACAATTTTAGACTTCGGGTATGATCACTGGGAAGACTTAACAAGAAATTCTTAGAGTCATAACACTTTCTTAAGTTCTCTTTGTTAATTTAAATACAAAGCGCCCTAGAATTATGACTGTAGACCAGCTATCACAAAATCTCGCTCAGCTTGGTGCTCACGGTCTAAGAGCTGAAAATTTCTGGTACAACAATATTGAGACAAACCGTGCAACTAGTAACAATGATAACCATGTATAATAATAGCTAAACCATGGATATACGATTAGCTGAGAGGGAATTTTACTTCCAGAGACCAGTTCTCTTCAAGCAGTTCCCTCATAAAGTTTCCTATGTGTCCTCTTCATTCATTCCCCCGCATGTCCTTTTCATGAAGTTTTCCAGAAGAATATGTTGATTCTGGATTTACAAACAAAACTTTTGAACAGATCAAGATTATAACCATGTTATTTTCAACGACGAGCCGAGATTCAGAACACTAGGTAATTCTGAAAGAGATGTATCTGGAGAGAACCTGGAAGATATCATCCGAGACAAATATCAAAAAATCAATCACTCTGAGGCAATAGATTCTTTGTATGTGTTGGACATACATTCCACAATTCTTTTTTCTCTTACTGTGACATCAAAGTGCTATAGGGAGGAGAATTTTTATCCTTACACGCAATCTTTTCGGAGAACTTTAAGAAACTGATTCATTTTGTAGTCAATTGCCTAATGTGTCGACGATTATCTGTCAGAAGAGGGTAATCATTATGTGGTGTGGTCAGTGAGGTCCTTATACCTTAAGCATATATATTACTTTGAGGATATTCCAGGAAGAGCTATTGGATATCTATAACCCCTTCAAAGAAATCAATTGTTAAAATCAGGGCTTTTGGAAAAATAGGGTATAATTTCATAAAGATTTACCAATAGCATCATTAAGTATATAATAGCTCACTGTGACACTTTTATATAGTAGTACAAAGTGGTCAAATCTCTTATTAGAGAAGCAATAAAGACAAAGCAATGAAAAATGCATCATATGGAACATTCTATAAGATCAATATTATCTCTTATTTGCATTCCAGTCAGCATTTAACTCCTGTGCAAATATTGTTATCATTTCCTGCCTAACAAAATAAGATATTAGCATGCCAATTTTTTCACCCATCATACATTTTTTTCAAATCATTTTTTTTTCTTTCTATTTTTCAATTTAATTTTTGAATTTTGCATTTTGTACGATGTTATTTAGAATTACATACAAGCATATACATCAATAAATATAAAAATATTTTACGTGAAACTGTATCACTAATAAAAATTCATAGATGGTAACTGATAAAAACACATAAATAACACATTTTTTAATACTAAATTTTTAACTACTCCGAAATATTTTTTTAATTATAAAATTTATATTCTTCAAAATTTCATATTCTACAAGGTGTTTAAAATTCAAGGGAGTCATTATTTAATTCCATAAAATCAGATGAACATTTTCTGAAAGTAAAAAGCAATAAAATTGACAATGTGAACAAAAATATATGTCACTTATGACACAAAATGCTGTAAATGTATAATGAAAAAAAATTATAAACAATGGATATCATGCACCATAGTAATGCAGCATCATACAATGTATTGTTAATCATGTTGTGCTATGGATATCTTTGTAAATGAATATCATTAAACAATTTTCTCAGTTGTAATTCAATCGTTGTACAACATGAAAAAGATAAAAGCCGTAGATCCTGGTCTAATAAGCAATCCTATGCAAATTGACAGCCGAGCGGCAAACAAACCTTAAATCCGATTTCTCCTTCCATTCCAATCCTGTATATCTTTAGGATTAGATTTTGGAATCCTATTAGTTTACTGTCATAAATTCTGTGCCTGCTGTTTATTTATTAGCAATGCATACAACATACGTAAGCGATCAACAATACATACAAACTTAATACATTTTCATCTAACATACAGTAGGTAAACAATTGAAAAAGAAAAATTGCATTAATAATCATCAACAAAATATACATCAGTAATATATCTTCATGCGATGCTCACATTCAAACACAAAAAACATTTAAGTCAATAACCATCAACAATAGTAACATATTTTCATCTAATGTACAAAATCCGATCAATATACGAAGAATACAATGGCATGAATACATATTAGTAATATGCACAGCAACAATGTATTTTCATATGACATAAAATGTGTTTTCAATGTATACATATAAAATAATAGCATCATCAACAATATGCACAACATAAATAAAACTTTATCTAAAGCACACAACATATCATCAATGTATAAAAACAACAAACATACATAGCAACATGGGAGTAATATAAAAGAAAATATTGTTTTGCACCGAGAACTAAATATAAAACAATATTTTAATAAAACCTTCTAACAATGAAGGCAGTTATCAAGCCTTCAAACATAGTCTTTCGATAGGACCTTACAAAGATAGTGAAGTGTATTCTCGCATTGCAATGGAGGAAACTCTAAAAATTTCTAAGTACCTATATCGATAAATGTGAATGAGAGAAAGCAGAAATCGATAGAGTCTGATATCGAAATTCATGTGATCCTATTATTACGCCTTCAAATTTTACTTAATATAGAAATTTCTGAAGATTAGTCCCTATCCCTTTTTTGCAATTATAGATAATAGATGAATTAGCGCTACTGTATATTTATTCAAGAAACTTTCTAATGCTGGTTAATGATATGTTATTTTGTATTCCTTCATTTAATAGACAGTTCTTTAGGGTAACATTTATTGTAAAAATAAATAATAATAACAATAAATCAAAGAATTTCTTTTTCTACATGCATTTAACACAAATATAAACTATATTAAAATAAGGCAATGAATCTAAGAATTCCTTTGTATATGGCAGGGGTGACCAAGCTCCTTGATGATCCGAGACATTTTTCAAAACTGGAAATTTTTTGCGAGTCACAATTATATAAATACGTATTTAAATAGTATGCCTCATCTTGAATTATGTCAATTTCAAGCGGATTCAGAAAATAATGAAGAGACAATTTAATTTGTTTCAAGTCATGAAATCTATTTTGGAATTCCGTCAATATTCCATCTAGTTTTTTTATACACTCGTTGAGTTTATCTTGTTTAATATTGGAAAAAAAAATTTCATAGATTCCAGGAAAATGACAAAATGTCTTATTTTTAATGTCCAGTGGGAAAAGTTGTAATTTAGTTTGAAAAATAAATATACACTGTGAGAGGTCAGATATTATTTCATCTTTCCCCTCATAAATTCAATAAATTCAATCATAAATTTAGTGCTTGCAAAAATGCTCCATTATATCAGACAAAAAACATTATGTATTACTCGTCATCGTTTAATTATGAACAAGTTAGTTCCTTTTCTTTTAAAAAAATAAGCATTTATTGGATCAAACAAGTCTACAAATCAATTTAATACGTTGTAGCTAGATAATCGTCTAACAATTCAAAAGAAATTAACAGCATTTGGAAATTCATCCTTTAACCCTTCAAGGAAATTTTTGAATTATTGATGGCTTTTTTGCATTGGTGCGAATATAATTTACAATGTGTAACACTGTTTTTATATAACATCAGGATATTTTAAATATTTTGTAACTAGATATTATCGATGAATTATGCAGTGAATCGGTATGAATTGAGGAATTTGAGAATCATGTCTTAAAAGCCCAATCAGGCCGATTTCTTTTACCCAGCATTGTCTGAGCTTCCTTTAGTTGCAATGCTTTCAAGTCTATTCAGAGGCACATCAAAAGTTTTCATGATGGAATCTGATGCATATTTAATATTGACACCACGGGTTGACTCTTGAAGTGCTACTAAATCTAATAATTCTTCTTTAACAAGAAAGTCAGGTGAAACAAAATGTATGAAAACTGCCAAATGATGAAGATATGCGATATCTGTAGATTCGTCAAGGTCTAAGCTGAATGCAATACAGTTCTTCAAATCATTTTTTAAAATTATATTCAAGAGATGTATTTATTGCAGTTGTGCGTCGTTCGGTTGTGTGTCTCAAGGTGGGAATTTGCGGAACAATTTTGTGTAATGCTGCGTTATTTGTATCTAAAACTTTAGGTACATCTTCCAAGTTTTTTTTATTATTTATTTATTATTTTTTTAAACTCTCCCTCTCCATACAGAAGTTTTGCACAAATAATATTCCTGGTAATAAAAAAACTGGCTTCAGTCACATTATTAGCTTGATTGCTAAGAGATATCAAAACTGACTGTTGTTTATTTAAATTTGATTTTAAAGGAGCAAGTTTATCTGATCTTAATTTGGAATGTGGTCGATACTGATTAGAAAAACTGAAGATGATTGGTTTCATAATATCGACGTAAATTGTTAGCTTTGTAATTTTTGACTGTAGTATTACAAATAACACAAAATGCTTTTCCGTTATTGTCAGTAAAAAAGAAATTTGCCTCCCACTCGTTAATAAAATTTCTATTTTCTTGCTCGTATTTTCTTTTTTATTTTAGTTCTCTGTCGTTATATTTTTAAGAAAACTGAAAATAAATAAAGAAATTCAGAAAATATAAGTTTTGTGTTATTAAAACAACAACAACACGTGTTACATACTATGAAACAAATTATAGTTAACTTATCAAATATTCTAGATTACAAAATATATCCGTAGCAAGAATGATACAAATTGTTTCCTCCAGAGGACAATATCAATGCTCCTTTGCAATGAAAGTTTACAAATTCAAAATCAGTCTGGAGGTGGTGGATTACGGACAAATACGCCACTGTTTATATTCTTTATTTCGCAGTTTACGATGAGTCATATCTTTCTTAACTTGGACGGAAATGAAATTTGTTACAACGTTGCACTTAGTCTTTCATATTTGTTGTCAGTAATTTAAAAGATATTTTGAAACACTTATAGAGAGATATTATTTTTTTAAATATAATGACTCAAAAATATGAAAAGGAAACTCGGATACATTTATCGAGAGTCACAAATAATCCTTCAAAGAGCCAAATTTGGCTCGCGAACCGCAGGTTGGCCACCCCTGGTATATAATATAGAAATATTAACTCAAGAAGTAAAATCATTCAATTATTTTGATTATTTTTAATCTTTTGAAAAACTAGCTTATAAATTAGCTTATAATTTGCTATAAACGAGCAAAGCTTATAAACTAAAGAAATGAATAAAAAAAATGTAATTTTTATAACGTATCAAAATATTTAAATATGCAATTTTTTTATTATATCATTTAATACTGTATAACAGATGTTATAGAACTAAAAAAATTACACTAAAAGTTTAACAAAAAGTTTTAGAGAATATTAAAAATTATTGCCAGTATTTCTTTTCTACCATTGTGTCTTATATTTATTTCTATTAGTGTGAAAGGAAATAATTTGGTGATAAATATTCCCACACAACACATTCGAAATTTTAATCTATGAATTAGGTAATTTAATTTTAATTAAATTATATATTCTATTAGTGTTTTCATCATTTAAAAACTATTTCTTATTCTAAAATTGCATCCTTTGCAAAAATTGCAAAAAGAAATGCTTTTTCTTAAGGATGCAATTTTAATAATAAAATAAGAAAAAAAAAGTAAATTTGTTTTTCAATTTTCACTTTAATTATAAAACTTATTAATGTTAAGTAATTGCTTGTTCTTAATATTCTTGTTTCTTTTTTCTACATTGCTGGCCACCAAAATTAGACAAGAGATATCACAACAAAATTTATTTTGAAGATAACATGTTTACTAAGCATCAAATGATTAAAGTTATAGACTTCTGTGAAGTGTGGTTCCTGTTAAAATCAGTCGGCAGAGTAGTCGCCATTCTTGGAGATCACCGCTTCCACACGCCTCGGCATTGATTCAAAGAAACTTTGGATGTGTTCTTGGGGTACAGCAGACCAAGCGGTTTCCACACGTTGCCAATGTTGATCTGGTATGGCAGCTGGGGATGTAATCTGGGCCAATCGTTGAGCAATCATTGACCACGTGTTTTCTATCGGCGAAAGTTCCGGAGAGCGAGCCAAAGATGCAATTCAATGTGGCGATTGACGAAGAACCTTTGGACAAAGCGTGCCACGTGTGGTCGAGCATTATCCTGTTGAAAAATAGCTTTGGGCAAGCCTTGAAGGTAAGGAAGAACAACTAGCTGCAACACCTCACAGATGTAGCGATGGTTGTTTAAAGTACCCGCAATGCGCATCTCGTACAGAGTGCGAGAGTGATATCCAATATCGCTCCATACCACAATACCAGGTGCGGGACCAGTGTGACGGTGCATAACGCAGGTGTTCAGCATCTTTTCTCCACGGTGTCTCCAGACTCGAATGCGACCATCATGGTGTTGCAGACAGAAGCGTTACTCGTCAGTAAAGATAATTTCATTCTTTACTGCTGTCCACATCCTTCTTTCATCACACCATTGGCGGCGGAGTCGTCTGTGGTTCTGCGTCAAGGGTAGACGAAGCAATGGACGTCTTGCGGACAGACCACTCTGCTGTAAACGGCGTCGAATGGTAAGCGCAGACATTGGATGATGCGTTGCAAACTGAATGTGTTGTGCTGTGGTTCGTGATGTGGCTGAGCTATCCGTGACACAATTTGCCTGTCATCGCGTGAAGTGGTGCACCGAGATGGATGCGATTGAACACGTTTGTCCGTCGTACCCTCCTGCATCCAACGATCACATATCCGCATTACAGTTGTTTGGTTTCGTCCAACACTACTACCGATATCATTGAATGATAATCCACAAGAAAGATTACTGCGTATTTTCCTTTTAAGTGCATGGGTTTCTTAGCTCAGAAACTTCTTAAGCTCATGCTTGTCGATACGCGAATGTGTGAATTTTAATATCAGTATTGGAAAGATGGATATATAATGCATTTTAAGATATATCAATCAATCATTTAATCATTGGTAAAAATATGATAAAAGACAACCTAAATCGTAATCATTTTTATTTATATTAATTTCGGAAAATCTTTTATATAATAATACTTAAATAATCTTAGTTTGCTATCATGAAAGGATATAACAATGAAAAATATTTTTACTTAAAGCTATTATCAAGCAAAGAGAAAGAAAAAATAGCATTCAAAATTATTCAGGAATTGATAAATACATACATAAAATTTTTATTTATGCAATAGAATCAAAATTCGCACACTTCAAGTATACCGAAAATTTGTTTTATGAAGGAATATTTTTCTATATCAGAATATTAAATTAAAAATTTAGAAAAGAAAATGATTATAATTTTTCCAGTGAATAAATTCAAGAAGGTGTGGCATTCAATACTATTTATTAATTGAGAAATATCTACATAAAAATTGTACGTTTGACTGAAATAAACAAATCTAACAGCCAAAAATTACAGGAATTTTTAATATTCCTCATATTGTTTTTTGGAAAGTGATTTTTGGAAGGTTTTTGGACAGTGGGCTATTCTCCAGTATCACAATAAAGGAAACTCGAAAAACTACATAAAAAGCTGGGATCGAATTCAAGACCTTTCCCTCTGAAGGATATAATCCTACCACTATTTAATTTTGGTGCTCCGGTCCACTTGGATAACAGAAGCTGCCCCTTTTCCCTATCTATGAATTTTCGAAGTGGCCACCTAAGATCATTGACATTTAACAACAAAGAAAAGGAATTTCCAATTTGCGCTAAGTGTTCCAAACGCCAAGCCACTCCGGATCATATCCTTGAGTGCTTGGGACTCGATAAAGAAGATCTTCTGGAGCGACCATTATTGGTCATTGATTTCCTGAGGGTGTGCAATGTCATAGACTTGGTCTAGCGCTGCTAGACAACAGGGATCAGCAACAACAACAACAACACTATTTCACAAATTATTTAAAAAAAATAAATAAAAGTAAAAAATAATTTTCAGCTTAATTATTTAATAAATAAATAAATAAAAGTAAAATGCTACATTAAAGTTTTTAATGAATTTTATTTTTAATTTTTTTGTGTAATTTATATAAAACTGCATAGACAAATAGAATCTACGAAATATCTGTTCAAACTCTTTGGTACATATTCGTTTCATTTCTCAATTAAAAAATTGTTTTAACTTTAAATAAGAAAAAATCAATTAATTTTAATAACGTACTTTTTTTTAATTTTGTTCTATAGAGAAAATTACTTTTTAAAATCATTTTCTTTTAATTAACATGAAGAAATTAAATATGTGATCCAGAGATCGTACATAAAATTTTCAGCCCATATAATTTTTATAAAACTACACATATTAATTTTAGGTATTATAAGATGAAGTGTTAATATGTGTTACTTATATATATCATTTTTGGCGGTACAACTCTGGGCTTTGCTATCAATGAAACTGCGTTTGAATGCCATTAGCAACGGCGATTATAAAGTTTAAACTAATTTTTTAATTTAATTTCAATTAACAATTATTTAAATGATCTTTAAAAATTTTCAGATGCAAAATTTATCAAAAAACTATTAAAAAAGCACGGAAAAAGGAAACCTTTTTCAGTACCTTTTATTTTTTCATATTTCAATTTTCTAGTTATTATAGTCTTAAACTAAAGCTTTGATTATGTTTCTGGTACCCAAGCTCTTTTATCCATAAATTCATTTTCAAGCTATTCTATTCATAAATTCTTTGTTATTCAAGCGATTCAGTTTTATACACTGTTCATAAGCACGAATTGAAGTTCAAATTTAAGTAAGGTTAGTAAGTGTAAATGAAAGAATTTCAAGAGAAATAAACCATATATTTATGTGCCATAGGTATTTTAAATTTATAATACAAATTAAAATAGGTAATAGTTTTGTAAACATTATAGATGAGTTATTATATATATATTCTACAGGGGATATATTTTACAAATATTAATTACACAAATTATAAAAATAATGGCGAGTTAATAAGGAATGTTGAAAATTTATTTAAATTGATACAATAAAATAAATTAGTTTAATAATTTACTAACTACAAAATGAAAATAAATGTATAATTAATCAAAAAAATTTATATAGACATTTTTACGCAAAATTTAAACTTTGCTTATTTAATAGTTCACCTATTTTTGTTTTTTAAAATCCTTGGGTGTGTATTCTTAGAAAAACTCGTGCCACGATCGATTACATTTATTCACATCCAAAAAGCACTCAAGCAAATAAATAAAAAAAGGAAGCACTTCTTACAAGCAAAAGCAACAGTGCACATGGGTTCGGGAATTGAAAGAATTTATCAACTCTTCGAATTCAATGGGAGATTTAATACAAGATGTAAGCGAAATAAAGTACGAAAAAAAAAGTATAGAAGGGGATGGAAAAAGATTTTAAATTCCCTAACAGCTTTATAAACCATTTTAGAGAAGCACGCACGAGCATAACACGCCATCGCTTTGGGGGGAAAAAAACAATACACCAACCGCTAAACACTCGGATGTATACACTTCGTATCCGCGCTATAAACATCGTCGAATGTGCGGGCGTGTGCGGGAATATTATCTTCTCCAAAATATCGGCTGAATGGGGCTGGAATTGATGGATTAGCGATGGTCACGGAAAGATTTCAGCAGATCTTAAGGACGTGTGAGGGAATGTCGCTGCGGCTGAGGGAAAAAAATCCCTCACTTACTGATGTAGTTTTCCCTTTTCCTAGGTAATTTAAATTAATAATGTGTTAATTAGGTACCTATGTTCCTCCGCTTAATGACATAATAAATTTCTGGAAGGGGTTTTTTAGGAGAAAATAACAGTTTAGTCACAGGATTTAATAAAAACGTATTGCAATTACTTTAAAGGCTCAATATTTTAATTGAAATATTAAATTTTTATCCAAATAGAGGGTATTGAATATATCTTAATTAACTGATTATGAATTTTTAAATCCGCTTAGGTTATTGAATATGTTTTTTAAACTTTTTGATTATGAATCTATACATTACTAGATAATATGCTTTAGTAATAAATTCTTGCCACGCAAATTTTTCCGTCAACAGTTTCTGTACGTTGATTTTCGTATTGACAGTTTCTGTAAATCATCTTTCTTAAGCCCATAAAATGCTACGGATAATATAATACTTTACGATAGGTAACCTACTATTTTCTACAAACCTATAAGTGCCTCTTTATTATAACATTTTTCTATTTGTAAGAACGTTGCAATATTTTGAACATCGAGCAAACATATTGTTTTTCTCATATATTACTTATTTATATTAAATAAAATTTAAGTCCAATGGCTAAATAACCTGATATTGCATTCTTTATTAATCTCTTAAACGTAATACATACAGCCTACTATAAGTTGTTCTTAATTAATTTGTATATATATATATATATATATATATATATATATATATATATATATATATATATATATATATATATATATATATATATATATATATATATATATATATATATATATATATATGAATATATATATGAAAATTTAAATTTAAAACGCATGAAAATAGATATTTTTCCAGTAAAAATTTTAATTCATTGATAAGAAAATATAATAAAATTTTCAGGAAAAAGATATCAATATGAATTCAATAAATCACCTGAACTCACATACTTATTTTTTGAGATTTTATTCTAAAAGCTGGTTTATTTTTTATATTGATTAGAACATTAAGTGAATTCATACTTGATGCCACTTTTAGATATGGTTAAATGTTTGAGAAATTAAAAAAAAGATTGTATATATTTTAACTTAATTAAACTCACACAAATGTAATTTTGTATCACTACAACACAAACAAATCCAAAAGTCGAGATAAGCTTTAATAGCAAGGAAGTTATATGTAAACAAGTAGAGTAAAATTATATTATGACCAATCTCTTAATAACTTAAAATGTTAGTTTCATATAAAATTTAAAATTTTTACACCTTCACATTAAACTTCATTATTAACTTCATATTAAACATTAATTTTTTTAAAACAGCATATGTTTGATGTATGAGGAGTAAATTTGTATATAATATTTATGCATTGTATTGTGATCAAGGCAATTATTGGAATCAGTTTCTTTAAAATATCACCATTCAGAAAAAACTCATTTGAAGTATTTTTCAGAATTATTCCAGACTTCCATTGAGGTTTGTTAAATCTGCTATTATGGATATGCAGCATTATTATTTGTGCCTTATTTTTCAATTACATATTTGTATGGTTATACATTCATTTTATATAAACTTAAACTTTTGAATCAATTTCCTGAATCAATCAATTTATTTGGACGAAAAATTTATAGCCAAGTAAAATTCATTTTGATAAATAAAGCTCATATGCGATTAATGCCTTCACTTCAATTACACAGCCACCTCAAATAACGATCTTTGTTCATCCTTCTAAGAATAATATATCGCATCATAAATTTAAGTGATTGGAACTCTCTATCAAAAAGCTATAAAAATACATTTGTCTAACACAGTGAACAACTACATCGGCCATATCAACAATGCACTTTCCAATACCATCCGATTATTCGAACATCAGAAATGGAAATAAAATTAATCAGACACATAAACTAAATTCCTTTTAAAAGAGCATTTCAAATTAGACGTCATCTACTTGTCAAATAGTTCTGATTGGGTCTCCATTTAAAGCGAACACTATAATTTCGATAACGTCGCGTGAACAGAGTCTCGCACGGAGGACTTTTATTAACTTTAACATTGAGTTCTATCGATTATAGTGTATTAAAATTGGGTGACACAACATTTTCTGCGATACGGTTCATCGTAATCGTTTGCTTTAGAATTAATCGATAAATCGTTATCGAAGACGTGCAATCTAAAAATTCGTTTTCTCAGCGGTCGAAGTCGGAAGACGCGCTATTAAAACCAGATATCGTTATTCCAGTAACATGTTACTTAAAGTGAAATATTTACATGTTAATATCTTTTACATTTTCCGACAATGATGATTTGTTTGAATTTCAGGAAATTTAAGGTTTCACACTATTTAAAATACATTTGAATTATTGCTGGGGTTAAATAATGAGAGGGTTTAGAGATTCTCCCAATTAAATTGCCAGATTATTGATTTATTAAACTAAAAATTAAACTGATGAATTAAAATCAAATTTGATTTTGAGTATTAGACAGGTTTACGTTTTTCTTGAAAATATGTCATGTTAAACTAATACAATGAATATTTATTGAATATTGTAAATTTTTTAACTAACAAAATATTTTATGTGTTTTAATTTTGTTTGTGAAATTTTATATAATTTAAAATTTGAAATATTTAACTCAATATAAAAGTGATGTTTATTCTTTTTTCTGGTTCAATAAAACAAAAGAAGAAAATGTTAAAATAAATTAAGAAAATGTAGAATCCATTCGGCAATGTTTACTTAATCAATCAACCATAATTTTTAGTAAAAATTAATTTATTTTATTATATTTCAAATCACCAAAAACTTTTTAAAAGTTTGGAAAATAATAGTTAATTTTTACTGTGTTTGTTGTTGTTTCAAATCCCAGATGGTGTAGCTAAGCTAAACCATCTCCATAAAACCAAAAATCATTAAAAAGTCTAAAAATAAAATAGGATTTTCCAAAACTTCGTTCACAGTAAAATTCAGACAGTCAAGAATATGTCTCGGGGAGGCCTGATCAGCCTTGCACCAGTGACACTCCAGAAAGACTTTCTGGCCCTGTTGAAAAGAAAGGGACCTAATGAGGCCACTCAAAAAACGTGGAAGAGCAGCCTGCTGTATCCTGGGGATACTGAGATAGTGCCACCAACGAGGTAGTTAATATTTAGAAAGTACTGGTACAATCATATTTTCCCTAAAATGTTTTAGAAAATAAAATATCAAGTTAAAAATTTTCAATAAAATCAAGATATTTCGCTAGAATCATATATATTTCATATTAATCACTGTTTAAAAAATTAAAGAAACAAGTAAAAAAAAATGGAGAAAGAAAGAAATTGCAAAAAATGTAAAAAGTTTTGTTGTTTTTTACCAATAACACTTGGACAAGCTAAGCTCGCTATGCTATGCGAATTAAGTCTATTGGGAGCGTCTTTCGTTTTAATCGGAGCACCATGAACTTGAAAGTACGACTTTGCTCTACACACATGCCATAGGTACCCGTTTATAGGGTAGGCAACCATTTGAAAAAAAATATATTAATATATATATATCAAACTAAAAACTAAATAGATCCGGTAAAGGCACTGCAGAAGTTATACTAAATAAATACGCAATTGAAAACGTAACAAACATTTAATAACAGAAAAATATAACAAATACTTTTGGCCGATTAAATCGACCCGAGCTGAGAAACATAGTTCTCCTACAAAAGCAAGCAAAAACAAAAGTGCGACTAAAAAACTATATAACAAATACAAAATACAAGTTGCAAAGAACGCCCTCTAGCGTTCAGGCAGTACCAAGTGGGTTGCTGCGGATTGATATTTTCCACACCATTCACACCTCATTCATACAAGGAAAGGATAGATAGAGAGAGAAAGTACATCCATGCCCGAACCGGGATTCGAACCCAGGACCTCCTTATCCGTAGTCAGGCACGCTGACCACTAGATAATTTGGTCGGCGTTTACGCCGACCAAATTGTTAAAAAATTTAATTGTTAGATTAAATTTTAATTAAATATTTTTTATTAATTATTATTAATATTTTTTTATTAATTATTATTATTAATATTTATATAAATTAAATTAAATTTAAATTAATAATTAAATTGTTAAAAAATTTAAAACTTTTTAAAGTTTTAAATTTTTTAACTGGAAAAAAAATTAAAAATTTCCATTCTATGAGAAATGTTCCTAATAATAAACAGAAATTATAATCTCGAAGCAGTGTATCGTCCGAATGTTTTTTTTTTTTTAATAACGGCAGGCACTTGGGCGACTAACCCTTCGCCACAACAAGGCCGGAAACTGCGACTCATTTGTCGTTACCCAGCGGGCATCTGTGAACCAAGTCACGGAGGCGAGTAGCATTACCCGCGTCATACCACCACAGACCCGTTTATAGGCGGGCCACATTCATACATCAACACACAAGAAAGGACAGAGAAACACAGAGAGATAGTAACATCCATGCCCGAACCGGGATTCGAACCCGGGACCCACAGCTCAAGAGTCAGGAACGCTAACCACTCAGCCATTGGTCGGCATCGTCCGAATGTGTCCCACAAATTAATTCTCAATGGAATTTAATTCAGGAGCACTGTTACATAAGCTATTTTCAGCTTCAAGCTTATCTTTTACAAGACGAGCAAATTTAGCGTTCTGATTTTCATTAAAGAGCTTGTAAAATCTATTGCTGACTTAAATATAATTTTTCCTGTAAATGATTAATATGTGATCCAAAGATTTTTAATATGTGGCCATAAAAGGACAAAACTAAACATGACCTGTATGAAGTATGGTGTTATCAAGGAATCACCAATGACTGCAATGATATTATCTGATAACTGATATCTGACATAAGATATCAATAGTATGTCTTCTTATCTTTAGACTGCCATTTTAACGACATGAAGATTTGTATGTCCACTCGTGCTGATTCCGTCTCATGCCACTTCATCTGTATTGTAATCTTTCCCAAAAAAATGTATAGTTACTTACAATTTTCTTAACGCTTTTTACCAAAATACATTACATTCACATTCCGAACTGAAAATAATCTCGTCAGTAAGCAGGTCTTGACTCCATCTACTTTGATTAAGCAATCTATCTTTTTTTGGTCTGCACAGAGTTTTGAGATCAACGAAATAGTTATCATTGATCTATGTAATATTCCTCATTGAGCATATAATAAAAATTGTTTTAGATTATTTGGTTTTAAAAGCACAGCTCTGTTGACTCTGTTTTCCCAAATAAATATCACTGCATTTTTTTTGTCTCGAAAAGATGTTAACCTGTTAATATATCTTTATTTGTTGTGGTAGCATGTAAACATCTTTGTTCCAGTTGATATTTAATACTACTTGTAGTTTGGAATCTATTCGGCGGCTTTGACATGACACTGATTGCCACTTTAACATCTGCAAAACTTTTTTGTGTTTCACCGAATTGAAGTCTTCCGATAATATCTCAGGTTATAAATTCAAGTAAACGTTGTTGTTGTTGCTTATGACACTTGGACAAGCCAAGCTCGCTATGCCTTTGGCAGTGCGAATTAAGTCAGAAGGGAGCGTCTTTCACTTGGATAAGAGCACCAGAAGGTGAAAGTACGACTTTGCTCTTTTTAAGGTGCCTCGCAATTTTGAACCACGGTCAGGTGACGAGGCCACACCTGAGCTGGTGCCCTCCTCTCCACATCCACGCCACACCAGCGGAAGGACTTTGGCCGTCACATATTAACGTGGACACGTCCCCAACCCACGGAGTTCCAGCAACCCAGTGAATGAGAGTACACCGTGGTCACCCTCCCAACCACTGCCCGCGGCAAGTGATGCTTCACTTTGCTGAGCTTACGGGAAGCGGCGTGAAGCTACTGAGCCACTAGAGCTCGATCAAGTAAACGTCATTATCAGATAATTTTTTCTTAAAACAAAATTAAGTTTCACAAATAATATAGTCAAAAAGCTTAAGTAAAATCCTAATTTTTGTAATTATGTTTCATTTCTGATTTTTGACGTTATGAATATTGGTTTTTACATGAAGTTTCTTTTTTTTTTCTTAGTTGCCAATGCTTCATTTGATGTTAGCTATTGATGTAAGTATATGTGCGTAACTTATGTAAAACAATTCTATTTTTTTATAAAACTGTTATGTCTAAAACATAAGTCTGGTAGCTTAGTGATTGCGCTTCGCACTCCCAATGCACAGGTTTGAGGTTCGATCCAGAATCTAAGTAAGGTTGGCTCAACATTTCATCCATTCAATGAGTTGATAAACTGAATAGAAAGTATGCTTGGGAACTAAACATTGAGGGTTTAGCATTAGGGTGACCACCTAACTGAAACAAGTGCTTCGCACCCACGGATTTTTGGTCTGGAAAACAGATACGGGCACTGTAGGCATTGCTCACATATGGGCTGTCGTGTCATAGGTTTAGTTTTCGTTTTTATCAAAAATATAGTATATTAAATTAATCAAAACTTAATGGAATAGTTTATATTTTGCATAATCTTATTGAAATTAATTTGTACGATGGACAATTGGCGAATTATTTGTGAAAATTGTGGACACACTGAATTATACCAAATAAAGATATCCTAATATGTAAAAGCTGTTTTAAAGCTTACATGTGTTGAGCTATCCGCTGCGTAGTCTTCCAGAAGGACTTTTCATTACTGGAAAGTTCGTACTCAAGCGTTGCAAGGAAGAAATCCAGAAATTCTCAATTAGTATTTAATCAAAAGTTCAGGCAAAATTGCTTATACACTGGAGCATTCATTTTTTACAACGAACTTTTTTTGTGACACGAAATAGTTATTTTATCGAATTTTATAACTTCATAAAATAAAATTATACGAAACATGAAATAAATAAAAATATTGACTCGTTTCGGAGAGCTACACCGCTCTTGCCTTCGGTTCAACAGTTCGTGGGTTCGAATCCCACCTTGGGCATGGATGTTTGTAGTGGTTCGGATTCCATTTTAAACCGTAAGTCCCGGTCTAATTAGCCCACGTGTGCAAAAAATGACCGTTGAGTGATAAACAAACCAAACCAAACCAATCGGAGAGCTATAGTTAAAGAACTAAATTAAAACATCAGCTGGTACCCAATCATTTTAATTTTCACACCATACCTTCTGGCTGTCATAAAACTAGGGTCTTCCTGTATTGAAACTGAAGCTTGAACGTAACGGGCTGCCATTACCACTAAATGAAAATTGCTTATCTAAAAACTAAAAAAATTTAATTATTTATAAAAATATTTAAAAAATTAATTTTTAAAAAAAATAGAAACCTTTTTGAAAGAAAATAACATAATTCATATATAGCAATCACATAAGAACATTAATTATGAAATTAATGTGTTACAATTGCATATGTATAGTACATTTTAATAGTAACTATAAATTTATATTTGTCAAATTCAAATATTGGCTTATAATTACTAAAAGATTATATATAACAATTATTTTAATTCGCTTGAACATATTTATTCCGAGTATTACATTAAATACTCATTTCATGATATCTAACTTAAAATTTGATGAAAAAAATTATCTATCTTAAAAGACATTTGAAGCTAAAATATTATACACACATTTAAATATAACGGAGACTTTAATTCACAAAAACCATGTCGAAAAAAAAAAAAAAGGCCTCTGAAATATGAAAGCTTCTCCATTGTCGAAAAAAATATCGGGTATTCATTCTAAAACCTAAAATCATACTCTCATGCAAGAAAGTATTGAGGTAAAACTTCCTCTCATATCCCATTTGGAAAACGTAATGGACTTGAAATGGGGTAGGAAAAAAGGGAAAAAAATGCTTTTGCTGTAACGTCAATAAAGTTAGAGATTCAGAAAGTGTTTTTCTGAAATTCCCGACCTCGAACATTAAATGCTCCGACCTCATCAGAGATCATTTCTAAGAATTTCAACATTACATAATGACAGATGGCAACATGAGCAAATAAGTTACGGTTAAGTAATGGAAAAACTGGAAAATGTCTCTCCGTGAAATATTTCGCCTTTAGAAGTTTGAATATATTATCACTTAAATTTCACTACATTATACTGAGCAGACAATAAGCATAAAAGTATAAAAAGAGCTTAAAATAACTTTAATGCTTGAATTCTCTGGAGCTTTTAGCGTAAAGTGGCACAAGTCAAATAGAGCATTTGCTACACTGAATTTTAATTTAAGCAAAAGAATGCAATAAGAATTAAAATGAAGCAAAAAATGAATAAATAAAATTCAAAATGTATTTTATGTATGAGGAGATTTTCAAGTTTTATTTGTTTTAATAAATTATACTAGTTTTGATTACATTTTACATGCATTCTTGATTTATAATTTTAATGGCAGTAAATTTATAAATCAAGAATTCCACTAAATAATAAATAAGCATTAATATTCGAAATCTAAAATGTAAAGTTTAAGGAAAACAAATTGTATCGAAAATTTTTCAATAGTTAAACTGTTAATTGAGTGTAGATAGAAAATAATTTTTGAATTTTCATAACATAGTGTTCCATTAAAATAAATGCTTTTAAAAGCTCTAAAGATAAATATCGAAGAATTTTATTTGATTGTCTTTTAACAGTCATATTTTGTAATTGAGAATAAACTCCACCAAGATCAGTGGCTTAAAAAGGATCGCAAATCATTATAAATATCTACATCTGAGATGGTAATAAACCCTATTAACTATTGAATTGTAGGCCTGGGTAGTAACCATTTACCAACCAAATCGGTCTTACAGTTAACACGTATTAATTTGAATCCTATTAAACCGTACTTCGCTTAATTCGGACAGCCCTTCAGATGAGAATACATATAAACTTATGTATGTGTATACTGTATAAATAAAAAGTGAGTTAGCGTTATAATGAATTTTTTAGAAGCTGCAGTGTGTTGTTGACCTTGGATGAGTCAAGCTGTAAGTTTACCCAGTTTTTAGAACGAATCAGAGACAGCTGGTTTTAAAACTGAAGATCACCGAATACGAAAGTGGAGAAACAGTTGTGACACTGCAAGATATAGAAAGTTGTGGTTGGATGCAGATGAGAACAATCCTGGGTATAATGTAACAGAGGAGGAGATAGTTGAGAGTGCGACCGCAGCAGAAAACTCTGATGGTGATGAAGGCGATAACGGTGTAACAGACGACAATCCAAAACCAAAACTTAGTGAGATTAAAGACCACTTTTAAATTGTGTGATAATATGAATGATATGATGAAGACAACAGCATAGAAGCCATATCAGCTTACAACAAATGTCTGAGATATCACCGTCAATTAATTGCTCAAGAAATACCATTAAAGTAAAACAACAAAAGACCAGTAGTTTCTTCTAGTGAGCGTGTCAAGTGTGGTTAATGAAGATGAGTCTGGACCATCGTGTTCAAAGTAGTTTTGCATCTGGTGTTTATTATAAGTAAAATAATTTATGTACAAATCATACTCAGTTTTCTCTTTTGCAGTTTTACACTTCATTCTCTTGAATTCAAAATACAGTCTTTACTATCCACAACAGTTTGTTTACGTACTTCTGCTCAATTTATAGGTTATTCTATTTAATATGTACTTTCATTAATGTGGACGAGAGACTTGAATCCCCCACTAATCCGGATTGATGAAATTCCACTGTACTTTTTCAGTCACTTATATGTCATTGAGTAGTGGAATAGTACTGGAACTTAAATGGCATGTGGTAGTGGAATGTGGTGGAATTAATTTTTGACGAAATTAAAGATTGGAATATTAGAAAATTAATATATACATTAGAGTATTACACTTTACCACTAGTGTATTATCGACATTTAAAAGAAAGCTATCAACTTAGATGTCAATCTCGTCATTTTGTTGAAATTTTATTATACATAAAAAGATTAAAGGCGACTCTCTTTGATTGGCTTAATTATCAATTAGTTCGCAACTATGTAACCGCATATGGAAAAATTATATAGATATAAGCAATAAATTTATGCTAAAAGTTTTTCTCATAATATATGAGAATTATTGTGTGTTTTAAAAATGTTACTATTACGATTTTATTGTAAGTGTCGAAACAAAATAAAAAAGATACTGTTCTTGAATATTTTAGATGTAAAGTTTTTTCATTACATAATTTTGAGCAGAACATTTTAATGACTAATTCAGAATGTAATGATTACACTACAATTTATATAAAATATAAAATAAAATTAGCATAAATAATGACATTTATTGTTTTTCACGATCAGTTATTGATATTTGCTCACTTTTCCTATTTGTGATTTAAAAAAGTTATAGCACTTCATTGGTGGTGATTAACAAGGAATAAAATAATGAAGGAAACTTTCAAAAAGAGATGAGGTAACACTTGTTCCCTATGTTTCTGAATCATTTATTTTTTATCTAGTTTCTCTGTACATTTATTAGTATTTTTTATAAACGATTCTGTGATTAAAAATTCGTATTTCAAAAGGTACTGACTGTTTTGAAAATTTATGAAAATTGGGCAATTGTTTTCTCTGGTTTGTTTATTTCTTCTAACATAGTGGCTCCAAAATTTTTCTTCCTCACATTTCTTGATTTTTCGAGTACATGTTCTCAATCTTCACTATAAGGAGTTGTTGCTTCTTTTCTTTAAATAATCCCTAATATTTCTTATGCCAAATAATTAGTTTTTAAGAAGTGATGACTAATTTCTTTTACTGCATATATGGCGGAACTAAGCACTGTCATTTATTTTGTTCCAGACGCGATCTGGCTTTTGGACTTTATAAAAATCGGGTAAAACATTTCTTCTTCTTCTTAATGGGTTTGCACAGTATTGGGCACCTCTACTCGATAGCATTTTGTGCCATAGCCTCAAGCCCATGAACTCTTAGTTCCAATAAATTGGTTCGCCCACTTTATTTATAAAGTCAGACAAACCCTTTATGAAGTTAAGATGTAACTCTTTAGTATTGATGACTCCTAAAGTATTAAAATGAATGGAGACTAGAGCATCACACTCAAAAATGATGCGATGCGCCGACTCATCATCCTTAAGACATTTCCTACAATTAGGGTCTTGAACGAGTCCCATAATATGGAGATGTTTCCTGAAATGATAGTGTCCAGTGATGAAGCCTACGATGGCACGTATTTTCGCCCCAAAGAAACATTTCTTAGGACAAATTAATTAGTTTTTATAAAGAAGCATCTCAGCATCTTTTTTTCATGATTGTTTTAAATGATTTAGTGATTCAAAGATCCAATTTTCAGTAAGAAAAAGGAGTCATTTCCCTCATTCTTGTAGACTTCTATATGCTCAAGAAATTTCTTTGGGCAATAGAATTTCTTAAAAAAGTGATAACCAATTTCTCATCAAATACTAGAATTATGCCTTATCATTTCTTGTCTTTTAAACACGAACCGGCTCTTGGATGTCTAAAAAAATGGCCAAAGCATTTTTGTAAGGAAAATAATTAGCTTTTATAAAAGTGAAAGCCAATTTTTCTTCAAATATTAAAACTAATTTTTATACCTATTTATACCTTTGTTTCATTAGTTTCTTTTTCTCCAGGTAGAAATTAGCTCATGAAATTTTAAAATATGTTTGTAATTTATAATAGCATAAGTTCACTTTTTCATTTAAACGGTCGTTTCTCATCATATATACGCACATCTTCGACAAGGTTACACAATTTACCTCGAAGTATTGATTGATGATTAATTTTCCAAAAACTATTTAACTCAATAAAACTTTTATCTGAAAATAAAATAACCAATGTTTGTAACTGCGTACCTTTGAATAACTTCCATGAATATCGCCAAGCTGAAAAGCGCTTTCTAATATATCTCTATTTATGTTTCAATTTATCCACACACTCACATCAAGGTTTCCCTTCAAAACAGAAAAATTAGAGCATTTTAAGAAACAAACCAAAATTTCCTATTTTTCTATAGAACTTATGAAACAACAGTAACATTTTCTACAAACGAACGAAATATCTTCGAAATTGGAATTCTTTTTGACTTTCGAGCCCTTTCTTTGACTCAGTCCACTCTTTTCTGGAAGGGACCTGGTGAAAGAGTGATCTTTTTTCGATTCCCCTGCCTGGCAAGAGGAGAAAGTAATGATGGTTAAAGGGAACGATCAGGGAAGGTGTCCCTTATTTTCCGAGAGAGTTGCATAAAATGACCATTAGGGGGAATCCTGGGAAATGGATGGTTTCTGGCCCTTCTGCGGAAAAATCAGTTGTATGAAAAAGAGATATTTCAAGAAGGAGCACGAGGAATGGGCTTAAAAAAATAAGCGGTCATAAATAAGAAGTTATATCGCAAAATGGCATTTATCCTCTCTTGGATTTGGAAAGAGAATTCTCACAAATTGACGTGAAGGGATTTGATGGTAACATCACTTTAGAAACTCAGTAACAGTTCTATTTCTAGCTAATGATCTAAAACTGCTGCTTATCCGATATAGTATTGACTTTGCCACCATAAATAATTCGTTCTTGAAGGAAAATCTCAGACAGAGCTTTCGCAATAAAAATAATTTTATTAAAGTTTTTCTTTAGCATTTCCATGCAGATAACTTTATCCATGGCTATTTATCGGTATTTAGACTAGTTATATAATAAAGTGAAGATAAAATAATACAATTAAAATTTTTATAATATTGTTTGTTGTTTGGCAACATCACAAGTTACATGTCACCACTAACAAAAAAACTTCGTTAACAATTTCTCAAAATCTCTGATTTACGTATAAACAATAAAAGAGTATCAATATTTATGATGATACGATTAATTTTGTTGGGAATGTGACAGATAGTTCACATATATTGTGAAATCTTGTTTTTTACTACGAAATCCCTGGTTGAGAGAGAAAGTGCATGAGAATTAAATATTATTGTAATGTATATTTTATTAAATTTGTTTTTACAAATAATACATTATCATTGTTAGGGTTAACAAGAATTCTCTTAAAAATCTAAAATGAAAAATTTTTATTTTTATATTTCGAATAGAATAAGTAATCTACTTGATGAGAATCTTTAAAACTTAATGTATGTCTCTATCCTTATTACTATATCGCGCGGAGTTTTACTTAATACTCACAAATGCTCACATAAGTATTTCATAGAAAAAATACACATATTATATTAAAATATATACATAATATGTATAAAATATTATACAAATTTGACAAGATTTTAATAAAATGTATCACACACAATTAATAATTCATAAAATATTAGAGACATAAATCAATCTATAGAATTTATGAATGGGATAATTCACATAATTTTTACAATATGATATTTTCCATAAGCTATTTTTTATTCTCGCTCTAAACTCTAATTTTGTAAGTGCTGCTAACTTGTATTATTAATTAAAGACAATTTTTTTCCGATTTGAATATCTGTTCTTTATAGTTTGTTGACAATTTTATAAGATAGTTTGTGCTTAACGTTGGTATAAATTGTAAAAGAATCATAAACGTTTGATAATTCAATGCATTTCTTTCGGAAAACAAGAAAACATCGAGATACATCACATATGTCAAAATTGCCCATTCTTAAAATCACGTGATATTACCTAATTTATAGTAACTCGAATAGACCACCAAAACATTGCAAGAAAGTTTTCTAAAGATTTAATTGGCAACTTGAAGTTATCACGCAGCGTTTAATTAGCAGCAGCAAATATTAAATTATTTAGACGTTGGGGTAAAAAGCTATTTTTTTTCTCTGGGAAGTATCAATGTCTTCTGAATGAGAAATGTAGAAGAAAAGAGAAATAATAAATGTTACTTATACTATAGGTATTCTCTTTATAGAATATTTTTCTTTAGGAATGGGAATCTGTGAATACTCAAGAACAAGGTTCACCCAATGTCGCATGTTTTAAATTTGGATACGTTATTAGAAAGAAGTCTTGCATAGTTATAATATAAATGTAAAAAATTATGCAATAATAAAAAGCTGCATATTGAAAATATAGGATTTTTGAGGAGTTTGTTTACTATAAGCTATATAGTATCTATAAGCATTCATTACATTTACAGAGTCTTGTGGTCAGCGTGCCTGACTGCGGATAAGGAGGTCCTGGGTTTGAATCCTGGTTTGGGCATGGATGTTCTTTCTCTCTCTATCTATCCTGTCTTTGTCCTTTCCTTGTATGGATGAGGTGTGAATGATTGCTTACCCTTTAAACAGGTACCTATAGCATGTGTGTAGAGCAAAATCGTACTTCACCTTCTTGGTGCTCTGATTAAAAACGAAAGACGCTCCCAATTGACTTAAATTCGCATAGCCAAGGCATAGCGAGCTTGGCTTGTCCAAGTGTCATAAGTAACAACAACAACAACATTTATAGCAGATAAAACTGGTGGTCTACGTAATTTATTGAATTTTTCCTAACAATAGATTTATAATGTTCGTAACGATGAAAAAATAGTATATTTTACGTAACAGTAAAATAACAATTCCTGACGTAATTGAATTGTAATTAATGCATTAACAGAATTATAATGCCCATTAGGTGATTTTATTCATTAATTTTCTGTTGCAGGAATGAAATAGGCTTTAAGAAATGTAGAAGTCTTTATAAAAATAGGTGATAATCTTTATTTCAAATAATAGTAATGTATCGATTTTCATATTAGCAAATGCCGGCTCGTTCTTACATTTTACATCGCTCGGATCCTTAACCTAACCCTTTCATCTCCCGGCCAAGAGTGTGATATAAATAGTTATATATATATATATATATATATATATATATATATATATATATATATATATATATATATATATATATATATATATATATATATATATATATATATATATATATATATATATATATATATATAAAGTGCTTAATATGATATTACGAAAAATTATTATAAAATTAAAAAATAGCAGCTGATAATAAATTTCCCTAAACGGGAACAAGAGTGCAAATATTTTATGTTAAACACAGTTTTGATAATTTCGCCAATTACTCAATGAACTAAGTGGATTCTTTCAACAGTTTATGGCTGAATAAATCATTTACACATATTTTAATCTAACTCAACAGTTTTATATTAAAATAAGCAATTTTTATTAACTGTAATTTTAAAAGTTTTCATAAAGCTACTAGCAAATGCCGGCTCGACACTGAAAACCCAAAACATTTATTTCATGACTGTCAAAAATTATTGACTTGGCAATGAAGCTCCTATTATGACGCACAAGCAAATGCATCTCTGCCCTTCTACTTTTTTTGACTTAGTCAGATTAAATAATTCCTAG
The DNA here is from genome assembly GCA_037975125.1 of Latrodectus hesperus. Lineage (NCBI taxonomy): Eukaryota > Metazoa > Arthropoda > Arachnida > Araneae > Theridiidae > Latrodectus > Latrodectus hesperus. The sequence goes on from CM075860.1 coordinate 76,017,384, forward strand.
TTTTCTCTATAAGATTCTTTCCAAGTTAACTTTAAAATATTTGTTATTTGCAATTATTTTTTTCTTTTTTTATGATAGATGTATTCTTTCTCTTGAATTTTTTCGTTAATTTCATTTTTTTCTAAGTTATATATGATTATTAGTGTTGCTCAAGGAATTAATTATTTTTTCAAATAAAGATACAAGTATGAAATTAGTATGCATGTTATAACAAATACACTAATTTTATACTTGAAAGTATAATTTATAGTATGCTATATACAATACATACAGAAAAAATCTGTTTCATCAAAAGAAAATTTTCAGTTGATCTATGAACTAGAACTAACAACTGGCTTAAGAAATTTAAAGTTATTGGAGCTATTTATATCAGTTAATTAAACATAAAACAATCTGTAATAATACATCAATATATTTAATTTAGTCAATATATTTAATTTGTTTGCCGTTAAAGTGTCTTTTATTGACCATGAAAGCTAATTTGAGCATAACTTGTAATTTTATGAGGATTCCAAATCCCAACAGTCATCCAAATTCAAGCTGGGATCTGGAAGACGAATTGTAAAACCGGAAGTCGGAGAGCTCTATTGTATTTGCCGCTGTATATAATTCCCTGTTGTTTATTCTGTGGGGTTTATTTATTGTAGTTAACACATTCATTGGCTGATTCTTCTTCAATAGCTTAGGAATCAAAGAATCTATGGTTTACTGAAACTATCGAAGTATTGTAACACATATGCCTCTGGTCCCATATGACTTGTCTTTTTTACCTTTTCTTTCTTTTTGTCTTTTCTTTTTGTCGCACGACAACAACAACAATTAAGTAAATCATTTCATACAAAATTAGAGTGACTCTGAGTGACTTAAAATTTAGATATGTTCAGAAAAGTCAGTTTGATAATAACATAAAATGATGAACAAAATATTGTTGCTTAAATTGTTTTGCTACAAGAAAAATGTAGAATGATAAGGAATGCCAGATTCCGATAACGAATCTATTTTAAAAGAGAAGTATTTTTCTTCTGTAGCAGTTGCTATTGAAGCTGATGTTAAAATTGAAGAAATTGAAAGATCACTTTAAAACTTGGAACTACCAATGTTAAATTTAACTTAACGTATAACTATCGTTTTATTAGCAAGGATTAACAATATCAGTGGTATATCGATTTCATTTCAAGAATAATATCAACTATGATCAGAGCTGAAGATGCACTAATTCGTTATTAGAAGCTATTAATAATTCTTGGCCCTTCAATACTAAAAAATATTACATAAATTAATAATTTTGAAATTGCACTCTTATTTTCAAGAGAAAAATAAATTGTACCCCATTATTCTTAGTGATTAAAAAATCATTTTGCAGTTTAATTTCTATTACAAAATGATTCGCCAAGAGAAAATCATTAAACTAAGATAAATTTAAACATGAGATTTGTTATTAATAATCTAAAATTTATTATAAATTCTATTTCTTAAATTAAAAGAAAATATTTTAGTGCAAGAAATTTTACGTATTTTAAATTTTAAGCTAAAAAGAAAATGATGAGACATTTTATGCAACTTCTACTTGATAATTCAAAAAGAGTATATTATAATTTTAATGATCCGAATATTATATTTACAATTCTATAATAATTCATAAACCTCTACAAGCAACAATTAATATGTTTTATGATGATTATTAAAATATTTTTGATGATCAACTAATAACATTAATTTTAATCAAATCAAATGATTGAAATCTAATAAAAAATTTAAATCAAGAAAAATTTTAAATGATTAATTAGTTTGAAGAAAACAAATAATTTTTTAAGAAATTAAAAATATTAAATGTTTTTAAAAGATCATGATCATAAATATTTTGAAGAAAAATGTTAACATATTCATAATTTTAAGATTCAAGAAAAAAATTTATACTCAAGAATAATAAATTGCTCTTAAATATAAAATAAAATACATGCATTATCCTTGACAATTAGGTAAAATTAAATAGTTGTTAAATCAAAAATATTTAAAAAACAAATTCATATAAATATTTAACCTATGACAAAGTATTTCTTTTTTTAAAACAAAGATGGCAGCACTAGATATCCTTTTATGTTTTACTTGTATAAGAAAACAAAAATTAATTCCGTTACTTTTTTATCGAGCAAAAGTTTTCAGAAAAAAATGGATATTTTAAAAGTTAAAATATAGTGTTGTAAGTTCTCCAACAGATTTTATTTTCTGCAGACAAAAAAAAATTCATTTTATCTCTTTTTTTTTAAATAGGATCTTATTTTTATTAGAATTCACAGAATAATTCATTGCAAATATAGACAAAATCGGTTGACCTGTTCTCTCGAGGAACCTACGTCTGTAGGACCTCACCCTCTACTGGAGCATGATACATGACAGAATACATTTATTAACAGCGTCATAATTGTTTACTGTACAATCATGTAACAATACAAAACACTTCTCATTATAAGAGTTTGAAATTACAATAGCAAATATATTATTATAAATTGTAGATATATTGGCAGTGCAAAATTGTGTATTTTGATTACTCAGATATTAAATAAAATTAAGATTTTGGTACTACAGTTACTGGAAAAATAATTTATAATTCTAATTTCTTTTATTTATGAAATTTTAAGAAAAATATTGCAGATTTACTATTTTTGATTATTTTACAAAGAAAGATCACTTGAATAATTATATTCGTTATCATATTACTTTAAGTTTTTTTTATCATAAAAAGGATGAATTAAAAGATATGTTATTAATAACGATTGCAACATGTTAGAGATTTAAAAATAATTCTCGTTCTTTTAAAACAAAGTATATGACCTCAAATTATAAAAAGAGTATTTCCGCTTTTTAGTTATAACAAGATAATTCAATCACCTTGGTTATTAGAGAAGTGTGTTTCAGGCAACATCAGGATTGGTTATGATGAGAACAACTACTTCAAAATTATGCTTTAGGAAACTGTTTAATAAATGAAATTATGCGAATTTTATGAAATGTAATGGAACTATAACATTGCTACCACATGTTATATTCTTTCGCGAAATATAATCGTAAGATATTGTGATATCTTCCTTAATTTAACTGTTGAAAATATAATTGCTACTTAAAATTAATAGCAAAGTAAAGCAATTTTGAATGGTACAGAAAATAAGCATACTCTTTGCCAACTTACCATACACATCTGAGAATTTTAGTTTTATTTTTGATTGTAGTATATATATCAGTGTTTCTCAACCGCCGATCCGAAAGATATATTTAATGGTCCGCGAAATATTCTGCTATCTGTCCAAAATCAAAAGTGCCATCGACAGACAACCGCGACAACCCTTTGATGCTTTCAAGAAGAAATTGAAACTCTGGTACAAACGTGCTGAAGAAAACACTTTTGATATGTTTGCTTCTTTCTTTCATTAGATGGATGGTAACGACATGGATTAGAAGAGTGTTAACAGCGTCATTTTGAAACATTTAAATAAACTTTCTATAGCTTTTAATCGGTATTATCGCCCAAAAAAAGACGTGCATTCAAGTAATTTGTGGATAATCAATCCATTTATTGAAAATTATAATAACAATCTTACTATAGTCGAGGAAACAGAATTGATTGAATTATCTTCAGTTCTAGGACTTAAATCACAGTTCAGTAAATATATATCAGTTCTGAATAAAGACTGCAACCGAATATCCTAATCTTCATGCAAAGGCGTTGAAGATTTTATTGCCTTTTTCCTCAATTTGTGTGAAACTAAATTTTCGGTTATGCCTATTATTAAAACGAAATATCGAAATCGATTTGCTCTTGCGCCTCCTTATCCTATTGCCTCAACTGATTTAAAGTCTAGGATTGACATTTTAGTCAGAAACCAGCAGCTATCTCATTGATTTCAGTTTTTATTTGCTTTAATTTGATAAATTATTTTTGCTAGCTTTGCTATGCAGTTTACATTTCGATTGATTGTTAATTTTGTTAAAATATTAATTAAAAAATATAGATATATCATTCACGTTAGAATTTTCTAAGAGTTTTTACTTAAGTTTTGGTAGTTTTATTTCCAATGCAATATTTAAAGTAAGTTGAATATACATATGTAAATTATAATAAATAAATTGCTTTAAAAGTTATTTTTGTCATTATGATTTATTAATTTGAAAATATTGTGCCAATGAATCGAATTATTAAGATACTGGACTGCTAGAAAGTATTGAAATGTTTTACCGGTTCTTGGAATAAACCCAGTTGAGAAAGACTGGTATATATGATGCTCTATGAACCTTGAAAATAGACACTGTACGCTATCATTCCCATATCAAGTATTAATGAAGAACAATAAAATATATTAAATAATTACGGATTTAAACTCATTTTTGATAGAAATCTTACAAAATTTTTAATTTAAATTTTTTTGAATTCTTAGAAAACTGTTTTTGAAGAAAGCTAACACACACACACATTTTCTCATTATTTTAATTTCTTATTTCCTCTTCTATTATATCTGACGCTTTTAGAAATACCATCAATTTATATCGCTATTTCAAATATTGAGGGGTATAACAATATGCGAAATTGGGTGTTGATACAATGTCTCTTTTCCCAATATATGAATAAATATATGAATATATATTTCTAAAATATGTTAAAGGATTTGCTTAAGAAAAACACATTTTATTCATTAATTTTTTTGAGGATAGTAAATAAAAAGCAATATTTAAAAACAAATAGGTATTTTATTGTTTGTTTACGTCTTTCATTATTAAAAAATAAAGATAGGCAATATTTTGTATAATAATGAAATCCTTTTTTGAAATACAAGTTAATATTTATGTAAATATTATAAACAGCTGCAGTTTCGCGTGCTGTTTCATTAAATTAATTTTATAAAAATAGAAATGAGTAAAACATCTAGAAAAAATATTTATTAAATCTCATTCCCTTTAATTTCACAGCTAGAATTCAATTAATCATTTTGTTTAAATAACGCACTTTTACTTCTTACTTCATCATCATACTTCTTAAATTTACAATGTTCTCAAAAAAAATAGTTTTAATTTTTAAAGAATTTTAAGATAATTTACGAAGGAAAATGGTTAAAATGTCGATTATATAAGTTTTAATTAAAAAAATTGAGTTTATTAATTGAAAGAAATAAAAAAATCTAAAAGTTTTCAAATCAAGAATATTTTTAAACAAAAATTTTCAATCGTAGATATTAAACTAATTGAATGTTAAAGATATGCCGGAAATATGCGTAATTTTTTTAAAGGAATACAACAAATAAAATACTTTCAAAGCCGTTTAGCTTTATAATTCTTCATTGTTTTCTTAAAGAAACTATGAAGAATTGTAAAATATTTAAATCTTGTATTATTGTTACTTTAAGTTACATTATTAAGTCTCAATTACAAATAAAATTAATTTTTATTTAAAAAGAAATTTCTTGTGAAATTTTGTTCAAATATTTTTAATGAATACTTATCATTAATTATTTGGATAATTCATTTCATTTTAGTTTTAATGTTAATTTACGCTAAAAAAATGCTTTCCAGAGTTGTTGATAGCAGTATCACTATGTGATACTAAGAAAATAGTGACTCTTATTAATTAAAGAAAAATTCTCTTAATAGGAAAACAAGTTAACAGGTAAAGCCCGTTACTAAAATATTCTTATTATGTTTTTTCGATCCCATTATTTTTAGGAGGAAAGTACTTTCAGTTATCAAGGAAAAACTAAGCATTTATCATCCATTAAATAGAAAATCACCGAAAAATAGAGCTAAAACTCAAGATTTAAATCATTTTTTAAAAAAAACTATAAATTTGTAATTAACAGTCTCTAAAAGGATTTGATTCTTTACTTTTAATTTATTTTTCCAAGAGAAAAAATTAATAAGAAGCACTAAGCATTTGTTATTAATTAAATAGAAAATCAATAAAAAATGAAATCAAATAAAAATTTAAAACTTAAATCATTATTTTAGAAATTTTTGATTACTAACTTCCGAACACATGTGATAGGTTCAATTTTCCAGATTTAATATAATTTCAATTCTCATTTATTTATTCTTAAGATGATGGAAGGTTGGAGAAAACAACATTTTTTCTGCCTTTAAATATAAAAAGAAAAGGTAGACGCGAAAACGGCAATTTTCTAACATAATAATTTTTTACAGTCATAATTTAAACTAAAAAAATCCTGAAAACCTTAAGCTTCAAATTATTTGGCATAATAATTTAATATTTTCTCTCACATTCAAAAATAATATAATTTTGAAGACTTCCCACGTTGTAAATAGTTGAAAGAGTTCAAATTGACATAAACAATTTTACAATCAGAACTTAATGGGTGGCATACGTGCTTTTCTTTTTTTATGTCGATTCAACAATTGAAACAAACAAATTCAAAATAAGTTTGAAATTCCATTTACTTTATTATCATTTCTCAGATGAAAAATATAAAAAAAGTAAAATAACCTCAATACGTAATAAGCTTAAAAGAATGCTTGAAAACAGAATTTATATTTAGGAACTTTTGAATAAATTGGTTTGCATTTCAATTTATAATTATAAATTCATTTCAGTAAACTTTCATTTAATTTATTTATTTTTTCAGACGATTTGAATGAAAATAATGATACCAAAATAATAATAATAATTTCTTTCATCTGACATAATCAACTTTTTCTATTATGTTCTCAGACTTAAAAGGTATTTTTAAGTGAAATAAAGGTGGCGCTTCGGTGTCTAGTAAATATCTGTACTTAGAACAATCTCCGAGACGAAAATTAAGTAAGAAAAGAGAAAAAAAAGAGACCTAACTTTTAAAAGACACAACCAGCTTCGCCCGCGGTGATGACTAATAAAGAACCCTCTCTGGGAATTCTCTAGACAGGTCATTGGCTAGTCATTTTAAATAAAGCCTAAAAGGAAAAAACGAATTAAAAAAGGGAAATCGCATCTGTAATTAGATTAGATTCGACAGCCAAAAAATAATAACTTGAAAGGGGAAAAAGTAGCAAGGAAAATAATAATTCTCCTCCATTCAAAAGTAAGTTTCTCAGATTCGTACAACGAAGTTTTTCTTTACCGAAGAATGTCAGTATTTAATTACGCTATTCTATTTTAATTATTATAAACCCTTGGACAAGTAACTGGAATGGTTTGGGATTTTAAACTCAGAATATATTATTTTCAAATGATGTAATTTCTATGAAGTGAGGTATAATTCATGTGATTTCAACGACGATCTTATTAAACTCCTGTTTGGTCAAATTACCTTAATTGAATGCTTTACTACTTAAAATTTTTTTAAATAAATAAAAGAACAATTTTAATAATAGGAAATTTGTTGAAGTTACAATTACAGTGAGTTGTGGATTCATTGAAGAAAATTTTCATACATTTTTTTTTTATAATTTGTATTATTATAAAAACATGACTGAATCAGACAAATTATGTTCTCTATTAGTTAATTAAAATCTTAATCTAAGCAAAAATTAATAATATATAAAAGAAAAAACAGGATGTTAGGATTAAAAATATTTATATCGCCAAATTTTGGATAGCATTTTTACAATTAAACAGACACGTACATATAATTACATAAACTGTATAATTTTAATGAATTTTATTAATATACCAATAAGGCACCCATAAACAGAGATTGTAGAATCCTAACTTAATTTGAATCCAAATTTTTAAGACGTTCTCAAAAATAATTCTTTTCACACTTTCGAATCTTTTGATAATAACAGTAAGATCTTAGTCCGATTAAAAAACATATTTTAGATTAAGTTAATATTTAATAAATACCCAATCATTTTTTAATGAAATAGAAAATATTTAGAAATATGTTAGCTAAAATGTATATTGAAAATGAAATTTAGATGTATTAAAAATAAAAGAAAAATGTTTTTCAGATTTATTTATTTTGATAAATATATAATGTTAAATACACAACTTTCCGTTATGAATCCTTGACGTCACATTTAATTAAAATACCGTATCTCATTACTTTAAATTAAAAACTAATTATTGTCATTAGTAAATATGTACATTAAATGATAACATCGATAATATAATTCTTTCAGTAACGAAATAATTAAATTCAATATGGTGTGAAATAATAGCAATAAAATAAAAATAATAGAACATACTCGCATACATCTTATGTGTAGTAAACTGTAGATTCATATACTTTTCAACTTTTACATACTTTTAAGTAACATTTTTATAGTTGATTTTTTTTAAATATCAAGAAACACAAAAATAATACATATTTTCCGTTGTTCGACAGTAAAGGGGATTGATGATGAAGCTTTTAATCAGAAAAGAATAATCCAACTTCGTCAACCGGATTCCGTTTTTTAATAATTCAAAGAAAACGAACGGATTCTTTGGATTCCGAATATCCAAAGCCTATTGGGAATCGAATCCATTGGCTACTGAACTAGAGCGCTAAATATTCAATATTTTCCAGCTAGGTAGAGCAATGCTATCATTTTCAGAGGAGCACAAATTTCATATTCAATCATGCCATAAGTATCATGCCGGTTTCTACAGAAGTGGCATGATATATTTTCATATTTATTGGAGTTATACTTTTTCCAGAGAATTTATGGAAAAATAGATTTCCTGTTAAAATAAAAATTATTATTTACCATGAAGAAAATGTTTTAACTTTTAATTTGAGTTATAGACCTTGATGTTCTTGGAATACGATTCTTGCTGTCTGTTTCTGACAGCCAAACCCGATAAGCACAGCCGTCATCTCGGAACTTTGTACCACATTCTAGGTCGAGACCTCAACTGGCATCCTCCTATCCGCGCTCTTCTACAGCAGAGAAGAGGCATTGGACCTTATTGAAATTTTAATCTACATAAATTGTCTCAGCGCGGCTTTCTTCGACATGGTCAGGTATCGAACTTGTTACCTTCTTACCAGGAGAGCACACCTTTTCCCGCCATGGTCCAAGGCTAAGAATAATTTCAATAAATATTTATTATGTGTTGAGAAAAATAAAATAATTCAATTTTTTTCTTTGTTTATATAATTCAGAATTAAATACAACTTTATTTCCAAAGGAAAGTGTCACTATTTTTCTCTTGTGATCACAGTTTGATGAGTTCGTGAATATGAAATGACATTGCTTACTAAGATATCAAATTAATTTTTTTTAACAAATATTAAAAATTTCTTTTTTAAATTTCTCTGATAATTTGCAGCATGCAATATACATCTGTGATCATATTACATCTTTGGTTAAATTATTGTTCTCAATGTGCTATAATATCTATGTGTAATATTTAACTATAACAATCGATCAATACTTTCACTTTCAAAAATTTTGAAATCAATTTTTCTTGTGAGTTAGCTTTTTTCAGATTTAAATAAAGTAAAATGATAGTGAGATAAAACATGGATAATTTTACCCTTGAAATGTGCTTTCTTAGTGAAAGAGGATATTTAATTTAATCTAATTTTAATATGTATTATTTTAAGTAGAGGCACATTTTCGTAATATTGCTGAAAACTGAATTTTGAATCTTTCGATATTTGGATGAGGATTCGAATTTTTTTTTAGAGAAATCCTTCTATTACTTCTACTTATCCAGTCTGATTGAAAGTTGAACAATTATAGTTCAAGCTGACAGTTCGAATTTCCATTTATCCAATTCCTACTTGGATCCAGATGTTTATTTTGAAATATTTTTTATCACAAAAATCATCATCATGAAAATGTGTCGTAAAGTTTATGAAAGTAGTTTAATACTATTTAATAAACAATTTTTAAGATAATTATTTTATTCATAGTTAAATTTTTCTTAAATATTTATTATGATCCATTATGTATGCACATAAGAATGGGCATTTAATGACTCTCTTGAATATCCTGAATTATCCCAAACATAGGTATTAGAAATGATAATTATTGCGAATTATCATGTCTTACCAAAATTTATCAATAAAATATTTCTTATTATGCTTTCACTTAATCTAAAGTTAAAACGAATGAAAAACCCTTTGCAATTTCTAAATCAACAATGTCAGTTAGGATTTTTAGTATTTTCAATATTCATTATTATAACCATAATTAATCGATATGCAGCAGATGCGAATGATAAAGTTAAATGTTTTAATATGAGTAAAAGGTTTAACTAAAATTCTTCATATTTTGTTGTTTCAATACAACGATAAAATATTATATTGTTGTTTGTTCATGTTTTGTTCATAAACAGCGTTCATAAACGAGAACATTGTTCATAAACATTATTTTATCGCGTTCATGTTATGTTTTAACAAGTTCATGTTATGTTTGCTTCAGTTTTTTGTTATATTTTGTTCCAATTTTTTATGTTGAATAGTACAATTAAAAATCCAATGTTTTTTAGCAAATTTTTAGTTAGTAAGGCTGGTAATTAAAGAAAATGTTCGTATGTTATTTTAAATGTTATTATTTTTACGATGAATATACTATTGAGTTGTTCGGAAAGTCATTTATTTTTTCATGGAAATGAAAAACGTGCATCAAATAAATATTGCATTGCATTGCACATTGTCCATTCTAGTCCAATAGCTTTTACCATCTTTCTGTTAATAGCACGATTCCACAGTCATAAAGTGGTTGGTTTTTAGTAGCAAGCTGATCCATTTAGGGAAAACGAAATTACTTTCCGAACAACCCAATATTTTTATGTATAATATAAAACTCCCCATCTGTTTATTTCGATTAATGTCCTCATTATCTATGATTAACATTACATCCGGCAGTTAAGACGAGAATTACACAAACAAGACTGAATTCGTGTTATAATACTTGGTATCCTTCAAAAAAGCGATTATGGATTGCTTACAATCTTGACAGTGTATCAATTCACATGGTTATCGAATCTGTCATTGCAAAACTACCAAAAAACACGAGCACCCCAGAGGTAAAAAAAAAGAACAAATTTATAACCAATACAATGATGATAGTTGGCAGAAACTGCTTTATCTTCCAGTCACAGTAAAATACAAACAAGTTTGTCACTGGTTGCAGAGCGCTGTAATCTTCGACAGCCCACCCAATAATTTATCTGGAAAAAAAGCGGCCTCTACCAAGTGATCGAGAGCTCTGGGTCCTACACTCATTATCTGCTCTTGCCATCAGTTATTTCTCCAGATCGAATTATAATTCGACTCCCTGCCGCTACAGATGAGGAAGATAAATACCACGGCATCAATTCATGGCTCTTTTTTTTTCTTATTTTTTTTTTACATTCGACGTCAATTTTTGCGCCATAAAAATAGTTACTGGACTTTTTGTTTTGTTTTTTTCTTTCAATCTCTGGCGGGAATGAAAGGCTCGAGGATGATTAAAATATTATTTTTTCCTTAGCTTTACATTCTTCTGATGGATGAGAGAGATGGTGGGATGTCACGTACGTTCTACAATTAATCTCGCCAAGGAGGTTTCGGTCTTTCTTTTAAGACCATGAGAAATCTTGGGTTGTCTTGCCAACTTTCTCTTAAGGGTTTGATGAACAATTTCTTTTCAGGCATGGGTGCAAGTACCTCTTGAATACATTTGTAATTGATAACTTTTTATGCAAAAAGAATTGGGAGAGGGGAATACACGGGGAATGGTTTATGACTAAAGCTATAGAATTTTGATAGCCTCAATAAAAGTGATTGATTTCATGTGAATCAAAGTGATTCATAAAAGTAATGGACCCGTTAATAACTTTATGTTTGAAAGGTGAATATTATATAATTGGCAAGTGAAAGTGTAGTTAATAATAATTGTAGAAAATATTAATTTAATTTGTGTGATTGATTTCAAATGAAGCTTAATAAATACTTTTTGTATGTATAAAATTCTTGCAGTAAACAATTATTAGTTATATCAGCATAGTTATTCTTATATTATATTGAAAAAGATATCATAATTTAAGTAATTTTTAAGTACATTATATTGTTTTCCGTTAGTGGTATCTTTTAAATGCTTAAAATGATATAAGCCACGTAACAATATGTTTATATAATATAAGCCTACGAATTTTTTATTCCCTGAGTGTTTCATTCTCATTGTTGACACTCAAAAAATAAACATTGATAGCTTAAAGAAAACCTTTTTATATGAGTAAATAAATCTAAAGTCTCTTCTGTTTCCTTTTTATGTTTGTATAAATGTCTATACACATTTATAAAATGTCTGGTGTATTTTGATGTTTAAAAATTCAAAATTATATAAGATATAAATAACCCGATGACATTTATTCTTGAATGATAATGTTTTTACAATAGCAAAATTTCTTTGAAGATATTATTTCCCGTTTGAATAGCTTTTCATTTGTAAATATCGTCTTCTGTTATTGACTGTAGACAATTTCCTTTTCCGGTTTGAATACTTTTACTGGTATTTACGTATTATCCCGTTGACCTTTTTCGCCATAAAAATATACTGTCGGGTTTTCTAAATTTTAATATTTTTTTCAAAATGGGAAAGAAAAACCGAATAAATTACTTATAACTTCATCGTAAGAACTAGATATAAAACTTTATTTGTGCAATTTATATGGTGCTAAATCGCATCATTAAAAGACATACTTTTTCGCAGATATGCTCGAATGGTTAATAGGAAGTACTCTTTTTCTTTATCGCCTGGATTGATCATTTTACAGAAAGATGGATTAGCCCCTATTCTTTTCTGCATCAAGATCACTTAAAGATAGTTTTTTTGGGTATCAGTAAAAGTAAGTAGTCTAAGAGAAATTGCTTACAGAGACAAAGGTCAAAATTGCAACTGCATTAATCAATATGTTTGCCTTAGTTAAACAGGGTATTCGGTTTTCTCTTTAACTGATTGGTTTATTAGTTTCCTATTAATTGAAAGAAATGTTGTTGTTGTTGTCGTGTGTCAGCTAGGCTGGTATAATGAGGTGCGCTGCCCCACTTTTTTAACTGGACCATATTTTGGTGAATTTAAAGAAATAATTACATTTATAAAATGCTGCATATTTTCCGCAGATTATAAACTTAATAAGAAGAAAATGGTGAGTAAATTACAAATGTGAAAAAGGCTAAGTTAAGACTAAGAAAAGACTTAAATGTCTATTCCCAAAATATTCATTGTCATCTCATTGTGAACAACAATAAGCATAAAATTTATTCATCTTTGGATCTTAATATAAATGGTTCTAAAGTAATAGATAGAGTAATAATTGCTCAAGCCACACCATCAAATTCATAATATTCTAAAATCTAAATTAATAATAAATTACTCTTCGTAAATGATTTCACCCTTCCTAATACTAATCACTTTAGCTATTAAATTAGTAATCACGAAACGGGAAAATAGACCAAATTCCATTTCCTTACAAATAGAAAACCAGAAAGAGAGCTGATATAATTTGTATCACTAAGTCATTGTCATCAGGAAAACGTGAAGAAAATGACTGCGATAATGATCATGTAATTCCCCATCCCCATGTAAAGTTCTCGAAAAGCAAGGTAATCATTTCTGGCCTCTAATTATTGGCCTGCATGGCGGAATATCCTGCACTTATTTTGCAACGATTTAACACTCACGACTGGTCTGTCTTTCCAGGACAAAAGAGCTGTTACGCCAACTTTTAAATTAGTCGCCAATATTTTGTTCCACTACGGAGCGAAGAAGATTTTAAAATTCTTGCATCAGCTTCAGGAATCGCGTAATTAACGCTCGTTTAAAGGGGGCAACTCTTGGAATTTTAAATCGCTTTAGGGGTCAAGTGGTAGTTATAAGTCCGATAACTCAATTTTCTCATCGATTTATTTTCCAATCTACGTCACGTTTCTTTTCCTGTGGTATTGGTTTTTACCACCCCAGAAAATCTGAAGTATCAAGGGTCAAAATTAATGCGTTTTGTTTATTATTTAAAATTATACGCGATTTGTAACCTCGAAAGCACGGTAATTTTATTTTAATTTTTTAGTGTCTATAAGTAATAATATAAATCAATTGAGAATTATTTTTAGCATTGTAGATAAGAATTAAATTGGCTGAAATTTATTTAAAAAGCAATTGGGGTATAATTTAGAATACTTAGTAATAAAGGAACCATTTCATTAAAATGAGCAAGAGTTTTGAGAAGACTTTGTTCACCTCACTGAAATTTTAAAGTTAAAAATGTTCATTGTGTAAATGAAAAATCAAATTTCTTTGTTAATACAAAAACTTCCAGAAATCTAGGAATTTCTTTATATTAACAAATTCGTTTCTTTGGGATTTTCAGAAAATTTCATTGTACTGAGTTTTTGTTTCCTTGAATTTCGCTTTTGAATAGTATTTAATCGCATATGAATTTTTTTTTTCTTTTTCTTTCATCGCAAAGATAGGAATGTTACCAAATCAAAAAAGAAACATTCATCATCAAAATGTTCCCTGATAATTAAGTAATTAAAAATCGCTGATGGGGAAAAGTTATGTCTTGCATTAGAAAAATTGCGGTGTCGATTCTCCCTTCACTATGGATTACCATGTTGATTACATATTTGCACTTTAATCCGGTACAATGCCATATGAAGCTCAAAAATTATTAATTATCTCCAACATATATTCATGCATTGGAGTTTAAGATAACGGTATATTGTTTTTGAACCGATTCACAGACTCCATTTTAAGTACAAAATTTAGCGAAGTACAGTTTTGAATAGAAAAATTCTTTGTTCTGTACTTACTAACCAGAAAACTGTACTTCTACACCAATAAAAAAAAGTATATCAACATAATTATTTCAAAAAAAATAAATAAATAAAAGATTAAACTTGATTATGAAGTTTCCTTAAAACGTATTTTCAATATTTGTTCATAAAATTAAAAAAAAAGTATATGAATTCAGTTAAGTGTGTTCTATTCTTTAAATTTTGACTTTAGTTCTATTCTTTAAATTTTCTTTAAATTTTGACAGCATAAAAAAGCACGATTTTTACTGCATACATTTTTTCTCCCATTTTTAATTGCTCCATTAATTCTTATTTATACAATCATTTATTAATTATAAGCGCAAAAATTTCAAAACACGTTTTATGATAAATTGAATAATGATTAATAAATTGTGTAAAGTAAGTGCTATATTACAGAATGGCACGAATGAAGAATAGCTAAATATTCAAATATAAAATGATTATTTTATTGGCATGGCAAATATGAACACAAAAATCTATATTTCAACTCTTTAAAGCATTTTAAATAAAGACTTTAAGAAAACACGCTTAATTTTGACCAATTTTTTTCTGAACAAGTTTTGTTCAAAAAAATTGAACAATTGAACAGTAAAATCACACTCTGATAAATATACATCTAATTCACTCAATTGATCATAAATTCACATAAACAAAGTATGAAAGTCGGGTAAAATATTTATTATTGATGTCATTTTTGAGGAAAATCGAAAGTTATTTCTTTGATAAGTTACTCTATGTTACGAAAGATTTGTTACAGTAAGGCTCAAGTTTAACACTTCTAATTTATATTAATAAATACTTATTTTACTAAAAATAAATTCTAAACAATCAGGCTTGTGAAATAATTAAGTATGTATTTCAATGATTAAGCAAAAAGGACAAATACTAAAAATGTGCAGTTAAAATGTTTTACAAAAAGTCGAATCCGACAGAAGGACAAATTGCTTATGTAGGTGATGTGAATAAAATATAATCATTGGAATAAAATTTATCACTTTTATAGATAAAAAGAAAACATACGGAATTGATGTATTTTATGAATTCAAAAACAGTCATTAAGAAATGATATCTTCAATCTCAAAATCCAGACCATTAAAAAAAAAATCATGACCGATTGCTTTTTAAATGATCTGGATTTCTAACTAACTGACCTTGTAGGTTAGATAACATATTCTGTGTTTCATCTTCACAATCTGTGAAGATGAAACACAGAATATGTTATATGTTATAGACAGCGAAGATTTAAGTGGAGTTGGTTTTGTTATTATTTTTTTAAATGTTATATATGTATTTTGAAATTTACAAAAAATGTTTCTGTAAATATCAATTTATCATATTTAATTTATTTTCTTAATTTCTCTGTATTATGTATATTTCAAATTGTAATTATTTGCATGATTTTGTTTTAGATTAGACTTATTTTTATCCATTAACGTTATGAGGATAATGTTTAAGGTACTATAAATAATTCTTCGGATTACTTATTAGGAAATTTTTTAAAAAATATATAAACTGAATTCTGATTTGTGTATAAAAATGCAGTACGATCTTTAGGCCCCAAGTTTATAAAACCACTTTATAAATAACCATTAACTATTTTACATTAAATAAAGACATTTCTTATATTAAGCTTTAATGCAGTTACATGATTTTTTGAATTTTTTGAATGTCTTTAAGGGGATTTGTTGATTATTTATTTCAGTAGTTTGCTATTACTGTTGTGCCTTACTGTGATAAGAGACATGAAATTGAGCAAAAAAGTTAACTTATTTAATGAAATAAGAAAGAATTATTTCTCATAAAAATCGCTACTTTTTCAGCCAACAACTGTTTTTTTTTTTTTTTTTTTTTCCAAGAGTCTTATAAAGGTTGGAATTACCTTATAGGGTCTGATTTTCTTTTAATCTATTTATGTTGTTGAGAAATATTATTTTAAAATAACTGAATTCAATATAAGAAATACTTTGATTTAAGCATGATAGCTAATAATTATTTATGAAGAGATTTATTATATAAACTTTGTACCTAAATATTAGATTTTATTTTTTAAATAAATTAATTCTGAATTTATGTGCTTTTTTTAAATTTCATAATATATAATCTGAATAAAGAATTTATTATCTTCAATTTACTAACCTCATCTTTTAATGTTCAATGATAATGTTTAAGGATTATTATTTCATTAAACATAAATATTAATAATTAATTTCTCAAACTTTATTAATAAGGTTTATATTATGTAATACAATTATACACACGACATTTGAATTATATAACAAATTACATAATACGATAAATTAAAATTTCTACTTTTGGGAAAATTCACTTTATTCATTTTTTATATAACTTTGGATTAAAAATCTCACAAGAGCTGAAATAATATTTTATTATAATAAATATTTCATATGTTAAAATTTCCAGATAATTACTCATTTTATAATTGTATTGCTTTAATTAACTTAGTTCTCTAAAGCAGAGACTTGCCTTTTACATATTCTTCTAGCACAGTCATTATCTGTAAATTTATTTTAACACATACATGTACTTTTCATCTCCATTTTTTAATTCTCAAAAATTTTTATCTATGTAATTCTACTTTTATCTAACTAACAAATTTTTGACGTCTTAGCAAAATGAAACTAGAATTATAAATCTCATTTGTAAAATTATTTCGATAACGTTTTTAAAAATTTAAAAGAAAATATCAAGTGTTATTTGTGAAACAAGTAACATTTATTTACAGAATACGAATGATTTTTAAAGCATCAAAAATGCTGTTGTTCGAATAAGCTTCCGACTGGAAAATTCGAGAGATTTTCGTTCTTAAATTTATGCACACGCCCTACTTCTAGTATCGAATGCAGATGTATTTTTAATGAAAGCATTGAAGCAGTTAGTAAAAGGAACGATTACTTTTCGGAGACGACTATTTATTCGTTCACGGAACCCTAATAAACTTCATCTTTAGGTGCAAACTGCAAATTTTAAGTGTTACTTTTCGAGTCACAGCTTCCGTGCAAATCATTCTTAACTTTTAAACTGTTTCCCCCACGTAAGCTACTGCATTTTCTCTCTGATTATAACCCTCTGCTTGAGAATAAATTAATCTTCCGCTAGAGGGCGTGGCTACATCATTAACGTCATCAAAGTCAAGAAGAGTTGAGTTGTTGGAGGAGATGATTATCTGTCAGATGAGAATTTTTACTAGTGTTAAATCTTGATACTTGAGTTAAAATTATGCGATTCTAATTGTAACGATGTGCTAACGATAATAAAACAACATCCTAAGTTAACGATGCTTGGAAAAGTGAAGTCGTTAAGTCAAAGAATTTCCTTAAAAACGGGTAACAATGTATATTTTTATAGTTTTCGAAGAACATTGGAACAAATACTTAATGACTTAGTTTTCAGAGACTTAAACTAAAGGATATTCAACAAAGTTTAAATGTTAAAAGTAATTCTAACAACATACATATATATATTTTTTTCTCAGAAAACTTTGTTCTATAATTTCTAGTTTCATGAAGCTATAGTTTCTTTATACACAATAAAAAGACTTTAAAGAAGAAATAAAATTACTGTTAGGGATTCAAGTCAAAAAGTGTAAAATATTTTGTATTTTAATACAGAACAAAAAGTAAAATTCAAGTACATATTAAGTTTGTTTGAAAACAGTGATGATGACGAAATACCTCTCAGACGCATATTGCATTATTGTGAAAATTCATTGCCCTCAAAAAGCATATACATTATTATGTTTAACATAAAAATAAGAATAGTTTCTTCGCATTTTAAATACAGCACTAAATTACTTTACTAACAATTGCTATTTAAAATAATTATTGAAATACCATTAAAAAAATTTATAAAAATAAATGTTGCATACAATGCACACTAGACATGGAAATAAAATAAAACAAATTCCCATTGCATACTTTTAAAAAATGTAACTATACCAATTTCTTCAACTGATAAATTATTTAGCTGGAAGTGAAAACATTAATAATAAAAACAAATTTTATCACAAATAAATTTTCATCATTTAATTTGGATGTTAATTATTAATAATTAGTAACCCTTTAACTGTTAAGGCATGGTTCAAAGAGACGATGTGTTCTTGTGGAAAATATCATTAGGTTCAATACAATTACTTTTTGTTAATTATCTCATTTTCAGAAAATGTGTGTCTTTCCTTCAGGATTCTTGGTCGAGATCCTGAAACGAAATTACAGCATAAACAAAAATTCAAATATAAAAATTTAAAAGAAACTGCAATAATTTATGTTACATTAATTCTTGCTATAAATATTTTAATTCTTTCATAAGCCAATGATTAATGTTCAATAAAACACAGAGAACTTGTAATAAAACTTACGGGATTTTTATAGCAAAATTGTGGTCTACAACTGAAATTACGGGTATAATTTTTTTTAATCATTGCTTATTATTTTTTTATTATTATTATTATTTTTTGCATGCAACCACAATTAACTTTAATGAAACTGATTAATTTCAGATTATAGCTCTAAATTATATAGCTCTATATATTATCTATATACTGTGTTATGAAATATTTATAAAAATCCTAAGCCATATTTAAACATATCGCTATAATTATAAAAGTAATTATTATTTTATTAAATTAACTAAACAGCGAACATTATTCCATTGACTAGAAGTCAATTAAGTTTATACCTAAGAAAAAACTAGAACATTTGCACAAAAAAATGAATTTCTCATCAATTTTCCACTGCAATATATATTTTTTTCGTACAATTTTCGTTTACAAAATACTCTTATTATCAAATAAATAATTTGAACACTGTAACTTTTTGAGAAACAATTATTATTAGCAAATTTTCCACATTTTTTGCGAAAAACCTGAAGGTAACGACTCAGATCTACCATTAATCTTAACAAAAAATTGCGACAAATCAAATCGATCGTACCACGCAAACCTCGACTATAATTTTGAAATTGAGATCGCAGCTACAGAATTACATGTAAGAGACTTAATTACCAATTACGCAAGTTTATTGACTTCGTATCCTTCGAATTAATATAATATCAAAGGTGTGTTCTTTCCGATACTACATATTAAGTCCTCCTACGTCTTTGAATGGTGGAAGAGTCCACCGCCTCCTTGTTGTGTTACTTTTCAAATCTCGTGCACCTACCACAAGACTTATGTACTCTTCCCACGCCTTGCAGCAGCTCCGGACGCCTTTTTTTCTTTAAAAATATCACCTCATTCATATTGAAAACATTGGGTTGGGCGAATGAAGGATTTTTTTCAATTATGAATAGGAAGTTCCTTTTCACACTGTATTAGAGAATTTTCTGAAAGGTCTATATGTAATGCAACTAAAAGTGGTCTCTCTCTTTCTTACTTTTTGAATATAATATTCTTTGCAATTTAGGGCAGTACTGAAAATGTAAAAGCATTCTTCTTGATTAATTCCTTTATTCATTATAGACTCTACAAAGAAATTTGCTAGTACATTGATATTTGTCACATGAGTAACTTAAGTTTTATTTCCATACCTTTTTTTCTTTTTGGTAACAGAAAGAGGATATCGATTTATATATTTTTAATATATCGTTTGAAATTATAACCAATAGTTTCTTCCAAATTAAAATCTAGGTTTCTTAAAATAATCTAGTAACTGTGCTTAGATAGTGCTGGATTCATTTCACAGCTAACCAAAAGAGTGTCCAAAAATCTGATATAAATGATATCGTTATCTTCGGTGAAAACTTATTTTTATACAATTAAGTTCGTTTGTCACTTTATAGTCATTTTTTGCACTAGAGAATTCCTTCGTCTAAAATCTACAAATTAAAGTGGACTCCGAATCAAACTGTACGCCAAAGTACTAACAATTCACCACTAACATGACCCATTCAACTGTGAGTAATTCAAGACTTGTTTTATTTAATTTTGGATTAATTATGGAATGCAAGGTAGCAGTACTTTGACACTGCTAACGCATTCAAAGAGGACCATAATTTTTGTACTAGCGAGATTGTCTTTTTCGATTAATATTTTAATGGCAAAATCAATTGAATAGATGTTCGTAAAAAGTGTATAATCATGAAACGTTTTTTAAAATACATGATATAGTCTAATTAAAACTTAAAATTTTAATTATTAATATTAAAAATATTTATTTCAATAAATAATTGCTTAATTTAGTTAAATTATTTTTCTTACTTTATTTCAAATATGTAAACATATGGAGACATTTTTCTATTGTTTGTTAAACTAAACTATATTCTGTGTTTTATTTTGTTGAAACTATTTGTTCCAACAAAACAATACCTCCTCCATCAAACCAGGAAGCATTTTCTTTCGAATAAGTTTCTTATATATAAGTATGAACTTTTTTGAAATTCTCACAGAATAATATATCTTAGAATGTAAACAATTATATCCCATATTAATGATGTTTTTATCAAATGATGCTGGATTATTATGTATACATTTCGCATAAAATAACCTTAATTTGATATCTAAAATGGATATTATTATCGGATACGTTTTGCATAAAATGAATTTGTTTTGATAACTGTCATGCATTTGCCAAAGTTAACAGTAATATTCCTGCCTTTTTTTTATTTATACATTTGTCCATTTATACTTACAATTTTAAGAAAAAAGCGTTGTTTATAATTTAAAATATTGTATATAGTTTTAAAATAGATTATTATTATTAATATTAGTTAAAACAATTATGTTGTTTATATTTAATACGGATGTAAAATTCCAAGAAAAGTTCTTCGCCAATATATTCCTGTTTGTGTAATCCATTTTAAATTCAGAAGTATTGGATATTCATCCCATAGATTCTTTTTTAGTCGATTGCAATTGAAACTTTATTTTCATATAATTTTATTTTTTATATATTAATTTTTTTTTCTTAAAAATTCACATAAACATAATATTTTATAAAAAAAATTATAAATGAAAAAATTAATGAAAAGTTCTAAAATTGTATAAGCATTCAGTTACATTTTATTGCACCAAAAAATAAAAAAAACTAATTAACGAACTTTGAATTGCGTATGTACTTATAAATGTAGTATGATTTATTATTAAATTTTGAAAAAAAAATGAGTTGGCATATAATACGAAAATTTAAATATCCAACATTCCAATTCATGATCATTGAATATTTTGATTACAACTTAAGGATTCAAAATTCGAAACCTTAAATCATTTCAAAATTTCAAGAGAGTCAAATTAAAATACTTAAACTTCATTCAGTTTCTTTCATTTAATCCCAAATCTTAATCAGCAATAAATTAGTAATAAAAATTTTAAAAAACAAAATACAAATTTTCTTAACGTCAATAAGCTTTATTAAATAATGTAATTTCCATTGTTATTAATGACTTCTTGCCAGTATGAGGATGATTTTTATAACCCATTTTTTAAAAATGTTTTTCTTTTCATGCGAAAAATTAAAACACTGGTTAATTCACATCGACATTTTCATTTTTTAAATTTTTTTTTTTGAATTCAAAAAAAATTTTAAGGACAAAAACAAGTGATGGTTGGAGGGTGATAAGTTCGGAGAATATGATGTAGTTGACAGAAATTTCCAGCTTAGTTCTGCAATTTTTTTAACGAACTCTTTTCCTGGACTTCTCTTTCTTGGAACATCACCGTCCTCTTTTCTTAGACTTCTCCCTTTAAATTATCCAGTAGCAAACAATACTTTTCCGAATTGAGATTTTAATACAAATTTTAATGCTCATAATGTATTGGTCCTCATATGTCCCACCCTATACACAATATTCTCCTATTCAGATTCAAATCTGTTTTAGAGTTGGAAGTCACAATATACCCTTTTTCTTAAGATGTTTTCGTAGGAAATCCACATTTCATCCCCATTTATCACCCCGTTCAAGAAGGGTTCAATTTTGTTCTGAACAAGCAGGGATAGGCATAATGACTCGATCAAAATTCTTCTGATTTAATTCATGTAGCACCCATTTTGAATATTTTTACACCAATCCTATCTTCCGAATTACATCCAAAATAGTTTGCTGAATTGAATTAAGCTTTCTCCGCTGTTGTCAGAAAAAAAACTTCCTCTAATACGGTTTTCAATGGACGGAGCTTATATATATATATATATATATATATATATATATATATATATATATATATATATATATATATATATATATATATATATATATATATATATATATATATATATATATATGTATATATATGTATATATATATATATATATATATATATATATATATATATATATATATATATATATGATGAAAGAAATTTATTACTCAAACGAATTAATTTATTACAATTATTTATCTTTTATACCAAGAGATATTTTTCTTTGCTCTCTTTTCCCATCTTAATACTAAAAAATACAAATAATTTAATATATCATCGTTTACGATTAAGATTCAATGTTTTTAACAAACTAAAACTATTAAACTTAAAATTTCTTCATCTCTGACCAATAAATATTTCAAAAATATTTATATCAAATAATATTAATATATATTTAATAACTACAGATCTTCATATAAGAATCTGATAAAAACGAAACTGACTTCTTAAAAACTGTACCTGAAGCAACTTAATGGAACAAAAAGTAAAGAAAAGTAATTTATTCCTTTCACAATTTGTTGGTGTAACATTTTCTCACTTGACGCTGATAAGAGGTGGCATTTTGGGATCAAAGGTCGATCTCAGAAGAAAAAAGAAATCAAGATAAAAACAGAATTGAGATGTATCAGATGCCCGAGTCCTGAAAAAACAATGTCTGACAGTTGAAATATACGTTTTTAGAATCTTAATTCCTAGAGATAAAAAGTAAAGTTATTTTTCCTAAACATTTAGTTTAAATCTGTTATATAAATAGTTATCAATATTCTCTACTTTTGAATTATTCTCGTTTTTTTTTAATTATTTATTATTTTAAAGTAATTTAAATGCCTAAACATTATTTCCTTTAAATGTAAATGCTATTTTATCTACATAATTTGATAACATGGAAAAAACAAAAAATCTAATTTTCGTGTCACGTTCTAAAATCATAAAAGTAGTCTGCAACTTTTTATCTATGTTATTTTAAAAAAAAAAAAAACCCAGAAACGAATGGAATAAATAACATTATTAAATCAGCCTGGAATTCGCAAGAGATACGTTAATTGATAAGAGGAAAAACTTATAGGGTATAAAATATCGTAAAAAATTTATTAAGCATAATCAATCCATAAAATAAGTAATTTAATTTATAGAAAATGAGAATGACTACCTGATGATTTTGAAAAACACATTAAAAACTTTTACCGCAAGGAGGAAACTGATATTATATGCAAATAAATGATATAAAAATAAAGAAGTATACTGTAAATTGATTTATTAACAAACTACTAACTTTTACATCCATATAATATATATATATATACATATATATAAAGTAAGGTTTATCATTTACATTACGAAATAAAATATATTGGGAATTCATTTAGCATGTTTAGCTTAAATCTGATAACATATATTACTTAATATGCCAATTTAAAACCAGATTGTGAAGCTTTAGCATACATACGATAACTATTGCATAATTTATCTTTCATTAACACTACAAAAGTAAGGCTCTTTAAATTTTCCAATACTGAGAATTATATTATGAAATAAATAATTTATATCATTCCACCATGTTCTAAATTTATTGAAATATTACGTAAAATGCAACTATTGAAATCAAATTGTAAATGTTAATCTTGATAATAATTTATAGATTACAATTAAAATTTAATCTATTCTTAGTTAATTAAGATGTAGTACAGTGATCCTTAAATGTTTTTATATTGGGAACATCATTAAAAAATAAAAAAAAAATTGGTGGTGACTGATTTAGAAATATTTAAAAAACGCCACAGTGTAAAATGTTAAATTGTCACTAATGCGTTTCGTCTTATTGAGAGCTTAAATGCAGGTTATAAAATAATGAAAGTATTTTATCGTGATTTGCTAAATGTTAAGAGAATATGAGGCAATGGGTAAACATATATATATATATATATATATATATATATATATATATATATATATATATATATATATATATATATATATATATATATATATATATATATATATATATATATATATATATATATATATATATATATATATATATATATGGTACCACTTGGTAGACATTATATATATAACTATACATATTTATATACAATTTTTAATTTAGATCAATAAATGCGATTTTTTTTAACCGGACAGTACAAAATCATATAGAATACTTCATATGATGTAGTTTGCTGTTATTTTTCTCAGATAATATTTAAACTTCTCTATTTTCATTCATTTTATACATTTCTGTACCAATATTATGTATATTATTCACTTTCAGAGTTTCTTTTAGCTATAAGTCAATGGTGTGAAAGTTTATGTTCAATTTTCTTGTCTAATATAATTTCTAGTTATGTTTTCATTATATACATTTCTCTTTAGTGGCATTCTGTCGACTTTAAGCCATGGGTCAGAAGATTCATTGATGTGTTCACGGCCATACTATTTGCAATTTAATTTAATCTTGACGCTGATGTGGCCTTTCTTCTGGATAACTCGATATCTTTAGTCCCTTAACATATTACACAAAATTAACTATATCAATATCCTGAAGTCTTAAAAAGTATTTCAGGGGTAATTATACTTTTGTGTATCCTTAACTATAAAAATTATTGTAGGCAGGAGATTATATTTCATAATAAACAGCAACTTATCTGTATTTCAAAGAAACTTGAAATGCACGTGAAAAATAAGGATGTGCGGGAATTTCGAATACAGTGATGGCAGCATACATGAAAAAGTGAAATAACATTACATGCTTTCAGTCAACGTTGGAACTCTTCATTTCTCAGATCTCAAATGACTTGTTAAGAAATACAATACTTCGAAGGAGTTCTTTCAGATTAAGAAAAAGTCAGAGTTTTAAGGACTGATTTCAATGTAGCTATGGAATCTAGTGAAAAGCAATTTTCACTAGATTCCATGTTAAGACACTTCTTCAGATTTGCCTAACCACTTGATAATGTGGTACATCTTCAACCGATAATTACCAGACAGTCCATCGAATATCTGTGGAAAGGAGACCTTCCATGACGCTTCCTGTCAGGATGGTAAACTATTCATTTCTAAAATAATATATGGTGTTGAGGAATGGAAAGCCGACCTGTAAAGGGTCCATAGAAAGGTGATTATTCACGATGCTTCCTGTGAGGGTGGTCAACTATTCATTCCTAAATGTGATGTATAAGGTTAAGGAATAGAAAGCCGACTTGCAATTTGTAAACTTGCATTCTCAGTCTGATCTCCTCTATGTGCTTAGACCCATTGTGCAACTATACTATGTAATGACGCATTCCCGTAACAGGTTTCAGATAAACTTTCCTAAAATTGTGCGGAATTTTCCGGTGAACAACCACAATTTCAATTCATGGTCATTGATAATTTTTTGTTAACAGGATTTTGAGCAGTATCAACGACTTTGTTCTCTTCAATGCCATATAGAAAAGTATAGTTTATACTACACTGCTGGACAATTGCTAAGGACGGATGACACTATCATCCATAGCAACAACAAAATGAAAAGAAGCAAAATGTGGAAAATTAGAATAAGTGCGGGATATAGTAAGAAGAAGTATGCGTATGCAATTTTTTTTCCACGTCTGTTCATCACGTGATAGCGTTCATAAGGGCTTTAAAGGTTTTGACGCTGTTGTTGTTTCAAGTCAAAGTTTTACAGGAAAGATTTAATAGACGAACTTGAAATTTTTGGCATGTCTTCCCGACATCACTTAAATGATTTTATGCGTGGCCGAATTATTGGAAAGATCGAAAAAGGGCGAAAAATAACAAATGTTTTCAGGGAGTTCGACATCGCTCACAGCGTTGTTTCACGGCTGTGGAAGTCATTTAAAACTACTGGAATGTGTAGTAGGCGGCACAGGGGAGGTCGTGCTAGAAGTACGACGCCTGCAGAAGAGAGCTATATCGTCCTATCAGCAAAAAGGAGCAGGCGCACCACAGCTCAGCAGGTGACAGATCAGTTTCTTGCTGCCTCAGGAAAGCAGATTTCGTTAAAAACTGTTGCCAGACGTTAGAGGGGAGAAGGACTATACGCCGGCAGACCTGTTGTGTATGTCCCATTGACCAGACAGTACCGTACTGCCCGTTTGCAATGGTGTCGTAAGCATCGCAATTGGAAACCATTGCACCCCATTGAAAATATGTGGGATGCTTTGGGAAGGCAAGTTGCTGGTCGAAACTATCCTCCGACAAACAAGAACACCCTCATCCATGCACTCCCAGAGGAATGGGATAAATTGCCTCAACAGCTGCTGGATAATGTTGTGCAAAGTATGATACGACGTGTGGAATGTTGCATCACACTCCACGGTGGACATATCCCATATTGATACCTTTCTTCAAGGTGCCTGCTGACTTTTAGATGCATTGTTCCATTTTTCCATATGCAGCATCAAATGAACATTTTTTTTCTTTCAGATGTTTCACAGCTTTTGTACTTTCCAGAACAATAAATATTCTTTATTCTAATGTCTGAACAGTCTATATTTTATTAACTATATTTTATCCTACGAGGCCACATATCTCGCTTAATGTTATGCTACATTGCAATTTGTGATCCGTCCTTAGCAATTGTCTAGCAGTGTAGATTGACGATTTTATGTACTCTACACATTGACAACAGTGAAACTTAATTGATCCGATATCCTGTTCGAGCATGACCTAGACATTTCGGTTTTGCCATCAATATATTGCAAGAGAGAGGGTCCATCCGGCCACCCACCACCTTAATGAAACTTACAAATGATTCTCTCAGACATTGCTGGAACTGACTGTTGTCAAGGAATCTGCTAAAAATATTGAAAACCAATAAAAGTTACAAGCGTAATAACGAATGTCGGATATTTTCATATTTTTCTTTTTTGTTGTTGTTGTCGTGTGCCAGCCAGGCTGGCAATATAGGGTGCGCTGCTCCACTTTTTCAACTGAACCATATTTTGGTGTGGAGTCCGACTTCCTCAGTACACACATGCTATAGAGACCCATTTATAGGGTAGGCAACCATTCACACCTCATTCATACAAGGAAAGGGCAAAGACAGGATAGATAGAGAGAGAAAGTACATTCATGCCCGAACCGGGATTCAAACCCAGGACCTCCCTATCTGTAGTCAGCCACTCTGACCACTAGACGGCTATATTTTTCTTTCACTTATTCTTTTCTTTAAAAAAAAGTGGTAGCTAGCCTTTTTTGCACAAATTTACATAAATTCGTTTTTATCATTTATATAAACTATAAATTTTATTGTTTGAGTCATTTTTTTTTTTAGTGTGAACTTCGAAAAACATGTTGTTGCCTTACTTTTGGAGTACAATGTACAACAGTGATTAGTAAAGACGAGTTTAAAATTATTGAATTAAAGGAATGAAAATAGAATATAAACATTTCCTCTGTATAAGTTTGATAGAAAAATTGTCCAGCAATATTTGAAAGAACTCCAACATACAAGAAAGTTGTCTTTAGACGATTTTTAAATTAGCTCATGAATTATATGTATTCTCTTATCCAATTACAGAAAATAATAATCTTCATCAAAACATATCATCGTCGTTTATATATTATAATTAAACTTTGATAAATTAAATGGGAAAAAGTCAGTTCCATTGGGCAGATTTCCAGGTTTTAGTTAATAATACTTAGGAACGCATCTTACATATATTTATGTGTTTCTCTTACACAGAAAAAGGCATAAATTATTATTAAAAAAGGTAGATTACAGTACAAATTCGCATATTTTATTGATACAATTCCAGAAGATTTTATATTACCATGTAAGTTGAATGTATTTTGAAACAAAAAGCATTTATTTGTATTGTAGTACAGTAATGAGCATTAATTATACAATTTACCACAGAAATAGTTATTCAGCTGTTTCATCAAAGAAGCTGGATTTTATGACTTTTACATTCGTATTGTTTTACTTAAAAAATGATTTGACTTTTGTGATGCTTATATTTCAACTCAAATTTTAAAATTTGGTGGTCTAACTGTAATATATTAAACATACATTCATGCATGAGTATGAATTTCTCAATATAAAAATTGGATTGTTTTGATAATTGATCTACGATTCTTAGGAAGTAAACAAGATTCTTCAGAATTTTATTTTCATAGAAATATATTTCTAGAGGTATTTGTTGCTACATTCCATCTCCAACTAATTTATGCAGTAAGAAATAATAAAATAAATTATAAATGCAATATGTAACTTAGAATGTATAATTGTAGAAAGGTGGAATAATATGATAATGATTTCGTATTAGAATGGCAAATAAAATATTTACTAATTCAGTAAAAATGAAACTAAAAATAGTTTTCCAAAATATTTCTCCCGCGAAATTATTTTTGTTATTTATTTATTATTAAAAAAATGACTTAAAAATTATTTGTTTATTTATTACTAAATATTCTTAAAATAATCGATTTTGTTTTAAATAATAGTATTCTTATAATATATTAAACTTTGATATTTCGAAATTCCATCTGTCATTGTCTGCATAGCTTCCACACAGTTTGCTTCATGTACGATTGTCTGCGTCATCTTCAGATGTAGACAAAACCTCTTACGTTTGGCCTCCTCTCATAAATCACTTTCAAAAAATCGTTGCAATTCTCCTCTAAGTTCGAATCACCTGATATATGAGCATGTTTTTGTGAGCTGAACAGCCGCATAAACTTTATTGCTCCTTCGCTGCTAGGGGGTCCTCTGCCTCAGTCAGGGAGAATCTCTTCGTTTTTTTTATTGGAGACCATAATTGGCTGTGATTTCTTAGGTGCGAGGATGACATGGGAGAGTTCTCCCACGTGATATAAGCCTTAACCACAAGAAAGTTTATTATCGAGCCTCGATAAAATTTATGGATGGTCTTACCTGTGAAAAATGCTCTCTGTGCACTACTAACCTAGGTGAGTAAGCGGTGCATTGAAATGTTTCTTTATATTATATAGAATTATGATGCTTTTCTGCCATTTGGGATCAGATTCAGATATCGGCAAATTCTTAGTTGTTTGGTGGATGTATTTTGGCGTAAAAATAATTGCCAAAATGTTAACGATTTTCATATTCTTGGTAAAAAGTTATTTTGATAAAGAAAATTCCAGACTTCATGAGTGTGTCTTGGTGATTTTCACTAAGCATTTTGCGATGAAGCAGTATGCGGTTCTACTAACAGAAAGGTAACAAATGATATTTATTCGGTTTTTTATGTATAAAATTACTAATAAGAATTTTTTTATGAAATGTTTGAAAATGTATTTCAAATTTATAAAACATTTCTTTTAAATTTTCAATTTTTGATGGAAAACAATTATTTGAATCATCGGTCTATCTATGACGTGAAAAAAAATCAAAATATATTTTGTGGTTAATTTTATCACTATATAATACACTATCCGATATTGAAAATGCAACACCAAGAAGGAGTTGCCAGAAAGTGACGAAATTCGGTAAACAGAGAGAGACAGCAGCAAACAATAAGTGATTTGTATTTCGAAGTGATATGTTTAATATAGTGCGAGAACAGGGTCGAGTCAGTTGATTGAAGGACCATCGTGGAAGGCGATTCACACAAAGCAACACGTCTAGGCACAGAGTCAATGAGAGTACGGACGACGTATTGAGGAATGGCTATCCATTCCCTGTCAACCAGTTGCCAAAATGTATCTTCTGAAAAAGGCAGCGGAAAGATCTGCAAATCGACTCCAATCATATCCCAAATATGTTTTATTGGTGAGAGATCTGGCGAGCACGGTTGCCAGGGAAGCAGCTGTACACATTGCAGGACATGTTGGCTGATGAGAGCAATGAGCGGTCGGCTGTTATCCTGCTGGTAAAGGGCATTAAGCCCTTTCTGGAGATAGGAGATTGTCACCAAACGTAGCACATCAGCCACGTAATGTTTGACTGTCATGGTGCCGTGAATACAAACTAGAGATGACATGGAATCGTACGCAATGAAGCCGCAAACCGTGATACCACGTTGTCGCACGCACAATTGCTGTAGGATTCGATCTGTGTCCACGTCGATGCCACACTCGTATACGGCTACTATCACCGAGGAAACAGAAGCGTGACTCATTTGAGAAGACGATTCTGTGCCACTCAGTCGTCCATGTCGCTTTAATCCGACACCATTCCAGACATTGACGTATATGCTGTGGGGTCCATGGCAGTCTTCTTAACGGGCTCCATGAGCACAGGCCACTAACAAAAAATTGACGGCAAATGATATTGCTCGATATGAGAGAACCCAGGGTGTCTTGCACCTGCTGCAGAATTTCGGCAGACGTGCTTTGCGTAGCCACCACCGCCTGCCGTCGGATTCGTCTATTTACGCCTGCTTATTTCACTTAGCCGCACCGGAATCCCGCAAACATTCCACAGTTCCTTGTTCCAACCATCTTCGCAGAGCCGATGCACTGTGGACGCATCCAGGTGTCTGTCAGCTGCTGTTTGTCGGAAGGACTAGCTTGCCCTTCTCAGTCCGACCCTCGTAAACTTGCCTGTCTGTGTGAATTGACTCCGTTGACGATGGCCTGGAATTCTCTGAAATTATAAGCATCATTTGTGACAAGAAAAATTTTCAACGATTATTTTCTATGTCGCAATAACGGC
The DNA here is from genome assembly GCA_037975125.1 of Latrodectus hesperus. Lineage (NCBI taxonomy): Eukaryota > Metazoa > Arthropoda > Arachnida > Araneae > Theridiidae > Latrodectus > Latrodectus hesperus. The sequence goes on from CM075860.1 coordinate 76,048,873, forward strand.
GCGAATATTGCACACTCTACAGGTTCCTCACCTTCTATGTTATCCTACGTGCATTGAAAAGCTGCGCATTTCACATCATTTACATAACTCGGTAAGATGCGTGTACCCTGAAATTTGCATAATTTTCTTGGCATTCTTTCTTCGTGTAGCATTTTCAAAGTCGGGCAGTGTATGTTTGTATCAACAGAAAATTAATAAAATTTACTTTGAAAATACATTTTGTTAATTTTTTAATTACATGTAATGTGAAATAGTTGGGTTTAAAACTTCTATCCTAATTTCATATTAAATTGTTGGAATTTATACATTAAAAAGTACAATTAAATATTTCTGAAGTTAAAAAAGGGTACTTTTTGGATAAAGTACTACAGGAAAAAATTCTGAATATATTTAAAAAAATTTATGTGTAAAATTTTCTTTTAAATAATGCTATATTTAGTATTTCAGGAAAATTGCGTGAATGAAAAAAATGAAAATAGTTATAATTCGCGACCAATATATATTGTCAGCTGAACTGGCGGTTTAAATCATCCAATTCTATAGAATTCCAATCCAACCAATTCATTCCAATTTCAAGAATCGTTGACTAAAAGTCAACATTTCTTGAAATTGACTTGCTCATTGTGAGCGGATGTTTATAATAGCTCTGAATCTACTTTGCGCAGCCGGTCCCTGTTGAATTTTATTTTATGTAAGAAAAGAATAATAAAATATAATTTAATAGGATCATATATTTTTTAAGTTATGATTTGTATGATGGTTATTGAAGTGCTTTAATACTGCGAAGTGGACAATGTAACAGCTGAAAACTGTTGTAAAGTATTTGAATATCTATCACATGTTTATTTACCGGGAAAACTGTTTATTGGTAATGTGAGCTGTATTCACGTGTCACAAAGGAAAAAACTTAGAAAACTCTCAAGCACTCATCCTGATACATTGCAAAACAATTATATGAGACCTGTTATTATCACGGGGAGTGAACCCGTTTCCTATCGCTCCGAAAACTATGATCCTCCACTAAGCCACAGATAGATCCTTTTGCTTCTGCTTATATAAACTGGTATATATATATATATATATATATATATATATATATATATATATATATATATATATATATATATATATATATATATATATATATATATATATATATATTCTACTATTCCAACTTGATTGAAAACGTTTTGTAATTCACACATTTTCTTTTTGACTTTTTTGTTGTTGTGTTGTTGTTACTAATGACACTTGGACAAGCCAAGCTCGCTATGCCTTTTGGCTATGCGGATTTAAGTCAATTGGGAGCGTCTTTCGTTTTAATCAGACCACCATGAAGGTGAACGTACGACTTTGCTCTACAGACATGCCATAAGTACCCGTTTATAGGGTAGGCAACCATTCACACCTCGTTCATACAAAGAAAGGACAAAGACAGGATAGATAGAGAAAGTACATCCATGCCCGAACCGGGATTCGAGCCCAGGACCTCCTTATCCGCAGTCAGGCACGCTGACCACTAGACAAGTTGGGGGGCTTTTGTTGTTGTTCTTACACTTAATGATATGATATCTGCCTAAAGTGTAACAAAATGTATTAAAAATCTTTCCTATATGTCCGATCGAAAATCCGAATTCTCAAATCATGGTGATAAGAAATAATCGAGAGACAAAAAATTTGAAAAAACTTGTCACATTTGCGACACATTAATAACGAGTACATTGTTCATAAGTCAGCATTCAGGGGTGATTATAACGTATTTCCTACTTCAAATACAAATATTTATAATCTTAAGTAAGTGAAAAATTTTAATTTAATTTATCATGAAAAAAATAAAAATTGCCCATTCTTAAAATATTTTCGGCAATTTATACTGATTTTGAGTGGTCGCTGATTAGTCCAACAGCATTATTCTCATATCTGCAAAGTACTGGCTTCCGTACCTGCTCTCTCCGTCCATCTTTGTAGTTCAGCCGAATAAGTTTAATCACTATTAGCTATATTATAATTTTAAATAAATTCTGTTTCAATTATTGAATATTTCATCATAGAATATGTTAAATTTATTTGAATTTGCACAAGAGATTTGGTAAAAAAATTTTTTAGTTAGCAACGTAATAAAATTTACTATTCATTTTAATTTAACTTTTGTTTATGAAAGAATGCGTATTACTTCTAATTACAACTTGCATTTATCAATTCAGTTATCATTATTTTTTGATATCAAACGAGAAATGATTTATAAATATTTAAGAATTTATAAATCTTTTTATTAAAAACTATTTCTATTTAGGAAATGAATAAGCTTTAACTTGCCTTCCGCGGTTGAAAATAATAATTATCATCCTGATTAAAATAACTGAAATTCGATAATCAAATTAAATGTTGTGACTCGTGAAATATTCCAATAATAGGCATTCGCTATGCTGAATTCCTATAAGAAAATATTTACTTGATAATTAGATTAAATTTTGACTTATAAATAAACTCATTGGTATCGCCTCTAAAGATAATATGCAATGTATTAAATTTTAATTTTAGAATTTGGTATGTATTAAATTAATTAGACATTAATTATAAATAAAACTGGCAAAGTATTTTAGCCTATTTTTCTAGATCTCAATTAACCAACTAAACCACATGCTTAAATAAATTTTTTTGCTTTTCCTATTTCGACAATATTATTCAGGGGAAGATTAGCATAGCTAGAAAATGAATCGTAAACATTATATTTTTATAGTTTAATTTAGATGTCTGATTTGAATTAATTTGATGTGTTATTGTAGCACGAAAAATTAGGAAAAACTAAATTTTATCACAAGGAAATTATTTATTTTTAAAATCTGTTTAACAACTGAATTGGAATAATTTTAAAACTGTATAATTTAGAAATCTGCACAAAAAAATTTAAAAAGAGAAAGAAGGAAAAAAAAGTGAGTTGTCATTTGCAGTACTAGAGCTACACAATGATTTTTTTCGTAAACTTACGTCAATCATATATTCATTTTGTCTAATAAAGTCAAGTGGGAAAAGTGAAATTTCAATTTCTAATTCTTTAAGTCTTCTTTACATACGTCAATCACATATCAATTAGAAAAAATTATATTTCAATTTTTTAACATATGTTGATTTCAGAAAATTTACATTTGATTTATTTATTACTATACGTTCAATTTTTGTGCATAAAAAAACTAATTATAAAATTGTGATATACAATTCAATATGGGTGCTTAAGGTTAAAAAAAGGGCTGTGATAGCCTAGTGGTTAGGGCATCGGCCTTCCATCCGGAAGGGTGGGGTTCGATTACCAATGCCACCAAAGACCCACCAAGTACATGCGATATACGTGTTCGTTAAATCCGTGGAATCGAAAGTCCTGTGGTTAGTCATTGAGCAATTGCCAAGGGTACAATGGTCTGGAGAAAATTTCCTCCCCCTTCAGATCAATGTCAAAATTGAGGGAGTGGTTCCTCTGGTGGTGCCATCTATCGGAGGATTTAAGAAAGAGCAAAGACGTATTATCATTTTTGTGGTGCTCTGATTAAAACGAAAGACGCTCCCTATTGATTTAAATTCGCATCGCCAAGGCATAGCGAGCTTGGCTTGTCCAAGTGTCATAAGCAAACAACAACAGGTAAAAAAACATCGGCGCCATGAAAGGGAATCGAACTAATGAGCTGTTAAACTAAAAGGCAAAGTACTAAGCACTCAACTAGCTGTCATTAAAGTTTGGCTGAATGTCCAATGAGTTTTCCTTATTACGATAATAGGAAAGCCACTTTAAGCAAACACACATTCTTGATTATCTAATCTCATAATAATTAAGGAAAATGTACTGCTGTTTGATTCAATTAGTTTAGATTCTACTGAAGTAGCTTCATTTTTATAAAAAAGAAGCGTCAAAACAAGTTCATCAAAAGAATTTCATGTTTCTTGAATTTTTTGACGATTTCTCTCTTTGTACTTTCATATTTTAGGCATATTTGTTTCACACATAGCTAGGAAGTAAAATTGTGTTGATTATGAATATTCAGACCACTGATATTAAATTAGAAATTCGTTAGTTCGATTCCCACCACAAGCGTGGATGTTTATCATGGCTCGATTAGTTTTAAATCTTGGTTTTTGAAACTAACCCTCATATGGCAAAGTGTTCATAAACTGACAAAAATTCATAAACCATTATTATTAGAAAATTAAGAATCTTCTATGAAATAGAAACAAGTAATTTTCTTGTACAAGTCAAAATTTTCATTTTTATATTTGAAAATCTGAGCAGAAAATTTTTGTAAACTTTATAAAAATTACCCCTTTTTTTTACTGAAGTAAAATAGTTTTTATATTTTTTTCGCAGAACTTGTTTTTATAGTTGGTATCATTTTTATTAATTTTATGAATGATTTGATTGTTATGAAGAATATTACACATTTTTTTTATCTAAAACATTTTCAATAAATCCAAAATATTTACCATTATTTTATTATTAAAAAGAAATGAAAAATTTCATAGATCAATTTAACTTTTTTTATTTAAGTGTGAAAGGGTGTTCTTCAGGCTATACTTACCTCGATATTTAATTTCGAAGATAACCCTTTACTAAGAAATGGCTCAAAATCAGAGAGCAAACAAAATCAGCCGTAGGTCAAGTCGCTTGATGAATGTGTCACGTGGTTTAAGCAGCTGCACAAAAATAACGTCGTAAAAATATTACAGAAACACGTGCACGCTGTAAATAGTTTGTTTCGTCCCGTCGTTTTTATGTCGAGAAAGGAAAGGATATCACCCATGTTGACTTTGCGCTACAAGAAAACACCCGCTACTCTAACTTTTGCAGGTGCAGGTTTGTCAGAGCAGTAAAAAATGAAATTTTGAATAAACTAAGAGAAGAATTGATGCAAATAAATGCCAAAATATCTAGTTTCAATTTGTAAGCAATTTTGTTTGCAGTAAACTTGTCTTTCTTTGGTTGGGCATCTTCTGAGAATAAAAGTGTAGTGCACCTGAAAATATAAGGATTTACTGTTTAAAAAAAATAGATTTTCCATAAAGCAAGAGTCCGAATATTGTGTAAAAAGTAATGAATATTAATATCTTATATTTTGGTCGAAATTATTGGTGTTCTAGACAAAATAACACCTTAAGAAGAATTTTCCATAAAATCTGTCCATATACTGTGTAAAAAACAGTGAACAGCTTATTATATTTTGGTTCTAATTCTTTGTGTTCTAGACAAAATAACATTTCTTCGTGAAAGGTAATAGGTGGTAATTTTTTTTCACGTAATTCATAAAAATTATTTTGACTCATTAACATTTGTAAAGTAAACAAGTTATGATAAAATTTCGAAAAACCAATCGATTGGTGATAATTCTCTCTCTCTCTCTCTCTCTCTCTGTTTCTCAATTTTTTTATTCCACAGCTTTCTCTTAACAGGCACTGCTGAAACATTCAGATCAGTATTAATTTGTTCCTATTCTACTAAAATAAATGATGTTTATTTTAGTTATCTACTTATTTATTTCAGTTATTAATAAATGTTTATCTACTAAAATAAATATTAATTTGTTCCTGTTCTACTAATAATACTCAAAAATGATTTTAAATTGCTATTTTCAAAAAAAAAAAAAAAGGTTCAAAGTATTAAAATAAAAATTTAATTCTTGTAAAATATTTAAAGTTCCTAAACTCAAATCCTACTGAATTTTCTCTGAATATGGAAATTTAATTTCATCAATTAAAATAATTATAAAATTTTCTTTTGAATACATTGAGAAAATTACGATTATAACATTTTATTTGCAAACATAATTTTTCTTTAATAAAAACTATTTTTGAGTACATGTGTAAATTCTGCAAAATTGAAATCAAATTACTGTAAATTACACCCGAAGACATATTTAATGAAAAATAATACAAAAAATTTATTTTTAAAAATAATGTTGAAATTAATATTTTAAAATATACAATTTAAAAAATTGTGGCACGGTTTATTTTCGAAAATCATTAAACATAAAGGTACTTTAAATTCATCATTTTGACTACAGAAAGACTACTCAGACGGAAAAGGAATAACTTTACACATTAACGGCCACTTGTGCTTGTTATATAATTTTCAATTTGTCAAAAACATTTGGCAACAATCTTTTTAGTCGACCTCATACGTCATATTAACAAAAATAGAAATTTTTGTTAATATTTTAAGTTAAGAAAATTAAACGACAAAAATATAACTTATTTTAAACACAAAAAGATTTTTATTACCAAAATGTAGCATCTTTTCAATTTATATTTAAATTTAAAGAGACAAAATAATTCGGATATAAAATCGTAATGCTCTTTGTAATGAATTTCGAGTTATTAAAAAAGTTAATTTCTTGAATGAAATAAATAATTAATGGTGTATAGCTTTTCAATAAATTTATGCAAAAACTTTTTAAAATATTTATTTAAAAAATTAACTAATTGTAGGAATTTGGAATAATTGTTTTAAGTCAGCAATAATACCACCTATTGTTAAATGTCATTAAATTTCAAAACAATTAAGCATTCCAAGGATAAATTTTTTAAATCTAGATTCTTTTTCTCTTTCGAAATTTCATATATTTGTGTATTCATAACATCGTTCTGTGTGCATTCTTATTGTTGTGATACATCTTTTATAAAATACCTATTTTATGTAATCGCGCGCAATATTACATTCAACCTTTCTTTCTTCTGTATTAAAAATTGAATTAATTTAACATTTTTTAAACAAAGCGTAATCAAGAAATTAATTAAAAAAATTTAAACTAATGATATGAAAACGAATAGAAAAGTTGTATATAGTAAGACGCAAAAAGAATTTGGTTTTATGGGAAGAAAAAGAAATGTATGTTATACTTCCATTGGTGACTTAAATCCTTAAAATCCAACTTTTTATTTCACTATCTGATGATTTTTAAGTAGAATGCTGTTTTCAGATGAGTTAAGTGGAATATTGTTCCTTCATTCAGAAGTAACTTTGTAAAGCTATAAATTAGATCGTTTACAAAATTAAGAAATATTTTTGCTGTATAGCATATGTTTATTGGCGGATAGCGTATTTCAAAATTGACTATGAAGACAACTTTTGGTGATACAATTCTAATCTCAAGAATCTTCACTATCCAAAAAATATCAGGTTTTGTGACATAAAAATCCAACTGTAGATCACCAACTGATTACACATTCCTCTCTAATTGATCAGTTTTGCAAAAATAGAGCTATTTGCTGAGTTATTCCATAATGTAAAAGGTTCAAAGTTCTTGGAATTGCAGTTTTTAATTACATGACATGTATAGTTTTTGTTTTCTGTTGCAATGCTGCATAGTACTCGTCAGGGTGAGGAACTCTATATTTAAATCTGTCTATAAGCATCGATATTAAATATTTGCTGAGAAACAACGTCAGATTATCATTTTAACCTAACATATGACGCGTGTTCAAAACTGCTACACATTAAGAACTGTTTTTTCCATTTGTCTACAGTAAATACAAATCCAGCTAGCTTTTCTGATATCTTAAAAGAACTTTACAGTGCAAGCATAGTCACAGTCACGTAATTCTTAATTCCGTTATAACTTGTAGATATTCACCGATTCAGAATAATTCTTAATGTTTCCAGATATTTCTGTACAGCACACATGTCTGCTTTTAAATATCTCTAGCATTGTATTTTTTATGTGGGATAATTCCCGAGATTTGTGGCTCTATATACCAACAGTAATAGTTACTGTAGGACGTCCAATTTTTGAACGTGATACTAAAAAACCTGCAACTTCAGTTTTTCTCATCATTTAATCACAGCTAACGTGGAGCTCGTCATTGGTCATTGACTATCTCTCTCTCTTATTAGACTTTAAAGGTATACTCACAATGCCATTTTTTGCACTTATCCCCATATTGTAATTTAATAAAACAAATTTTCTTCATTCACAATAACGTTTCGCTATTCATTTTTCATCGATTAGCAGCTTTGTAGAATCAGATAGCGTCACATTTTAATCTTCAATGGAATTATTTAAATTTCTTTATTTTGTGATGCAAAATATGACTTCTCCAACTATACAGAGTACATCTAATTACTTATTTGTGTGTGTTTTCGGGTCATTTATTTATTAGCTTTTAAATTTTTCTCTGACTTTGAAGTCATTTTTAGTGGTTTTATATCGTGATAAGAGCTTGCTCTCTATTAGTAACACTAATTAAACCTGGCTTCTTATTCTTACTTACAGAAAGTTTTATTTATATGAAAGGAGGTTTAAAAGAAATTATATTAATGCTAAAATCACTTGGAGATTTCGTAAAAATATGAAGATTACGTCTTTAGACATTGTTTTAAAAACTTATTTTTGTAAAAATATGGGTGGTTTATTATGTTCTGACGTAATTCTCCATAAAGTTCTGTTTGTTTTTAAATTTTCAAATCCATTCGATCTTCCTATAATTAAATAATTTATATTATTCAGCAGTTCTGTAGTTTTGGGATTTTGAATTTTACTGTTGCTGTGATACACCAATGATTTCTATTTAAACTTTAAAAAATTACATTAATGAAGTTTTTATTTTTTAAACAGTATTTAAATATTATTTGTGTTGATCACAAATTTACATCAAAGATTATTTTAGATTCAATATGTTAATTATATCAAAGAAGATTTTAAATTATATTATAATTACATTAGTCGCTTGTGGTTTTAAGTATATGAAAAAAATTTTTTTTTACCATTTTTGTTAATATTTTTATCAATGTATTATTTTAAAGATACGTATATAGGATTATAGTAAATTCAAATTCCAAAATTTGGTGAGAGTGGAATTCTTATATCCATAACCGTTAAATAGATTATTATCATTAAAGTATCCTGTCTAACATTTCTTGACTTTTATAATTTTACTATTATTTAATAAGTCAATTATGATTTATTTTAACGATCTGCTATAATAATAAAATGCGATTCACTTATGAATTCTATTGTATGTATTTCTGTTCTCTTGAAAAATTCTTAATCGATTATTTGATAGTAATTAAAAATCGGCATTATTTTTTATTTGTTTTATAAATGTATCATATTTAAAAGAATGTCCTCCATGTTATACTTAACAAATAGAAGATTTAACTATTTTTATTTTCTTCTTTATTAAAATATGCCTCTTACTCTTTTTTTTCCAATGGCGGGCACACACATGCCTCTTACTCTTAAAAGATATTTTGCAATATGCATTGAATGATGGATTGAGGCTATTCGAAATTAATTTTTTGTTTTTACTCAACGTCATCAATTCTTGCAGAGGTTAAATAATGTTGCAAACAGGTAAAGGTTTATTCCCAGATTTTCAAGTCTTCCTGTATTCAAAACTTTGACACAACGTTGAGCTTATTTTCTTTCTATAGCAAACATAAATATTATTATTTATGGGTAATTCTTTTTGTTCAATGTACAATAAAATTATGAACATCTTTATTTTTTTATTTTGAAATTGAATTTTAAATGTTTAAGATCTTTATGTAGCAGAGAGATTATAATATTTTAATGGTTCCCCTTTCCCAACTTTTGAACACGAACATTTTAAGAACCGTTTATATAGTCTCATTTTGAAACAATATTTTAAACTATAGTACTTCTGAAATGTAATCACCAGAGCTATTTTTTCAGTTAGTGCATAATATTTTATAGTACTATTGCTGGAAATAAATGTGCCTCAATGCTCATGTATTTCAACAAATAAGTTTCTAATATGTCTTTTCTAAGTGTCACACTGAAAAACATTGTTTTCTGAACTATGCGATAAGTTTAGTATTTGAGATACAGTTAGCTTATTTTCTATTAAAATTGTCTTCATAATGATACCAATATCATTAATGGATTCAATGTTAAAAAAAGAAACTTTAATTCGATGGACTTTGCAAAAAAAAAAAAAAAAAAACTAGTCTGTTAGAATTCAGAATGATTCCATAGATTTCTTGGTTTATTTTAAAAAAAGAACTTTGAAAATTTTCAGACATTATTATCATTTACTGAAAAGGGCGTTTTAGTTAAACAAATAAAATGTATAGTAACTCTATCCATAATATTTTATTTTTTTAAGTAAACGCATCTTATGTTTTAATAATTTTGGAAATTATAAATCTTAAGAAGTAAATTTATTTACATATTTAAGGTAAATCTGTATTCTTAGTCGTAAATGCGCTTTTTGTAAATAAAATTTAAAAAATCGTAAAAATTTTGGAAATATAAAAATTTACAGATAAAATTTTTAGTGTATTTTTTTCGTAAGTATTCTCTTATGTGCATTTGATTCATTTTTTTAAGTAAAAAGTTTTTTTTTCACGCGAACATTTTGTTTTACGTGAATTAACAGGCTGTATCTAAAGAATACATGTTAAGTCAGCAAAAGCTTTTTCATATTATAGACATTACTTCAACATATTTGAAGTTATATTAATTTATAATTATACTGCAGATAATCAAATAATATCAACAAAAGTAATTATTAGAGAATTTTTTCATTTGAATTGTTTTTTATAATTCTAAAATTTACTGCCTTACAAAAGTTAAACAATAAATTTTAAAATTTTAACAAATCGGCAAAAAGTAATTCGAAATTCGTGAAATATGGGTAAATCATAAATGTTACATGTAATTGCATAATGATGAATTATAAATAACAATGAGGTGATTCAATAACAAAGTTTTGTTTTATTTGCATACATACTTTTTCAGCTAAAATCACTTTTCGGTCTGTTGAATTATTTTTGGAAACATGTATGTTATCATATACAAAACTTGTGTGTGTGGGTGGATATAGAACACACAAGTCTTGAGTAAATAAAAACCATCTTCCTTATACTTTACTCAAAATATCTATACTAATTATTTCATATTTTCTTATTATAAATAAATGTAAAATGAAAAAAATTTATTTACATTTATTTATAGCACTGCGGTTTATCGTTTTCTACCACTGAGGGCAAATCGATTCAGTTTGTTATAGTTTAAAATGGATTTCGAACCACTAAAACTTATACCCTCGGCCTAAAAACTGAATCTTCGAACTAAATGCTCAATCCCGAACCATTTAGAAATGAGAATAGACTAAAATATGCATATAAAAATTTAATAATAATGTATATGAATCATAATATGTTATAATTAATACAAAAAATTATAAAAAGATTTTCATGTCACTTGAGGACTTAGTATTTAAAAACTCTTCGGTTAAATAATAATGTGCATGAGAAGGCAGCAATTTTAAAACATTTAGAAACAAAATTATTAAGAAAAAGTGATTTAAACTTATAAATATATTTTGAACAATATTAAGCAGCTTAGAAGCTTGCTATAAATTAGAAATATGACTAATAACGAAGTGTATTCAGCTTTCAAAATTTGAAACAAATTATAATTCGGCGTCCAGAAAAATAACACCAGCCAATTGACTTCATGAAGATTAATTCGTAAACTTAGTTTTTTAAAATGAAAAGGTAAAAACACAACAAAGCTTTTCTGCATTTATTTTAATGTTTCCTAAAATATGGCGACGATTTATCTTAGATTTATTGACTGAAAAATAAAAATCGCTGCGTAAAATCTTTCAAATGTATAAGGGAATGAAATTAAATCGTCAACTCTAATTTGTAAGGGCAGCTATTCATTTAACAGAGGTATTATTACTAAGTAATATGTTATTGTACTTTGTATGAATTTCCTTTTCTCAATTGCACGAAACAACGAATTACGCCATTTACCAGAATGATTTATTTAAGCAGATGCAAATGTTAAAGGCCCATTTTACGAGAGGGCGTTTCGCCTACAGAAAATGTTCTACTGATTTATGTAGATTAAAACAAACACAGCCAGACGTACATAAAGTACACTACAAATTCTAAATTTTGCAACTGTCAGCTTCAGCAGTGTTTTTTCCATCGCTTTAAGAAACGTAGATGTTAATCTCACTGACATGCGCAGAGAGGCTGCTGACCTCTGGTCTGGGCGATATGGAGGAGAAAGAAGATATGTAAACAAGAGACGAAATGGATGTAAACACAAGCGAAGTAGCCCAACCTGAAGCTTAATAAAATGAACAGCTGTGTGTTTTGTTCTGTGCCACTGCGGTCATGGGGAGTTGAAAGAACTCTTCGGTTAAATACGAGCTATTGTAGTCCTTTTCACATAATCTACAGTTCTGAATCATTATTTGCCCGAGAGTGGTATTTTACTTTATGAATTTAAAAGAACAATAGATTGTGTAAGAAATAAGCCAATTTTCTATTTTTTTAAGCATGTCGTGAAGCTATTATTGACTTAAAAAGCACCATAAGCTTACGTTCTTTCTTAGGCAATAACATTAGCAATGAATTTTTTTATTTAATGTAGAGAGAGAGAGCACACACGTACAACTAAAATATCAATTTATGTCTGCTATTAAAAGATTGTTAATGTAGTTATAGTTAAATCAATGATTTTAGTATTTTGATCCCTGCCTATTGTTAAGTAAAATACACGTTGATAATGCATTATAAAAACAAATTCTAATTAGTTAAGTAACAACTAAAACAGTGCAATGACGCAACGTGCAAATGCACTAAAACTTCGAATTTCGTAAATATTCAGAATTTTTTAAAAAATCCTTTTATTTAAAATTTTCGAAAGCTAAAAATACTTTATTACTTAAAAATTTACATAAAAAAATTATGTAAATTATAATAATATGTAATTTAGTTAAACACACGTTTAAATTTATTTAAAAAGCAATTATAATTATTATCTTACATTGAATAAGTACACATTGTTGAAGTGCTAAGTGCTACAGAATCGTTTATGTTTGAGTTTCATATTGACATACAATCAAATTTCATTAACTGCACCATTACTGTGTAGTTTGTAGAAATTTAAAGAAATTTAAAAAAACTACATTTTAAATTACAACAAAATCCTTGATTAAAAATAAAGACTTTCAAATTATAATGTTAATTTATAAAAACATAGTTTTTATCAAAAATTAGAGATGTTTTTTTTAATATGTAAGAGCAGTAACTAAATTTCACACAAACAAATTGAAAATATTTCAAATTTATTTTTTAGAAACATATTGTTTCTTAAAACTAAGTTTAAATAAAGATACAGGTTGTTTATCAAAATAGTGAAACACTTGTAGATAAAAGTGACGTTTCTAAACGCACTTCTTAAGCATTAAAATATAATAATAGCAATTAATCGTTTTTATCAATAGAAATGTATATATTCCGTTGGTGTGTAACGCTCTGTAGTTTTGATTTTTTTTTTTTCAAATTTATAAAATGTTGAACCTTTGAAATTTTCAAAGAGAACCAATGGTAGAAGCCCGTAAAGCTTGCAGCAAATGTGACCCAAACATCCCAACTTTTAGATGTTTCTAGATGTACTGTGTCTAAAATCATGAAAACATACAAACAGCGCAGAAAGACAAGCTCGGTAAAGCAAAATAGTGAACAAAAAAAGAAGTTTCGTTAAAAGAGACCGATGGACATTGAAACGGATTTTACGTCTAAAAAGCGAGCATCCGTAACAAAAGTGACCCCAGAACTCAATCAGCATCTAGATTCGCCAGTGACAATAAATTGCAGTTAGAAGTCACCTTCATTATAGAATATTTAAAGCAGACCAGCTGTTTCCAAACCACTCTCACCAATGCCGCGCCAAACAACGTTAATGGCAAACGTCGTCTATAATGGTGTCACACTCACAAAGCTTGGTCGATTAATCAGTGAAAGAAAGTAATGGTCAGACGAATCACCTTTCCCGCTTTTCGCTGCAACGGGGTGGGGGCACATTAAAAGAACTTCTGCACAAGGGTGTGATCAAGATTATCTCTTTCCAAGTCTTAAAGTATGAAGGAGAATCTTTCATGGTATGAACAGCCACGCTGTGATTTCCTACAAGACCCAACAGTAACTCTGAAAGAAAAGATCACTGAGGAGAAATGTACAGAAATTCTGTAACGAATCTAAGCTGTATTACATGATAAATCTGGAACACCAATCTAAAATAAGATTCCTTATAAATTTAAGATGTTTCCATTATTTTGATAACCACCTGTATGATAAAAAATGTATGATTGCTGCAATTTTATCTTTATAAATCTTTTCCTTGATTAAAATGCTTTTAAAAAAATGCTATGTGCGTCTTTTACACTTTGTGTGAATTTAAATATTGAATTTTTGATTAAAATTTTATGAAAAAATGAACAAATCTGAATAGTGCAATGACGTTTATTTTTTTATTGTTTATTTTTGAGTACACTCATTATATTTAAATATAAAACGTGAAAAGGAAAAGCTGAAATAATTTCGTAACAATGAAAAGTCATTGACAGCTATAAAAAAAACAGATAAACAAACGTATTTCAATCGATAATATATTTTGTAGATAATGAAAGAGAGAGAGAGAGCGATAAACTTACGAAAGACTGCTGAATATAGAATTACAGTAGAAAATAATAGATATTACCTTGTTTGACATCAAAAACGAAATGTTAAATAAGACTTCAAATTGACGGAAAATTTTATTGCATTAGTATATCTCGTGTTTTTTTTTTAAATATGTTAGCATTTTCATATGGTGCCTTTACAATTTTAAATGATAAAAAAAATTGTTCTGCAGTTGAGATTATTTAGGAAATTGTAAATAAATATTATATAAAGTTTAATTTTATATTAGTCAAAACTAGTTTTGAATTTAAGTTATGTTTTCTAGTTTTATAGAAAATTATTGTGATTCTAAAATTAAATTATTTTTCTTAAATCTTTATTTTAGATTACAGATATCAAAGAGAGAATTATTTTTATACACAATAAAAATTAACTTCTATAATCAATAATTGTTTATTAAAGTTGATTAATTTAAAATTCTTTCGGACAAACGTGAATAGAAAAATGTAAGAATGGCAAAAATTTAATCTCATTCATTCTGCAAAAAATCTATAATCTAAAACAATGATATTCTTAACACTTCATTACGCTTACTGAATTTAAAGACTACAAGAATTTATTCGCTGTTCATAAATCAAGAATGCTTTACAATAGCAAGTATATAGGTTTCTAAGTTACACACCTCCATCTTAACGCATGGTAGGAATGATTATAATGTCCTCGCATATTTCCTTACATATAAAATGTTTTAATTCCTATAAATAAATAGAAATTTTTTAGAAAGATATTGTTTCTAATGATTATTTTTATTACTAGAAATATTTAAGAATTTGTTGAGCAATATTTTGGATATAAAATGATTATTTTGGATATAAAAATTCAGCTGACCTGAAAGCTCGACTCCTCAAAAAATAAATATGTATTCAATATTCCTCTGTAAAGTATTTGTAGAGTAGATTTTATTTTAATTTTTCAAATGTTTCTTCTAAGATTTTTGCATGACATAATGTTCTTACCTTTAGTTTATTGATCCTTGGCTTCAATTCCCACCTCAGGTAAAGCTTGCAGTGTTTAGAGCTTAACTGTAAGTGATAATCTAATTAGTTCTCGAGTGCAAAAAATTACCACTTATAAGTGTTAAACAAATTGAATATTATATTTTAATAGTATGTGTATGTAATAAAGTTATATTTAAAAATATAACACAAAGTCACAAAGTTATATGAAGCAAAGTTATATTTTGCGAGATTAAGTAGTATTTATTTTAACAAAATAAAACTTAAAAACAATGATGTAGCTGAAGCTATTACTAACAGAAATCTTACATCATTATTTTTTACTATTTTTTTAAATTTATTAACTGAAAAATATTTATGCTATTTTTTAAAATGATAAAAAATACTCTTTGTTCACATTTTATAAAACACATTTTATTGAAATTTTGTTTTTGACCGGACATATAGGTGTTTCAGCACAAAAAAACATAGAAATTACTTTATTAAAATTGAATGATAGATCTTAAAATTTTTTAATTAATACTATCAAAAATGTGCCTTTTAAAAATCTTATTACCTTCTAACGAATTTCTGCTTTTCAGAAAAGAAAAATATTTCTTCAATGGAATATATAGTTAGTTTAAATATTAATTATATTTAAAAATTTCCTTATCGCAATATACACACGTACACTTGTGACCCAAGTGTTTTCTGAAGTTTATCAATCAAAGAATTAAATTGTTGTTTCATTATTGAAGAATGGTAAAATGAATTCAGAATTAGTAAAAAAGTAGCATTAGTATAAAAATATTTACGAATATAATTTTTCGTCAGTCACATAACAATTTCACTGCCAACTCCGAGTAAAAGGAATAAGAAGGGGAAAAAATTTTCTTTTTAATTTAAAAGTAATCATGTAATCACGTAAATTGATCATGTAAATTGATTTGTAATTGTAATTGATTTAAATTGATATTTGTATTTTTCGAAACACAATTTCGTCTGTCGTGTGAAATTTGAAACGAAAACAAAAATGAAGAAACGGTAAATGAAACAATGTTTCTTCTAGCCGCCAAAACATCTTTCATATGGAAACAATGACAAGCGTTATTTCAGTTAGCGACGGCTTATCAAAAGTCGCACTGTTTGCTCTAGGTGAGGGTTTTTATTGTTCTCTTATCGTTTTATTTCCACTTATATATGCGCCTACAGCTGCTAATTAGACGCGGTTGCGGTTAATGGGTCCGAAATTATCTCTAAATATATACAGCAATAAAAAAAGGATAATGAAAAGAGTGTCTCTCAAGAAATGAAATCATTGGCCGCAATTAATTTCACGCACGCCAAAAGATAATTTAATTTAGTTTGTGGAGGTACTTTTTTTCAACACGCTTCTAAATTGGAAGCTATTAAATGAGGCGATTATTTTCATTCAATTTCTATGAATCAAAGTTATTTTTTTTCTGACATGTATGTCCATGGTGTGTCTTCGATTCTAAATTGTTCATAGATCACTGTTTCTAAGAATATGGTGATGAAATTTTTCCTGAAGAAATTTTATTGTTTACTAGTATTCTGTTTGAAGAAAAATGCTTAGTTATTAAATAAATGTTCAGAATAGTATTCGCCAATACAAATGAATTTTCATGAGGACAAGAATATCTCTTCAGGTTTTTATTTCTCTGAGGATTAATATTTAAGCATTTGAGCATCTGTAGTTACTAAATTGATTAATAATTTAAAGTTTATTTATATTAATATACGTTTAAAAGGAGTTTAAAAATACTCTATAATTTTAAACGAATGCAAATATGTAAATTTATTTTTGATTAACATATTTATTTTCATGCATATCTGTTCACTGTAAAGTTTATTTAAATTAAAAATATATGATTTCAAGGATGTTTAAAATAATAAAAAAAAGTATTTTTCTACTACAAGTATGCGATCTAGGATAAAATAAAAGTAATGAGAACAGTTTTTGTTATTTAAAAATATTTAAAACTGGGATTCTCTTAATGTTATTAACACATTTCATGTTGAATTTCATTATTTTAAATTATGTATAAGTTCTGTGTAGACTTATTATATAGTAATATATCGAAATTTTATAGAATATATCGAAAATTTATAGAATATTTTTAAATCAAAATATTGTATGGATATTAGATAGAGTAGCAAAAAAATATGTTTCTTCAAATGCGTTTTCATTTACCTGAATTTAAAAACAAAACTTTTTTATAAAAATCTAATTTTCAATGCATTTCGAAAATTATTCCTCAAATTTGAACAGTTTTCTAGAAGTTTTAAAACAATTAAACACTATAAAAGCTTTAATTTTGATGAGGGGAATATATAAGAGTTGAAAGATTTGTATTTCTACAAAACTCTGAATTCCGTGACTGATGATTCCAGAATCAATTAATAAGGCAATATATTAATATTAAATATGGTAGATCCAACAACAAATAAATATAATCAATTTTTATGTTTGTATTACAGAAGAAGGTTTAATAATATCGCATTGGGAAGTGTAATAGTATGTATTTTGAAAATGTTTATGAGAAACACTTAATTTTGTGCTTTATACATTGATAATAAATCATGGTTTATCATCAATACATTGTTACATTTGGACCATATTTTTTTATTTAAATTATAATACAAAAAGTATAATTATCAACATTTGTCCTTTATTTCTGCATTTGGGCTTTGATAAATTGAATAGGAAAGCAAACGGATACATTTAGAGTAATTTCATTAATTCTTAATATTTTATTCCCTTTTGACTTGAAAAAATGGAAACATTTCTTTGGGAACCTCTAATTAGTAAAATATTTCGAAATAAATTGCTCTTTCATTTTTTGGTAACTGCTTTAAAAAGTGGTAGTTTATAAATTTTACGCTCCAACGATTATCCAAGTTAGAATTCACATTGATATAAAATAAATACTGTCACTCTTTGAAAATTAAACATTATTTGAAAATAAAACAAAATTGAAAAACTAAACAGGCCAATCAAAGGAGGTAGAAAATGGTTAAGGGCTTTTGTATCTCTTAAAAATACAGTTATTGTTGAAAACATCTTAGGAAACATTATGCTATCCCATACATTTTTAACTTAATTGGTCTGTTTAAAAGAAATTGTTACATTAAGAGATTACTTTTTTATATTTAAAGAAACTAACATTGATGCAAATGGACACGTGAACTCACAAATCGAAATGATGCTTTCAGAACCACAGACGCAAAATACAGCGTTCCATAAATCTTAGCAAAATTGCAAGGCGATGTGAGTGCTTTATTAGAAGACATTATCTGCTTTTGAAAGAGTCAACCCATGGCTCTTTGTTAGTTGCAGCGGGACATGTGCAAGGAATGGGCTGATAAATGCCGAGTCTTACAGTCGTAAACCTATTTTGTAACAGGAAATGAGTTGGAAAAATATTGCTCTTTTATTATCTGGAAAAAAAAAAAGATTCATATTTCATTTCTTTCTTTCGTTCTCATTTCATAATTTGCGCTTTCATTTTTTAAGGAACTTCTAATAACACTCTCCTGTGTATTCAGTTGTTCTTCCGAAGTAATTCCTCGAAATTTTATCAATAGAAAAGTGGTTATCTAAATTGAAACAAAAGTAACTAATAAATTGTTCAAAATGACTTGTTCAATAAAAAGCTCATAAAATAAGTTAAACAGATTGTTCACAATCCTTATACTGTATTTGGGTTACTTAATGGAATTATGATGCATCTGGGAGGAATAACCAATTTATCATTAAAAAAGAATTATTTCTGAGTTCAATACTTTTTCACCATGCAATCATTTTTATCGAATTCTTATTACAACTTGAAACTGTAGTAAATGCTAAAATATTAGTCATTTTTTAAGTAAGTTGGAAAAAAAAATCCTTTTAAAAAGCAAAGAGAAATTTTTTAATGAAATTCAAAATATTCTCTGTATATTCTCAATATTACTCTTCAAAATATAAATCAATTTCATGATATGTATTAGATGCTCAAGTAAAATTTTTAAAAATTGACTCGATTTTTTCTTTTATAATACTTCAGTCTTAAAATGAAAATTAAAAAGCGAGCAAAAATTAAATAACATTAAGCAATTCCAATAGAACACATATTAAAGCCCTGAAATTTTATTTGACCAAACATTTCTTCCAATTCTCAGTTTATTCAAAATGCAGCAATCAAAAATTAGATTTCATTGAAGGAAACAATTTTCACAGTTCATCTTTACAGTTATACGAATAGTTATTCGAAGAAAAATGTTGTTTACTAATATTCAACAGCACAAAAATGAAAATCACGGAATGTGAAAGTGATATTTCGTAATCATGTGTATTCATAGTTAAAAGAATTTTATATCACCAGAAGTTATTTAAGTACACAGAAAAAAATAAAAAAATAATATGAAAAATAAATTGAAAATTCCAAAATTTTGTTTCAAACTTTGAAAAGTATAAAAATTTATCATATGTAGATTTAATCAAATATATTTATTAATAAAAAAAACTATTATGTATATGAACAAATCTATTTGATTAAATCATAAATGTAACGGGATATTTTGTAAGCAATTTTGGTTTACTTAAATAGTTTCAACCTTAATTTCTTAAGACTGGGCATATTTTAATCATTATTTTTCATAAAAAGGGTTAAGTTTCAATGAAGAAAATTTTTTAATAATATTTTATTCCTTATTTAAAAATAAGGATGAAATTTTCCTCTGAGAATCTGACGTAATAAACCATTTATCACACAAATAAAAGAGGAAATTAAAATTAGAGAAATATGTTCCGCAAGTGGGTCTAATTACAACAGCTGTTAAACTCATTTTACATAGCTTTTCACAAAGCTTTATACAGAGATTTCTATAAGCTTTCTTACACGAACCTCGGGAAAGGGATGTCAAGGATTTGGATTCAAAAACCACAGTAAGTCATTTTTCTAAGATAACTATGAAAATCTTCAAGCTGCAATTGAAAAAAGACTTAGAAGTGAAATAAACAGCAATGAGAACTGTAACTAATATTACAGTTCTGTATAAAATATTTCTAAGAATTTGATAATTTGCATGGAAAGAGATTTTAAGGAAATACCATATTAAAAAAGTAAGGTTTTTTCTCCGAAGTTTTGTAATCTATTTTTGAATAAAAAAAGAATGAAGATTGTATCCTACATCAAAATACTTTCTTACATAAACAAATGCTTAATATCCCTCCATTAGTGCGGCATGGATTTTGGAAGAAAATTATTTTATTCACCCAACAAAAAGACACTAAAAAATTTCCGATTTATATGTCTGATAAACTGATTATAAATTATAATGGATAGATTATACTTCAAGTGATTTCATACCACAAACAGGACGGAAATAAGTAGTTATTGTTTTTAGTGTAACTTGAAAGGAAATTGAAATGAATGGGCTAATGAGTTGTATAAGTAGTTATTGCTTTTAGTACGATAACATGAAAAAAATTTTAATGAATGGACCAATGAGTTGTATAAGTAGTTATTCTTTTTAGTATGATAACTTGAAAAGAAATTGAAACGAATGGGCTAATGAGTTATATAAAATAATTATATTCTTTAAATTTGAGGAGAATAAGTAGTTGCAGTTTTTATAATGTAATAACCTGGAGATATAGATAGATTCTTAATGATCGTGTCCCACTATCATGAGAGAAACAAGTGGTTGTATAGTCTTTAAGTTATAATAACTATGGGCTTCATTCGTTTTAATTTAACACACCAACGGGAGGGCTTTGGACGTCGCAGATTAATGTAGGCACATCCCCAACTCAAGTAGTTCCAGCAACCCAGTGAGAAAGATTATGGTCATCCTCCTAATCCTTGTCCACAGCAAGAGATGCTTCATTTTGCTGATTTTACGGAAAACAGTTTGAGTCTACTGAGCCAACGGTAGATACCGTACGAAGTCCTATGAAAAATTCATGAAATTTTAAACTCTAATATACTTTGTTTATATTTATACCTATTTTATGTGAAATTAAGCTCAAAGCTTATTATTAAATATTAACTGAAACTTAAAAAATATATATTATCAGTACAAAAATTAGTTCGTAGCGATTCAATCCTGCAATAATGTTATAAATCTGTTTTATCTGAAGGAGTAAGTCAATTTTCCCAATGTGTAAAAATTCAAAATATTTCACACAATTATATTCGCGAAAATAGTAGTGCTCGTAAAATAGTTGTGCTAGTTTTTCTATTAAAAAGAAGATTAAGCGTATAAACATGAATAATTTGCAAATTAAAGCATTGTACTATGTAAAAAAAAGTATTTTGACCTCACATAGATAGATGAAAGCTGTTGTAAGACACTTGAACTTTCGCTGTGCATATATTTTTGGAAGAACATCTGGTAGACACTGCAATTTAATTCACTTCCCGCAAGGAAAGAAGCTCCCAAGTACCCATGATGACAGATTTGTATGCAGAAATCAGTGACACAACATCCATCTCCGGTTAAGTAACAATGGCTGTTATCGAACCTACAACTTTCTACCACGATCGTGTTTCTAGAACACTGCAATCCTGTCAAGAAAAGGTTAGCTAAATGTACTGGTATATATATAAGACAAAAATTTTCATTTCCATTTTTTAAAATTCTTTTTCGCAGCAACTAGAAGAGATGTTGTTGTTATTAATGACACTTGGACAATCCAAGCACGCTATGCCTTGGCTATGCAAATTTAAGTCAATTGGGAGCGTCTTTCGTTTTAATCAGAGCACCATGAAGGTGAAAGTGTGACTTTTGCTCTTCAAATCCTCTGATAGATGGCAGCACCAGAGGACCTACTCCCTCAATTTTGGCATTGATCTGAAGAGGGAGTAAATTTCTCCAGACCATTGCACCCATGGTAACTGCTCAATGACCGACCACAGGACTTTCGATTCCATAGATTTTACGAGGACGTATATCACATGTACTCGGTGGGTCTTTGGCGGCGAATCAAACCCCACCCTTCCGGATGGAAGGCCGATACCCTAACCACTACACTACCACGGCGGAATAGATGTTAAATGGTAATAAGAGAAATAATCCACGATTTTATTCCCGATTATCTAATAAATTTTTGACCTACTAATTGGATCTTATAATGAATTTTCATCTTCCAGGAGAGATAAAATCCTGAATATAATCTGCTTACCCAAATAAGAAACCCATTTTATTGACTTACTAAAAGAACTAACTGACATTTCACGACACTTACTAAAATCAAGTCATGATCTTTTGAAAAATAGCGATTTTGTTTCAATATACTGGCTTATATTACATTTTCAATATACTTAAAAATATGGGTTAATATTGCTTTGTGCCTTTATCCAATTCGTTTATAATAAATATATAGTTAATTACATATATATATATATATATATATATATATATATATATATATATATATATATATATATATATATATATATTTATATATATTCTATTTTAATGAAAATATTTATTGTTTTTTTACCTTTATTATAGAAAATTCTTTATCGTTTTACTTTTACCTTAAGCAAATTGAATTTATTTCAAAGAATCTTAGGTATTCATAAAAATTTCTCTATACCAAGAATAATATCTGATCAGTTTTTATCTTTAAGTGTATATTTTCAAAACATCCTATAGATTAGTTTTATACTTAAATTTATATCTTTTAAATCTATTGTAAGATTTTAATTATTGTTAAATAATTTGTAAAAAGTACTTTAATTCACAGCTTCATGTACTAATTTTATTATTGTTTTTATATATACATATAATATTTTGTCATGCTTTCGTACCTATGAATACGTATAAAGAAGTTTTGTTTTATTTCCTTACTTTACATTAAAAAACACTCTGTTTCCTATAAAATGAAATTAACATTACACATTTAGATACTGATAGTATAAGAAAACAATGTTATATAATATTAAAAAGTTTTTTCTTTTTTTACATTTATTTACATGAAAAGAAAAAGTTGAATCCAATACATCTAATTCATCTTTATTATCAGATGCGAATATGTTTATTGAGGTCTTACAGCAACAAAGCATCCAAACATCAAACTCTCTATGTTTACCAACACGTATCAGCAGCAGTGCTCCGGATATTGTCAACTCTCGCCTACCCTGCAAACAGATGGTTTATTGTACGAGATGAAGAAGCTCTGTGTGTGAAGTTCATCAACGCCTTCCATTTTTCGTTGATGACTTGACGGTGCGATTGATGTGTAAAGAAAGTAGCATTTGAAAATAGCCTATCATAACACCAGAGAGAGAAGAGAAGGAAGAAGTGGCGAAATTGTTTTTCTATAGAAGATTGCAATGCCGACAGAATCTGATGTGGATTTCAAGAATGTCAAGTGAGTGTGGACATTTGAAGTGAAGGGGAATCTGATAACGTTTACTCGAAGGATTGGTGTCAGTCACATTTTCTGATTACGAAGTGGACGGTAATAAAATTGTGATGTGTTAAAGGATTTTGCTATGCGTTAAGGATGGCCTTGGAGCTGATGGCTTATGCACCCATTGAATATTATTGCCTTTTTCATAGTTAGAGACTCTTTTCTAGTGATACAATAGGAATAATCCCGGAAACTCCCAAACAATCCTCTTGACAAATATATATGCAGAATAGCGTAAATGACAAATGTATATATATATATATATATATATATATATATATATATATATATATATATATATATATATATATATATATATATATATATATATATATATATATATATATATATATATATATATATATATATACCATCCATCTATCATCCCCATTTGAACAAGAATTCCTTTCTATTGATCCTATCTATTGTTGTTCAACAATAGATAGGATCAATTTGGATCAAATCCATGATCTTCTACTTTGAAGACCGTAATCCTAGCACTAGGTATAACTCATAAATGTAAAATATTTTAATATCGCCAGGGTTGATAATATAATCATATCTATTCCAATTTCAGATTATATACAGTCAAAATAAGTTTATGTATTTACCTTTAATAAATCGCCAATGATTAAATAAATATATTGAGAGAATTATTGGAATAGGAGGAAATTTTAAATATTCTTCCGAAATTGATCCAAAAGCTTTGTGTTAGACAAATAAGTTATACCATAGAAACAAAATTTATTATCATAAATACCAAACAATAAGAAACTGGAATATAGATTTTGTGCAATTGATCTCCACTTTCCATTGGCACTTTACCATATGAAATCATGAGAGCCATCTTTATTACTCAAAGTCGATTCCAAACCACTTAACACACACTTCACATCATATCAATAAATTCATGCCTTTTCTTACGATTCAAACGGAATTACTTTATATTTACGTTGACTCACACACAGAATAGCTTTCTGAATCAGTATAAATTTTCACAATTTGCTTGATATTTTAAATTAGAGGCGATACAGATAACATAAAATCAAATTTATTAATGACATACTAAAAACAAATAATTCATGTTAGAAATTATTCTGAATTTCCAAGTAGCATATACCCATTTTTGAATACTGAAATATTACCGTTTGAATATTATTTTTTTTTTAATATTTAGAGACTAAAATGATACCATATCCTTTGAACATTGCTATGCATTGAAGTATGAATATTCTTACCAATGTTTATTCAGATACTGAATTCTGGTATTTAGAGACTTTTTTTAATGTTATTAAACTTTTACTCCTTCTTTATAAAATATTTTTATTTATTTCTCTTTATAATATCTTTAGAAAGGAAAAGAATTTATATTTAAAAATAGTACGCAAAATTAAGGAATAGAAATCTAGGAATATAAAAATTTCAGTACTTCACAAGGAACATCTGACAAACTTGATAAATATTGACCACAGATTTTTATTTTTAAAATTCGATTTGATGAGATAAAAATCGCAAAGCAATTAATTAATTTTATTTAAGCAATAAAAACATAAATCAGTATCTAATATAGATGACTTTGAAATAATATTATATGTTATTTATAAATGTAACATTTACAATGTCTAACTTTTTCAATATTTGAACGAAAATATTCAATGATCAAAAAATATATAACAATATATAAAAATCGTTAAAAATTTAATGTAAAGAACCTTCAAAATTAATTTCAAATGATGGCTATAGGTGAAGCTACGTGATGCCTTATAGATCTGCTTTTTAATTTAATTAAATTTTTAAATAATTTTTTTTTTCAAATTTATCGGAAAATCTACATATAACTGTACATAACGTTACAATTTGTTAGAAATGAAAGTTAAGTATTTATAATATTTGAAAACTATGGTTAAGAAGTTCCCCATGGAATTAACATTGTAGCTTAACCCCAATATTCTGCGAGATGATTCGTCTTAAAACACAAAGCAGTCAATTATGAAATAATATAGTAATAAAGATAATTTGCTATCGAAACTGCCTCACTCTTATGTACTGATAATTTCCTGGACAGAATACCACGATTACAGTCACAACTAATGGTAATATTTGTGTGATTAATTTTAAAGCTTCTCTATGCGATTTTTTTATGACTTACCCTCTCAATCAACAAATTATATTTCATTCTCTTATCAATCACATTTTCTAAATTATTTCATTTTTAAGTTAAATATTTTTGGAAGCTACTCATTATTATATCATACAGAAAAAAAAATCAATTGGACACTCGAACTGACATCTTAAATTAACATAAGTACTTAAAATTTTATGCTTCACTGAAGGAACCAAAAAAAATTGAGTTATGATTTAAATCATGTTAAAAATGCAAAGCTTATTTTAAAATTATTTCATTTTAGTATGAATTATTTTGAATGGTTATGATCATGGGAATAGCATTCAAAATACGCACAGCAGCTTCAACACATAGCATAAAGCTCTATGTTTATGGTCATTGTGAATTCCTTCAATCAAATTACTATGATTGTCATCAATTTGGAAGACTTGTATATTACACACGAAAACAAGCGCTATATTTTCCTTTCTCAATAGGCTTTTTCTTGGCAAGAAAGTATTCTATCGGACATTGTATCAAAGTAGAACTGCGCAGCAATATTATATCGTAAATATTTATATATTTCACTATGGAACTGCTAAAACCACATCAAAAAGACTATAGAAACAATGTTTTGTTTCACATTAAAATTCTTATATTTTTTTAGCAAAAGTAAATGATTATAATTGCAAATTAAGTGTTCGCAAATACATACTTTAAAATGTTGAGAATTTATGTATTGCAAAAGAGTGATTGTCTCAAATTTTATGAAGATATATTTAAAAATGTTGAATTTACAACGATTGACTAAAAAGGGAAACATAGATCTAATTATTGCACTACATTTCCGTGTACCTTTTTCTGGTATCTGAAGCTGTTGTTGTTGTTGTCGTGTGACAAGTGCAAAGAGAAAAAATAAAGAGAAGGCAAAAAAAAAAGTCATGGGACCAAAGGCATGGAGCACTGCCCTGGCCACATCTTCAGCTTTTTCGGTATAGAGGGTGTCATAGCAGCAGTTTGGGTCAAGGCTAAAACTAACAAATGCCTCATAATTTTGAATCAAGGTTCAATAACAAAATAGATAGCATTTTCTTCATTACCATAAATTATATAAGTAGAGAGGCATCGTATTCTATATGGAAAATTTATAACATGTATAAGCTCTTTTTTAATGGTATTCTTCGCTATGGTTTAGTATCGAGCACTGTTTCTTCTAGACATAGGGGAGTGCCATTCTCCATTAGACTACAACAGCCTCACAAATTCAGTCTGTAGTTTAAATTTAGTAAATATTTTATTTTTATGTAAAAATTAGTATTTTTAAAGAAATTTAAGTTTTCTCAGAGGGAACAAAATCTGCAGTGCACAAACTAAATTATTAATTTAAAAAAAATATCGAAAAACTGTTTTTTTCTGAAATTACTTGATTTAATACAACAATTTTGCATGGACAAAAAGAAATGACACTATCTATTTCCCTCTTGAAAATACGATACTGTTAGTTCATAATTCTTCTACGTGTGTGTTTAAGCGTTCTTGTGTTACGGAGTATCTCTTAATGGATTGGCGGTTCCTTTGAAATTGCTGTCAAAGGGAAAAGCGTGGTGAATCTGATACGTCAAGCTGTTAAAACCCTTTCCGCATCTGTGCATTCAAAGTGTCAGATCACGTCGTTCAACGACAAGATAAAAGACATGAAAGGGATCCTTTTTTATGGGATGGTAAATTTTATCATCTTTCACTGCCGTCAATTCTCAAAAAGAAATTTTATTGATGAAAGTGATAGTGAAAGTCGTGTGAAAATACACTCGTTTGATTCATGTGTTTTAATCAAGATTAATCAAATACTTTTTTATTGGAAGTAGAGAAAATGAATTGATTCTTCCTTGAAAAAAGTTTATTCAAAGAGATCAAAAGGAAATGTGATTGATTTTTTAAAGGAAATATGAATATATTTATAGGATAATTTTTAATCTAAATATAATTTAATTATTTGTTTTAGATAATAACATAAAATTACGTAACTGGTAATCTAACAAATAAAAGACGTTGTAAGCCATTTTTAAACTTGTCGCATCTTACTTTTCTGCAAGATTTTCATAAATAGAAAGCTATATTCACTTGTCGAAAGGCAGAAATGTCAAAAAACTCCAATATCACATCTTGATAGAGCTGATTATGAGTAACTCTTCACTTGGTGAAAACAACTTTCTGATCTGTTCCTTTTACCCTTCATAACTCATGTAAATATTTTAATTTGTTTTTATCTAATTTTTCTCATTTTGTTTATTTACTGTTTAGAAGGCCCATGTTGTAATTATAAAATAATGTAAAATAAATTATCCAGCGATCTCTACCTAAACTGGTAAAGCTCATCCAGAGCTAGGAACAAGGCGGTATGCTGGCATAAAACGGAAAACATCTTGATACAGAAGCAAGCTGAAAGCAAAGGTCCCATCGTTCAACAACGGCTGAAATCAAACAAGATGTCATCAAATTCGAGGAGAACACTAAGTTATGATGAGCCAACATGATAAATCTTTTTTATTTATTTTTTTATCCTACGCCCTGTCTCGGCATCTCCGCCATTAATCGACGAGCAGCCCAATAAAAAGATGAACAAGTATAAAAACAAGAATAAAGTCATTTAGTAGCCTCAAAAGAGTTGTCAGTTATAAACTTTAAAACTTCAGGAAAGTTCTTGAGGTGAACAGCATCCATATCATCATAATTGCACAATGGACAACGAGCACAGTTCTTTACACCTATTCGATGCAGATGCCTTTGTAGATAGTCTGTCCAGTTATCACCCGGAAACAAGCGACACCAACAGCTCATGGTGGTAAGGTGGATTTTATTGCTCCCTTCAAGTAGAGTTTTCCATAGCCTGTCCATTACCGCATCAGCATAAAGGGAAACTCTGTCATACTTTCTTTCGCAAAGGACTACACTTTTGATGTTACGCAAAGGCATAAGAGGATTTGACTGGGTCATAAGAGAACCAGCTTTATATTATAAATATTATAATATGTTTGGTTGGATTCGCTTACGGTAAAACGTTTCCAGTTATCTAATTCTACCGACTGAAGCCGCTAAATACAGTTAACATTACATACACTAAATACAGAATCATAAGGTGGTCACTCATAATTACATTTTTCATTTGCGTCAAATTCCGAACCCACAGTTTTTCGGACGACGATTTTTCTCGTTAGGATACTACAATCCATATTATAAGAACAGATCGAATTTTTAAGTCATGAATTGAACACAGTTAATGATAAATTATTCTGCCAACTCTTATCAAAATCAAGGGAAAATATTACTTACATGATAACACTGCTGTGAACCAGTAAAGAGTTATTAGTATTAATGTGTTCTGGCAAAAGTTCCTATCTGAGCACCAACTCCAAATATTATAGCTTCTGTACTATATTAAAGGTTATTGGACTGCTTGGGATTGTGCTATCTCAACTAATAGATAAATTGGCATCATTGGTTCATATTTGATCAAACTTGAAGCTTAAATTGCCTTGGTGTGTGTGTGTCAAAGAGATTTTATACATATGGTGTAAATATGGTAAAGCCACCAATAAAACATATGATTGGATAATAAATTCTTAATATTATCCCCTTTTTAATATTTTCAATATACTGGTAAAATAAATCATATTTCTTATTGAATAAAAATACTGATGTACTTAGAGAATTATAGATGATATTATAATCTTTGCAATTTGACAAGAATTATCCAAAGAATTTTTAGTTAAATTTAAAAATATTTACATATGAAATAATCGAAATTAGTTTATTTGTGGCAATTTTTTCTATAATACTAGAATAGCGGAAATATTTTGTAAAAATTTTTAAAACATAATTTTTGAAATAGGATAGTTTAGGAGCCATTCTAGGTTAGGAGACAACAAAGAACTGTTTTGGAGCTTTATGCTCATAGGCTTATAGCTCGCATGAGAAAAATTGAGTTTTTTATTTGAAGAAAAAAAAAACACACACACACACAAATATCCGTCATTTTAGTTTGGTGGGAAAAGTTGTTGCTCGAATCTCAAAAGGTAGTTGGTTTGGTTTCTGATCCAACCGAAAATTGCCATGCTGAGGGAAGAACGTTCTCATGCTTTTTAAAAAAATTTCTGTGAACTCCGATGCCCTGCTAGCGTAAGGTCTTAACTAAAAGATGTCCTGTTATAAATCATTAAATATGATTTAAAATTTGATTATACTTAGCGAATTGGATTGGCTGTATGAAAAATATTAAAATTATATATGTATATATATATATATACGAAGGTCACTCTGAAATTTTTGAGATACAACTAGGTTTTTAAAGTTATACTTACAAAATTTTAGGTGTGTTCAAAGTAGTCTCCTCCAGCATCAATGACTTTCGTAGATGAATTTTACACAAATTAAATGCCTCAAGCCATTCATTTCTTCGAATAGAAGGAAAAAATGCATTTATAGCCACATCAATCTCTTCTGAATGAAAACGACGTTCCGTAAGTTCATTTTTAGATTAAAGAATAACCAAAAGTCGCACATAGCTAGATCAGGTGAATACGGCGGATGTTCGATCACTTTAATTTGTTTTTGTTTAAGAAACTCAACTGTTAATCTGGCTGTATGTGAAGATGCATTGTCATGGTGAAGCATTAGTACCCTAACATTCAGTTCTTGTAGAATTTCTGGAAGACATATAGTGGTATACCAGTTTGCTGTTACTGTCTTCTGTCCTTCCAACTTGATGGCTTTGACCAATCTCGTACTTCTGAAGAAAACGGCATACATCACTTTTTTCAGTGCGCGTTGTTTTTTCACCATTGTCGGTGTGGGATCATCTTCAAAGACCCATACTTTGCTTTCTTTGACGTGTTGGAACGTTAAAAAACGGTATGTACGTTTCATTACCTGTTACAATTTTAGAAATGATGCGGTGGCCACCATCATTCAGCATATTAAGAGTTTTTTATCTGATTTTGACACGCTGCTCTTTTTGATACTCAGTTAGATTATGGGGAACCCAACGGCAAACTACTTTTTTCATATGTAATTCTTCATGAATGATTTTGTGTATGGCTGCGGATCCAATGTTAAGCTCCTTCTGTATCATTTGATAGGTACAGCGATTATCATCCATTAACATTTTTCGTATGGCAGACACATTATCCGGGATTACTGCTGACGGCGGCCTTCCTGCGTGTTCTTCATCCTGAAGAAAATTGCGACCTCTTCTAAATTCTCTAAGCCATCTGAATACAGTAGCACGAGCTGGCGATTCATCACCAAATGCTAATTGCAACCGTTGAACGCGCATTCTTCTTGATTTAATCCTGCTTTGAAATCGTAGAAAATCAGAGCGCGAAAATGTTCAACTCCATTTTCTCTTCTGTTTAAAATTTATTCCACGCTAAACAAGTTGAAGTAAGTCAGTAAAAAATCATCTTCTGTGTTAAAATACTTTGTACTTTAAAATTAAACCGTTATTTTTATTTTGTAAATTCTTGTCTGCGCGTATCTCAAAAATTTCAGAGTAACCCTCGTATATATTAAATTGAACTATTTAGAAATTGTACGAAATTAAAACGATTCATTTGAAAAAAATTATTCTTTAAGAAAACCAATATCCTAAACATAATGAACATATGCATACAATGACTATTTTTCAATATAATTTGATCGCAAAAAATTCTTATCTGTGATATTTTATAAGTTTATCAAAAAATTGAAAGTTTAGTTTTGTACGCTGATATTGTAAACAATTGTTTGATTGCGTTTATAGATTGATTGAATCGGATTGATTAAAAAGTAAACAAAACTATTATTACGAATTATTAAATATAAATTCATAACCATGGATTCGAGAATATTAGTCTGCAAATAAAAAACAAAACAGTTTTTTAAATGTATAAGTCAATAAAATCCAACACTCTTTTAGTTAATGTTAAGATAGTTGATGAACTTCTTCGGAAATTCGAAAATAGCAAGGTCCTCTTAGAGAAAAAGTCGTGTTTCCATGAACATCTTGAATAAGGCTACCTTTTTCTGTTTACAGAAACAGCTAAATGCAGCCAACCACCTTATGATTTTAAATCAGACATGGTCGAAGCCAGAGATGCTATCCTCTTTTCTTCAGATTGTCACCTATGAAGAGGAACTTAATCTTCCTTGCGATTTTTTTAAATGTAAAGTTCCTTCTACGCGATGCTCTTCACTGAGATAAAATATCCGATTTGCTATCATCCGAACGTGAACGTTGTTCTCACTACCACTTTTTTATTTTGAGACTTTTGAATGAATTTAGAGTTGAACAGTATGGTTAAATTAAATCACCTTGTAAATAAAAGTAGTAAATATAACTTTTTAATATTACTTATTGATTTATTCTTAGTACATTGTATTTATTTTTATTTTATTCCTTGTTGTTCTTTATTTTCTGTTATCAGATTTACTTGTTTTAATACTGAAAAACTAATAATCAATGTTTCCAAAATTAAAAAACATGCTGGATTTGATAGTTGTTAGTATTGAGTAAAAATATTATGATTAAAATAATATTATTCTTCCTAAAAAATTCAATATTTTAAAGTTTTTATTAGTTATTCTTTTAATGTGAGTCATTAATAATAAAAATCTTAATAATTTCAAACTTTTAAAATTTTAAATAGTATTGTTTTTTTGACGTTGCTTATAAAGAAAAACTTTGGTAATTTATTTTGTCATGCTTAAAAAATAGTTTTGTACAGTAGTTAAAATGTTTTACTTTTCTTAATTATATTTTTTCGTGTAAAAATATATTTTCACTATAAAACAAATTTTTTTATTAATTAAATTGAATGCAGAGTCGTCCAAAGGCAACTTTTTGCACTCTGAAAATAATTCAGCCGACACATACTATATGAAGGGAACACTAATTGAGATACTGATTCCCTACAACCATGCATGCGATGAGAATTGAACCCACGAATTGTTAAATAACATTCCTTTCAACTGATATCTCAGCTATGTGATGAGGGAGTTTGCTCAAAGAATTTGATTTGTTTTTTGCTCTGCTATCACTTTCACCGGAGCTGACTATTTTGACCGGGCTTACAATTTAAAACAAATTCACAACTTCTTTTAATATTTATGTCCAAGTCGGTGAATGGAAGGTGAAAACACTAACCATTCATCATCGTAAGAGGCCATAGGATATTATTATAAATTTATCAAAAGGGCTGACCGAAAGGCTAAAAACTATTGAATTACATTATAATTTGACGATAATTTTCTGTAAAGATTTATTAGAGGCCTTGATGAAAACTCATTTCCCACCCCTTAAATTATTTGAACGGTATGACAAAAGGAATAGTTGCGAGTGTGAAGACCACTGCATCTGCATCCCTTTTTTTCTGTCTCACTGTGTCATTCCTCAGCTGAGAAACTGCTCCATCTCGCTTGAAATATAATCTTGTGCTCTGATTCACGGCCTTTGTGTCTTTTATTGTGAATTAACGAGAGATTGGGTGAGAAAGAAAAAATTCCTGTCACTTTACGGCGGCCTTGCGAACGAGGAAGTGCGACGTTATTATTCCGAATTGTGTGCAACAGATGTCTGCCCGATTTGGAGTAATGCTAGAATAGGAAGAACTAAAAATAATTTTCGATCCTTTTTTAAAAATTTCATTCATTATCCTTTTCTGTGCTAAATTTTGCATTCATTATCCACACACGTACAAATTGAGTTTGTATTCTTATCTCACTTTATCAATTTCAAATTTTAGAATTTAAAATAAAATATTAAAAAAAAATTCCTATCCTTTAAGTTATTTACGCAACTGTTAAATTTACAGATTTCTGTCCGGTTTGTAATATAACTATAATGAAAAAGTTAAAATATCTCTTTTCAAAAGCATTTTTAAAACCGTATCTATTATTTTTGTTAATTCTGAGTACTGTTATAAAGGCCATAACTGAGGTTTGAATTCTTTGCCTCAATTTTAACCATTTTAAATTTTTAAGTAATAAACTTCCTGTCACATTACGACAGAACTAGAAACAAATGAATACTAAGCTATTATCTCGATTATATTACAAATATTTGACCTATTTGGAAAAGAACAATTGTAGAAAAAAACCAAAAGTAATTTTGATCCTTTTTAAAATACATATTATTTTATACATGTGTGTCCAAGATGAGAATCGAACCTAAAAATTGTTGTATGTTTGTCTGTGCCTGTTATTCATTTTTGAAATGGTTAAATTTACTGTTTTATCATCGTAAAAGAACTAATTCGTACGATGCTTAACAAATTGATACAAAAATTTACTATTCTATTCCCAAGATTATGTGAAATTTAAAAACCTCTTTTTTTCCTAAAAATATGAAAAAAGTTTTTATTCTACTTTAATTGAATTAGTTTGTAAATAAAATTTTATCTTAAATTAAATTATGATAATACGATTAAACTTTTATTTATCCCAAAATATCTTTGTATTGGATCTCAAATTTTAATTTCTTGTTCTTAAATATATATTGTATTTCAATATTTCTGTGTAATTTATATTCGTGTTATCAAAACATAATCGAATTGAAATCTTATTTTAGCTACTCATGTCACATGATATGACACTACACGACTTTTATTTTCTTTTCGTATTAGTAAAGAACATTGCTTGCAGAAGGAAAACAGCATTAGTGGCCTAAAGGTCAGGATTCAACCCTCAAAATTGTTTTTGTGGCCAGAATTCAACCCACAAAATTCTACATGTTTGTCCATCGACTATTGCAGTAGTGGCCTACCTGCAGCTCCCGCGCCACATGCGGAACTTTGAAGGATTATTTGTGGCTCTCGATAAATGTCCTCGAGAGAAGATCAAGCTTTACAAATAAAATATAAGTCAACGCCCATTGCTGAATTTTGGAAATTTCTTCCGGAATCGAAGTATCCTGAATTGAAAAAGGCTGCTTTTCAAACTATTTCAATGTTCGGAACAACGTAACTTCAAACTTCTCTTTTTTTTCTATGCCACCAAATTTTGAAGTCGTTAAAAGTGTGCCATAAGAAAAAAGGTTGAGAATCATAGATATACATAAATAAATAGATATAATTTATATTTAAATAATATATTTTTTTGTTACAATTTATTTGTAAGTCATTTAATTTTGTGTTGGATATATATATATATATATATATATATATATATATATATATATATATATATATATATATATATATATATATATATATATATATATATTAGTTTATTTCAATGTAAATTTTTTATTGAAGTCTCATGTAAAATTAATCTGGTTAAAATGCGTTGTATTCGGATTAATCTCATATGACTTATTGGTATTCTGCAGTAATTTTTGCAAACGAAAACTAATAAGAATTAGGAATTACAATTTAAATGAACCCCGATTCCCTACAAACATTAACATACGATCTAAAAATCGAATATAAGAATTGAAGGGTAAAACGACGCCGCCAATATATCCAGAGCGGTCTAAAATAAAGCAAATACTGGGATATGTGCAGATCAACTCCAAAGTGAATTAGTGCAAACATTCATTGAAAATCTTAAAAAATTGGATATTTCCTGTTATTTTTTTTCTAATTTAGTTTCCTTCATTTGTTACCAATCCTTTTTATTTTTTACTTTTTATTTATATGCGATTTTTGACGATAAAATATATAACATTCATACAAATTTAAATAACTATATAAAAATCAAAATATCGTATCAATTAAAAAAATTTCTGTGAAAGATGAATTTTATAAGGGTGTAGGTGCGGAAGTCGAAAAATTTAGGAAATGCAGTAAAATAGGGAGTAAAAACGCTTTGACAGGTAAATAAATACGCTTGTAGTCCCAGACAGGAAGACCTTTAATACGGAATGTAGAAATGGCGACAAACTGTCACCGTTTCAGCTCAAACAACATTGTTCTTAAAACAAATTCTCCACCCCGAAGCGTTGTTAAGATTCTTGGTCCGAAATTCTCAAATTATCTCTGCTGGGAAGATTTTCGTGGAACCAAGATTCTGGTGCCAAAAGCTTTCAAAGCCCGGTCCTAACAATGGAAAGAGGGTGGCTTTCCAGGTAGTTTATCAAGCTAAAATCGATAACTGATTTTTCGGTTGCAGTCTTCTGCCCATTTACCTTTTCTGTCCAGACCTACCGTGACTTACCTGTGGTTTCGGTAGTGTAAATGGTGCCTTACCTTCCATTAAATGTCTGCTGGTGACATGTCATCCAGACCACACCTTCGTTTTTGGAGATGGAGAATGAAATAACGCAGAATAATTTAAGTTTCTGATAAGTGTTCATTTTACTTTTAACTATATTAAGCTACAAGTTGCTCAGAATACAAGTTGCGCCAATACAACTGATTTAAAAAACACAAAAACTGAGACAATCATTATTATTTTGGACTACTCTAAAATTATCCATGAGAAAGTTTTCTGACCTAAGAAAAGCAAAATATCTTTTAATAATTATAAAAATATTACTTTAATTTATAAAAAAAGGTTAAAATTTATAAAAAAAGGGAAATAGGGAAAAATGGATTTAATTCTTTCAATTTTGAAGGATGCAATAGTAATGAATTTACTTTTTTATTCGAAGTTGACTGTTATTCGAAATGATGAAGCTGAAGAGGCAGCCGGTAATTACTGTGATAATTTAATTCAGCTTTGCAAAAGAAATATTTTTATTAAATTATGAGTGATAATCGCTTAAACTTTATTTTCCTAAATAAAGATAAAAAAAATCTTTTTTTAAACAAAGAATAATTTAAAAATATATAATAGGATACTAAAAAGTTATTATGTTAAGTTAATGAATATTAATATACCATATTAGTGAATATTCTCATATATATGTAGTCATACAATACTCCTCATTATCAACACATCATAGGTGAACGTATTTCTTTCTTTATTTTATTTCATTATTGATTAATTTAATTGTCACATTTTTCCCTATATGATACAATTACAGCAATTTAAAAAATTGATATTACAGTGAAGTATGCAAAGATGTTTACTTTTAAGTAAATCAGAAAATAATTAATTATTATAAATAATTTTTCATTCTGAAAAGAGAAATAAATAGTGTTGTCGTTTTATTTAAGTTAGTAAGTCAAAATTTCATTTTTTCTATATACTGCTTAGTAATAAGTAGCAGAATAACAATGATACATTTTATTTAACAATTAAAATTGTCGACATAAATTTATTTCCATTGTTACTGAGAAATGTAATACCATTAGCTTACCGCATCCATTTTAAAAAAACTGAACATAAACGATAATTAAACGATAATAAAAATAATTTTCCATTAACAACTGAAATTTTGTAGTTTATACATTTTTATTGACACTTCTAATTTTAAAAATAATTTTAACATAGAAAAGTATCAAAAGTTTTTTATTAAGTAGTTTGATAATTTTTGTCAGAATATTTAACAATATTACACAACATTCGCTCATATATAAAAATAACATTCCATCCACAGTGGGAACACAGTGTTTTAAATATCTTTACTGACTCAAATAATTCAAAAAATAGTGAAATATTTTTATATAATTTATTTTTTGAGAGAAAATTTAATAACAGTAATCTATGTTGTTTGGTGTATAATAACAACAATCTCTTTCTTTTTTAAAGTACAGGGATTCATGTATCTTTAAAAACACATCAATCATTTTAAAAATAATTTTAACAAAAATACCATCGAAAATTTCTTTAAATAGTTACTTGATTTTTATAAAGAAAATTAAATAATATGCCGAGTTGTTTGCCGAATTTCTGTACCTATGGAGGTTTTTTTCATCAAGTAATTTCAAATCCCAAATGGAATATTCGCCGTATGAATAAGTTCAGCAATTTAAAAGTTGTTTGAGTTGCTGCTTACTACACATTTTCCTTTTCATGAAAGCGATTGTCTCTGGTTTTAGTGCAAGTTAAAGTGCATTGCATTCAATTTATGGTCGCTTAAGATGCCTCGTTTCTCTGAGCATTTTTTTTTTCACTTTAATTTTGTTCCTGTTTCTTGTATTACAAGAAAATTTACAATTAAGATCATTTTTGTTAAATTCTTTAATGACCTTAAAATAAAAATTAAATGACAAAAAAAGGCTAAATAAATGTCTTGTTTTTGAGTAAATGTTATTTTTGTTTTCCGTGTATAAAAGTCGACATACAAATTGCTTTGTTTTCAATCTGCACTCAAGTAAGCAAAAGCCAAGTTGGCAACAACACTGTTATCTCTCTGTTCTTTGATACAACAGCTCATGGGTTTAATTTTTGGATGTTTATTATGACATTTTAAGCATCTAAATGACTATGTTCCAAAATGGTGTTCTAAATTTTTGACGAGTTTTGTGAAAAAACTCATTCCTACTCAATGTAAGTTATAAGCCTACGAGCATAAAGCTTTAAAACTGTTTCTGTCATATTACTACAAATTCATGGGTTTAAACATCACCTCGAGCTTAGTAGGGGATCAGAAACCCGCTTTTAAACCGCAAGTTCCAATCAATTTAACCCTCGTATACGAGGGTTACTCTGAAATTTTTGAGATACGCGCAGACGAGAATTTTACAAAATAAAAATAACGGTTTAATTTTAAAGTAGAAAGTATTTTAACACAGAAGATTTTTTACTGACTTACTTCAACTTGTTTAGCCTGGAATAAATTTTAAACAGAAGAGAAAATGGAGTTGACGCGAGAACATTTTCGCACTATGATTTTCTACGATTTCAAAGCAGGATTAAATCAAGAAGAATGCGTTCAACGGTTGCAATTAGCATTTGGTGATGAATCTCCAGTTCTTGCTACTGTATTCAGATGGTTTAGAGAATTAAGAAGTGGTCGCAATTTTCTTCAGGATGAAGAACACACAGGAAGGCCGCCATCGGCAGTAATCCCGGATAATGTTTTTGCCATACGAAAAATGTTAATAGATGATAATCGCTGTATGTATCAAATGATACAGAAAGAATTTAACATTTGATCCGCAGCCATACACAAAATCATTCATGAAGAATTACATATGAAAAAAGTAGTTTGCCGTTGGGTTCCCCATAATCTAACTGAGCATCAAAAAGAGGAGCGTGTCAGAATCAGTAAAGAAACTCTTAATAAGCTGAATGATGGTGGCCACCGCATCATTTCTAAAATTGTAACAGGTGATGAAACGTACATATCGTTTTTTGACGTTCCAACACGTCAAAGAAAGCAAAGTATGGGTATTTTAAGATGATCCTACGCCGACAATGGTGAAAAAACAACGCGCACTCAAAAAAGTGATGTATGCCGTTTTCTTCAGAAGTACGGGATGTGTCAAAGCCATCAAATTGAAAGGACAGAAAGAAGACAGTAACAGCAAACTGGTGTATCACTAAATGTCTTTCAGAAATTCTACAAGAACTGAATGTTAGGGGACTAATGCTTCACCATGACAATGCATCTTCACATACAGCTGGATTAACAGTTGAGTTTCTTAAACAAAAACAAATTAAAGTGATCGAACATCCGCCGTATTCACCTGATCTAGCTATGTGGGACTTTTGGTTGTTCTTTAATATAAAAAAGAACTTACGTAAACGTCGTTTTCATTCAGAAGAAGAGATTGATGTGGCTATAAATGCATTTTTTCATCTATTCGAAGAAATGAATGGCTTGAGGCATTTAATCTGTGGAAAATTCGTCTACAAAAGTGCATTGATGCTGGAGGAGAATACTTTGAACACACGTAAAATTTTGTAAGTATAACTTTAAAAACCTAGTTATATCTCAAAAATTTCAGAATGACCCTCGTACAAACAAAAAAATTGATGTGTGACAAACAAGCTAAACCAAACAAACAAAAGAATAAAAAAATAATCTTTTAATATTAACAGTAACATTTGTGATGATAAGATATTAAAACATTTAAGTATTGATTTAAGTGTCTTTCAACAGTTACTTTTTATTAATAAAGAATATGTCAACAGGATCCTGAAGTTTTAAGTGAACTCCTTACTATTTAGAGAAATCCCTCTCTATAGAAAAAGCCGAACTTACAGACAGTTGAACTGAAAGCCAACTGGATAACATACGGTAAACCAATTGGTGAACTAAAGTAGTTATTAATTCAACTGAATTACAATAATTTGTGGTAAAAAATTTGATAGGTTAAACATCAAATAAGCGATAAATTCACACATTAAAAGTTAATCCAATTATCTGAGTGTGATCAATCAATTAGTGAGTAAAATTGTAACGAAGTTTTTTTTTCTTTTTATTAATTTTTATACACTGCTCAAAACAATTAAAGGATATTGTAAATTTTACATAAAATAAAGATATAAACGAAATTTTTTTTGCTGAAAATGGAAGAAGAGAATCACAAATGATAATTTTTCTGATTTTCAAACTGTGGAGTATGCTAATTTTGAGTTCGACGTCAAAAACGTCACTTCAGCGGCAGTGAATGAAATTTGACTTTCAACTGAATAAAAGACAATGAATACAAGGATGATCGGTATTCAGTGACTGCTTTGTTTCGATGAGTACGATGTCTCAGCGAAGTCATTTAATCGATTCAGAAGCTTGGAGAGTTGTTAGTAGGTTAGAAGGAGTCCAAACTCAAACCGGAGTAGCGCAAACCATTGGAGTGTTACAAAGTGTGATTTCCAGGATCTGGAACCGTTTTTTTGGAGACTGGAAGTGCAGGCCGAAGACAAGGGCAATGTCGTAGACGGGCAACAACACCCAATGAAGATCGTTATTTAGTGTTAACAGCTCGGAGACACCGAAATATGAACGCCACTCTTCTCCAACAACAATCTCGCTTCGCTACTGACACCACGGTTTCAACTCAGACTGTCCGAAACCGGCTCCATGGTGTAGGTCTGTATGCTCGCCGACCGATGGTATGTGTTAAACTAACATCAAGGTATCGTCGCGACCGCAGGGAGTGGGCAACAGAGCATGTGAACTAGAGGAGAAATGAATGGAGTAATGTTCTTATTTCTGACGAGTCCCGTTTTTCTGTTCATCCTGAT
This sequence comes from Latrodectus hesperus, assembly GCA_037975125.1. Taxonomy (NCBI): domain Eukaryota; kingdom Metazoa; phylum Arthropoda; class Arachnida; order Araneae; family Theridiidae; genus Latrodectus; species Latrodectus hesperus. The sequence continues at coordinate 76,089,879 of CM075860.1, forward strand.
AATAGGCGTATTTTCATCTGGAGGGACAGTGGCAGAAGGAATAATCCAGCGTTCGTGCACGAAAGTGTCAGATTGGGCGGTGTTGGTGAATGGTGGCATCTCCATTGACGGGCGCACAGACCTCTCTCGAATGATATATCATTCGAGTTGGACTTCTGACTGGTCGCCGATATAGGGATGAGAACCTCAGACCTATTGTAGTCCCTTACGCTGCAGCCATCGGAGATGACTTCATTTTAATGGACGATAACTGCAGGCCACATCGTGCTAACCTGGTGGAGGATTTCCTTTTCAAGGAAGGAATCTTACGAATGAAATGGCCAGCGTGTTCTCCAGACATGAATCCAATAGAGCACGTTTGGGACGCTCTAGGAATACGAGTTGTTGGCCACCAACCACCCCCACAAACTCTCCAAGAACTGGAAAGAGCTCTTCTGGAAGAGTGGGACAGAATACCCCAACTCGTGGTTAATAGTCTCATTGATTCCATGCCTCAAAGGTGTTCAACGTTGCTGGCCGTCCGTGGAAACCATACCCCCTACTGAAAATTGCTTTTCTTTGAAGACAACCCTTTTTTCTTTTTTTCTCATATGCACAAATAGTGTTTTTTTTCCTTTTGTACACAAATGCGCAATCAAATGCATTTTTTTCTGCCAAACATGTGTAATTTATTCTCATATAACTTACTACGTCTGTCGACCACGTATCAATCAGCTAAAAAGTTTCCCAGACACAAGATCCACCTGAAACCGGAATATCCTTTAATTGTTTTGAGCAATCTATTTCCTTTTGATCCAAATCGAAAGATAAAAGTTGATATCAAACGTTTATTGGATTATATAGCTTTATTATCCGAAATAGGGTAGTGTCTTTAGTGTGTCGTAACGGAATTTGATTCCTGTTCAAAAACTATATCTTAAATAATAAATTGGTTTGTTAACTGTTTTCGGCAATCAATTCTCTCTCCGAGTTGGCAACAGATTGATTAACTTTGGCTTTCAGTTCAAGATTTCTTGGGTTTCGTTTCCTCCTCAGATTTGGATGACTGTAATACAATATGAATTCTTATTTGAATTATGCGTGAAATCCGGTCGAATTAGTGTCGAGTGCAAAAAGTACCCATACCGTGATAATAAACTAAATTAAACTCCATGGCACGACAGCCCATGTGGGCCAAGGCCTACAGTGCCCATAACTGTTTTCATGACCGAGGGCCCTGGGGTGCGAAGCATATGTCCCGATTCGGGGGTCAGCCTAACGCGAAGCCCCCAGTGTTTAGTTCCCAAACATGCTTAGTACTCAGTTTACATAAAGGAATTTTATAATAACTTGTTTAAAAAATATAAATTTAACTGATCTTAATGTGTCAGCTTAAAAAAATATTTGTTGAATTAGGCTTTTTTTCCTTGTTCCATTTTACGATCATTTTATGCTCACGAGAACTAATTTAAATGAGATTTCTTAAAAGTAATTCCTAATTTTCAAATTTCCAAGCCGAAATTAGAATTGAATCCACAAATTATTGAACAGAATGCTATAGCGTGGAACATGTACACAGAGAAATATTCTAACCCTTTAATTAAAATGAAGATAAGTAATAAGCTAATACTTCCAAAAGTAAATCAAGGCCATGCGTGAAAATTAGTTTCTAAATGATTTAAATTCATGAAATATGGTTACCAGTTTTCCTACAGCAATCAAAGTACCATAAAAAAGTTTGCTCTATATTACATAACACATAATAAGATATTCTTTTCTTTTTTTTTTTTTTTGGTGAATAAGAGAGGAAATTTTTTTTTACTTTCTTTTATGCTTACCTAAATAAATTAAGTACTTAGTTAAATCATATGTCGATTAATTAATCTTGCGCTTTTGTTCAGATTGATAAAAGACAAACAGATAACTGAACATACAAAATTGTGGACTTCTGTTTAACAGTTCGTGAGTTCGATACCAACTTCGAAAGTGATTGTTTGCATTGGTTCAGAATTTATTTTAAGGTATTGGTTCTGGTCACTTAAGCCTTTAAATGCAAAAAGTGAATACAGAGTGCCAAACCAAAGAAAATAAACGAGAGCAAAAAGAAAACACAAATTTATTGTATCAAAGAAAGAACAAAATTCTCATTTTCGGTTTCTGTTTTCAAAAACAATTCTTTCAAGAAAAATTTATGTTTAGAAGCTTGCAATTTTAAATGTAAAAGGAAATCACGACTAATTTTTCAAGAAGTATAGTGTCTATTTCAAAATTATTGATAAAGGATATAGTCAGCACTTTTCATAACAGATAAATATTAAAAAATATAGCTGTGTACTGTGATTCCCTTAATTGGAAGTATCCAATGCAGACGTCATCATTATCGAAGATGTAATACAACATTGGTTGTTCACTGTGTAATTGGGAGGGAAAATATCGAGGAAAGCCTACAAATTCGATGCCTTATTCAATCGAAGACAGTTATGCTGAAATAATCTTTCGTTTTAAATGTATTATGCCTCCATTTTGTTGTGGTGGGGCTTAAAGAAGACGATGCCAACTCACATAAGTCGACCATGTCATCTTAACATAGTACAATATTAGAGGTTCAGTTGAAAGTATTATTCGGTTGAAATAGACTGCTGGAAAAGTCCCAATAACCTAAATCATTCCCAAACTCTCGTACAATGAAAATATGTAAAATAAAAACAATAATAAAATTAGTCACACAAAAAAAATTTATGCATCATATTTTTTGATAGAAACTGACATATTAAGGCAAAGAACTTATGTGGGAACAAACGCTTAGATGCAGTCAATTCATTTATAAAAATATCCTTTCTCAAACTGAAGTAAGTTTATTTTTTCAGCAACCTTGACAGCGCGTCTTTGGAGTACCTCTATTCTTGTGCTCGATAAGTGACTGATGGAAAGAATTGTTGAAAATTGAGTGACGAAATCATCGATGATTTCAATGCCCATTCAGAACTTTAATCAATCATAATAATTTTTCAAGGAGCGAACGAAACAATAGATTAATCTTCTACAGACAATGATATGACGAAACAGGAAAGAAGAATAAAATGAAAACTCAATTTTTTGAAGGAATACACGGCACATTATTCAACGTAGGAAATTTTCTAGCCATGTTATTAATGACAGTAATCACTTTAATGATTTGAAGATGATTGTTTTTTCAATTATTTTTTTTAATCAAATTATAATGAAATTGGATTTTTTTATATATTTTTTTAATTTTCTATTGTTTTATAAAATTTATTTATCAACATGTCACTGAAATAATAGCTGTGATTTATATATATTTATCATTAATTATTTTATATGAGCATTTCCAAAATATTAGTTTAAATTCATTTTTAATACTACTTAAATAGCATAATTTGTAAGTGTGAAAATTATTAAAAACTGAATCATATCTTAATCAGAAATAAAATTAATATGTTAATGAAGAAAAAAATTGAAAAGAGTAATCAAATCTAATATAATAATTTTAAAAATTCTCGTAAAAGTGAAGTAAGTTATCAATATGTTTGAAATAATATTGAAATTTCCTAATATTACCATCTATTTTCATTTTTTTTTAAAAAATTATTGGTAATATTTTTATACGTCTTATCAGTCTTCATTAAAAAAACCCTTTTAAGAATTTAAAATTGCTCTAAATTGAAAGAGAAAAGGAGAAGACCATTTTGGGAACATGGTACTATATTCCTAAAAAAGATACAAATGAAATCTAGACTCAAAATTAAAATATATTCCAAGTACTAAATTATTAATAAATATTTTATTAGGTTACAAAATCTTATTACGGCTAAATTAAATGATGTTATTGATGATACAGTATTTTCATCAACAATTTCATTTATTGATGATAGGAATATATTAAGAATTAGTTTTAAAAAATGTCTCTTCATATTATTCATTGTTATGATATACGTTATATGCATTATTTTATTTATCCAAATTATATTTACTTTTAAATTCTCCATATGAGATGACGATCGAAGGCTTTTCAAAAAGCAATGATTATTTAGCTATAAAAAATTAAAAACACAATATTTAGTGAAAAAATTTCAAATTTTTCATATGAATTTATATAAAGCTTCTTTTTTTTTCTCTGTTTGATCTTATCTTCGATTTAAATATAGCAACTAACATAAGCGTCAGAATTCCATTTATACTTTTCTGCCTTCAGTTCACTACCAAACGTCTACTGATTTCTCCAACACTTCATTACTTCTAAAATGTTTACCGTCAGAAATTCTTTAAGTTTAAGCAAAAGGTGAAAATCATTAAAAGACTATCAAGATTTCTTTGTTAAAAAAAAAGCTATCCTTAAAAAAATTTCCGCAATCAAAAAATTCCTTTCAGAATCGATTCACTTTTCGAGTTCCAGTAGCAATATTAGGACAGACATCAGACGAGAAGGAAATAAATTCCCCGAAAAGCAATGAATAGTCTCATAAAATAGAGCAGAAAATTGTCTTCTAAAAATATTACATCACAATAATAGCACAATTTGAAAAAGAAATGTTTACGAAGAAAATTCTAAAGAATTCAAAATATTTAAATTAAAAAAAATTCTGTAAAATTCATTTTTACGAAACTAAATTTTTTTAAGAATTACGATATATTAATTCGAACATATGCATTTTGAACACTTACTCAAATTTGCATTTTGAAACATTGTGCCGTCGTATTAATTTTCTGAAGACATGCATATTTTTTATTCTTTTATAAGATAAATTTTCTTTATCTCATAGATGTATAAAATATTTGCATTCATTAACTGTGCATTTTTAAAGATTCAAGGTCATTTTTTTATATTTTTCTCTGTCATTGACATTAATGAGAAATTTTCCATATTTTAACCCAATTTTCATTTAGCCTGTTTCACACAGCGTATGCCTTTAAATATTTTTTTCTCCAAAAGAAAGTCATACTGCTTGCTTCATTGATGTAAATTTGCGTTCCTTTAAGTTGTTTGAAAGTTTTCGCAATAAATTAAAAATTTTTAATTAAAAAATTGAACTGATTTCTTCAAAAAATAGCCATGAAATTAGCAAACAGATTTCGGCAAAATTAAAAGAAACAGGAACAATTTTTTACAACACAGATTTTTTGTAAATCTAAATAATAAATTTTTAAAGATTAATAATCAATTTCGGAAAGCTATTATTCCTGTTAAAACATTAGAATTGCAAATAAATAAAAATAGACCGATAAATATTTTATTACTTGATCTGATTAAATATTTTATTACTTGATCTGATTAAAATATTTCTCAATCCCTCTAATCAACAAGTTCAACTGTTTGTGGATTCGATTTTCAAGAGCATTTTTAATGATTCAAAGTTCACTTTTAACTGTAAATTCCTGTAGAATAAACATTCGTGCGTAATAAATGATTGTAGAGCAATAACTAAATCAAATCTAATTCTTTGAAAAATAATATTTTTGTAAACAAATACATTTTTTCCACTTCAATGTATATACTATATCATATAATGCATGAATATATCTCTTAAACAATTTAATGTCAAAGCAATCATTATTAGGAAAAGTCAATATTCAATCATTTAACTTGATACAAAAATTAAATTTAGAAAAAGAAAGTGGAACAAAAAGAGAGATACATGTTGTATCATTTAGAATATTTTTTTTGAAATAGCCTTTCATATAAATACTTATTTTATAAGAATTCTAACGTTAATAATTCTACAAGTTATTCGAAAAATAATGAAAATAGAGGCAGATAGAGAATAGCAATAGTATTTTAAAAATAAAAAAAGAATCTTTTATTTTGTTTCATCGTAGTAACTTTTTTTCCATCTGCCGATGAAGCGAACCACGCTGATAATAACCTTCACTTCAAAATAAAATCACAAAGTGACAATGATTGTCAGTTTCAGTAATTTATAATGTCACATGCATGCACTTTTAGCGACTGATTTTTTTCACTTTATCTTTGGACACTGAAAAAATAATGACCTTCAGAGGAAGACATCCGGCAGTCAATATTATGTGGGTATACTAGAATTATTCGGAATGTGTGTGTATAGATATTTGTTTATTTATTTACTTATTTATTTATTATTCGGTTCACACAAAAGTCGTGAGTGTTGTTATACAGTTATATAAGTGAAAACATTCCTCATTACCATGACATTGTCTTCAAGTGCCTTATTCCTAGCTGAAGATTAAATTGACATTTCGAAATTTATAAATTAGTATTCTAAAATATTTGCTTATAGGAATTTGTCAAGAAAATTTTGCTTTTTCTTTCGCTCTTTTGTTTATTTCTTTGATTTTAGTACAACAACATGCATTAAGGAAACATAACAATAAACAATATGCATACAAACAACATACACTAAAAAACAAAACATAAAAACAAAAATAGGAAAAAAATTAAAGACTTTAGAATTTCTTCGATTTAAGAAATAAAAAAATAAGGAGATTCGGGAAACATAACTCAATCGCCTTGTTTCCGAAAAAAAAAGAAAAAAAAAGAATGTAGAGCAAACTAATGAAAGTTGGGTAAAGATTGTGTCACGTGATGTCACGTGAAAGCAACCATCTCCTATAACGAAGAAACTGAAGTCGTTTCGGCTGCTAAAGCGTCTTCATGTTAAATGTATCTTTATTCATATAAATAAGGTTGAGATAAAGGAATTGTTAACCCGTTTTTCTTAATGTTTTTATCTTGAAAATACATCTGAAGAACTCTTAAAAATGAGTAATTCAATGATAATTAGTAATGAGCTATATTACAAATGATTATTTATCAATGTAAAAGAGTAATGAAAGTTTTTAAAATTTATAATATTCCTTTTCTAATTTTATCAAGAAGAATTTTTAATTTAAACATATTTTAGAGAGAGAAATTTTCACGTCTAAAAGAACTTTATATTTTTTTATTATTAGCAATTTGCATCCCATAAATAATATTCAATCTATTGCTCAAAAATAACAAACATTTTGGGAGGGGATTTTCATACATTGAAAATCATTTATCTTTGAGTATGTTTTACATTTAGAAGAATATTTCAGAAAGATTTTCAGCCTAGTTGATTTTTTTTTGTATACTAATTCAAGAAATAATGAAGTATATACATATGAAATGCTTACAGCGGCTTAACAACACTAAACATGAATAATATATCATAACTAAAATAAAATAAAAATGGAATTATTATTACAAGAAGTTATTCTTCTGTATTTTCTGATTTTTGGCAAAGAATCTAGATTTGGTTTCAAAGAATTTCGGCGAAGATACTGCATAAATGATTAGCCTGAACTTCAATTCAACAGTTTTCTAGTTTGAATCTCATGTCAAACATAAATGTTGATTTAGTTTAGAATCCATTTGTGAAATTAAAGATATTTTTTGAATAAACATATTGATTAGAAAGGTACTGAAGAGAGACAAATAAACCAAAGTAAAGAACTATGTTTCTAATTGTTATTTAGTGTATAAAATCTTAAGGCCGCTACATAGAAAAATAAATTGTTACAAAAGAGTTAAACCATAAATTAGGGAGGCTTTTTACATCTTGACAAATTTATTATATGTGAAAAATATGAGAGACAAAATTCTTATCGATAAAAATAATTTTAACATTATTTAAAAATAGTGCAAATTATTTTGTATTTAAAGAAACCTCAGACTGAATATAGAAATTTACACCTGAATGTGCTTTGCATTTCTTTTTCGATCAATGAGATTTAATTATTTCCATGCCCACTTCTTAAAAATCAAACCCACTTGTCAACAGTTCGTCTTTCTTATTAATAAAAGATGTCAATATTTTCGAATTCGCGGTCATTCTGATCTTTATATAGCCATTTTTTAACATAAATTGTTATTTCTTTACACAGTTATTAAGTTAAAGATCAGATTCCGATGTCCTGTTGTCAACAGTCCATCTATCTTATCCACAAAAGAAGTCTATATCTGCTACTCCACCCACTCTGGGCTTCATTTCGCCATTACTATACCTGACACTAAATTCAACGCCTCTTTACAAAGAATATACCGAGGCCTCAGTCAATATTTACCTTTCTTCCCCGCGTTATAATCATGAAAGGTTTTTCTCGCCAACTGTAACTCATGGCGAGACAACTTTGGACTCAAACAAGCTTGTTCATCATCGTGAAGTTGTACCTTATTAACCTTAAAAACTCTTCTCTCTTACGCTGCTGAGTAAATATAGAATCCCATCTATCAGCGGCCAGGGGATGGCAGAACTGCGTGAGGCTGTTTCTCCAAAAAGTGAGAAAAAGACCACATCTGAGAAGTTTAATGAAAAATGAAAAGCAGTCGCGAGAACACTACACCGAAAAATAAATGGAAACTTTTCGCGAATGTGTTTATGTTTTCGGCACAACCAAGCTGCTTTAAAAAAATGTATGAGGTGTGTTTAATGTGACGAATGACGGTTTTATTTGTATGGCATGGGTATAATATATTTGAGTGGAACTTGCTCGAAATCGGTTGAAGATTTTATAAAAAAGTTAATGTCACTTTTCTTTTGACAGTTTCTTTAGCTTTAGAAAATTTTTGGTATGTTTTTAACTCTACATATCCAGTCAATGTATGTGCTTAATTTAGTAATATATTTTTATAATTGTTATGGCCATTAATTCTAGCCTAGGCTACGGAGACGGGATAAATGAAAAATATTGAATATATTTTAAAATTAATACTTCGATTTAGAAGTTTGTCAGAAAAAATGATTATGTATGACAAATGGAAAACTTCTTTATCATGTAAATATGTGATTTCTGGAAATAACCCCATAAAATCGGTGAGGAAATACATCGATACCAAATCAATACCAAGTAAAAATGCTAATGTGTTTCATAAAATAAATACCAAAATTATTCCTCTGAAATAATTTTAAGAAAATAATTATATAAGAAACTGAATAAATTATAATTGGACATAACAAACATATTCACGCGAATATTCTTATTGTTTAAGAAATTGAATGTTACAAAACTTGCAGTACCATTATGCGTAACATCAGCCCTTGAATTTTGGAAAAGCAATTGAGACCATTATCAATAGATTTTTGGTTAGTTTCATGATATTAACTATTTTTTAATAACTTTATCGAAAGACGTGACAACTAAAGCAAGTTTATCATCTTAAAAAATTAATTGGATGTATAATTATTTTAATTCCTGACAATACTTTTTAGTATTCATTTTAATTCCTAAGATTTTTCCTTCATTTAGCATACTTGTATTAATTTTTTTGTGAAAATATTTTAAATTTGACTTTTTGAATAGACATCGACACTTCCAAGTCTTAAATGCTCCCAAATTTGAAGTTGTTTCATTATTAAAAAATTTGAATCTGAAGACAGTGCATTTTTGTTATTTGTATTATGAAACAATATAACATATTCTTCCTCTGAGCAATAAGGTAATTTAATTTCTGTTTTGAATAATCTGCATGTTTAATCGACTCCAGAATGTATTCAGCTATCCTCAGAAAATAAAAAAAAAGAACCCGTTAGCTCCGTTATTATTTTTTTACTGTCTATGTGTTGGTCTGACCAACGATTACGCGGCATTCAATTCCCTCATTATATATTTACATTCTATTAAATGTATTTTTTCGCCATTTTTTTCTGACCTCCCAGACTTTTCATAAAATAATGCGTATCATGCGTGGTTGGCGAACACTCATTTCAGTTATAACTATTCGAAACCTTAATACTTTCCAATAATACTTATCTGCATGAGAAAAATGGCTTTTTTTATTTTTATTAGGAAAAGAAAAAACCCGTGGGCCTTCAAATTGTCTTTTATTTTCGCGTGATTGGGAATCGTTTGGCTTTTCGAAAATCTCGTCTCACTTAAAATTGAGAGAAGTGAAAAACTCACTTTTTCATTCGAATAGAATATAAACAAGCACCAGAAATGTTAATTGCGTGGAAACATGCAGGAGGAAATTGAATTCTCTTTCTCAAAGATAACGAAGATTTTTTTTAAAAGTATTAGTTGTATTTGTCACGAAACCAAGTAATTTCTTTTAGATATTCAATATTGTCTAGAGCACTGAGAAAAAATCATCAGAGCATACGATTTTTAAGAATAATTTAGCATTTAATCGAAACAATTATTTTACGTTTATTTGCAATGGAGATGAGTGAAAAGGTTGCACTAGTACCGTAAACTGTTGGAACAAAATTAAGAAAGAAATCGGAACTTTGTATGAAAGAATGTAATGTATGAGTTTTAATATATAATGAAATTTTGTCTTCAACTTATATTTCAGCAGATATTATTCTTAAAACATTTAACTCTTGGATAGAAATCTAAGTTGTGTTGCTTGAAATACAAAAGGAATAAAAAGACGTAAGAATTGGCAGTTTATATTTATGATGAAAAATTTTAAAAATTCTGGTTCTTCGTGATTTTTCTGGATAACTCTCCTATTTATTTTTAAAATGTAATTATCTTTTTAATTATTCATAGTTTTCATATGGAATAAATACATCTTAAGAAAATCATTTGAACTTCGGTGTTGTCATGCTATAATCATTTCAAAATATAATTTAATAAATATTTTAAATTACTATAGTTAATATTACTAACATTACTTTTATTCCCAATATGTACAAAATTCCTCGTATTCTTATAGAAAATATTGAGAACATCATATTTTAATTTTATTTTTGCTATTATAAATTCACATATTAAACAAATATTATTTATTGTTTACTTGATGAAAGCATATATTTGAAAATTAATTAAAATATTAGAAACAATGCTGTGTGTGAAAATAATCCAAAATTTCTTTAAAACTGAAACCAAATCTTACAATATTTTCGAATTTTGAGAAAAATTTTAATCAAGAATATTGCTCACAGTTTACTTCATAATAAAAATTTCTTATATAATAAAAATTTTGAAGTTTAATTTTGTTAAGTTTGGATCTTATAACCATCTAATTGAATTTTGGGGGAAAAATTTTAATAGTCTTTTATATGGATATTGAAAAAATTCAAATTATAGGAAAAATATATATAATTTCAGTTGCAAATCTCCATAGTTGTTGTATTTTGCAACTGAAATATATATAATTTCAGTTGCAAATCTCCATAGTTGTTGCAAGAAGTTGTTTTGGCTTTGAGATTCACAGTGATGGTAAACAAACGAAAAATTACTGATTTCTTGCATGAAACAGCTCAAATTCACCCGAAAAAGTTAAGGAATAATATAAACAAGTAATTGTAACATCGTTGGTGGCAACGCAAAAACATGACTGAATAAGCTGCAAAAAAGAAAGAGGGATGCATGGAATGACGATTGCAAAATCAAAAAGAAAATTCTATACGGACTACTAAAATCCTTTTCGAAGCTATTCTGATTCTTTTTTCTTAATTTATTCTGTCCTAGGCTTCAAATTTAGAAGTATGTTCAAAAAGCATGAAATATGAAGAGAAAAAGAAGTGAGCAAGACAGATAAATAGAACGAAAAAAAAGCAAGTGTTTTTGTAAGTTGAAGAGACAGCACTCATTTGCGTGCGATTTCAAACGTCTTAAAGAAGAAAAAGAGAAAAAAAAGGCAAAGCTGATATGGCATATCATTTCCAGTTTCTAAGAACACTGCTTGAACTTTAGTATGACCCCTGTAGTTTTAGACAGTACTTTCGCGGTTTTGGGTGAATCTTCATTAAGGGCGTGGTGACATTAACCTATAGTATTTTAATAAAAAAACACGATATACATATGAACATACTAAACATGTATCTTAATTATTTTTATTCTGAAATGTGAATTCATCTTCTGCAATTTGGTTAGCTTCATTATTTTTTGCCCTATTGGGGGCGTTTATTCTTTTTCATTATTCTGCTGAGATTCTATTTTACCTCAAATTAAATGAAATGGTGGTTTTGTCTTAGTGTTTCTATGAGATCAATTACCGTAGGATTACCTAATTAATTTTAGACAATTATATATTTAAGGTAAAATTACCCTGCAAATAGTAATGGTTATTGGGTAATGTTGGAAAGAATTCCCTCCTCCAGTTATTTCCATTTGAAATTAAAAATGCGTAAGAATGCCTGTTTCATACGAGTATAACAGGAAGGAAGTAAATTTGAGATAAAAGAAAATGTAAGTTCAGCACTTTATCCCTTTTTTCTTCCCTTTTTCCCCGCTTTACATTTTTAAGCAAAAATTTTCGAGATAAGAATAATGAGCAAAATTATAACACTATCTTAATTTTTCGGGAAAAAAACTAAAAGCAAATTGGCTACTAAAAATATTTTTCTTGAAATCTCCAAGTTTAGGAAATAATCAAGATATGAAATTCAAATCTTAGTCTACCAAATCTTGTAATTTCTCTAAATAAGATCTTTAAGAGAAAATATTTAATACATTAAATAAAAAATTCTGGGAGAGATCTAAAGAAATTGCATAATTTAATATTAAATTAACATAACGCTATCTCGTAAAATTTTAAAATGATATATAACTTTTATTAAATATTATTGTGATTATAAGACATTAATTTTTATTGGAGGAATTTTACGTAGCTCTTTAGTTTAATATTAAATAAATATACTGTTACTAAGCAAAATTTTAAAACGCATTAATTCGTATTAAATAATATAGTATTTATAAAATATTAATTTGTTTTTAGGAGGGAAAGTTTTTGGGGGAAGAGCTAATGAAATTTTTATTTTAAGGGATAACATATCTAGTAAACATAATTTTAAAATATCATGTTAATTTTTACCAAACATTATCATAGTTATTATATATTATATTTTATATTTAATTTTATAAAGATCATTATTAGATTAGTTTTATTATTATGAGTTTTAACACTTTTTTTATCAGTTAATGTTAACGGAAACTGTAGCATATCTAGATTTATCTTATATCATAAGACTCTATCAAAATATTTTAAAAACCGAAAAAATCCGATCAAAAATGTCCGAATTCAAATTCCAAAATAGTTTGATTATTCTGGTATTTAGAAAGATTATGTAGATATAAATTTAAGTAAGAAATAATATTTTTAGCAGTATTATTTCTTAATTAAGTAATAATATTTTTAGCAGTATTATTGCTACATTTTTAAATTTCTTCCTTTTCTTTCCTTTTTTGTATTTTTTAGTGTATGTACAAAGCAGTTTTTTAAAAAAATTTGTTGAAATATTGTTAGACAACATTGTGTTTACAAATAAAGTTTGCCCTTTTTTTCGCTTTATATATTCCAATCTAACACACAGACTCGAAATATTCAAACGTTCTTATTAACAATAATTAAAATCACTAGTTGTTTCAAATTTGAGCTTAAAAATATCCACAAAATATCAAAGTTCAAAAATATTCCTTAAGGTAAATAACTAATGTTAAAACTGCATTTCTTTAAAAAAAATTAAAATGATTTAAAGAAAATAAGCTGAAATGTTGTTTTAAACACTTTACTATGCTCGGAGGTCACAGGTGAACTCGAATAATATCAAATAACTGATCCTTTCTTTCAGGAGGCGCCAGAGAGCAATCTCTGATCTGCATTTTGGAAGAAAATCATTCAGATTGGTGAACTAAATAGTTACAGTTGAAGTTAATGGTTCAGATTTTACGACCCATTTACATTTCGCTGTACAGACCCCGAAATTACTTTTGTCGCCTGGCGGATCAGAGGACGACGCGACACAAGACAAGATGTGAAAAGAAGATTGGACATGAATTTTTCTCATTTCTAGAGAAAATGTTAAAGACTATTTAGAGTACACATTTTATTTGTAGTTTAATCACTTTTATAGTCCTTAGAAGTCATATGCAAAAACAGTTTTGTTTTAGTTTATTAGAATGTTGTATGAATATAAAATTATTTCACTTAGTCGCAGTATTTTAAAAATAAGCCTATCTGTCAAATATAGTTCCAACGAACCACACTCAAAAATTTATTAAAAAATAATACAATACATGGAAAAAAAATATTCACGAGTTTATTATATAGAGGTACCACAGTATTCATTGGTAACGTTAGAACAAAAAAGTTGCATATGCAGAAAAATATTTCATTATTACAGTTATCATATTTTGGTATGCAAATAATAATCAAGCTTAGTGCTGTAGTAGGAATAACAAATTCATGGATATTCATGTATTTGAAAAAAATTTAAACTACTTTATCGCATTAAGTTCAACATGGTTAGAGGTTACAACACCTACTTTCTGGAGAGAAAAATTATATTCTCGACTATCAACGAATAACAAGAGATAAATATTGTAATTTACTTAGTAATATTTTCATATCCTATGGAAACTTGCGACTTTTCTGGTTTCTTTCCCTTGGAACCAGGAAAAATTCTTTATGAATGCAAAATTATCTTGGAATGCAACATGTGCAAGTAAATGTTGCTATCTCTGGCCAGCGTGTACTTGAACAACATGTCTTCCTCCGATAAACTAACAATACATATTTTGCAAAAGTATTGTATTGTTAGTTCATTTATAATGAATATACCGTTGAAATTATTATAAGATAACCGCAGTGAATAATTATATAAATAAAATCCTTGTTTAGTTTTTCTTCAATTTTTGTTTATGGTTTAATTGAGATGGCTGCACGAAATGGAATAAAACTTATAATCAAAGATGTTGGTCTTTGATTCGTTTGAAATAAAAGCTATATTTTATTTCAAAACTTTTCATTGCAGAGTTTAGTTAATTTTAAAACATACTTAACACTAATTTCAGCTTCCTATAAAATTGTTTGCGTCATGCTGTTATAGATTTATATAAATGATGTTTCTAGCTTCAAGAATGGGAACATATAATTCTTTCTCTCGCTCATTTAAAATTATTATATATACGTAACGGATAAGAGTAGAGAAAAATATTTATAACTTCGAATCTTCTTTCTACATAGTATACAATTTTTTCATGAAACAAAACAAATTTCACATATACTGTAAAGCGCGATTTCAAATTTTAACTTAAAATCCACTTATATCCTTTCAAGACAGGGATTTCCTCTGAATATCATTTGAATTCACATACTGATTTAAGAGCAAAATTTTAAAGTCTGACAAACATTCTACAATACCATACAAACACTTTATAGAGAATGAAACATCCACTAGAAATATCCCATAACATCTTCTGGTCATCATAATTTTGTTATTTATGGATTTCATAGAACCACATATTTAGATACTTTTTTAACTATATGATTTTATCCAAACTATTATTCTTGCACTCTGAAACGAAAATATACATAGATCCATTTGGAATAAAATATTTTTTTCAAATATGAGAAATTATTGAATATCTTGCAATAAGAAAAATTTCTTCTTTCTATTCAGTTTTATCAGAAAAAATATTTTAATGCTATATTAATTTCATATTTATTTAACTTAATAATAAATATTATTGCCCATTCTCCAAATTTAGTTCATCTGCATATAACACATATATTTACCCACACACACACACACACACACACACACACACACACACACACACACACATATATATATATATATATATATATTTGTGTATATATATATATATATATATGTATGTATATGTATATATGTATATATATATATATATATATATATATATATATATATATATATATATATATATATATATATATATATATATATATATATATATATATATATGTATATATATATATATATATATATAGATAAAATATAAAAAATAAAATCAGAAATATAAAATTGGAAGATACTAAGTATATGCAAAGACAAGAAGGCATAGGACCATGTCTCATCAGGGGAGATGGTCAACTATGCAAAAATGACCTCTTTTAACATGCTGAAGGACAAATGTCTAAAAATCTCGAGCAATTCCCGAAGAGTGTTCATATAAAAAAGAACTTAATTAAAAATTAGACTAAATATATATGTAGAAAAGATAAATATATATGCAGAAGAATAAAAATACTCACTATAGATGAAAATACTCACATTAGTAGAAAAATACTCACAATAGTAGAAAAATACATACAGTAAAAATACATACAGTAATGTATGTATTTTTTTTACTGTATGTATTTTTTTACTGTATGTATTTTTCTACTATTGTGAGTATTTTTCTACTAATGTGAGTATTTTCATCTATAGTGAGTATTTTTATTCTTCTGCATATATATTTATCTTTTCTACATATATATTTAGTCTAATTTTTAATTAAGTTCTTTTTTATATGAACACTCTTCGGGGGAATTGCTCGAAGATTTTTAGACATTTGTCCTTCGAGCATGTTAGAAAAGAGTGTTCATTTTTGCATAGTTGACCATCTCCCTCCTGATGAAGACATGGTCCCTATGCCTTCTTGTCTTTTGCTTCATATACTTTAGTATCTTTCCAATTTTATATTTCTGATTTTACTTTTCTTCATGTTTTATCTTATTTATCTAGGCAAATCTTTCTTTAGCTGCTTTTGCGCTGGCTAGATTTCCTATTATGCATTGTAGTTACAACATTATATTTTTAGCATTGTATTTATTACCTTATATTTATATATGTATTTTCTCTATATTAATATATATATATATATATATATATATATATATATATATATATATATATATATATATATATATATATATATATATATATATATATATATATATATATATATATATTTATATATATATATAGTAATTTTCTTTTCCTTTCAAAATTGCAAAATTACATTAACTCTTTTAAAGGGATTACTGTAAAAAGGAATCGAAAAATTTGTAGAATATTTTTAAAGTGTAGCAAGAGAATTTTTTATATATATAAGAATATAAAACGTAAATCTACTTTAAATTGCAGTATCATAATCTATTATATCATTAGAAATAAATTACTATAAAATGTAAGGACATTCAATTCATCCTTGGTTCATGAAAGAATATTTACTTTTTAAAAATCTACAGATGTACTCCAATATTTTAAAATTTTTTTGAAAATTTCCGTAGTTAAATAAATATTTAAAATGTTATCTGCTATACTTTCCAAAAACTATAAGTTTTATTTTATTCATATTCTCTGGTTTTTTTTTATGCTATTTATTTTAATTTTTTGTCTAAAGTTTTCTTGATGTTTATTAATTGTTAAGAGAATTAGATGATCGAATTTTTATCCATACATGTAAAAATTCTTATTTAAACTAAATTTTTAAATTAATTTAAATATTTAAGATATAAGAAAACGAAGAATTTACAACTAAAATATTAAAAGAAATCCATGAAAGTGATTTTTTATTTACATAAAGTAAATAAAAAAAGCAAAATTCTTTACTTACATAACGTAAATAGGGAAATGGGAATTGTAATAATTATCTAGCAATATGTTGGCGAAAGCAATTAAAATTTTGTATGTGATTATAAACATAAAAGTAACTAATTATGCCCTTTTTAACTTAGATATCTAAGAGTTTAATCTTAAAGGTAAAAAAAAATAATGTAGAAGTATTTTAAAAAATGTATAAATTTATATTATTTTCTTACATTTCGTAACTAAGAAAACTCATTTCACAATAAAAAATATAAATTTATTTCTCAAATATTTCGTAATTATTTTGCTTATGTTAGTTGATGCAATGGTTCATATGAGAAATTCTCAAACTTATTTTTTCACACGGCATACTTTAAACGATTTCAAAATTTGGTGGCACACATTCTCAAATAAATAAATAAATATTGTTTATTAACGTATAATACACTGTGTGTAATACATAATAATTTACACACAGTAAATACTACAAAAACAACAGTTTATTAAGGGATAAATTACGAGGTAATAAAATGTATAAGAAACTTTCAATGATAGAAATTTGAGCTTGATGCTTTTAGTTAATTTCATTTATATTTTGTCTTACAAGTTACAGTACTACTTTCATATCGTCTTGTAATTTTAACAATTTCAATTTCCGTATTTTTTCTATTTTTTATATTGGTTAATGTTGAAAATCCGAATTCACGCACACACACAAAATAAGATATAGAAAAATTTAATTGTAGACGTTGGGAGCTTTTTTAAGTTCTCTTTAAAAGTTTCTTCATTTGGAGCAAATAATTGACTTTATGAAAAGTCACTATTACCGAAAATAAAGAGTTTTTAATAGTAAAAAACATGGTACTTAATTATAAAAACCAGTTTTCCTTAACAATGTAAAATTGTAAACAAACTTTTTACTCGTAATAAATAAAGCATTA
Organism: Latrodectus hesperus; assembly: GCA_037975125.1. NCBI lineage: Eukaryota > Metazoa > Arthropoda > Arachnida > Araneae > Theridiidae > Latrodectus > Latrodectus hesperus. The sequence continues at coordinate 76,108,096 of CM075860.1, forward strand.
TAATTTTTACTGTATACATTTCTAAAATTTAGCTGTACACAAAAATCCTGTGGCACAGTGGTTGAGAATCACTGATTTACACTATGTCACTCGGATATTTAATGTGGCATTTCAAATATCTTTTCTCTACTTGGTGTGATCGAATAAATCTCTTCATACTTTTCTGTAGAGTATATGAATATTTTCTTACTACACTATTTAAAAATAAGCAGATTTATTTTATATTACAATTTTATATATTAGGTTAAATAAGCTTTTCATAATGTTTTACAGAATAAGTGTTCCGATTCTTTTCCAGTACTAACTTTTGCAAAAGTTCATTTACAATTGTTGTTGTTGTTTCTAATCCCATATTATGTAGCTAAGCTATACCATCTCCATAAAACCAAAAATGTCCAGAAGGTCCAAAAATAAAATGGGATCCCTTAAAATCCCAAAAACTATAAAATTTAGACAAATAAGAATATGATCGGGTGAGGCTTGAACAGCCTCACACCAATGACACTCTGAAAAGAGACTCTCCCCCAGTGAAAGGTAAGTGATTTGACATGGCCGCTCAGAAAGCGGGAGAGAGCCGTCTGCTGTTTTCTAGATATATTGAGTTTGTGTCGTACTGATAGTTATAAATAAAAAGTAAGTTTAAAAAAATTTAAAAATACATGTTTGATTCAAATAGCAAAATGATTCTTAAGCAAGGGACTTTTCAAAAAAAATTATTTCTGGTTCTTAAATTATTTATAAATCAAAGGATTTTTTTCTTAAAAAATGTTATTAAAAGATTCCAAAAAGAGCGATTCTTGGATCCTTATGAGAAATCTATAAGTTCTGATATTAATGTTAGAATAATTAATTCAAAAGAAGAAAAACATAAAATCTGATCTACTTCATTTGCCTATTCGCTTTATTTTAAAAAATATATTTATAATATAATTAATATATAACTATAATTTTAATTAAATAAAAGAAAATATGATTTAAAATTATTATAAATATTACGAATTAAGCTTTTATTTTAGTTATACAAATAATTTATAAAAATTATTTAAATATCATTGTTAAAATATTTAGATCGTGAAATGATTTACTTCGAATGATAGTCTGAAAAATGTAGTAAAGCTTTTATAGTTTCTCAAATGTTTAAAAATTTGCTCCCCTATGAGCTTTTATTTTTACCCAAAATAAGAAAATACATGTAATATTAACTTAATTTTAATTTTCAACAGAAGTATTCTCTCATTTATATATATATATATATATATATATATATATATATATATATATATATATATTGAACTTTGTTTACAGAAAATAAAATATTTGAAGCTATTAATTGAATGAGATTTCAAACTTAATTTACCGGTTTTCTTTAAAATTACATGATATGCATTTTAATAAAATTTATTTTCATTATTTTATTTTGACAGTAAATATACATTTTGATTGTAAAAATGCAAATAAACTTACATGCAAATAAAATTACAAACTAGTACCGATTTTTCTATAATCTACTAATGCTGCGCAATATTTAAGACGTGTATCCTTTATTGTTGTTGTTTGTAATCCCAAAAGGTGTAGCGTTGCTACACCCTCCCCATAAAACCAAAAATTTCTAAAAAATAGGTATGGGTCTTTTTAAATGTATATCATATGTTTTTAACTACTATGAATTAACATTATTTCTTTATGCAAGGTTGATTTCCAGAGGAAAAGGAAAAAAAAAACAGCTTTTTATGTTTACTACTCGACTTTTTTTTCTGGGGAGAAACAGGTCGACCTGTCTTGGCCTGAGCCATATTTCATTCACCACATGTTGCTAGAACTTCGTCGTCGTATCTCCATCAGTTGTAGCTGCTGACCATAAGCAGATCCCCTCCTTTATGGCTTTGCTTACACTCATAGAAGATTTCACCCTTTTTCCTTTCCCCAGAAACGGTCTTTAAAAAGAAAATAAATTACTTTGCAAAACTTGCCCCAATTGTCACCCCCACTTCTTTCACAGTAGGAGTCGTCTAGGAGACCCAGGAGAAACACGAGCAAAAGCTACCCGATTGGTCGAGAAGTAAGCTTTGATTATAAAGCCGGTGAAAAACTTGTTATATTCCCGATTTGGCGCCTTATCGCGTGTTTTTCCTACCATTTCACCCGTTTTTTCCCCCTTGTACTTTTTTTTTAAAAATTAAGGATTTGAAGGGAAACAAATGTTAGATGAAATGGCTATTAGGTAATATTGCCTATTCCTGTAACGTGGTTATAATGATTATATGAACAGTAAAGTTTTTACGTAATTTTCTTTATGTTGAGTTTTAAAATAAATTTATGGTGTGAAATAATGTTAAATAATTATGGGCATATCATAATAAGGATTTATATTCTTTGAACATGCACATGTATTGCTTTCCACATGCAAATTTTTACATCATGATATCTAGTGACAGAAATAGTAACAATTAAAATTACAGATGTATTTATGCCTTATATGTAATTTTTTTAGGATATATTATAAAATCTTTTTAATTTTTTCAAAAATAAATAAAGAAATTGTTTTAAACGATTCACCATATTTTTTGATGTGATACCTATTTCTAAGCTTCAAATACGACTTTATAGGTTTTTTTCATAAAATATCATTAATATTGAAATATAGACTGAAAAAGAATAACTACGAATTAATAATAATAATTAAAAAAAAGAGATCAGTTATTTAGTTTCGTATATCACAAAGAAATGGCTAATATCAAAACTATTTTTAATTAAATATTTTGATTAATTACAGAATATTTGTGGACATGAAATGATTCACATCGCTGTCTTCAGAGTATGAAGTTGGTTTAAAATCCTCCTCTGCTGAACAATGAAAGGTATCATCTGCTGTATTTTTGCAAGTTCATCGTCACAATGAATGCTCAGAAAATTTCAGGGTTTCTTCCTTTGCATTACATGAGTATGTATTCAAATATCTGTGAAATACTTGGCTAGAAAGAAAGCATATTAGATTTTGTGCAAATTTTTTTTGTCTTTTCAGATTAAAATTTGGTTATTGTTGTTATTGTAAGTAGATGCTTTTAATTCGGTTGTCTACAAAATAGTTGTTACACTTCTACAAGATGGTGTTTGTAGAAATGTAACAAGATTTTTCCTCTTGTGTTAGAAAAAAATATGGTTCTGTGTCTGGGAAAAGTTTTTTTGGGTAGCAATTCAATATGCGAATCTCAAAAAGATTATATCCGAAAAAGTCCTCTGAAATAGTTATGCATTCCATAAGAATATATGGCAATCTACAAGATACCGTATAAAGCAATACGCAAAAATGTATGTATTCTGCAATAAATTTTTTCAGCAATTTGTTGCTAGTAAGTTAGTTGTTAATGTGCTTTAACTAAAAAGTTATTTTAGACATTTTTAACTCGAACAAACTTAAAATTTATTTTGACTAGCAGAGAAGATATTGTTAAATATTTCATATGAAATTTATATAGTTTCATGAAGTGATAAAATACAACAGAAAATATATTTTGGAATTATTAAAAAACAAAATTAATTTAATGCACATTAATTGCGCATTTCTTTCTTATAGTTCACATAAGTTTTCAAATGCAAAATCTGTTGGGCTTGTAGGAAAGTTTTTATATAGATCTTCTACAAATTCCACCAACTATAACTTTTTACGATTATTTATTCATAATTACTCCGATTTACTCAAAACTTATTATTATACAATGTTACTGTTTCTATTTCAGGGTAAGTTTTGTGTACAGTTCTTGAATTGTTAAAAACGCAGAGGAAAAATTTTGGAAATAAAAGAGAAAATGATGATAACATTTTCATGAATTGGTGTTTATTTTTACAATGTTTTATTTATTTTTTAAATAACTAGTAAAATAGTTTCAGTTATAATTTCCAAAAAAATTTAAAATATAAGTGTATAAGGTTTCCGAAATCATTTCATGTAAAGAAATTTTTCTATGGAAAAATGAAAATTAGAATACAATACAACACTGTTTTAAAATAATTTTTATTTAAATGTCTATTTTAGAATTTAAAATAATTTTTGAAGAGAAATATGATGATTCAATTTATTGAGATAAGTCACCGTTGAAGCATGAAGAATGAGTGATTCGTTTATGCTTTCTGCATGCATACCTATAAGTTGGGTACTTGAGAATTTTCCAGATTCACCATTAGCGAATCGTTCTTCGAAGAAATTCTTTTGGTAAACAATATTTTGCAGTGGGTGTTAATAAAACAGTTACTACCGCCTTCAGCATTTAGGTTGACCACTACATGATATCTGAGTATTTGTGGTGTAAATAATCAGAAAATAAAAATTATTTACATCTCTAAAAGAATAAAATATCAAAAGAATATTTAAATATTTTATTAAATATATCTATAATATTTAATTCAATAAAAGTAAATGCTTCTCAATTCTGAAAGTAACAAACAATTTATCGTTTGATTTCTAAAAATATTATTTATGTTAGTTGAAGTGGAATAAAAATATTCATTTTTAACATTGGAAAGTAAACAATTAAAATAGAAGAAGCACATTGCTCGCATCCCTTGGCGACGTTTTTGGCGTGGTTGTTATGGTAACCTCAAACTGTCTTGAGAGTACACACAAGCACGGCAGCTTCGAACTCCAGGAGAAAAAACCACGCTCTGTAAAAGTGTTCGCCGACCGATGAAGTTTGTAAGGAACGAACGCTACTAGACTTGCAACTATCAATTACTTCTGTGCAGTACACGGAGTATTTATTTTTATGCGCATTGTTTACTATGCTAAGTTTGCGAGATAGATAGAAACAGTGCATGTGAGTGCTTTTTAAAAGCTATAACAGCCGTGCATCTCTTTGGATTTTTTTAAAGCCAGATTGCTGTTCCATTTGAAGTTGGCGTTGCTTTTAATCTTGGGTGTGAGTTGATTGGTAAGTAGCTCGCCGAGATCAAATGTTCTATTGACATGTGCGCGCGACTCACTGCAGCGCATGAGCTAACTCTTGACTGCAAATAGCGGGAATAACTGATCACACTTGTTTTTGTTATTGACAGGTGATAAACATGCAGTTTGTTTAGTGAAATATCAATAGTTTTGCTTGTTAATTATTTATTAATTTTGCAATAAATTCTCTTAAGATAAGAGATACGCTTAAAATTTTTAATTTCATTATTTTAAAAGTTGTTTATTTTGCAGCCACAAAAACAAAACAAAATATAGTTTACCACTATAATATAATTATTAATAATTAATTAATATATTATTATTATTATTATAAAAATATTTCTATGCAAAATTAATTCAAAATAGCTTGAATGTTTTAAAATGGTGCATTTGGTTGTAAATATCTTATGTGTAGTTTCATATATATATTTTTTATCGCTTCAAAATTCGTATGAGATTGGACTTATAAAAAATTTTTAAGAACCGAAATAGAGTGTTTAGTTTTTTTTAACTTCAAATTTATTTTTTAAATTTAATTTAATATTTGGTTTATTAAATTGGATGTAACTTTTTATTTAAATGCATAACATTTGTAAGCATATAGTTGAATATCGTACATTTGCAATATACATTAACATTATCGTATATTGAGATTAATGTGGATAGTTTGATTAAATACTTATAATATCCTCTGAACACAATAATCTTATATTGCTGCTGTATATAAAATGAAAATTTTGATTTCAAATTAGGAAAACAATAAAATTTTATGCTCTGGTATTTTAAATTTTTTTATAATTTTTAATGTTCTTAAGTAATTAAATTCAATAAAAATTATATATTTATGATTTGTTTAAAAATATTTTAAAAGAAAATTTAGGAACATAATTTTAATAAGATAAAACTGAATTTTATCAGTTTTGCCTTTTGGAGAATATGAATTCATTCTAATTCATATTCTCCTTTTAGAGAATATGAATTAGAAAATTGTGGCTTTGAATTTTTTTAGTTATGTCAGAAATCTAGACAGTAAATTTCTTTTTTGTTATTAGATAATATTATAAATGTATCTAAACTCTTATTCATTAATTTTAAGCACAATTATTATTCTACTCATTGATATTGCTTTCGCATCTATTTTTTCACCTTGATGAATTTATTAAATTGTAGCTCTTATTAAACTAACATCTAAAGTATATATTCTTCAGACTCGAATTAAATTCCATTAACTAGCTGAATTGATTTATATCTTAAATACAAAAAGAACTTTTTTTATTTATTCTATTTTTTACAAGAAAATTGTTCACTTTTTACAATAGAGATCACTACTATTAATTACGCAATTTTAAAAGCGGTTATAATTATGATATTTATTAGGTAATTTTATTTTTATATTGTTTCAATGCACGTTATGCAATGTCTGAATTTAATTTTTTTAGAACAGTATCAATCTTATAAACAGAATTGTTTTTGAAAGGCAATTGAAGGAAAAGATCGTCTGCAATATCAATTCATGAAAAAAAAGAGAGAAAGTTATTGCTTGTCATAAAAATCTTTCACAAATGGTTATTTCCTCATTTTATTCTTTACTAAGACTTCTTTTGTTGTAAGATTTATACCACTTGTTAGAGGGTCGAAAATAAAGCAATCATTACACATTTTAGTCTCTCCCGTTACATTATAATTTCATTTACTTTCAATTAATTTCTGGTCTTTCATTAGTATCTTTTTTTCTGATTATTATTTTTTTCTGTTGCTAAGTCTTTAATATTTATTTGTTACTGTAGTAGTAAGTATTCTCATCATATCATTTAGATTTTAATATTTTTTCGATTTTTTTCTCTCACTATTAATGTGTTTTAGTTTATACTTTTAAATAATTAGATGTAAATATTTTTACTAAGTTTTTAAAATCATGTGTATGGTTGGAAATCGTTTGCATTCAACTGTTAGGCATCAATTGCAAAATTTTTTGCATATAAATAAAGTGTAGATGTAGATGGGTAAAAAAACTCCCCTTTAGTCCTGGATTTAGTATACGCACCCCCTCTTTCCGAGCGTCTTCACCTCTGACACGGGGGTAGCAAAATTGTGTTTGGCGGGGGCAAACCTCCCGCTGTTTCCCCAAGTAGGCCCCCATGCACGTGTTCTGCGTCTTCGTCTTGAGCTGAATGCTGCTTTCCATCACTGGAGTTCACAGCGAAGATTTTGAAGAGGAGAAAAAGTAAAATAAAACAAAAATAAAACATAAAATATAAACTCAAAGGCTTAGACTGCCCTAAAAATTGGTGCCAAATTTTAGGAATTATATATTATACAATAAATCACAGATTTTAGTAGATGAACTAAATTATTTTGATGAAGATTTTTCACCCTTTTTCTGATAATTTAGCCGATAATATTTTATGAAAAATATTAAAACTATTTTAGATGTAAACCTTTTGAAAATATAAAAAAAATGTAATTGAATGTATCGATTAAAAATATTATTTTACGCATTATTACTGGTTTTAAGAATTAGTAACTGTTGCATTAAATTGTATTGATTGCCACTTTTCCTTTTCGAAGTAAAGGAGCTACAAAATTACGTTCTGTATGATTTTCAAGTTTTTTTTTTGTTTTGATATTATAAATAGTTACAAAAAGTTAATTTAATGTTCCTTAGAAATCTTAATTTAAATAAATATTTGTCTATTTACTGAATACATACACAAGAGAATTCAAATAATTGAATTAAATCTGCTGAATTGATATAATAATATAATTATTTCTTAACGTTATTATGTGAAATTTAAAATAAAAAATGATGCAATGATTATTAAATTGTTATTTTATTCCTTCTATTGAATACTTTATATTATTTCCAGAAATTTATATTATATTCTTCACTTTATATGCAGAAGACAAAATACAGTTGAATAATTTTGATCAAACTAAAACTTAAAAATGAATTCATATTTTTATTGATTTTTATCATTAAAAATATAATTTAAATAATTAAATGCAGTAAGAATAATTTAGGATCATTATAAATATAAATAGAATAATATATATATATATATATATGCTGTGTTATCAGTTTAATAACAATAATGAATGTCGAATTTCTGTTAAATTGTTTGTTTAACATTTCGTGTTTGTTTAAAATTTTGTGCACACTTTTCATCTAATTATTTTCTTCCATTATAAAAAAAGAAATTCAATCAAGAGAAAGTTAAAAAGGGTGATTAAAATTTGGAAAAATTCTTTTCGTTTATATGAAGAAACTGTTTTTCGTTTAATTGTATTTTAACGATTTTTTAAAATTAATTCTATTTTTAAAATGTTTATACTTCATTTTGGGGTCAAATAGTGTAATTCTAAGTAAATATTTAAACTTTTCATTTTACTGCTATGAAATATTATATTACATTTTGATTTGTAAGTTTAAAAAATGGATATAATCTTAAGAAACATTTTACTTTTTACGACTTTTTATTATTTAAACAAAAATAAAATACTGATTTTACCTGGTTACTTTTGCTGTTGAAATTCATAGAATTCAATTCTACTAATAATTTTCATACCAAATTTGTATTTATCGGAGCTTTTTTGCCTTTGATTATGAATTTAAAGAAAAGCTTACGTAGAAAAAAGAACTTAATGTTTGAATACATCCGCTAAATGAGTAATATGTTTGTGCCTTGATCAAAAAAGTATTATCTAAATTTAAATTGGACTTCTGCCTATACAAATTAAGTAGCTGTTTGGGTATGGTTTGTTAGACATTTTACGATTACATTTCGCGCACAATTTGGCATTTGATCGAGACCTACAATTTAAGAGAGGCAGGCTCTGAATCGCTGCAAGCATTCATCCTCAAGGTGGGAATCAAACCCACGAGTTGTTAAACATGCGAACAAACCTAAATACTATACTGATTTAAGTTGCTGAACATCGCAATTTGCACCATAGACTAGGTTGAGACCTGAGCTGTCACATTCTTCTCCATGCTGTGCCACATAATAAAAGTCGAGGAACTTTTACTGAACGTAGGCCTTCTCGGCACGATTGTTTCGATTGAATCAGCTGATTCAACGATGATTTCTGACTAATCTACTGCGATTTCCCATATCAAATACTAATCACTGAATAAATGACAATTCTGGTAGTAGTTACTGTTAGAAAAATGAGGAAAAATAATCTCAATTCAATCAGAGTTGGTCTTCGTAAGAATAAATGCCACCGAAGCTCTTATATTATAATTCAAAAAATTGCAATTTTTAAATGTGATTTAATTTAAAAGCACATCTTTTTATTCCCGTGTGTGTATCGATTCTCGAGAAAAAGCATTCCTATTGTGTTGCCTATAATTTGTTTTAATGTGATATTTATTAACTCTCATCTTCTTAAGTTCAAATCACCATTGAATTGTATAAGCAATTAAATTTTTATAACCTATTTTATTTTGCCTGGTAAAACATAAAATAGTTAAAAATAAATAAATTCCAAATAAATATTTGATTTTCATGTCCAATGAAATTACTCTGTACCAATAATTCTATTGCATGAAAAATCGCAGTGACCCACAACATTTATAAAGAGAATTCTTTTTCCCGCGCAAGAATACATAATTGCCTGTTGTAAACATCGGGATTATTGCGTAGACAAAACGCTACTACAACCACAGTGACGTATTTTCATTCATACTATTTAATCGTCTGCATCGAGGCTTCCTTTTGCACCTGTGCTTGAACAGTGTGCACACCTTCTGAGCAAAACCCATGATTTCTCTCTCCCCCTCTTCACTATAAAGCCGTAACACAATAAGGCGTAGGCGTCCTCACGCACGAAGTAAGCTCACGTGACCCCGGTCTCTCACTTTTTTTAGTTCTTGTGGTGCCACTGCCCTCTCAATTAAAATGTGTTGCTCTTATGAGTGGTTTTGTTTTAGTGTTTTTTATAAAAAGTCGTTATTTTTGCCTCGTATTACTTCAAGGTTAAAGTATACATATACAAGTGGTTATTCATAAATTTTATTATGTTTCTAAAAGTTGATGTACATATGGCCTTTTTCTTCTTCCCTGTTTTGGTTAATTTGATTTTAACCATAATTGCAATATTCTGAATATTTTCCAAAACAAATGGATAAAGGATTTATTTGTTTCACAGAATTTATTGACTGGAAAGAACTTTTTTAGAAATAAATATTTTTTAAATTTTACTTTTATATATTTTGAGAAATTTAATGACATAAAAATAATATTTAAAAATGGAAACAAACTTTTTTAAAGATTTTAGATTTAATTGGACTAGTCAGGTTTAAAATGAAATGCAGATGGTAGGATTCTTTTTGGGATTACCTCAAGTGGAGTAATTTAATACATCAGATTTTTTTCCTCTTACTGACGTCACAGCTTCATTTCTCCAGTGACGTTTACTTATTTAATTAATTTACAATACCAGTATAATTCTATTGTAACTTTGTTGTAAGTTATAATTTTATTATTTCTAAAAAATAATATATACATATAAAGATACTACAGAGGGTGTTAACACATTTTTAGAACGATTTCGATTAAGAATTTTAAAAAAGTAAATGTTTTGAAATAAAAATTTTTGGCAACAGCTTATTTTTTGAAATGAGAAATATCTTCTGCTACTTTTAAATTTATTGTTCTTTCAAAATGTAGCATGTAAACAAGCTGTGGATTGAGGGATATGTTTTTGCGCTTTCCGAAGAGAAATATTCTTATTCCAGGATTCAAAAACGTTGTGAAATGCATGGTATTAAAATTTCTATATGCAAAATAAGCAACATTATTAATCGGACAGGTAAAAACCGTCAATCATTATTTCTACATGGAAAGAAGACTCCAAACGAGTATCCGTAAAAAGTGCGTACTGTTTCAAATGTTCCTAAAGTGAAATTGCTGGTAACAAGAGAAAATCCATCAACACAGAAATCAATTGCAAAGTCTTTAGATACATCTGTATCAACAATAAATAAAATAATAAATCAAGATTTACAACTTAAAAAAGCTAAAAACCATAATGTTCACCAGCTTTTGCCGAGACATGTGGCTCAACGCAAAACATTTTGTAGAATCCTGTATGAAAACCATTTAGCAAGAGATAAATGGAAATACATTGTGACCCTTGATGAAGCATGGGTTTACCTAAATGACTGCAACAAAAAAGATCTATTTACTATAGGAAACGAGGAGAAAAAATTTACAAACCTGGTTCCGTCAATGTAAAGAAAGTTTCAGTAAGGGGTTTATGATAGTCGCAGGTTTCTCCTACAATGGGAAATTAAAAATAAAAAGAGTAGAAAAAATGTTAAAATCAACTCATCATACTATCAGGAGAAGGTTTTACGTCCAATATTTACAGAAGAAATTCCACTTCTTTATCCCAAAGACTTTCAAAGAGTGAAACTTCATCAAGACAAAGCCACAAGTCATACTTCGAAAACTACCGCTGCATTCCTTGAAAAAATGAAGACTAATACAAGTATTGCATATATACCTTTTCAACATATTCTTGTGAAGTCCCCTGACGTTTCACCTATGGACTATTGTGCCTTTGGTCTGTTAAAAAGAGCTCTTTCTAAACGCAAACCCACCACAATGGATAGACTCTGGAAAGTAGTGGAAGAGGGATGGAAAGCAATACCCCTGGAAATTTTACGAAAAGCTCTTATATCATGGAAATCACGATGCAGACTTATAGTCCAGAAAGAAAGGTATCAGATCGAACATTTTAAAAAATAGTCTTTACATTTTAAATATTAAATAAACGGCCCCAAAATCGTTCTAAAAATGTGTTAACACCCTCTGTATATTTAAAACGTTAACACCCTCTGAATATATATGTGTGTGTGTGATAATAATATTCATTTTGATTAGAATAATTTTTCCGGTAACCATGAATACTGAGTAACTAAGTATATTTTCTACACTTACATTGCTAAAAGATTCAGTTTTAAATAAAATCTTAACAGTGGAAGTTTTATTGACAATTTTATAGCATCCCTAAAAATAAATTTTGGTTACGTTATTGCCTTACACTTTCGGTTGCTCATTTCTTCTTAACGAAACTAATACAAAATTTTGAACTAAATGGGTTGAAATAAATAATGTATATTAATTTATTTTTACGCACGTAATATATTTATAAATAATTTAAATCATGTTTTTACAATTATCAGTACCATACAATGATGTGTGAAAATTTTTTATAACTTTATGTTCAGCTATTCACCTATTTATTTTTTCAATTTAAGTCTTTTACTGTCATCAACAACAGAAACAAAAATTAAATTTATGTCATTCCTAAGTTTTCCCAGTGTAGAAATTCTATAAGTCATGAATGCTTAATATTTCTTTACATTTTCGTATGACAAAATATCCGTATTCCTATTCAAGTTCAGATTAAATAGTAATTTTATTTTGTATTTTGATAAAAAGAAGTTATTAGGAAATCGATTGTAACAAGAATCTAGGTTCTTAAAAACTTGGCCTCGCTAGTGGACATAGAATCGTATCCAATGCTTCTATCTTTCGCATCAATTTCTCAACTAATCTGGTTTATCCAGATCCAAATGGATTTGTTTACAGCCAGTCGCATGCTAGCCCAATAGCATTATCGCTCCGAAGACAAGGAATATGTAAACTGTGTACATTTTATCTGATATACGAAATCTTTCACGTAGTTTATGCTTGTTGGAATGTCGTAAAAGTTGCCTCGTTTCCGTTTTACAGCGCCTCTTTTATCTTAAGAAACGAAAATTTATTCTGAACAATGTAAAAAAAAAATTATGGAGTATATTCAAGGTTTGTCTTAGAATGCTCAGTTCTTGAGCATGTACAAGATTTAAATACTAGATGATTGAATTATATTCGGTATTTTTTTTTATTATTATCGGGACTAGATTCGTCAATAAATGTTTTGCTAAAAATGCTAAAAAGTTATATAAAATTGCCATTTTATCACCAGAAAAACTTCTGATAAATTAGTTTTATTGGAAATTTTATCAAGGATATAAAAATTATCGATGTTAATTCCAGTCATTTATAGAATAAGGAAAACAGGTGTTCATTTGTCGAATGTGAATACTTGCAAATTTTTGAGTTCACTCATTTACAAAACTTTCAAAAAATTCTCCCAGAAGGCTGCAATGCATGGTGGACATTAATAAGATCTTTATTTTAGCCATCAGATTGTCATTCTGTCATGAAAAAAAAATTTTTTTTCGTTTTCTTTCTTTCTTTATTTTTTTCTGTCAGTAGACTATTTCATCTCACATTTCATTGCATATCTGTATTAAAGAAAAAAAGTGATATTTTGTGTTTCTAATAATTCCGCTTGTGTTTAAAAATCTACTTGCTTATATATTAAAATAAAATACCTATTTCCTCTAACTTAGATTAAGTTATAGAAAATATATACATAAATTTAATAATTAGCCGCTCGAAATTATTTTTTGTTTTTCGAAGTATGTATATTAGAGCTTCTACATTATGTTTATGTTCATTCAATCGGCTTAGAATACTTCATGAGAAATTTAATTTATGGATGTGCCTCATAGAGACTTTCATATATTAATATCCTAAAATTTCAAATTCGTTATCGTTTTAAAAATTAAACTGACTTCAGAAACTTATTCGGGCATTAAAACGATGAATTTCATTATTGAAATGCTAATTATCATTACAACTGACCTTTACATAGGGCTTGTAGCAACTCAGCCACAGTAAATCCCTAAAGGGGAATGAGAAGCTCATCTTCCCTATCCGATGGGAATCTAACCCAGTTGCTATTTTGGATGCAGTCGCCTGAAGACCGTATTGGCACAAGTGTATTATGGTGTGGAACTTATTTTATGGAATGTAATCATGAAAATTGTTATTTGTTAAGTTGTTATTGTTAAAATAAAATATTAAAGGCAGTAGGATTTATTAATGAAAGAAAACACACAACCAATTCGTATCGCAACAGGGCTTTTGACAATGGTTTAGAAATAAAGTCTTTTGAAATTATCCATGGAGTAAAGTTTTATGAATACTAGAATCCTTATAGGTAATCCATGCACTTTAGATTACAAATATTAAATAGTAATATGAATTGTTATTGACTTTACAATTCATTCGCCAGAGTTCATCAAGCTTAAGTGCCATGAAACATATAAACTTGTTACATATTTTCTATATATTTTAATCCTATAACTTATTTTTTTTAATCTAAATAATCATTTCATCAAAATATTTGAGTATTTTGTCACTAATGAGAACTAAGCTTACGTACCAGTATATGATATATATAAGTACAAGTAGAAATATTACAATAATACACACGCGATACTGATAATGACATTTCTTATTGCAGTAGTATAAACAAACCAACATTTTCTTTTTGAAAAATATTTTTATTATTTTTACAGTGACAAATTTGTCATATTGTTTATAATATGATTGCAGTATTATATATATATCGAATTTCTTGGCTAGAATATCTATAATTGAATATATAAATAGTCACTTATATACTTCTTAACAAAATAATTTTTTATAATGAAATATTTTCGATGCTAAACTTTATATTAACTTTAAATATCATCGGCATTTTAAAAGTTACTTTCTTCCTCAATGTATAGTGAATATATTGAATTTGTCATCCACTTTTTTTTCTGTGAAACTCCTGAGTTACAAAGTGAAAAGGAAATGTATTGCCATACGCTGGTAAAATCTCTTCATTGCCAAAATAAAGATGCGGAAGATGTTTTTTCTTGATAAAAATCATTCAACAGAAAAACGTTTTGTCAAAGCTCCTACGTTGTTACAAGACAGAGACAACTTGGCAAGCGCTGAATCTATTGCAGTTTAAGCGGAATAAAACAATAAAGATAAAAAATACGGACGACTTTTGTGCAAGGTCTTTTCTTGTTCTTAAGCTTGCTTATGTGGTCGCTTGAAAGGAAATGTCGAATGTGCGTAAATTGTACACAAAATAAAATAAACAATAAAAAAACTAGTGCTTAGAACAAGCGTATTACGTCAAGGGAAGAAAAAAAAGGATCATTCGAGTCTAAAATAAATCCGTCCGTCAACTAAAATAAAAGTTCTACTGCAGACGATCGAAAACAGCTCAACGAGGGGGAAACAATAGAATTGTGTTCCTTTGGTGGCAACGTCAAATATCCAAAATGTGGCTTAAAATGTGGAGATGGGAATTAAGCCAATATCGAATTGGAAAGTACTACGAAATAAAATTGGTTTAAAAAAGAATTGTCTCTTGACTTTTAGAATTTAGTTGCTATTGTTGGCAACAAAACTGAACCTCTTTCGCTTCACTATTCTAATTTGACACCAAAACATCAAATATGTAGAACAAACCATTTTTGGAAGTATGTCGAAAGAAGCTTTTTTTATGTAATTAAAGTATTACTCGTTAATGGAATTGACACAGTTGCGAAAAATCTTATTTTTTTTAATTTTTTTATAACAGATCAATATAAATAAAGTCCTTTTTCTGTATGTCAGCCGAATTTTTGTTCAAAGTTGGATAGTGAATGAATGCACGAAATGGAAAGAAACTTATATCAGAGTGCTTGTCTCCTGGTAATTTAAAATATAGACTGCATTTTATTTTGAAATATTGATTACATTTTTAATAGATTTATTTTTTAATAGCAACGTTTTTAGTAATTAATGCTGATTTAAACTCACTGTAAAACAGCTTATGCTGCGATGCACATAACATCAAAAACGGATTTCTTGCTTTTAAAATTATCATGTGATCGTAACTGTTGAATATAAAGGTAAATATGTGCAGTATCTTTCTACATTATCCCAATGTAAAATTTTTTAAAGAAAAATTATAATATTTACATTTTTTCGATATTTGGAAAAGTTTATTTTCACCCACTCAGCGAACCTGTTCGGGGCTTCTCCAATTCACTACTGATTAGAAATCCTATGAAATACAGAAGAAAAAGTCCCGCCTTCAATATTTAATAAATTAGTAATTCAAAATTTTTTTAAAGCATCTCATACCTAATTTTATTCATATCTAGCAGTTGACCCCAATATATGAGACACCAATTTGTGATGCAAAACAGTCTTTTCAATAAAGTTGGCAGAGTAAATAGCCTTTAAAATTAGTAAATGTCGTTTTTTTTTTCAAATTAAATTTTTTAGAAAATTAAGTGTGCATTTACCTCTGAAAACCACGATCTTCTATTTATAACTGTTATTGCTGTGAAGTAGCTTCTTTCATAATGCATATTAGTTATTTTTTTTAGAAATGTTGCTGTTTATTTGTTATTTTAAGAATACAAAATTTAATTTATTCGAAATTAATTGGAATTCATTGGAGTTTTAGTGTAATATTGAATAATTAAAAATTTTATATAAAAAAGTGATTAATTATAAATTTTGGAATAGAGAATCATTTTTACAAGAATTGAGAAAATAAATTTTCTCAAGTCTTGTATAAATGATTGCTTTACTCTATTTAAAATTTTTTATACTTTTCAATTTATGCTTCAAGTCTCCCATCCAGTACGGGGAAGTTGGTTATATCCGAATCCAGGCTGGATAACAGAATATATGATTTGAATTACTGTTTGAAAATTGCAGATTCATTTTTATGCTATCATTTCCTCTTCCTACGTCGTTGTGTGTTTAAGTGGGTTGCAATTTTGCTTAAGTAGCGTTTCTTTTCAAAACGGCCAACTTGTCAGGGTCATCATTAAGAAGAGTCTAACCGGCTCTTAAACTTGCACTTAACACACTGCTAAAGCCATTAGGATCCAACATCGTGACCTATTCGAGAGCCTAAAATTAGCACTTATCTGATCCCATTGTTTTGAGTCTTGTTGTGGAATTAACTCTCAGCCTTGCAAATAAACGGTATTGTGCAGCTGTCTGGCACACAGCTCGCGTAGTTCTGCGTAGATTCTGGTCTCGTGGAGATCTTTCATTTTCTTACCACATAAATGTCATGCAGGTGGATAACATGTTGTCAGAAAAACGTAAACAATACTTTATTATGTTGTAAAATACGTTCTCAAAATAAAATAGAATCTCATTTTTTATGAGGGAATGCTTATATTTTTAAGAGATGTGTTTGCCAAATATGAGGGAAAATAAATACTTATAATAGTCATTTATGATAAGAAGTAAACGATGTTATGTAGCTTTTTGACTGGCACACAGCTCGCGTAGTCCTCTGTGTAGTTTGTGCAGTTATTTTTCATTTTCTTATCCTATAAATGTCTGAAGTCATACAAGTAAATAGCGTGTGGTTCAAAAACTTAAACAATGTACTTTTATTTTTACTATATAAAAGTACATTGTTTAAGTTTTTATAAAACAAAATAGAATTTCATGATTTAATAACGTTTTTAAAATGAAAATGAACTTAATATTACTTAAAAATAGAGCTTCATGTTTGTAATTAATGTTATCGTTTTGCATTTTTAAGAGATGTAAATCAATCTCAAGGTACAATAAGTGCTTAATAATTTTAAGTGATGAAAAGAAAAAATAATGTGATATTGAACGTTATCTAAATTTAATCTCTAGTAACCAGTGAATAGAAATATTTACTTCGTTTATCAAAACTTCTACCAACTTTTTAGATGTTATTCTATGTTATAAACAGCGCTTCATATTTTGAATGAATAGTGATTCCAAATTTATCTGATTCAGTTTACTTTACCCTCATTGCTTTGGAAATATGGGGATATGTGTTATCATGAAAGTCGTTGTAATTCTTATCACACCATTATAATATCTTATCATAAAACATTATTTTGGCAATTTTAAAATTAAGGTAGAAATCTCAGAGGAAAACGTTTATTCTGGTATTTCAAACTGAAAGTGTTTCGATCAGCTATTGATGATTTTGTCTCTCGATTAAAATATTTAATATTGTATTGATTTTTTTAAGTGATATCGCAAAATATCGTTTGACAATTGCAGAATTTTCATCAAAATAATAGTTAAATGACTGTAAAAAAGCCAAGTTGTAAACTAAGTCAACAAAATAATGTAAGTTAAGTGTATAGTTAAACTTTTTAAACTGCTTTATATTTTTGTCTTAAAAAAATTAAATGATTTCAATATGTGAACAAATTCTGTTGATCTTAAAATACAGAATTAGCATGTATTACGAATATTGCTAAATGAATGCTAACACACTTAAGCAATGCAACATTTCGTTAAGATGATTAAATTCAAAGCAATCACATTTTCTGAAGATTATTAAAGCGTTATTATTGCTTTTGCAAATCGTAGTTTGAGGTGGGGGAATCCTAGAAAAAAAGGAATGTAGCGTGTAGCATGTAGCTGGTTTAATAGGAACAAAGAAATAAGTTCCTTAAATAGCTCAAAATATTTTATTACAATTTTAGGTACAATTTGAGCACAACACAGATACACACAGATACTACAAATAATACTAAATAACATCTAAAACATTTAAATTTGAAGAAAAAAATAAACATGAAAGTCATATGGACATGTCTCATACAGTCGGTTGTTGGAGGGGGACTGCCTTCTCGTTGACGATGCCATGGGTTACGCTGCAGATAGAGGGCGCTACAGGAATAAATTTAATTAGATCTTACTTACTTCTGTCAGAAACCACTCTGCTCTGAAGATCTATGGCATTAAATGTTTATAGGATATAATTTATTTATACTAGTGTTTTATGTGAAGAGAAGAATAGTTTTAGTTATTATAACATCGTTAGTTGACCATTGATTAAAGTCAAGATGTAAATTACGTTGAAAAAAGTTAAAGAATAAGTATAATATTGCTTAACAGAACTTTTCATTTCTTTTTCTCTCACAGTGCAATAATCTATACCAAATTTATTTTATTCAACTTTGCTATCATCAAATGTTTCTTTTTCATTTAAAACTCTTTATCTTTTTTCATACAAATAGAGTAACAAATTAGAGTAAAAAATAATTAGAATGTGTCCTTTTAATTTCTGAAGATTTTTTTGTTTTTCATTCGACTAATTTCTACTTTTATTTTGTACTTTGAAAAATTCGAGGTTCAAATTTGTAATGGCGAAATTTGTGTGAGAAATAAATAAATATAATCTTGTTTTTGTCCGTCGTTTTATGTAAAAATTATTTATTGATTTCATTCTTTGATATCTTAATATTACACGAGATGCCAAATATTTATTTAGTTAAATGATGATGTAGGAAAAGAAAATAATTTCTGCTCCTAATTTTTGTTCAGAATAGTCAGATTTTATTTGGTCTTGCATTTGGTTCAGTGTATGGGAAATTCATTCAATATTTTTAATTCTATGCTTATAATTAATAATTACTCACTCTCTAAAATAAATCAGAATAATTATGTATTTTCTTGTATATCTGGTTATTTATAATTTTATAAAATCGAATAGTTAAATTACTGCTTATTTGCAAAGACTAATTTGTAATAAATATAATATCGTTCTTTTACACTTGTTTCTTCAAAATTGCTTTAAGCAGCTTTCATTTATTTTAAACAATATTTTATGAGGACAATTTACCTTATTTTAATTTTCTAAAATTTAATAGTACATAAATTTAAGGTTCAGATATATAAATAGATTAAGAGGCAGAATTTTTAAAAGGTAACGAATCCTAAATTCAATCGAATTCTGAAAGTTTCTTAAATAATTGCAGTTTTTTTTATCGAATTTCAAATCCTTTTTTTTTACGATATATATTCGCAAGTGTATAATTTTTATTAAAATTATCATTTAGTCATAAATAAATTTTTTAGTTTTCTATTTATTGTTTACTTATGACTTTAAATCTGTAATTTTTATATTTCATTTTTTAATTGAATTATGTTTTAATAAATTTCCTTACAAACTAAAAAAACGGTAAATTTTTTGAGTGTAAAGTTTGAATGGAGGTTTAAAAAAATACCGTTATCCTTCTACTAAAGTAGAGTTCAAATACACGTGACAAAAACAAACATCACAAGTTTTATTTCTTTTTATAATATGCATTTCAAGATAATCTTTAGAGTCGTATAAAGTATGATATTTATTTACCTGTTTCTTTATCTCTTCCTCTGTGAGGTGTAATAAATGGTGTTTAAATAATAATAAAAAAAGTTTCAAAGTGATAAATGCAAGAAATAAATCAAATTTAAAAGAGAGAAAAATAACTTTTTCTCTCTTTTTAATATAATTCCGTTGAACTTCTTAGTATTTTATGGTTTGTTCTCCTTTCTTGTGTCTCGTGACTCGAGCTAGATTTAAATTTTGCATCTCTTGAGTTACCCGTATATGGAAACTGGTCTTGTTTTATTCCAGACACCTCAAGAAAGCAGAATGAAGAACACCTGATCTCATAATTAACGTTGCAAAATTCTTATTCTAGTTCTGCGAGTTTCTTTCTTTTTTTTCTTAAGGTGTAGCCTTCAGCACAAAATAATCGTAAAACTTCTAACACATCGATCAGTTTATTTCCCTACTTGTGAACATCAATTAGTATATAATGACTTTTGGAATAAAGATGTATTTTTATCATCAGAAGTAACCAAATATGCAATTAAATTAAACTACTTCGGAATTATAATTAATTTTATACTGATTATGAAGAAAATTTTTTTTATTTTGATTGCAAAAATAAAAACATAGCTTCTGTTTAACCAGTGCTTAGTTTACTAAAAATTTAAAATCCTGTGAATTTTATAATGGAAAAAAAATAAATGTAGTGGAAAATAATATGTGAGTTATCAATACAATGAAAAGAGAAAAATATAGAATAAACAGAAATAATATGATAAAAGAGTTTTATTAACTTTTTGCTCTTGTTTTTTTTTTTTTTTTTTTTACTTCTTGCTTCTTATTACAAAATATTTTATTCATTTATTTAAACTTTAAAATTTATTTTCTTATAAATACTATTTGAATACCTACTTGTCTTTATTAAACATGTGACAACTACGACCCTTTGAAAATAGTTCTAGAATAATTTAGTTTTTCACAAGTCGAGATGGTTCTGATACTTCTACGGTTGGATTAATTTTTTGAAAAATTAATTTATCTGAAATACTATTAAGTCTAAATAAAATATTAATTAAAATCGACACAATATTAAATGTATAATATTGTAAACAGTTTAAAATATTTCTGTGTATGTGAACTGTATATCAATTAATGCAATTTGAAATTTACATATCAATATCAAATTTGTGAATGCTTAACACAGTCGCAGATTTGTTATACATGTACTTGATAGTGTGACTCATTACTATTACAACTTTAAATACAGTTTAACATCTGGTCCATTGATTACCCTGAATATTTATGATTGAGTTACAACAGGAAATCAAAATTATCGTTATAAGTACTTATAGTGATATTTTTGGATTACTGTTGTGGAAAAGAATATATGAATAATAAACATTATATAACTATAAGTTACTTATAATGACTCTACTAGAAAATATTTTAATTTACTTACTCATCGAAAAATATTTAGTTATACAAAATAATACATAAAAAACGTTTTACATATTACAAAATATTTCCAACTCTTATTACTCATCATTCAAAACTAATTTTTTTGTAATTTACTGTCATTATTAAATATTGTTATGTTAAGAAACACATGTTGTACAATTTCATTGACTTAATATTCATCTTATGTAACAATACTGGCAAAAAGAACTTTTAATTATTTGTGTTTGATATTTCACAGTTGAGAAACTGCGATACAATAACACTTGATTCAATGGGTCTGCGGCACGAAAAAGAATCAAAGAATCATAGACTACGCAAATACACTTTTTCCACATTTTTTTTCAGTCAATAAACATGAAGTATTGATAAAATGCTTATATCCTTTACTCATTGAAATCTTTCGGCTTATCTTCAGAGGAAAGAGTACCATTTTCTATAATCATTAGCTTTTAACTAATATTAACTAATCCAACAATGATTTAAATTTATAAAATCTATCCATCTTTTTATCCCGAAGTCATGTAATGTTTTATCTTAGAAATCAAAATTCAATGTTCATTTAGAATATTCTTGATTAATTTTGGTGATAAATAAGTTCGATACGTTATCAAGTATTTTCTTTGTGTAAATAATCTTCATAGCACATTCAAGACAAGGTGAATGCTTTACTGAATTATTGTTTTCCTGAATAATTGTCTAAGATAATACTGAGTGTCATTGTCATTGTTCTAAAATTACATATGCATTTGCTGTTTCCAACCCATTTTTTAGGTCAATTTTGACTAATTAGCAGTTTGTTTTATGAAGATGTCTACAATTGTTTTCCTGAAATATACTGACGTCATATAATAACCGAATCGATATGGCAATGTTTAATAATATTTTTCTTACATTTGTACCCTTATATCGAAATTAATTGCTCTTATTTCTTGATTGATGAATATATAAGCATGTACTAATGGATTCGTTCATTTTGCTTACATTTTTTTTCTGTTTTTGTGTATTTAAATATAACGATTTGAACAAATTGAAATCTTTAATTGCGAATTCTATTTTATTTTAGGCTAATGCATAGTAAATATATTTTGTATAACTTTGAAAATATTTTATCTTTTATTTTATTATTTTTTAGAATTTTAGTTTTTTTTCTCAAATTAATAATTTTATTGTTTTGAATTTCTAATGGTTCTTTGAAAATCAAAGCATAGAAATATTTCTTATATTTTCTTAAGCCACTTAGATGTAAAAAAAATCTTGAATATTGTTAAACTTAATATTGCTTAAATATTTCTGTGTAAATATAATATAAATTATTTAAAATACTTATATAAACTAAATATTATTTAATTATTACCATTTATGTTTAGTCTCCATAATTTTCTTATAATAAGTATTCTGGATTCACCCTGCAAAGAGTTTCCACTCATTTTATTTGCAATGTTCAAACATATAATTGAATATATTTTAGTTTTTCGTTAACAATTGTTCCGGAGAAATACAAGCACTTTTGGATATTATTTTTAGAGTAAGCACTTTTGTTTCAAAAGGTATTTCTCAAAAAAAAATACTTAAGAATTATGTAATAATTTTCCCATTTGAACCTAGAGTAATATGCTTAATGTATAGTAATTTTAATCACTTTAAGTCACAGGATATTTCAATGATTTTCTCCACTTTTGAACTCTCATAGGGTATATAATATTTTTTACCTTTTTTATGAACTTAAGATATTTAGTAATCTTCATCACTAGAATTCATTGGTTTGCTATTCAAATAATCTCAATCGCTTTCACTCATTAGTTAGGATTTGCTACTTGGAAAAATAATGTGAAGATATTTCTGAAAATATGTTTCTTATCAAATACTTATATATAAAAAATCTTAAAATATTTATTCACAATTTTATAATTACTTTTCCATTTTTTGTAAGATCTTTAACTCACTTTTTTAAACTTAATTTCATCTAAAAAAATACATTTTTATATTTACTTAAATACTCTAAAAGCAAATATTGTAGTTATATAAATAAAATTATATTTGCTTCGTTGGCTCAAAACGTTTTACGAAACACATGATGTGTAAAATCTTTATCCCATTTCACGGTATAATATTTAATGACATATTAAATTCGTTTTCGTCACTTTAGTATGGAACCGAATATTTTCTGGTTCGATAAACGTGCATATTTAATATTATTTTGGTTTTTCTTCTTCCTCACCGGTTTGAACCATTGAAACTGTAATCGTTGCCATGAGTCATAACATTATTATTTTCAAGTGGAAAAATTTTATGACCACTTGGGATCAATTTTTTCTGGCATACGCATTTCTTTTCTTTTCACCCCTTCCTTCTAAAGATTACGAACTTTTCCTTGATGCCATTTTTTATGCACTCCTTTGTTACTTTCGCTTCTTTCTTTTCAGAGGCTCCTTCGCAAGTCGAGCAGTGGTAGGGTAAGGCATATTAAAAATTCTTTTGGTGTCAAATGTTTCAACAATGCCTTCGGAACAAAGAGAATTTGCTCAAGTTACAGATTTCTTACTTTTACAACCTGGGAACTTTTTTGGAAGCTTTATTGAATAAAAGAACAATATTATTTTGCCTCTGTCTTCCCTTTTTGGAAATATTAATTTTTTTAAAGTGGATTACTACCAAAAACAATATTACCTTATTATAGTTTATGATATAGTATTTAATCAAATAATAAATGACCCCTGCATCATATATTACGATCTTTCGGAAAATAAAGATCACTTAAAAAATTGAAAAAAAGATTTACTGAAGAAACAATTCTGTTTCATATATAAAGCTTCTTTCACTTCTTTAAATAAATACTTCCTCTATTAAAATATCTGTCGCATTTGGTGTAGAGTTTAGGTATTTTCATGTTAAAGTATTCTGCAGCCAACTTATGAAATTATCATTTCAAGCCAAAAATCATTGCGATCAAGACAAATCCTTAAAAAGACTAAAAATATTTACAAAGAGTCGTTCAAAACAAGATACGAGGAATGTTTTTCAAAAGAAATGGACTTTCACCAGCATTTAAATGCCCTCATGTTTTCGTTGCAAATCGAAAATTGCTGGATCAGTTCGGGCGAAAAATTTTTGGTAGCACAATATATATCTTGTTTCAAACAATTTACACCTTTTTCATAAACTGGACGAATTTGCAGAAAAGTATATGCGTAAATCCCGAAGCTTATCTGTGATCATGTACT
This sequence comes from Latrodectus hesperus, assembly GCA_037975125.1. Classification (NCBI taxonomy): domain Eukaryota; kingdom Metazoa; phylum Arthropoda; class Arachnida; order Araneae; family Theridiidae; genus Latrodectus; species Latrodectus hesperus. The sequence goes on from CM075860.1 coordinate 76,132,729, forward strand.
ACAAATAAGTTAATGGATTATGAATAGAAGTATAGGAAACTTCATGCATATGTAATAGAATTATTGTTTCATGAAGTTTCAATTTTTATTTTTTCATATAATTTTTAATTTTTTTATAACTTAATAGTTTTTACTTAATTGAACTACTTATAGACTTGGGTATCTATATTATTTAAACTGCTTTTGAACCATATTAATATTAATTATTTTCTGTCTAGACATGCTACAGCGTTTCTACCGATGGGTTCTTATGTACAATTATAAAAAATAAAAATAATCTACTGTCGTGTGTAAGTGTGTGTTTACGAAGTAAATGAGTAAAAAATTCTTGCAAGTTGGTGAAAATATCGTTAAAAGTATCAAACGATTCAATTGCTGAAATTATATCTCTAAATGATATCCAATTAAGTCAAGAAGATATATATAATGACCCTGGAAAATTTAGAGTATTAAATTCCAGGTTAGATTTAAAAAAGTACACCTTTTTAATTCCGATCTCAAAAAATTCGGTTTTGAACTTTTCATATGATGTATTGCTTGTTCTAATTATAATTTTAAAACAAAGGAATATCAACAATTTTTAATCAAAGATTTCATTTATTTGATATAATATTTTACTTCAAAATAGTTTTTCTCAATATTTTATCTGCTTATTCTTACAAACAACGTTTTTATTATAAAATATAACTATATTCTAGAAGATACGAATTATTTAATATTTTTCGCATATAATTTATTTTTGAATAAAATTAATTAATTTATATTTTCAATTTACCTATTTCCTTTATTGAGATCTTACATCTTTGATGTTCACGACGGTATTTCTGTAGTGCAATTAAAATATTTTCTTAACCGTTTTCCATAATGTGTTGTGTTTTCTCTGAAGTGGCCTATCTTACTAAAATGGCATTAATTATTTTTCCCAAACAGATTTATATAATAAGAACTCTTGTAGTTATTATAGCAAGCATGACTACAAACTTGCTTTTTTTCATTTTTGAAGCTCTCTATCATTATAAACATTCAGATTTTACTTTTCCCAAGTGTTTAATTAAGTTTAAATGGAGCAAGGACAAACTTGCTTTACTTTCGGAGGTCTTTGATAAAAATATGGTATTAAAAGGCTTCAACAGTTTAGAAAAGCAGATTGACTGCTTTACAAATTCATAAAAAATTATTTTTATTTATAGTGCATGCATTCTAAAGGCCTCGAGTGGTTTTTGTTTATTAATCATGTGATGATCTTCTGCCTTGACATTAAAATTATCTAACTTGTGATGGAGACATTTTTTTAAAGCTTTGTTATTTATAATTAAATTTTATAATAAAATTATAATAGAGATTACTAGATTTTCCTGTTGATTTTTGTTAAAAATAAATCATTTCACCTAATTATATTTTCAGTACATTTATTTTTCTTGTTGATTATATTCATCAAAACTATTATTGATCAGTTAAGAACTTTACAAAATGAAACGCGTTAAGGTTTTTTTTTTTTACAATTTATTAAAATAGAATCTTTTCTTTTAAGACTGTCTCAGTTACATGAAACTTAAATTATATAAATGGTATAAATTATATACACTTATACAAGACTTTCAGATGTTTTTTCATTATGTCAGAAATTTTCTTTATTTATATGAATTTTTATTTTTGTGCTTTGGAATACGTTAATTTAAATTAATTACTCTGTTTTAGCTTTTGAATAAAGGAAATAGTTTTCCTTAATCTTTTTAAATGGCAAGATTTATTTAAATCGAGGAGAGTAATTTTATCTGAGAATCTAAGTGTTCTATCAAATGAATATCTCATAGTTCTTGAAAATTAGTTTGTAGCAATTTTTTCTTATGCATTATACATTTTATGCTGTCATAATTTTCTTACTATATAAGATTTTAATTTTGACAAATTTTTATAGAAACAATATAATTTATTTTTAAATATTTTTCTTAAAGTTTTCTAAGAAGTAGAAAATTTCGTTCAACTATTATCATTTTTGACATTTCAACTAAAGAAGATCAAAGTATCAACTTAGATTCTGAAAGTCCAAACACAAATCGCTGTAGACTTTGCTCTAAAAAGTGTTGGATTTATCCCTAATATATAATGACAGTATTAAAAAAAATATTTTTTTAGATATTCTGAAACTAAACCCTAAAGTCTTATATTGTACTACAAATTTGAAAAGATTTTAAAATTTCTACACTATATTTTATAATTGGCAAATTTAAAAATTTTATATATTATAACTTAACTATAATATGTTTCTTACTTCAAAATGATTCTATTAATTTTTTTATCATAAAATTGTATTATTTTTTAATTAATTTATATTTATAAAATATCTTTAACATATTTTATCTTTGAAAGAATTGCTTTTACAAATTATGTCTTGATTTCGAATTTCTTAAGTGGTTTTATTTTTATGCTTAAAACTTTGGGTTATTATTTGCATCGACGAATTCATGAACGATTTATTGATTCACTAATATTTGTTAGCTTGAATATTATATTAAGCTCAAAATTTTTAATCCCTGTGTCAATAATAAATATTAAAAATCAACGAATATTTTGCAAGGTTTCTTACGGTATTTTAAAATCTGACTTATTAATCGATTTCAAGGATTATTTTACTATGATCATATAAATTTATTTACATTTTACTATTGTATTAATGGACAAATTAAGAGACTTAAGCCTGAAGGTAAATTGCAGCAAAATTTATGAGATATCTTAATGATATATGGGTTAGTCTCCACCACATAGAAGAAATAAAATAAAAGGAAAAAAAACTACGTTATGGGTGGGAAGAGTAAGAAATCATTCCTTTATATTACAGAGCCATTTAATAATCAAAATTGGGCGTTGCACTTCTTTTTTTTCCCCTCATCACCAACATCTTCCAAAAATCAGCATCAGAAGCTGGGTGATCAGTTCAAGGTCGGTCCGTAAAGAGTTGGGAATAAGTTGCCAGATGTTCGTGATACAAGTGGCCGATCTTCCTTCTTAAATTACGAAAAGATGGTCACGCTCTGCAAGCGGAGAGAAGAAAACTGCTGTGCTGCTTTCGATTTATTCCATTCTTATGTTTTCTTTTAAAAATAAATGCATGGAAACTTCAATATAAAAATATAAATAGCTGAATTAACGTATATTATGTATTTTTTGTGGAAACCATTTTATCTTTGCTCATGAGATTGCGTTCGTTTGACTTTCAATCAAGATTCAATGCGCAACAAAAAACAAAAAATGTACAGTTTTATAGGGCTTAATGCGAAGGGAGTATGTCTTTAATATTTTATTACGGACTCGTATTAAGTTATGTCAAATCATAAATATAAGAAAAGAATAGTGTACTTTTTTAAACTGTGTGGTAAAAAGAGATATACTTTTGGAACGAAGAGCATTCTTAATGCTTAGTTATGGCTTTTCTATACTTAACAGTAAAGACGAGGTAAACTGGTGAAAAAAAATGTTGCTCTTGGAGGGCCACTAGTTGAAATCCTGACCTAGATAGTCATGCTGATAGAGTCTTTGCGTGTTAAAGTTCCTTGTTCTGGGGTGGTATGAAAAAGAAGGCGATAGCTCACATGTCGGCTTCGTCATTTGATCATGATCCAAAATTATGAGTCAACGACTACAATCGGTAGAAATATGCAGCTGGAAACGAATCACAGATACCTAATCTAATCTGTAATTAATAGCTCTTACACGGTTTTTTTTTTTTTTTAAATTTAAACTTTGATATCTCAACTGATTGTAACTCAACAATTAAAACCTTTTATTTCATATAATTAAGATGTACCCATTTCAAGGGTATTATAAATTTTCAAACAGATGAATAAAATAGATCTATACTTTGAAGTGGTAGATAGAACTTTAACACAAGAAGTACCGGTATTGTTTGTGTGACTTACATCCCTCTAAATATATATCTTCATAAAAAAAGTAAAAGACAAACCTTGCACTGGAAAAAAATGCTATCTTTCATGCTGTCACAGTATGGTTTTTCTTTCGGTGCTCTAAGACAGAGGAGAGACTTGACCCCGGTGCGAAACGCTCTTTTTTCTTTCCTTGCCTGATCTGAGACGAGATAAATTTAAAGCCAGTGGGTAGTGGTACTGAATTCGTTATTTTCAGCTGATCCTTTTAATGCCAAAGTTGATGTGCCTGAGCCGTTGAACCCATATCTCCTCCACTAGACAAGCGAAATTATTTTAAGTAATTATTATTATAGGGCAGTTGTTCAATGCATACAATATGCCGCTTTATAAAATATGAGAATAAAATAATTTTAATGAGAAGTTTTGGTTGAAATTTATGAGTTGTATATTTGTCTCACAATTATTTCAAGCAAAATTGTAATATAATTCATAAATACGGGTTTGTATTGCAGTTTTACAAGATAATTTATGCTAAATTTTAATACAATTTTAAATCGACATTTTTTTATTTATACTGAATTTGTTTATATCATTAACATACTATGCTATGAAAGCAAATCTGGAAAAATGATTAAAAAAATATTTTTCATGTATGTTAATTTTTCGTTTACCACAGTATCTATATCATATTAAATATTTTACATTTTGTTTATTTTTATTGTAAAAAATTTTTTAGGACATTTTCATTGAGAACCGATGAATACTTATTTAAATGTTAAATTTTATTACATTGTATAGTTACTCAATAATGTTATATATATATATATATATATATATATATATATATATATATATATATATATATATATATATATATATATTTACATTAAAATATATAAAATAAACTATTATAATGCAGAGTGTCTTTTTTAATACTGTTTTTTAAATTTTTAAGTCTTGTTTTTTGCAATCTTGAGGTAAAAACATTGAAAAGTGTTATTTTAAAAATAGAAATAAAAGTAAAACAATTTAAATATCAAGTTTTTTCAAAATTTTTACGTAATTCGTAAATTTCATTAAGATTTTAGTTCATATTACTTACTTTATTTATAATGTATGTAAATATTGATAAAATTCATATTTTAACAATTTTCAATACGGTTAATACATTTTTGGTGATTGGTCATGGAAGTGCAAAAATTTTTATTGTGAGGACTTTATAATAATATATTATAAGTTAGTATAAATGTAAGTAGCATACATCAATATAAATGAAGAATCATATGGCACATCATATAAACATTTTAAATTTAAAGCTTGTTTATTTTTTATGACAGGCCTAGTATAAGTTAATTTTACCATAGAATAATGCTACTAATTTTTCCTTTATAAGAATGGATATTTTTATAGTAAATTTATGATATCAATTTTCATATTTGTACTTTATTTCTTGCATAAATTTTATTTCTGTTTCCTTAAATAACACTAATTTGAAATTCTTTTTCACGTCCATAACTAAATATTGGCTTACAGTGCTGTTGGTTATTATGTTTCAAAAGTATACTAATAAAACTTTTTAAATTTATTTATTTATTTTTGTTCAGTGCTTTGTTTTATTATAGTCTTATTTTTATCCAAGCCAAACTAATAAGCTTTTGCTGTAAATTCCTAGTATTTTATTTCACCGTTAAATATAATTAGAGAGCATATTCATCTTCTGGTAAAAAATTTCTTACTTAGAAGATGTATTTAATTATTAGGTAAGAAAATAATGGTGATAGAAGCCAGACATTATAGTAGGAGAAATGTGAACATCGTACTGTGAGTCCATTCCCTGAGTTTTCGTGGTCCAACCCAGGCACAATTTCAGAGTAAGATGTCATTCTTAACAGACCTCACTTACACCCAGTATTTCTGTTGATTCATGGTGGTTAATGATCCTCCCCATGAACCGCAGTTCTGGTAATATTTGTAGGATTTTGCGGTTAAGAGAAGGGCTTATATAAAAAGGGATAACAAATAATGGTATCCTTCTTTTATAGCATATAACCTTAGCGATTTTTTGGCTTTTTTCACCTGTGGTGTATTATCCACCGCTACTCTCCCTCCCAAGCCTATTTCTACATGAACTTTTTGATATCCAGTTTTACCCAATTTCGTTAACTTACAACATAATTTCCATTAATTTGGGCCGAATCTTGTGGCTGATATAAAAGAACAGAGTGTAAATAATTTGTTTTTTCTCCGTCTTTGAAATGTTTATTAATCAAGCTAATTGTAATCTCTAGAGAGTAGTTAAGTTTATTAAAAAATCCAATAATTAGTGCTTATGAAAGTCTAGTTAGTGAATCAAATGCGGGAATAATTTATTCGATAGAATACGCGTAAATTATTTTGTCATAAAAGTTGATAATAAAAAATAAGTGAAGAGAGTTTTATAAATAAAATTTCTTATAGCTGTTTCTAAATTTGTACAAATTAAGACATTGCTAGTCGAATCATGTCTCGTTTATAATTCTCATTTCATTATCAAGACGTTTTTGGGGGGGGGATCATTCATGAAACGATAGAATTTCTTCATTTCTATGTGGAAACAAAGATTGTTCTGACATTATTTAATTTTTTTTAACATTTATATTAAACACCTTCACCGTTTGGGTTTGAGGGACTCTCCAATCTGCCCTTTTTGCGGACTAGAGGATATGACTGGTGACCACCTTTTCACTTGCCCTGGACTTTCGGACGTCGCAGATAGAAATTCTGCGGAAGATGACTTTTCATCCACCTCAAGATTGTATTGGGCTGCCCGACAGAGACTGATGGTTGAAAAACCAAGGTCGGGCGTAGGATAAAAAAAAAAAAAAAAAAAAAAAAACATTCCCTTATTCCTTAGCAAAACTTTAAAGCCATTATAAACCATTCATTTTCTGTTAAAATGAATTTGGGGATCTGTGTATGCGTGATCAACGTTTAATCAACTGATGTCCTAACATATTTCACATTACAACCAGTGCTAGTGAGAAAAATGAGTTTATGATTTTTTTAAAATTTTTATAAGATAAATGCTTTTTGAAAACTGAAATTTTTTTATAATTTTTTATTAGTTGAATCATAACTGAAGGACCATCAATAATATTTAACTAGAAATTTTCGATATAATAGGTTTATTACTAACCAAAATTTACTAATGTGTATTTTATTTCTAAATTGCACATTAAAATAAAAGTAACTCTTTAATTTAATGTGTTAATAGTTTAATGTAAAAGTGTAATCTAATGGAATAGAGAGTATAAGAAATAATAAAGATATAAAATAAGCAGTTGGGGGAGTGACAAAAAGCATTGTAATTATGGTAGATGTGTATCTGGAAATCTATATAATACTTATGTTTTATCAAAAATTCTCTAACCAATATTCGCATTCTTTAGGTTGTTCTAATGCTTGTGATTAGAACGGAAATCAAAAATTTAAATCATACGAATAGTTTTCAAAAACATTTTTCTGCTAAAACTAAGTTTTTTATCCAGTGAAATAAATAATTTCGAATTATATATTATTTTGTTTTTTAATATAGCTTATTTTGTGTGATAAATTTAATAAATGTTCTGTAAGGCAATATTTTTATTATTTGGAAATCTGAAATTTTCCTTTTCTAGAATTTTTAATATTAAGTAAAAATATATTTTGTCATATTTTTTATCTAAATGTGAAGTAAATATACTTTTATGTTTGTCACAAAATTCATCTTAATGAAATAGTCTAATTAAAAAATGCTCTTTAAGTGCAATATTTTTGTAGAGACAATACAACGTTCTTATGATTAAATATTGTATTTTTTATTATTTATTTATTTTTTTGATAAAGTAGTTCTTCTGGAATTAGAAATCATCTGCTTAAAAAAATTATAATAAATAAAAAAGAATTATTCTTTGAAGTTCTATTATCAAATGATTCTGCATGTAAATCTGCAGCTAATGAAAGCAAACAACTATCAAATTTCGTATATTCTTAAGCAGTTTTTTATCGGGCTGTACTAAGAAATATGTATTTGTTTTTTGTTATGTTAATAGATGCCTTCCAAATTTTAAATTCCATATGCCTGCCATTCTTGGAATAGGAAAACAAAATTCTGATCTTTAAGGAAGATGTGTTTATTGGATTTTTCAAAGACCGTCGCTTCTTATCTCTGTTCTCTCCTCTCAACACATTTAACTGCAGTTTACAAATAGAAAAACCAGAAAGATTGTCTTTATCATTTTATCCATCTCCAAACGACGACAGATAGACGACTGGCAGATGTTACCAAACGTCTTGACCAAAATGGCTCGAAGTACCTTCATGGGTAAGGGCTGGCGCCTATTCCGGGGGTCGGTCCCCAGCCAGCGTACTTTAACTCCCTCCAAACAACATTCAGCTGTAGAGCATATGTCAAGAATTGCCACCCTCTCCATGGAAATAGGTAAAAGTTCTCCCCACTCGCAATTGCTTCCCCCATAAGGTGAAATTGAAGGTGTTCTAACAATAAAGAGGATACTGGTGTGAGAGAGGAAGACCTTTCCGATTTTCTTTCCTGTTTCCTGGCTTTTGTGCCTAAGCACTACTTACATAAAACACGATTGGTGATTTTCGCTGATTATTTCCGTTACTTCGAATTTCGATGTCATTTCACTTTCAATAGGAAAGGATAGATTTATGCTGTTACTTCTATTAAAGATTATAAATTTTTAATTTCCTGAAACTAAAAATAAAGCAAAATTGTTTTATTTTCTACATTACTTTTTCCTATTAAAATTTATTTAAGATAATAATTCTACAAAAAAAAATGTAGTCTTATGTTGTATTTTCTTTTAATTCATCTATTTAAAATCACTAAATTCTTACAAATATATTTAAAACGGAATATTAGCATTTTTGAAGGATTTTTGTTGAAAATAACTGTATATAATTAATTAGTTTGTATTTTAATATTCTAAAAAACTATTATTATATTATTCTATTTTTACTGCATATTTTTAATAATGATTCAAACTATTCAGTTTTAATCTAAGTTGTAAGAAGTGTGAATTAATATTCTTATATTTAATGTAGATTTCAAACATATTTGATAAAGTAACTATAAACTGTTTGGGAATATGCTGTATACAATACTCTTAGGTGATATTTCTCAGCGTTCTTAATAGTCGTTTTACCATGTAATTCTAATACGAAGGATGCACAAATATTGTATTTCATATTGTTATATTAAGAAACAACACTCTTGTTTCAAAGTTTAATCTTAAACATTGTTGAAGTGCAAAAATTCAAAAGATGATGCATAAATAAAATACAAATAACAAAGAAGCAGTTCTTATGATAGATATTTTATCGACGTAAGTTGAAAAATAAAATTCTAAAATAACAGCATCATCTTTATTCCTACTTTTTAAATAAATGTTTTGTGAGTATGGTGGCTATGACCTAATCGTAACAACAGACTGTTGTAAGATTACCTACTTAGTGGGTTTGCTAGAGCATCATCATCATCATCAGAGATTCTTCAAGATACCAGATAGCTTTGAATAGGATTCGCTCTGTTGGATCTTTAAACTATGAGTGTCAATACCCCGTGAAAGTATCATATAGTATTGGAGGTTCTTGATTCCAAAGTTAACGACAATTTTATTTTGAATAAAAAAATAAGTTTTTTAAAATCTCAGTTGCTTTAAAAAACTTAATCATTCTTCATTTAAAAGTTATCTTTTTACTTTTTCTTTTGGTATTAGTACTGGTATATATATATATATATATATATATATATATATATATATATATATATAATAAAGAAAAAATATAGTTGAAATATACATTTAATGATTTTGAATTATTAGCGTCATAGTAATAGTAGCGTAAATTTTAAAATTATAATTTATATAATATTTTTGAGATTGTTAACGTATTCCTTTATTTATTTAAGATGTAAAAAAAATAATCGAAGCATTAGTTGAATACATCTTTCTTCACATCATTTTATATTTTTATATAACAGAACTCGCATTTAGAAAAGAAAATTAATTCCATTAATTTTAATCACTTAGTACTTAAGAGGAAAAAAGAAAGTCACCAATTTGATTTTATCTTCGATTCAGGACACTAAATAATAAAAAAAGTGGTAAAGATAAATAAAATCTAACTGATCATTAGCGTCGTGATTGCACTGTATCTCCGAAGTAACAGCCTTGTTGAAATCATAAATGATAATATATCAAATTGGAAGGAAGTGGAATCCAGCTGAATACCATCTTCTATAATTACTCCCTGGATGCCACGTTACTATCTCTTTTATATATATATTACCGTCTGTCCTCAGAGGACTTCTTTGATGACGTTCCATACGATGTCTGCAGGCCCCAGCTGCGACTGGTTGCATAAGGGAATTCTTTTTCTGTGTTCCCTTTCTGCATACTAGCTTTGGATGTATGGCAGTATTTATGGAGACTTGGCGATGAAATCTTTTACTATGGCACTTCGTATTTATATTTGCACCGTAGAACACCTTACAGGCGCCCTTTTTGTTCATTAAATCTATCAACGAGACCCTTTTTCTCTCTATTTTTTTCTGTTTTTACTTGTGGATCTTCAGTTCTTTGTAGCTTGTGTGAAAAGAGTTTTAATATGACTGTTTTATAACAATTTTATTCCACACTTTTTTTTTTGGTTAAAATTTATAAATGTTTTTGTAAAATTATTATTTCAAGATGTTGGTGATTAAATTATTATTTTATATGCGTGAACAATCTTATTTTTTCCTTAAATGTTGCTTCAGATATGACATAAAAAATAATGAAACTATTAAGAAAAAGGAGTTTATAAAATCGAGATTTATTGCAAATAAGGAGAATTTTTTGACGTAACCTTTCTCCGGTTAGATGTTTTTTTTTTCTCTTATTTATTTTTTCTCATATTCTATTTTAATAGCCAATTGAAATAATGAAAGATTGATTTTGAATGTCAAATGTCGAGTATTAGAAAGTCAAATTTTCGAATGCTTTCGACAGTAGATGAATTGCAATCACATTAATTAAATTAAAAGTATTAATTATCTATATTGTTTTATTATATTTTGAATTCAATATACCCTGAATAGCAAGTAATGAAGTTACAGTGTTGCTATTTTCCTACATTTCTAAAAAAGCTAGAAATATTATTTACAGATTTTTAGAATTACATTATTTTATTTAATCACTTAACATATACTGCCCGTATATGCCAAAAGAATCTGTTTTTGGCTATTTAGATCTGTGTAACTATAAATCTTTTGGAACTAGGGCTAGGCCTAATTTCAGATAGACCATAATTTTGAAATTTTAAGAATTACGCATTGAGAGCAATTGCTATGTAGAAAATGGAAGGCAAAAAGTTTCTCGGGAAGAGATTTTGGTTCACCAAGCATTGCTAAGTTAATAGAATATATTACTTTATTTTTAAAATTTTTATTATAAAATTCAGAATTTATATTTCATTAATAATGATAATCGAATCATAATAAAATGTTAACTGTTCTACTGGATCTAATTTACTTACCTTTGATTTTTAATTATTTTAGTAAATTCATGATGAATTGAAATAAGATTTATATTGCTATTATTTGAAGTTCAACTTATTAATTCAAAAATTAAATAAAAAATATTTACTTCATTTAAAAGAGATTCGATACCATTATTACGAATCATTTTAGAAATAAAATACATAAAATATCAAAAATAAAGCGATTTCCGAAAATAATATTTTATGTCTAAAAATAATTATAACTCAACAAAAGTAATTTACTATATATTTTTTAATAAAAAATATTTTATTTACGATTTGAAAATTCTTTAGAGTTTCTTTAATTACATTAATTTTTATTATTTAATATTAATGTTTTTCAAAGAAATATCATTATATTGTTAAAATAAATATGAAAATAAAAATAGAGGAATATATATGTTATTATGTGCTTATGTATTTAATTCGTTTTCAATTTGATTGAAAATTTTAAATTCATTTCTTTGTTTGTGTATGGATCACGTTATTACATTTGTTTTCTTATTTTTAAAAAATTTTCTTTTACATTGCCATGATGCAGAAAATTATCTTTTACATTAATAGGTTTCTGTGCCAATAATGGAAAAAAAACTATTTTTTTGTTTGATTTAAAAAATAACTATCTAAAAAACTAAACAGTGATGAAAAAAATTTCGCTGTTTATTTTCATTAAGTGATCAAAAACAAATCTTATAAACAAGTTTTTCCAGGTAAATGACCATATGGATGAGTTTTTAAAAAGTGTTTTTGTGAAATCGCTATAAATTAACAAAAAGTTAATAAACGTGTAAATGTCAAAATGTTTTCGCAGATTTGATTTAATCAAACCGATTCCTTGCATTTAATGCCTTTATGCATAGAAATGAATTATAATGAAGGTTAATTAAAATATTTCTATTTTATTGAATATATTTACTCAAATAAAATTAAATACCAATAAAATATGCGCTTTAAAAATATTATACATGAAAATTTATTTCAAAATTTATATCTTATCAAAATCTTGAGTTACGAATAAATTTTAACAAATTATTAAATTTTTTGTAAGTAATTATTCAATGAATTTTTTATAAATAATTATTTAATTGTTCAATGAAATTTTTGTAAATTAAAAATTTACTTACAAATATTCTTATAGTGATGATGAATAATAAAGTTTTATAATTTACAAGGCATTTTGTTGTGAATATTTTGACTTCTAAAATGAATAAGCTTGAATTATAATAACCAGTATAAGTACAACTATGATTCTTACAACATTTTGTTCAAACAATGTAAATTATTTAGTAATATGTTGCGGAGATTATTGTAGGGGATTATCTACGGCAACAAATTACACGTTGTCCTTAAGAAAGATCACAATACAATAGAAACATAACAAATATTTAACTAAAAATAAACTGCGTGCTACATTTAAGAATGTATGCGATACATTTCTCTGATCCCTGCAACAGTGTGGGATTTTATAACAGAAAGTTGGTTGCAGCGCAGTAAGTCCAGTTAAGCTGCGCATCGCTTGTCTATTCAGCCATGTCAGGGATTGCAATATGTGGTGATGCAGGAACCGAGTTGGTGATGCAGTTTCATGGTCACCACTGCAAAAATTAGTGTAGAATTATCTTCGACAACTTCTCTTCTCAGCCAGTGTGGCTGGCCAAGTATTGGGGGTCTTCTGCTTGGTCACTGTTTCAAAATCATGAAGACTCCACCCGGCTGTTTCTATCTAATTGATAGAGCCCAACTGAAAGCTAGGTACAGGGAAGCATGCTCGTGCAACAATAACTTAATCCATGAGAAAGATCACAACGCAATACAAACATAACAAATATTTAATTTGAAATAAACAATGTGCTACATTTAAGAATGTATGCGCTACTCTTCTCTGATCAACGCAATAGTGCGGGATTTTATATAGAAAGTTAGTTGCAGCGCAAAGAGTCCAATTAAGCTGCGCATAGCTTAACTTAACTTGTCCATTCAGCCAGGTTGGAGGTCGCAATATGTGGTGATGTAGGTGTCTAGTTGGTTTCGCAGTTGCTGGTCACCGCAATGTTTCAAGGCCATATTTGATATTTTGTATTTAATTACGTAGACACATTCTTCATTGGATTTATCTAATAAAAAGCTTATGACACTTATTTTAGCATTCGTTTTGTTTTCCTGCAATTTGTTTAAAAAATAAAGTTTGATTAATAAAGATTTGAAACAACACATCAAGAAATATTACTTTAAGGAAAGTCTCAATGGAAAAATAGCAAATATGCTGAAGCATTCACTCATCTCACATCTATTCGCAAAAGTAATAGACTGTTATCGAAATCGCGACTAGAAGACGTATGGCTGGCCAGAACAAGATCCTTTCCTACCAATTCTATTCTATTTAGGTTTAATCTCTGGCATACAGACCGCTGTCAGTGTGGTGAACCTAAAACCATAGATCATATTCTACTAGATTGTCCTTTATACGAACATCTGAGGAATCAATTACGAAAAAAATTAGTAATAAGAGCATTATCATTCTCTTGGATATTTGAACTATCTACAAATCCGGAAATTAAAATTCTTGCATGCTGTGAATTTCTACGCCAGTCTAACAGATTCTAATCTTAATGAAAAAAGAAAGTTATAACTCAAAATCCTTGAACTATTTTTTAACATAAATTTATAAATCCGAAATTTTTCTTCTCATATCAAGACTTTTTCTGTTAGCGATCACCGACTTCAATTAACTTTACTTAAATAAGGTTAGTCGATTGACTACATAAATCCTCTCCAAATACCTTCTTCAATGAGAGCTACAAGCATCTTAAGCATAAAGCTCCAAAAGTGTCCTCCATAACCTACCTACCTAAAGTTTGATTCATTAAAAATTTTAGAAGATTTTAAAGTATATTTTATTATACGTTATAATAAAAAAGACCACACACATTGATTATCAAATATTGACATCATAATCAAAAATGAGCTATTATTAATGTAATGTATAACTTGCAAAATATTGAACAGCAATAAGATAAACATATTGAAACGATAAAGTTCTATCTAAACTAAATCTTTTAAAATAAAATATCCTGTTGGTAAGATTGTTTTAGTTATTTATTATGCATTGTTGACAACTGTATTATATAGGTAATTTAATTATGTAAATGATACTACACATCGAAAGATATCGCTTTGCTAATTAGGTTTTAGAAATGTAAACCTCAAAAGAAGTGAACTTCAGGTTGCTGCAGTCAGTTTGCGTTGAACAATGGGAATAACAAAATAATAGCAACATTGGTGATTTGAGAGTTTGAGTCATATGTAAAAATAAATTCAGTTTGTAAAGGGTAAGTAGAACTGTTGTGTTTTTATTATTGCGTAATGAGGGAGAACTTTCAGGTATGAAAGGCAACAGTCGATTTAGGCAATGGCACCGTTTCAGAAGTTACCTCCAAGATCGAAATTGTCAGGCAACTAGAAGAAAAGCTTGTGTGCTTTTTATTATGTCGTAAGGCGGAATAAAATACTTCAGTGCTCATCATATGGAAATCACGTACAATTTATATCTAACACTGAAATTAATTCAAGCAAGTATTTGCAACTAGTATTTACTAATTTGTTGACTTTTCAAATATTTGGATGTGAACGTGTAATGTTACATTTACTTAACAAAAATGTAAATATTGGCTTTTTAAAAAAAAATTTTATATAACTAACAGCGAAATTTTTAATTTTTCACCTTGCCTGCCAAATATTTGAACATAATCTGAAACCTAAGCAATACACTAAGCATTTATTTGGTAAATTCCTTATAATTTTAAAACTAACAAAATTACTTCTTAATAAAAATTATGATTAATTTCGGATATACATTTTTAGCTCTTTTAATTGTCAGCACAATGATCTGTGTACTAGAAAAGAAATTCTTTAATTATAATATTCGAATGTCATTCTATTGGACTAAATTTAAATAATTCTATATGTATGTTTGTGTGTATACATAGACACATATCACGCCTACTCCTCAAGCCGACATTTCGTAAACGAAAATAGATACAAGATATATTACTAGATTATATATTTACTTTCACAATTTTTTTTAAATAAACTGATTTTTAATAAAAAAGTAACTTAATATAAAAAACAACTTGATACAAAATTATAATTAGGATACACATTTTTTAGTGCTTTATTGTCATTTTAACAACTTTTGTCATAAAGAAAACATTCTTAAATAATAAAATTTGAATGCATTGTATTAGACAGATTTTGAATAATTATATGCATAAAAGCTTATTATTTTTATCGTGTAGTAGAATTAAAAATTTCATTATATCACAATAATTTTTGTCATATAATTAAACAAACCATTACTCATTTATGCTGATTTATTTAAGCTTTTTATTTTAAGTGTAGTTGAGTTCTGTTTCAAGGAAATCTGCTGTTAAGAGAATCTTATTAAACGAAAATCGTTATCAAATCACTGTATAAATCCAAAGATATTGTGAAAGTGAAATTTTCATACAAAGATAACAGTTTAAAAGTTTTATAAAATTCATTCTATTTTATAAAAAATCCATAAAGTTGAAGAGTTCAATAAATTATGTGTTATGAAAATGAACATTCTTTGCGAAATATCCAAAGTTGCCTTTCTATATAGTTTTGTGCTGTGTCGTTAATTTTGTCATCGAATGCATGATTTTGCTTGAAATCTGGTAACTATGCTATGAAATTTTTTTTTCTTGAGGGACCATAAGCTAAATTCTATATATTGTGGGCTTCTTTCCCACTCTCTTGAGACAAAGCAAACCTTACAGGAAGGCTACTCGGGTTATTTCGCAAAAATATTATGCCATCATTGTATTAAAATTGTTATTTTAATTTCGTTACAGGTTTCTCGATATACTTGTCATTTACTGGGATGGCTCGTAGGTGACATTTTTGCATTCCATTGAGTTTGAATATTCAACTCAGGGTTAACGATGTTGTTCCCCATCTTTTTAACCGCTTTTTATCTAATTTACGGAGTCACTGGTGATGAAGATTACAAGACTACCTCATACGAAGGTATGTATGAGGTCAAAGAAATTTTATTTTTGACAGACTTAACTTTTTTAATGTAGGTTAAATTACATTTATGGAATTATTTAATCTGTTGTTAACTGATGAAAAAAGTCTCTTCCGAATCAGAACTGGAAATGCTTAAAAACCAATTTTTTTAATAAGTACTATTTGGTAACAGTTAACCAGTGTTTGCTCATGTGATAACCAGATTGTGCAGATTTCATTTCTTAAAAAAATGTATTTTTTTTTAAATTATGTTAATTGTTGAGAACAATTGAGTTTCAATATGCATGAAATTTGCATAGTATCAAATCTAAAGAAAAATTTTCCGGCTATGTGGGAAAATAAAGAATTTTTATCATTACTATCTCTTGAAACAATGAGATTCTTCCTTCCAAATCGCATGCAATTCTTGTTAAGTTGATCTGTCAATTAAACAAAACTTATTCAGCATTTAAGTGCTTTCGTATAAATAAAATAGTTACATAAAAAATCTTATTCATAACAAATGATTCAGTGTTTCAAATCAGGGAAGCATTTGCTATAAGATCCTGAGCAAACTAAATTTCAGAAAGAAAAAAAAAAAAAAACATTAGAAATTGCGTCAGGTGACAATAAATGCATATCTAACTAGTAGTGCATGTGCCATATGACTAAAAGCATGCTCATAATGTTATAATATTATAGATGCTATCACTATAATAAAGATTTTAAAACTTCGGGGAGAAAAAATTAAGAATTTTTTAGATTTTGTTTTTAACAGCAATAAATTTTTGGCATTTGAATTCTCTTTTATTGTTTATAAAAGCGGAAGTTATCTTAAAATATTTATACTGAAAAATTAAAAAATAAAATTGGTGTAAAATGATGTAATAAAATATTTTAATCTAATCAAAAACTGAGTTTGTCAAGAGGTATATTTATACGAATGATATTGAGTATATTTCTTAAAAAAAATAACTGGAATATATAACATATTAAACTATAGAGGCAATGCAAATCAATATGATCGATAAGAATTTTCGTTTGAATTAAGCATTTCTATTTAATTATCTTCTTAAAAATTAGACATATTTCAATAGCTTATCTTAAATATTCAATAAAAAGCAAACTAAAACTTGCAGTTATTCAAATTTAAATATGTATTCAAGCATTTATTTTATAAATAAAACACGCTGATTCGCAAATGATTATTAATTAAAAACTGTAAAATATTCTTTGGCAAGATAAATAAATTAAAAATAAGGAATTAAATATTTTGGGAGTTGAAAGTTAGCGGAAGATCTCTTTTATATGGAGAAGACAAACATGCTGTAACAAGTGTTAATTTAGTAATGCTTCTTTCATTATACAATCAAGAACATTTACTTCATGATTGAAACATACGTTATTATTAAGGCACATAACGGTATAGTAATGGCGTCTCGTGAAATATGTTGTGTAACACATTATCATTGTATACTTTTTAACTCGTTCAAAAAAGTGTGATTTGCACAAAATAACTTATTTAATCACAGTTTGTTTTTTAATTTTTTTCCAATATGTTGACGTCGTAATAATTAATAGATCACCTAGTCAGTGTTTAAAAACCTGTACCTATGTTTAGAAGAAATTGGTAAAACTATAAAAAATGTCTCATGTTTATTAAAGCTAGTATGAATATTATCCGAGTTTCTCTGCAAACTATGTACTAGACTTTTAACTGTGGAATAAAATGGAATTTTAGTGAAATTTTAATACGAAGAGATAAGAAAAATCAAGCTTTATTATTATATTGGAAGCATATTAAACTAAAAACAAATATTCTTTAATAATATTTTGTTTCGCAAATCCAGTTCTAAATGATGAAAGTAATGATGTATTTATGGCATTTTTCATTTTACCTAATTTCAGTAACTATTTCAGCAACTATCTCCAAATTGTCAATTAATCTTTCTGTTGCATGATTTTCATGCAATCATACCTCATCATTGAACCAAATCATGAAACTAAAGTGATAGGGTAAGCATCATAACTGTATTAAAACCACGAAACTACAGAAAATTCTTTTTTTCCATTCAGGGTTGCAATTAGCGTGAACACGCCATTTCGCTTTATTCCAGCCGTGGTTATCTTTTAATCTGGATCTTTTTTTTTTCTTTCTCCCTTTTTATCTACTTGAACTCTGAGACCTTTCATCCAATTCGTGCTCCCATGTAGGATTAAATGATAATCACTTCAGCGGTGTTATCTTCTCCTACAGAAAAAGAACGTCTTATCAATATGGAGTCTAAACAGAAATGAGATGATCTTTTAGCGCCTTGCGTATGGCGTGGACTGTGGGTGGTGGAAATCCAATTTTGTGACGTGGGTGATTCTTAGGATTTCGATATCGATGTAATTCCAAATGAGTAATTTACTTGTTCTGCACTTGAATCCTTTATTTGTGTTATCTGTATGACACAAAATTTGATGACCAGTATCGTAATAAAAGTGAGTGTGTAAATCTGAACGGTGTTGAATCTTTTTAGGGCTTTATATAATACCGAAAGACTTACTAGAACGTGTTGCTTGTGCAGCAACAAAATTTACTCTAATTTTGACTGTGAATTCTAATTGTAGAAGAAGATTGGGGACGAAAAGCTGCATTCAAAATTTATCGATTTAATTATGTAAACATTTTTGTAGGTACTTGTCCTGATTATTTTTTCCTTTCGTCCAAATGAAATTTTAAAAATCACGCTGGATTTGTAGTCAATTTTTGTTGGATTATGCTGCGAAGTTAAATTGATACAATGCGTTTTTTCATATTGATGGATCTTGGGCAATTATTGCTTACAATTAAAACTAACATCAATTTCAGAAGAAAAGAAATTCGAATTATTTTGCATTTTTCAATAATGTGAGTATTTAAAAAAAGTGCAGGATTTTTAAAAGCTAAAAATGGGACCAATAACACAAAGTACATAATTTCTGAACGATCACTTTTGTTGAAAAAATCAGTGTAGATAAAAAATACTTAAAATAAGGATTGTGAAAGTAGTATATTAAGGGTTTCATAGTTCTTAAAAATATAACAACTCCTATTTTTTGCAATTTGGAATACATTTTAATCGATGCAATTCTATCCATAATAATGATCATTAATAACGGTAATTATTGACAAAAACAAGAAGTTTCTCAATATGGAGTGCTTGTG
Organism: Latrodectus hesperus; assembly: GCA_037975125.1. Classification (NCBI taxonomy): domain Eukaryota; kingdom Metazoa; phylum Arthropoda; class Arachnida; order Araneae; family Theridiidae; genus Latrodectus; species Latrodectus hesperus. The sequence continues at coordinate 76,152,400 of CM075860.1, forward strand.
TAAATGTACATAAAATGGCAATTACATAAAATCTAATATAATATATATAATGGTAATTAAAGCATTCAGCATTTTCATTAGGATTCCTGATTCATTTGCGTTACTCTCTTCCTAATATTTATTTTATTTATATTACCTAACAACCAGAGGCGGTTGTAAAGTATTTGGACTTTTGCCTTATTTCGCCAGCTCAGATGTGACTTCGTCACCTGACCGTGGCTCAAAATCACGAGGCACTTGGTGATGGGCGAGTATTCCAAGCCCGTTAACTTAACGGTACAGTCCGGGTTTTGCCTGCACCGCTATATATGTATATATATGTATGCCTTATTTTGCATACTTCTACATAATTGAATATTGGACTATGTTGATGTGTTGCAAGGGAGGAAACTCGGAAAACTTCCAAGTACCACACGACCTATGTACATGCAGAAAGCAGAAGCAAAACATCCATCTCCTATTGTTTAACAAAATCTGGAATCAAACTCATCAACTTGCACCTTGAAGAGTGGCAGTCTTACTGCTACTATTATGTAATGTGTTCTCTCAATAAGAAGTTATATATATGCCTTTAAGTTTTTTGTCATCATTGGCTTTAAACTACATTTAAGGTAATTCAGCGAAACATTCTACTTTTAAAATTATTAAATAATCAAAATTATATATATATATATATATATATATATATATATATATATATATATATATATATATATATATATTAAATGATTAAATGTAAAACAGTCATAGATATTTATTATTTTAATATTATTATAGATAAATCGCAAACATTCTGATTTTACACTAGTTAAAAGTGTTAAATTATTATATTAATCTGTATCGGTTAATATATAAATCAAATGGAAAAGAAAATTATTGCATAACTTAACAAATATATAACGAGTATAAACTCGCAATTTGCGAATTAGTTATGAAAAACTGTGAGTAAAATTAATTCTGGAAATATTTCTATGGAGAAATTTTTACCCCATGGTATATTATTAAACACGTTAACTATTTCAGATTTATTTTATTGAATTTTTCTCACAGAAATATTCTTATACTTTAAATTCCTTTTTACGTTGAAGTCATAAAATTAGAAGCTATTCTTTACCAGTAACGAAAGACATTAAAATAATGCTTAAAATTTAGTTTAGAAGAAAATTTTTCAGATTTTCAAAAAATAATTGACAAGACAATATTTTAAAATCTGTTTTAAAATTTACATGAAATTTTCATTACTCGGAAACATTTATTTTCTGTATTTAAGCAATTTACTAAGTTCTGCATTTAAAAAATTTATTAAACGTGAGTATTAAAAAATATTACCATCATATTTTGTAATTTTATTTCCATGTAGAGTATTTTATAATAATCTGTTGAGAATATGGAAGTATATCAAAATAATCAGATTTGCATTTCTTTTAAAATATATCAATAGCTATTAGCAAATATTTTTCTTTGTAATCAATTAATTATTATTGCATCTTATTCCAAAATTGAACTATGAAAAATGTCCATCTCGTTTTATGTATTCCATTATAATGGCATTAATTGTTTGGTGAGTCATTTCTCACATTCATGATTTATATTAATGAATGCCTTTGCTGGTATAGTAACTGCAACCGTGCAAACAAATGGCAAGGCACCAAAAAAAGTTGAGTCATGAAAGAGAATTGGAAATTCCACTTGCTTGTTCATGCCGGCCTCTAGGCATTGATTACTAAGGCCTAAGGCTTCAGTAAGTTCCGTGTAATTTACATTACTTATATTCCGAGCTGAATCGATATTTTCGAAGGTGTGGCGGGAATATCGATCCTCAAAGATAGGATCGATTGTCACGTGGTTGATAATCAAGTATAGAAAGAATTATGGAAGGGGTAAAAAAATTGTCAAAATGCTCATTCTCGGATATCTTTGCCACAGGACAATTTTTATTTTATCGAATATAACTAGCAGTTTCACATTCTAAGCGATGTCGGCGAAAGACGGATTGCCGCTTATCTTTTGACATATCTCTTTAATGTCTTTTTTTTCCGTCTCGATACGTTGCTATCGTTACGAAATCTTGTTAAGAATAAATAGCTGTCATGCTTTTCCCAGACTGATGGAAAAATAAAATCATCGTGTAATCATGTTCAGAGAAAAATGTTGATTTTATTTAGTGAACAAAAACCAAGCAAAAACCCGTAAGATTGTTGCGTCAGTGATTTTTAACTAAAATGTTGGCCAATTATATTTAGCTTTTACACAAAAGTTCCTCTGTACTTTAGGTACAATGGTACATTACTAATCACTTGCTTGTAGAATAAACATCGAAATGCTTCAAAATATATGACGATAACTTATATTTTTGAATAAACTACTGCTGATAATTGCAATTTAAGTTGTTTTTGTAGAGTTTTAAAAACATCCTCAAAAAGGATGTTTTTAAAATTCTGTAAAAACTATTTTTCTGCATGATTGCACTCATTTAAGGGAAAGTATTTAGATATTTTTAATGAGATTTTTCTATCATAGACATTAAACAAGAAATCAACTGTAAAATCTGTATCATTCATTTCAATGTATAATTTTTTCTACTATCTATTTTTCATTTCATTCCTGTTAAATTAATTCAAAAATGTTTCAAAACATTTTTTATCATAACATTAGTTTTCAAAAATTTCAAAGCATTTTTCTTACTATTAATAATAAGATATAAGCAATAGTTTCATTTCAAAATGATATCATTAGTGAAGTAATTGTTTTTAAAAAAAAAAAAAAAAAAAAAAACTTTCATCGTATAAATTGTATATTTATTTTTTGATTTGAACCAAATAAATTTGATGAATGCAAGTTATGAAAATGCTTTGAAAAAAGTTTAAAAAGCATTTCTCAAAATAATTTAATGGTAATTATAAAATACAAATATAACACTTGAAATTTATATAAATCTATATATGATTGGAAACTTCTATCAGATTACAAATAATTGGTTCTAAATATTTAGAAGACAATAATATGAATTTGCAATTATGCTGCTCATAACTTTCTTTCCAACGTGAAACATTTTTCATGATTTGAATTTACAAAAAATAGACATCATACTGTTTTCATAAAATGTTTTTATCCTATAATAACTTATAAAGAGTTAAGATTCAACTAAATTATTTGCGAGTTATTCTAATTCATTGAATGTTCAGCGGTAATTGTTTTGCACAAGAGGCTGGTTGGAGCAGGACCCACAGCTTAAAGAATAGATCCTGAATCTATACAAACAACCAAACCCGAGATGGGAATCGAACTCGTGGACTGTTAAACCTAAAACACATAACAATTTGACTGCCAGCTTAGAACAATTCGACGGCGTTTACTGGGACACTCAGTTTTCTATTTTTCTTAAAATGTACAATGTTAATTGATATACTACAACCATCCAAACTCCAGGCGTAAATCAAACTTACAGACTGCTGTATCTGAGAAAAGAGCGCTAACCAATGGAGTGCCAGTTTGTTACGTTTACTGGGGCACTCAATTTTCTTTCTATGTATTTTCTTAATGTTAAAAATACTTCTTTATTAGATTTTATCCTATTTATATATAGAACTGTTGTTGTTTACTAATGACACTTGGGCAAGCCAAGCTCGCAATCTTCTTCTTCTTCTTAGAGTTGGGTTTGTATGTCATTGAGCACCTCTGCTTTTATCAGCATTTTGTACTGTTAACTCCAAACCCAATGTTTCTTAGTTCCAGTTGCTCGGGTCACCCACTTTATTAATAAAGACTTTATTAATAAAATCCAATAACCCTTTAATGGAGTCTAGGTGTAATTCACTAGTATGGATGATGCCTAAAGAAACTAATCTAGGGAGGGCATGAGCCTCGTATTCGTGAATGATATGCTTGGCCGTTTCCTCTTGCGTATGACATTTCCTGCAGATAGGGTCTTGCTGAAACAATCCCATTTTATGGAGGTGTTTTCTGAAATAGTAGTGCCCAGTTATGAAGCCTACGATTGTGGAAAATATCAGTCCGCAACAACCCACTGGGTCCTGCCTGAACGCCAGAGGGCGTTCTTTGCAACTTGTATTTTGTATTTGTTATATAGTTTTTTAGTCGCAATTTTGTTTTGCTTGCTTGTGTAGGAGAACTATGTTTCTCAGCTCGGGTCGATTTAATCGGCCAAAAGTATTTGTTATATTTTTCTGTTATTAAATGTTTGTTACGTTTTCAATTGCGTATTTATTTAGCATATTTATGCAGTGCCTTCACCGGATCTATTTAGTTTTTAGTTTGATATATATATATAATTATTTTTTTTCAACGATTAAACGTATCTTCTGCCTAGAGCATCTTAGAATTTCAGAGGCAATCCTCACTGATGATCCACAGATCATACTTTTAGCGTGGGTTTGACCAGGAGTGTTGAGCCAAGCTTCACACATCTTCCATTTTTCCCATCTAAGAACATTGGTTTTTGCGGTCTTCAAATTGATCCCACAAAAAGGTTCAAAGCTCGCAATGCTATGCGAATTAAGTCAATTCGAAGCGTCTTTCGTTTTAATCAGAGCAAAATAGAGGTGAAAGTAAGACTTTGCTTTACACACTTGCCATAGATACCCGTTTATAGGGTAAGCAACCATTCATACCTCATTCATACAAGGAAAGGACAAAGACAGGATAGATAAAGTACATCCATGCTCGAAAAGGGATTCGAACCCACGACCTCCTTATCCGCAGTCAGGCACGCTAACCACTAGACAAGTTGGTCGGCATATATAAATCTAGCTATAATAAATTATATTTTTCTGATTATTGATTTTCATGTATTACAAATGTTTTTCTTTACAAATAATATTTTATATTTAAAACTTGTGCTTATTTTTAAATTATCGTATTATATTTGAATTTTAAGTATTCAGTCAAACTTTTTCATATATTTCTTCTACAATTACACAGAATTTTGATAGTGATTTATATTTATATTTAGACACATTAGTTTTTCAAAATATTTTCTCTTCTCATTTTTATGCACTGATTCTTTAAAAAAAAATACCATGCTTATTGCTGAGTTAGAATTAATAGAATTTTTAAAGTGATCATTTTTTTAGTACATAATATTATGAAATAAATCTTCACATGTTATTAGTTAAATTTGAATATCGCAGTATATCAGATTTTGTTTCAAAAATAATACGCATCAAATAATCAAAATAGAGTTTAGTATGTCTCTAAAGTTTATTTTGTTCATTTTTTTACTATGCCGTTTTGTAAATAAGAAAAAACATGTTTATCACGTAAGTTTTCTTATTTATTACATAAAGAATTTTATATTTTATCTTAGAAAAATAAAGTTTTTTGAATTGGGTATTTTGGAATTGTTGAATTTAGTATAATCAAAATAAAAGATAATAGAATAGTTGATAATCTATTTATTGTTTCTAATATAGAAGTAAAAATTATAAATTACTTTGGTTGCTTTTAAAATACATAAAAAAAAAGTTTATTAAATAAGAAAATAATAAATTAAAATTTAGCTTTAAAAAAAGTACGAGAAATCTCTCTTAAAATGCTAAATAATTCTTAAAAAAAAAAGACAATACGCATTATATAAATGAAAAAAAATATTCTGAACAAAATGTGTAATTATCAATGAATCAGTCAATGATTAAAATAGGATAACGTTCTTAAAATCTCTCTTGTATAAAACGATGTTTGAACTAAAAATAGTTTATAGAAAAATATTTAGAAATATTCTCATATTTCACTACTTTTCTCGAGTGAAATCTCATTATAAATATATGATAAATTACAATAATTGATAATCATTACACTATTAGTTAAAAAGGCAACAACTCTATAGTATTAATATTTTGTAATATTTTTATTATAAATATAATATGTATGTATGTATTATTGGAAATGTAGCAAACTGCGTATAGAAAATTCTTTCTTCAGTTATTATTCAGTTTTGTGTCACTATAGTTTAAATAACAAATTAGAATATTGATGTGAAAATACATGACGAGAATTAAATAAAAGGCAGTGGAGAAAGTAATAAAAAAATTAATTGGCCTAATATATAAAAAAATAGTTGTTTTAATATTTTATTTCGGTATACAATCACATGTTGCAAAGTGTATCACTCTTTTTCTCTTTCTTTACTCTCATTCAATATAATAATTATATACATGAAATTACTTAAATTGTTAAAATAGAATATGTATATATAGAAAATGTATTCTTTTATTCTTAAAAACTCAGATTTATATTTGTAGGTGTTTACTTTATTTTCTACAGCTATTTTTATAATTATTGAAATTATTCGAAAGGTTAAATTTTCTTCAAAACTTTCCGTTCAAAATTCGGTAGTTCTCCATTTCGCCGGGGCAAGTAATACGGTTGTCAAATGTGATTGCCAAGTGAAATAAAATATCTCAGATTGATGCTTTTACCATTATTATTTTCAACTTTTTTAATTTTTACAAACATTTTAAGTAATGAAAAAATAGTTATGTCCCTTCAGAATTTTTTCCAACCAATACTTACATTCATTATCAATTTTTCGTGAGTTGCCGCCAAAAATTTCAAGCAAATGAGATTTATGACGGCAAAATATAATAGTACCCAAAATTCCTTCAAACTTAGCGTTTAGAAAAAACTACTATTGATATGGTAAATTCCGCAAATATTCTGACCTCAGCCTTATTGCCAACATTTCTTTTACAAATTTATCATATTTTTTGTTTTTCTATGAATTCTTACCCACAAGCTATGTAATTTAAATATTGTTTTAATGTATATAAAAATATCACTTTAAAATACATTGATAATCTTAGTATTAAATTTGTTTTGTTCTAATGAAAACTTTTTCTAAATTTTCTATTATATATATATATATATATATATATATATATATATATATATATATATATATATATATATATATATATATATATATATATATATATATATATATTAATTTAATCAAAAGTCTTGCAAGAAGTGCTTCACGATAATTACGTTATAAGGTAACACTACAACCCGATATCACCAATATATTTTATTTACGCATTATTGTTTACCATTGCACCACTTTTAATTCGTGTACTAAACTATCATTTTTAATTAAAGCCTAGTAAAGTTGCAAAAAAAAATTAAATAGAAGGAAACAATTAATTTAAAAATCTTAAAATCCGCAAAATGTTTAGTCAATTGATATATGATGCTGCCAGGTTCCTTTATTTATTTCAGATTTTTCCTTTTTTTTTTTCATCTAATATTGTAGAAATGTTCAGCAACTGTAACTATGAGATTGAATTACTATTTAGTCACTATGTTCTCATTTATTTACTGTGTCGATTACTTTTTTTAATTTCTTAATTCTGAGTTATTTTATCATCTGAATCTTTTTCTAAATATATAATTTTAAAATTCTTTATAAGAACTTCAGTTGCATAAATTATTAAACAAACAGGGTATACCAGTGAGTAGCATAGACTGTCTTGTTAAATTTTATTGAAAATTTTTTCTGTAAGTCTTTAAAAGATAGTGCCATATAGTTACATATATTTAAAATGTGTTTCCCTTTTATGTTTCCATAATAAAGTTTTTTTGGGCGCATCATTATCGACATCATTATCGTCTCTCACCATCTGAAGAACATGCGCTTCAGCATCTAAAGAACGAAGTCATTTTAATGAAACCAATTGACTTCCTAACCAGATCCTGCAGTCATTTTTGCAAGACCGAAGATTATTGACCTTTAAATTTCTATTAATGAAGACGCCGCTTAAATCCAGTTAAGAGATTGATGAAATGTTTGGAGGGCAAGATTCTGACCTGTTTGATTTTTAATTGAGTTTCATTTTTCTCTTCGCCGCTGCTTGGGATGTCTTATCGCTTTTCAGTGATTCGACCTCACACATTGGCTTAGCACGTGTTCCAAGCATTTGGTTGTGCTAAAGTCCCCTTCGAATTCGAACAGAATGTCTTTCGAAAATGTCTGTGATTATGAAATATTTACTGCTCTTGGAATTTATTACTTTATTTTTTATGGATGTTTTCCTCATACTTCTAACAGTTTTATGTTCTGTGAAACATCAAAATAATGTTATAACTTTTAGTACGTAAAAATTTTTGTTTTTTATACCAATGGAAAAACTTAAGTTTGATTTTCTTCGGAAAATGAATTTATTAATCTAAAAAAAGACATTTTATCAGTAAAATATTTAAAACATCATCTATCACTAATCGATCTCATCAGTTTTTAAGTGAAATTTGGAAAGTGAGACAAATATTTCTAAAAAGTTGGATTTTTTTTTACTTGTATCGTTTCATATTTTTAATTTTTAAATCTGAAGTTTCACATTTAGCTGTAATGTACCATCTACATATCACAAGTATTTTTATACCATATGATTCTATAACGTTATGTTAACCCATAAGATTTCTTAAATGTTATGTTACATTTTTTCCACTTACGAAAAAATAATAAGCAAAATTCTGCAATATATTTGCAACTTTTTTAAATATTACCCATAATCTTGAGTTAGAAAACATTTTCCTCCGAAAAATTCATGAAGAAATCAATTCAAAAATTAAAACTCACCCAGATAAGTTTAAAAAGACTTTTTTATATAATTTTATAATCTTTTATATATAATCTTCCATAAAGAATGTAAACCTATTTAATACTTATTATTTTATTAAATCACCTATCAGATTTGTCTAGATGCATCAGAGGTCCCATATCACTAGTTACACACATTCATATTATCACAGAGGCTCACTAACTTTAACAATCACCCGTTGATAAGAAAAATCTCAATAGATTCATAAAATTTTCTCCATTGCTCCATACGTCTATCAATCTAGTACAAGTGGAAAACGGGACTTGTCAAATTGGACAGCATGTCTCATATCATCGACAATTCAATAGCTGTTTTTACACATTTACTAGCCAGTGACCTTAGAGCCGTATAGTCAACAATGGTACACATACAGACCTTCGAAAATCATGTAAAAAGATTGTTCGCAAAATAGCTCATTTGTTGAAATGCGCAGCAGTTTTGGAAGTTTTCAACGTCACTCTCATTTAAGAATCCATCGTCGATAATCATGTTATCTTTTTCTCAATAACACCACTGTTTGAGATTTAATGATGTACCTGACAATTGATACATTTGGTAACTTCACAGTACACACTCTCATGAAATAATTAAAAGAGAAAATGCAAAATTTACATAATTCTACCTTGGAGATGTTTTATCATATCTCTCGTGCACCGATGTAACACCACTTTCAAAGTAACTTAAATCTTGATAAGAAACCATTCCAAATATAATTTAAATTTTCTAGTCAACAATTGTCTTATATAGGCGCTTTACCTTATTTTGTGTGTGTATAATTATTTAGTTACATATCTCCATAGTTTGTATAATCATGCTTTGATAGCTTTTCTAGCACTATAGTATATGATGTGAGAGAATCTCGTAAGCACATTTTTATAACATAACACTGATTAATTATTTTTTTTTAAAATTTCACGTTTTATCAATTTTATTTATAATTATTCTTTTAATAGCATTGAATTTTTCATCATTTAAGCATTTTGTTATTGCTTGTTTTTAATCGTATAAATATCAACACATGAATTATTTCTACCTTTAGCAATGCTATTTTTATTCTGATGAAAATTTAGTTTGCCCTGATTTTCTAGAAGGAAGCTGTTAGAATTGATTGATCCATTATTCATTCGATTATTTTCCGGAAATGAACTTAAAGTTGGTGGTCTGTCCGTCCGCCCTGTTCCAGTCGTCACTCTAGGCACTGTGCCATCGTAATTGCTACCATGCCCTTTCTAGATGATATATCCTTTCCTTTAATGGTTAAGCAACCCGGTAATTAAATTCCGGTTTTATAGCAGTCTTATCGTTGCACTTCCCAAATAATACCAAATTTTATGCAGTAAACCTCTACTCGGTTCTATGATATATTAATTCGATTTTTTAAAATTTATTTCTATTGTGGGTTATTTTATTTATAATTTATGTATATAGCGAAATAAAACTAAAATTGATACAAAAACAATTTTTTTTATTTTAATAGAAGAACTAATTATCTTTCCATTGTAATGAAAGTATCTAAAAAATTATTTTTATAAGAATAGAAAAAAATGACTTTATATAGTTATCTTTTCAGTAAAATTTTAGTTTCTATTAATTTAAAATAATTTTAAACTTTTAAAGTAAAATGGAAATTTATAAAAAATAGAAAAAGAAGTTTTTAAAAAAGGTTGATAAGTTTTATAAATTTTCAATGAAAAAAATATCGAGTAATGAATTAAAGTAATTTTTTTCTAATATATATATAAATAGAATTAAAAATCAGAAATTTTTATGGCTTATTTTAACAGGATGTAAATGATATATGTGTGTATGTTAAGAGACATGTAATGTAATAAACTTTAAGAACATAAAATGTAATAAAACTAAAATTTATTCAAAAATTATCGAATTTTCAATGTTTTAGGAATTTCGAACCAATCAAATTTCCGGGAGAATCGAATCTATGAACTCTTAAACAGAAAACCAAACCACTTGCGATATTTTTGAACTATTAGTTTAGCTTTTATAATCTCTGGTAATATCTAACATGAATAAAAGAGCATTTTAATATCAGTTTTTATAAAGTTGTGTCTTATTAAAATCAATAAAAGAAAACTTCTCCCAAAGCATGAACATTTATTGAAAAATTCATTAAAATAAAAATGTTTAATTTATAAATTTCAAACATTTTAAATTCCTCGCTTTTATGCTAAATAATAAAAATGAAAAATTCAAAGTTACAGCATGGTTTTGTCGCAAGAAATTAGCATTTTTGCTTTCTAGCTTCATTAAATATTCCGAATCCTGTTTTCTTGAATGAATGTTCCTTTGAAACTGCGTACCGCTTTGTGTGAACATTCGCCTTATGAATTTATTTGAATAAAAATCCAATCTACTTTTGCTGAAGCAACGAAAAATAGTCTTGTACAGGTCAAAAACATAAACAAATTATTTCTTATCGGAATATGTAATGCATATCAATACATCGAATAATTTAGTTGTAGTTATAACTTTTTATGCTTTGTTGGTCGCGACAGTTACAAAAGACTTTTTTATAAATTCTAAAGAATAAAAATTGGTCATCAGCAATTTAAAAAGAAAAGAAGAATAGTGGGAAATTTAATTTGTGTATCTTATATATGGCATATTTTATGGGAAATACAATCAATTTTTATGGCATTCTAAAGAGCATTTAGGGTGTTTACTCATCACATATTGGGATGACAAATTAAATATTAGGACATTTAAATGTAAATACCGCAAAAAAAAGGAATCTTAAGCCTACATTTTTTGATATATGCATCTGGTTGAATTTATCTTTTAAAATTTGTTTTGAGCTAATAGCGATATTCTTCCTAGCTAGTTTTTCATGCCATGAAATATTATTAGATTCTACTTTCAAAGAACTAGAAATCTATGAGGGCTTACCTGAACCCAATTTTTTACTTCCCTTATTAATTGCTGAATGGCTGACGAACATCTGAATGACCTGATATTTGGTTCATGAGTTCGATTCCCACTTCAATCATGGACATTGTTCAGAGTCTATTTTAAATTGTAGATCTGGGTCCTAAGCAGTCCTCGTGTGCCTAAAATAATAAATGGGCGACAAGCAAATCTTTTATAACTTGAAACTTACTTGAGAGTAAAAAAATGTTTCTGAATTTGATAGAATATATTTATTAGATACAAGAAAATTTTACTTATATATATATTTTTTTCTTTGTGAAGCATACTACTTAGTAAAAACCAAGTTGTGAGAATATATTATAATTGCGAATGTTGTGAATTACCTTTTCCAAATTTTAATTTTGTAGTTATAACGCATGCACTTGCTAAAAATGTTTATAACTTAGCTGAGCCTTAAAGTTTAATCTACCCTTTCTTGGAATTTTGCTTCATTCGTGTAAAAGTATAAATATTAAAACAAGTCAAACAACAGATTATAATTTGAATTATGATAGGGATTCTAAATCACGAAATGATTCGGACCGGTTTAGAGATAAAACATACGATTTTTTTTTCTAATAATTTTTGTTTGTAAAATATTTTCAAGTTCATTAAAACCAAACAACTTAATGAACTGTTGTTTGATAATGGATTTTCAACTCTATCCCAAGATATTTCTATTCAATAGAGTAGTAACAAAAATAAGAGTTTTCTGCAAGGCTGAGGAAATTGAATTGCTGCCTGGTAAGTTTTACCTACGCAAAATCACACCAAGGTTAAGGGTGTTGTGCGATTTTTGTCTAAATTCTTTTGCTTCATCTTCGATAAAGATAAAAAAAAATATGTTAATATATTTTCAACATCTACATGTGGGTAGATACGTTAATGACATTAATGTATTAATAATTAATTACTTAAACTCAAATTATTTTATCATAGATTCTCATGCAATGTTTAAAAGAGATATTTAAATTGATTTGATTTGACTACGAAATTAAGTACGGGTACAAAATGTTTGATTTTTTTTAAATAATTAACAGGTTTTAAAACATTATTTACTTTAAAAATAGGAAAAATCAGTTGTTTTTGTTTCATATATATATAAATTCAGTTATAACAGTACATAAAAAAGCAATGTGTATATTTATATTCTAATAGATTATTTTTTGTCAGAATGCCTAATTAGAGTTGTAGTTGATTTCTCTTTTAAATGTAAGTTTTATAAATGAAATATTGTTTCTGCTCTGTGATTGATTTGCCACCATAGAAAAATTTAATCTTTTTTTCTGAATTATATTTTAGATTTAATTTTATTGAAAAAACATCCAGATACAAAAGCAATTCATTTAAAATCATATATAAAACGTATATAATAAGCAATCTTAATACAATATGTATGAGATATAAATGAAAACTTTGAAGTTTTTACAGTAGTAATTTTCAAATATTTTCAGTTCATTCATTCATAACAACTTAATACTCTTAGGTATTTGTTAACAGTGTCCACAGAATAGATCCAATTTATATTGCAGACTATATTTCTTCGAATCAAAGCAAAATAAAACATTCTTTTGAAACTAAGAATACGTTATTCAATTGCGTTGAGAATCCGCTTAGGTGCTTAAATCCTAAAAGCTATCAACCATTTCATCTTAATTGGAGTGGCACGTATTTTCCACGTGCTTCTTCTCTATTTATTTGGCGGTAATGAAAAGCAGTGCCGAAAATTACGATGAGAGCACCGGTGGTTTATCCTCTCATAATCATTGGATTTCTATTTATTTTGGGATCTTTGCTCTCTCTCTCCTCGAAAAGCAAAGGAAGTAAATAATTTCTGCTATTTTCTTCTCTGGTATATTTATTTCATTTTCTTACTCTTATACCCCCTCTCTCTTTTCCCTTCACTTAACAAGGAGGAATTGGGAACTGCAAACGATACGCACTGAAGAAAATGGTTCCTTCATTCCGGATGACAAACGCAGCAAAAGCCATCAAGTCAATTTGTTTATTGTATTTTTCTTCCTTTCATAAATAAAATCAAAGAATGGGGAAAAGAAAATAGCCTAGGATAATTTCACAGCTGATATGCTGGATTTTTTTCGGTGGCTCTATTTTTTTTTTCGTACAACATCATAATATGCAGCTTAATTTTCAGAATTGTTTTTTGAAATTGGCAAGTTAAATAAATACAGTTACCGTTAATGGAGAATTGCGCTAAAATATTTTTTCCAAATTTTTAAGTTTCTTCCAATTTATTTATTTATTTTTTTGAAGTTTTTAATAAGCATTTTACTGTACCATCATTATATTACTTTTTAGAGTAGACTTACACATTTACTTCTTTTTTTTTCTGAATCCATGCAGTTTAAAGTACATGGGTTTATATTCTCTGCAATGAACATTATAAAATTTATTATGCATAGTACTTTTCTTCTTTGATTTTTTTTCCATTATTAACTCTTAAAAAAATAAGAAACAGAATGTAACATACAATACTAATTATTACTCAGAATGAAACAATTTTTGGTACAATGAATTGAGTACGTGGCAAGAAACGTGTCGGACAAAAAAATTTTCTTTCATGAAAATATGCACATAATTTTTATATTCCAAATTTTTAATTTAAAATTTCTTTTGGTATCAATAAAGCCGTTGAAAATCCAGTAAACGTCTTTCATAGCAGTAAAAATACTACGAAATTTTTTTTATTTATATACTATCGTTATTTGTTTCGAATCACCTCTTTCACTTTTTTTTAAAAAAAAAGATGTTGAAGAACTGCACGTCTGTAAACCCATCTTATTAAATATAAAAAAAGAATAAAACATACAAAAGCAGATTGTTAAGAAACGTGACTATTTTTACATCCTTAAAATGTATACATTTCATAACTAAGTTCGCCGTCTCGCCATTAATTCTGAGCATCTGTTTGTTTTTAATGCGAGTACTGTGCAATTCACCCCATAGGTGCTCGCCCTCCCTGGAATACTTTGAAAAGAGTGAAGTTGAGTTGATGATGACAGGGGGGCATTAATTATGTTGTCTGTTTTGGAAAGTAGTGATAAATTGTTTCAGTTCGTTGGATAAAGTGTCATACCTCAAGAGATGAAGAACGACCTTGCAGCTTTTAAAAATTTCCAACACCACTCTGAGGACCATTTCTGCTGAAGAGATGTCAGATTTTTCATTTTTTTAAACTTAAGCGGAGAATGAGCTTTGAAAATAAATTACTTTAGGCTCTTATTTTCTTAAATTTATATTCCCGGCATCACACGGTATTTTTTGCTGCCATTGTTACTTTAATGTATTAATTAGAAAGTGAATAATTATTTTATTCGATGGTGTTCTTTCTTTTTCTCTGTAGAACTGGAGGATATTGTTGATGTGTTTGCCAGACCTAATGCTATTTCATATACAGAACTGCTTTTTGACACTGCAAGATACCAGATGATCGTTGGAGCAAGGTATTATAAGTTATTCTATTTTTCTATTCCATATTTATGGCTTATAACCTCATTGATATTGTCTTGTGTCTTATTGACTTATCATTATAATATTGTGACTAATCCATATTCATAGCATTCTGAAATTATTTCATATAAAGAAATATGTATTTATAACTAAAAAAAATTAATATCAAAATAACTTATACCATTATATAGGTTTATGTTTTCTAAAACTGTGTCAATCTTTATTATTTTCAGAGATTACCTCTTCAGATTAAATTTAGAAAGTTTGAGAGTTTTAGAAGAAACTAATTGGCCTTCTACTCAAGAAAAATTGAAGATGTGCATGCAGAAAGGACAAACCGAAGTAATTTAGCATGTCTCAAATGCTTAAAATATTATCATGCTGATTTAATATCTAGCATACACACAATTTATCCAAAATTTATTCTAAAGAATTGTTAGGTTCTATTAAATAACAATGTTAAAAAATTAAAGATGAACAAAACCAATAAATAGAAAATAATTAAGTTTTAATGACAAATATTTGTGCTTTATTCAAATAAATTGATTGTCAATAATTTACTAAATGAAATATGTTTATAATAATTGTGTACAGCAAAGAGAATATAAATAAAAGCAATTTTTTAAAAAATTGATCAAAATAATGAAGTGAATAAAAAATAATTTATTTATGTTAAAAAATTTCAAAGCCAGGTTTAATTTTACAATATATTTTTAATCATTTTAATCTTTATATATAAATATGGAAATAGAGCTATAGCATACATATATTTATCTTATATGATAGTTTATTTGCTTTTTGATTTTGAATATAAAAGATTGTGTAATATATAATATATGTAATTGTTTTATTATGTTTGAATTTAGGAAGATTGCCACAATTATATCAGAGTTCTTTTAATGCAAGGGAATAGAATTTTCGCATGTGGTACAAATGCTTTTTCACCATTGTGTTCATGGAGAGATGTAAGTTATTTTGATCATTTTTGATAGTTAATATATTTTTTCGTCCAAGTTTATATTTAAATTTTGCAAACTTTTAAATTTTGAGAAGTTTGCACTATATTTTAAAATTTAATATCAAGGATGGATGCAAAAAAAAAAAAAGATTAATTTTTGAGATTAGTACATATATATTTAAGCTATCCTTATTAGTAATGCTAAAAGATAAAGAAAACAAGGATACAAAATTTTTCAACTTCTTAAAAGAACTTTAATAAAAAAATTATTATAATTTAAAATAAGAATAATTGAAAAGGAAAATACAGTATGTACAGTTAACTTAAAATATATTTTTATAAAATTTTTCCTCTTAAATTTTGACGCACTTAGTCTATTTTGTTTATATGTTGTGTAATTATCAACATACTTTAATTTTTAACAAATATTTTTCAACATAATATTAATAATATGAAACAAAAATTTATTTGCTCTTCCATAAAATTATTCAAGAATAAATTCTTACATTATATTTCTAAAGCAATGTATTTTATCATTAAGCTCTTTATCTTTATCAAATTTTAAATTTATATTCTTTGAAAATTGATAAAGTAAAATAACTTTGTTTATTTAATCATTTATTAATGATAAACTAATAAGAAAATTATGTAAAGGATGTTTAATTTTTGAAATATAATCAACTGATTATGATTGATTAATTAATTTATTTAATAGGTAAATTCCTTAAGTGCTGTACAGGCATGGGAAGATGGTGTCGCTAAATGTCCTAGAAATCCTCATGCCAATAGTACTGCTATCATTACATCAGAGGGAGATTATTATATTGCATCTGCGCTAGATTTTACTTCTCAGACTCATGCTATTTATCGTATTATGGGAAATCAGCCATATCTGCGTACTGTACAGTATGATTTAAAGTGGCTGAATGGTAATTATCAACTTTTAAATTATATTTAGATACAATTAGATCTGTTTAATAAAAAATGTAACAAATAACATATGTATCATTTATGAAATTTTGAAGTGCACTATTTATTTATTTAAAATACAAAATATTCTGATAAAATTTTCATACTCATACTTATTCATTGCATTTTTACTAAATTATTAAATTTACAAATTTTATAATAAAAAATTATTTGGATAAGTATTTGTAATATTTGCTGTGTGCTGCAAATATAATTAAGATTTGAAAATTTTTTCATGTGTACTGAAGTGTTTATTCAGATCTATTTTAATGATGTTTAATATATTTGGTAACCAATCTTAATCAAATTCATTTTCATGATATATTTTTATTTTATTAATAGCAAAGTCTGTTATTATTGTGGTGTAACAAATGAAAAGCATAAATTTAAGACAGCATTAAAATAATGACCATATTTTTTTATATTTTAGAACCAAGCTTTATTGCTGCATTTGAAATTGGTAACTTTACTTATTTCTTCTTCAGAGAAATAGCTGTGGAATACATAAATTGTGGAAAGGTATTTATCTTTTATTTCTAAATAATTATTGCATTACTTAAATTACTTTAAGACGTCTTAAATTACTTTAAGACGTTTTATTACCTAATAATTCAAACCTCTAAACCTGATAAATTCAAGCATTTACCTATAGAAAATTATTAAAATCAGTATTCTCAAAGTTATAGATTATCACTGAAGAAAACAGTTTAACTGGAAATGTTTTTGAACTTCTTTTATAGAACTATTGTGAAACTCAGAATATATTTCAGTATGTCTTGATGAAGAAAATAAAATATCCACACCAATAATTTGAAATTAACAACTATTTTGTAAAACATAAAAATAATTTTTAATTAAAGGAAAAAATATTTTTATAGGTTCTGTTTTATGTATTTAAAAAGAAAATTCATTTAATTTTTTATCATTCTGTTGACAATTTCAAATCTAGCTGCATATGATATTTTCTGTTTTTATTTCAAAGTATTCTTTGATATTAAGCTATCAATTATTAAAAAGTTCACTGTACTTATTTAAGTATTTTATTAATATTCATAAAATTATTGAATAATATATATTTTAAATTTTATAATAAATTAACATAATAATAATGTATTGTAATAATAATAACTTATAAATAATATATAAATATTAACTTATAAATAATGTAAATTTATAAATTAACTTATGAAGAATTTTTTTGTGTAGGTTATATATTCAAGAGTGGGAAGAATGTGCAAAAATGACAAAGGTGGTCAATTCATTTTAAAGGATAATTGGACAACATTCCTTAAAGCGCGGCTTAACTGCTCCATACCAGGGCCTTATCCATTTTATTATAATGAAATACAGAGTATATATTTCGCTGAAAGTCACCAAATTATGTATGCAACATTTACCACTCCAGAGTAAGTAATTATGCATTAGTCTTAATTAAATTTTAAGTTGATTAAGCCTTTAACTAAGCTTTATGTTGATTTATTGATATACTGAAAATATTAAAGGCAAAAATAGAAAGCAAATCACTTTATGTTTAATGTAGACATTTTTCATTCTTTTGTATAATAAATTGTTATTAAAGGAATATTTGCTGACAGTGTCTTTGTTAAGTGTAACTATATCAGTTTGTTACTATCCAAATCATCAATTTTATTGCTAATATTAATATCAAAGTAAATAAATTTATTTATGTAAAGTGCATGAAAATTTTATATTTTATTTCAATACAATTATTTTATTCAAATTAATATTTTTAAATAAAATATATATCCATGACTGTGTATTATATTTTTAAGACCCTATTTAATTTATATTTGTGTAGTAAATTCTTTAATAATTTATGCAAAATTTCTTTAATAACATATTTATTTTCTGCATTTCTATTTTATTGTTTATATAAAATTATAAATAAAAATATTATCCTTTATAATCATTATTAAAATTTATATTGAAATTTATTTAAAAATAAATTTTAATTTACTTCAATTAATGTGTATAATATTGACTCCTTTATTTTCATATATTAATGTAATCATTTGATATCATATATCAAATAATTTCATATATCTAGATTCCGTCCATCTATTTAGACAGCTATAAATGATAATTTTTATATTTTTTAATTTGCAGTAACAGTATTTATGGTAGTGCCATTTGTGCTTTTAATATATCAGCTCTCCATCAAGCATTCAATGGTCCACTGAAATATCAAAGCACTCCAAAATCTTCTTGGGAAAAACAAACAGTTTCTCATAAACATTTTCAAGTAAGTAAGAGTTTAATTACAAATGACTTATGTTGCTTTTCAAGTAAAGTTTTTGTTGATAATATTTCTTCTGCAATACTTACATTAAATTAATTATTTTTAGTGCCATAGTCCTGGAAGTGCTAATCATCTATTGGATTCAGAAAAATATCAACTCACTGACAATGCTGTTCAGCCAATTCATTCCAGACCTATTTATACCAAAGAACTTGAAAGGTAATTCTTATATAAAAATATTCTAAGAAAGTGCATGTGTGTGAATATTATTAATGAAATAAAAAATAAAAAATTTAACATGTTTTAATTTTTTTTAACTTTTTTTTAAAATTAAATCTATTAATAGAATAAATTAAGTTAATTTAAATTTTGACAAATGAAGAATTATTTGATTAAAAATTTTTCTTTACATCTGACCTGCATTCAAGTTTAATATATCTAGTAAATATTAAAATAGACTGTAAAAAGAAAATTTTGAGAAATTTTATTATTAAATACATATTAAGTGAACAAAAAGTATTTTCCAGCTTTGAAAATACTGTCAAAGGAAATTGTATTAAGAAAAAGTATATACTTTAAATACAATTATTTAAATGACAATTAAATAATTGTAAATAATTTGTAAATAAATAATTATTTATTATAAATTCTGACTTGAATAAAGAAAAATTTTAATTTTTTTTTCATTTTAACTATACAATGTATTTTATTGTTTCAGGCTTACCTTTATAGTTGCTGATATAGTTCAAACAAAATATAATGATGAAATTCATGTCATATATGTTGCTACACTGGAAGGGGAAATTAAAAAGCTTGTAAAAGAACCAAACAGTTCTGAAAGTTGCTTGATAGAAAAACTTCAAATATTCCCTGAGGGTAGAAGACAGAAAATAAAAGTCATGAAAATATTAAAAGACACTGTAAGCAATTAAAAAAATTTTCAATTTTCTTTTTTTCATACTGTCTGCAATGCACATCAATTAAAATTCAAAAAATTAAAATCAAGAAAATATTAATTTGTATTAGTACAAACTATTTAAATAATGTTGTTAAGACGCTTTATTTGAAAACTTGTTTTCAAATGATACTTTGCTGATAATAATCCAGGAAAAAATATTAGTTTCATAATATACATAAAGGTGTTAATACTGTGTAACCAAACCAACAGAAAATTTATTTTTAAATGGCATTTGTTAATATTAATTCTAATTTAAGACACTTATTTCTTATTTAGATTGATAAATAGCTGAATTTTTTTTTCAAAAATAAGTCTTATTTCATATATAGTTTTGTGTTTTTATATATTAGTTTTCATGTTATTTTAAGAGATCATTAGAGTTTAATGTATTTATCATCTTAATTTAATATAGATAGACAAAAAATATTTTGTGAGAGAATAAATCTGTTACAGCTTCTAAGTATATCATTTTATTATAACGTTTTTATTTATTTATTATTTTTTTTAATGTTTATCATTTTTTTCTTAACCTTATTGGTTTGGTCTCTAACATAATTAACAAAAAATCACTTTATAATCTCAAACATGACTATAAAATCTTACATTTATATGTTTTACAAATATCTCTTATATGAATATGATGTAAATTATTTTGATTCAGAATAGAAAGAGTGATAGTTAAATTTTCCATTTGCAGGCCATTTTTTTAAACAAAAACTTTAGATTCATAGATCATTATTTTCCCACTAAAATAGTGTGGGTTATGGAAAACAAGGAAAAGTTTTTTTAAATATAATTTAATTAACAATATTAATAGAATAATTTGTTGATAAAATTAAATGAATAAAATTCAGAACTGAAAAATGATTATTATAAGTTTAATATTGTTATAAAGTGAGAGATAATAAAATTTTATCTAACAATACTTCTATTTAATATTTATAACAGAATTCCATTTATATTGGAACTGATGAAGCTGTATTAAGAATCCCTGTACAAAGATGTGAGAGATTTAGATCTAAATCGTAAGTATTTTAGTTTTATTAATTTTACTGCTGTTTTACTATATGAAATTTTCATTAACCAATATATTTTAAGTAGTAATGATTTATGATTTAAATAAAGTTGATTTCAAAATGGACAGAAATTTCTTTGACTTAACATTTTAATTTGGTTTTCTGTTAACAATTAATTTGCAAAATTTATGTTAAAAGAGCTTTTCAATATTACAGAGATTGCTTAAATTCAATGGATCCATATTGTGGGTGGAATGATTATCAAATGGCTTGTGGAACAGCACCAAATCGCAACCCTCTGACTTCATTTTGGGAACAAAAACCAATCCGATGTCCAAAAGCTAACACACCAGGTAAATTATAACACTTAATTGTGTAGTTTTTTCACAATATTTATCTAAAGAATATTTATAAGAAAATATTTAGAGAAATTATATTATTTTAAGTTTGTAAGACACTAAAAGGAATTTGATAGTCATAAATTTCTTTAAAGTAACTGAATTTTGTTATTGAAATATGTGTGCATTTGTTTTAAAACTTAAGATTACAGGAATTTTTATTATTTCTTTGTTAGAATATTGAATGAATATTACCCATAATGTTTAATAAATGCTTTATCAAACAATTTTCATGCAATTAATAAAAGATAATTATTATTCATATAGAAAAAAACTTAATGAAATTCTAAAAATAAATCTGTCATGATTTTCAAGAATATTAACATTGTATGATTTTGTGCAACATGTGTTATTTATTCTATAAAAATTTGTTCTCTTTTCCTTCAATACTATTTAAAATATTTGATCTTTTATGGAGTATGTTAGCAGTTATTTTCAGTTTTAGATAATGAGATTTATTATCTGCATATTATTTTTTAATTAAAATTGCAAATTTATAATACCAAATTTAAAATTGCAATTAAAAAACGTAACTTTATTATTTTTCACACATGAAAGTTTTTCAAATTTAATTTTTCAGTATTTAAAATATATCAGCTAAAATCACATTCATGAAAACTGCAATCTTTTTAGAAAAATTGCTAATTTCTATAAGAATATATTGTATAGAGCGAAAAGTATGAAAAAATTATCGTTTTACAAAGTTATAACTGCAATATCAGTTTAAAAAAACATATAATGTTGTAATTTCTATTTACTAACTAGAGAACATAGTGTGTTATTATCTTAAAGAAAATCATTTTAATGATACCAAATCAATTTTCCTGAAAAAATTGTGTTCCATTTTCTATTAGAAAATTCGATTATGTTGTAAAAAATTTTTTTTCTTAGGCAACACAAAAATCATAAATTTTTAAACTTTCCATTTCAGTTGATGGTGGTTGGGGAAAATGGTCTGTATGGATGCCATGTTCTTATATGAAAAGAGGATCCTCTGATGAAGGTTGTATGTGTCAAAAAAGATTATGCAATAAACCTGCACCACTCAATGGGGGAAGACCCTGTGAAGGATCTGAAATTCAAGTCACAAATTGCACTGGTGAGATAAATTATTGCTGTGTAATTTCAAAATAATTAAAAACCCAAATTTATTATACATTTTATGTATATATTTTCAATACAAAATAATGGAAATACAGTATAAATATTGGAATAAGAAAAGTGCTCTGAAATTAGATACGTTTAATGTTATCTAAAAATTATTACTACTAAAAGATTGTGATGACATTTATATACAATTTATATGCATTCTTATATATATCATCATATTTGTAGATCAGTATTTGTAGATATAAAATAAAATTTTGTAAACTTGTTTAAGGTATAAATTCAAGATTATATTTTAAATCTAAAAATTTCTTCATAGGAATTGTGGAAAATAGCATGTTAATATTTTGTGACAGTTGTTATCGTTCTGTGTAATTTGAACTCTAGATTTCTCCTTTAGAATAATTAAGATTCATTTTCTCAAATAAAAAATGGAAATGAAATATTTAGTTTGTCATTTGTGTTAGTTTTTATAACTTAAAATGGAAACTTTCAACCGTCTGTAGCATTATAAAAGTAATTGAAACGAAGATTGGAAAAAAATTATGCATATTCTTAATATATTATATTATAAATTAAGGGAGATAAATTTGCAAACATTTTTTTGGGGAAAAAACTTGACTAGTTTGGCAATGCATGTTTATTTTGTATCCGAAAAATAGCAAAATTTTCAATGTTTTTCACTGTTTTCTGTTTTGCTATTCATTGATACAGAGACTGCAGAAAAAGAAATAAGAAATTAGAAATTAATTTAAAATTTTACTTTCCTAAAATATTATATTCACTTCATTAGTACTACCGAGGAAATGTGAGAAATAGTTAAATGAAATATTTGTATATATAATTACTGTTCTAATATCTTATTGTTAATAAAAAACATCATGGTTATCAAGATTACATAAATTAGGGACTGTAATTTATATCATCTTGATAACCATGTCACCATTTCTTTTCAACATGTGGATCTATTAGAAGTAGAATCTCTTAAACATAATACATACTAATTGTGTAATCAATTTAGTAATAGTATTAAGAGCCAGCACAATGATTAGTTCAAGAAAGTTGTTAATAAAATTTTTAATTTCAGAATTAATTTTGTCTTTTAACAGTAGATTAGTAAATTTTTGAAATTGGCAGATTTACTTTTAAGAAAAGATGCTGTGGTTTTAACTACTATTTCTAGCATTATATTGAAGTGATAAAAAAAAATTAGTCTTTTCAAGTGAAAAAATTATACTGACAAATATTTTTAAATTTCTTAAATTTTTCACTAGATTCTTGAAGCTTCAATTTTGGTCATCAAAATAAAATCTGTGAGCAATTAGTTTTTTCTCAATTTTTATTATATAAATAAGGTTGTGATAGAAAGACAAATCATCGTATATTTTTGAATTTTAAAATTTAACTTTTAGCTGATCAGTTGCATTTTAATATATTTTGGAATTAAAAATGTAAGATTGATTGAAAATGTGTGTAAATGTCAGAATTAACCGAAGTCAAAATTTTAAATTGATTTAGAATATTATCATAATTTAGAGTATGAAAAGTATGAGTTGATAAACATTTAATATACAATTTAATCATTCTAAATTAATTTAATGTAATTATTTTATGAAGTTTCAATGTATAAAATATGTAAATAATATTTCACTTATATGATATATTGTATAACTAATATTCTTTATAATTATCCTTTTTAAGTGTTTGGATATATATTATATTAATTTAAAAACGTTTTAAGTTTAACATAATAGAAAATTTTGTTCTTAAAGATATATATTTATAGTTCATGGACAGTGGACAGAGTGGTCTGCCTGGTCTGCTTGTTCTCAGAGTTGTGGAACAGCTATAAAGATGCGTCGTAGAACATGTGGAAATCCAGCACCTAAACATGGTGGTCATGATTGCATAGGACCAGATACAGATGAAATGTATTGCACAACTAACCCCCCATGTCCAAGTATGTAAATTAATTCATTAAGGATGGTAATAGTTTTCCTCATTTCAACAAAAATGTTAGACTGTTTTATATTAAGAACTTTGTAATTTTATTCATAGTTTTTAAACTATTTCAGATTTATGTAATTGATACTGCTATCATGTATACATACTTTAGCATTTTATACCCATAATAAATTAAACACTTTTTTAGCTTGGATTTTAGATTGATATTTAAACTATCAGAATTGTTTTAATATATTCTTTATATAAGTTCCTGATTATTGATAGTAATAATATTGTTAGTACAGCTCTCCACTAATCAATAATTTTAAAATTATCAAATGGAATGTTTTGTATAAATGTAATAATCAATTTTTAAAATGCACTTTATCATGTTAATACCAAAAAAAAGGAAAATAAATTAACATAATTAAAGTCCTTTTCTGGAGAAAAGAAATGAAACGTCAAAATAATGAAAAATAATTTTTATATTAAGAAAATCATAGAAAATATGTAATCTGGATAAATTTCATTTAACATTAATGTATATATAATATTTATTAATGGTGTAAGATATGCCAAGATATACTATTGATATTCTAACCTACAATTAATACTTATTTAAGGTAAGATAATAAATCGATTTCTTCTTTGAAATTATAAATACATCATCTGCCTCCCCATTTTAAAAATTATCAATAAATTGCAAAATTAATGAATTAACAAATGTATGTTTATAAATATTGTCATTCAACATGTTATTACTTTATATTTTTAATGAAAATTGCTTTTTTAATTATAAAAATAATGAAAATCACAATTCATTGTTTACTGATCGTAATTTGATTATATTGTATATTAATATTTTTTGAGCAAAATAAACAAAAATGTTGATATTTTTTACAAAATAAACAAAATATATTTCAGCTCCAAATTTTTTATTCCATTTTTTTAAAGTAAAAATCGTATGAATAAAAAATTAATTTTAATGGCATTTAAAATGTAAAAAAAAATAAGATGGATTTGCATTTTAAATTTAAAACAAATAAAGTTCTCAAATTTTACATCTATATCACAAGATAATTTTTGCATTTTATTCCATTGACTGTTTTAGAACTCTTGGTTTTTAGGTATTGAATGCTTTTGAATATGTATCTCAAACAGAAATTAAATTCAAGTAAGAATGAAATGAAAATGAATTACATTTTAGGCATGTCAAATACATAAAATTTTATATTGGTAAAATGTTAAAGTTCATTTTAAAATAATAAATTAAAAATAGAAATATCTTATGGTAATTCAACATATTTTAAAAAAGTTCTTGTTTCTTCTAAGTTTTTATATTATGTGTAATAATAATATATGTATATGGAGAATGTAAAGTAAAATTAATGTTTGTGAATTTATCTTGCTGTATCACAAATGTACATAAAAAAGTTAATCTAAAAATATATAAAAAAGAGAACTATGAAAGCTACTATTTATTTGCTAAAGAGTATCTTATATTTTTAATATATTAAATATAATGAGTACATAAAAATGTACTTTATTCTAAGATGTATTAATGCATGAAATGTTTGTTTCAAAGTTTAATTAAAACATTTTGATATACCTTCACAGCTTTTTCAAGAATTCCATTAGACGGTCATTGGTCTGAATGGACTTCATGGAGTGAGTGCAGTGCAATATGTGGAGGTGGTATCCAGACACGAGAACGTCAGTGCAATGATCCAGCACCACAATATGGGGGAAAAGAATGCATTGGATGCCCTCAAGACTTCCGCATCTGCAATAACCACATGTGTCCAGAGCATCGTAAATCTTCCCCTTGGTCGCCATGGCTTTTGGTGAACACTACTAAAGAAGGATATTTCCAACAAAGATATCGTTCGACATGTCGCGCAAATGTTCCAGATATCAATGATATTCGTATGGGCCATTTGAAAAAAGAAGAAAGATTCTGTCTTGAAGGCAGCCTTAGTTGTTTAGATTCATGTAAGAATATATAATACCTTGTATATATTTTCTCTTTTTTAAAGTGCTATAAATTAATTCATGCAGAAAGTTTATTCATTGAAACAAAATGAAATTACAACAAATTTTAATTAAATCTTTATTTCAAAATCATAAATAAATTTATTAACTTATGATTTTTATTCTAGCTTTTTGGAAGAATACATGTATATTTCATATTATTCTCTTATCATGTATTGATATTGAAAAATCTTAAATTAACAAATTTATATTACACATGTAAAAAATGAATTTAATGTAAATTGTTTTGAATAATAAATAAGTTTTATTCTTTACAGCATTCCTTAATATAGATGGTGGTTGGTCAGACTGGTCTTCATGGTCAAGTTGCTCAGTCACTTGTGGATCTGGAATCCAGTACAAAGAAAGAGCATGTGACAGTCCTCCTGTCTCAGGCAATGGGGCAGATTGTAAGGGACCTTCAAGGATGGAAAGGAAATGTGAATTTGCCTCCTGTGATGGTAAGAAAATTTTCCTATTATGAAAATTTGATGAAACTTCATTGTTTTAAACTGTTATTTTTGAACAATCAACCAATGTAAATCTAAGTAAGATATATAAAATATGTGCTGTGTTTGCAATCATTGAAGTCAGTAGGTGATTTAAGCCAACATCATTAGTTTGATGCAGTTGGCTATTGACTCTTAATTAGAAATATGAATTTAAAAAATAGAATGAAATAAATAAATAATGTAATGATATGCATGAGATATGTGTACATATTTATTGTGAAAAATGTTTAATCAAAGGAATATCCAAATATTATTTTACTCATAGTAATTAATTTGAATGAAATTAAATATTTTATAAAATATACTGTCTATCTTTTTAACATTTATTAAATACGATTTTTAGATTTTATTAGCTTTATTGGCTGATCAGTTGTTTTTAAATTCATTAGTTTGTTGGTTTGATTTTCACCTCACACTATAAATATTTGTAGTGTTTCAGAATTCATATAAAACTGTAGGACTTAACGATTTTGCGCTGTTAAACAAAAAGTAACCATAGAGCGACATACCAAACGATCCTTCAAAGAGCTTAATGTTTGTTGTCATCTTACACAAATTTCTGCCAAAAAAGTATTTAACTAAAAAATTAACTAGTTATAAAAATACTATCTATTTTAGAGAACTATTTTTTTTCTTTTCTTAAGGAGTATTTTTTAACTGTTTATATAACAATATTAAACCGTTTTGTTTTGAATTATCTTACACAAAAGTTTTACAAAAATTACTTCTTTTAGACATGGACATTTATAATTTTACTTGTTTGATATTGAGCTGTAATAGTTTATTAGTCTTTATAATCATCCATTTGTTTTCTTTTTTTAGATTCTGAAGGTTGGGATGAATGGACAGTTTGGTCTCTCTGTGATTACAACCGTGAGCAACATCGACAACGCAGATGCAAAGTTGATATTCCAAGTTCGAAATTCTGCTCTGGATCTAGTCGTGAAACTCGTCTTTGTGTAGATACAGCTCAAATTGGTAATTCAATTAATTTTAATGTAGATAAAAGTTGATACGTTTTCATAAATCAAGTTGAAATAATACTTGATTTCATTAAATTTTTCAGTGTAATAGACAATATTAGAGATCTATAAATAGATTTAAAAAATAATTTATTTCATAGAAATTTAATTTGAGTAGTTAGTGTGAAATAATTTAAATATTTTTATTATTAAAACATTCCTTTTCTAAATTGTAAATATTCAAATCAGTATAAGGAAATGAAATATTTATATTTTCTTATGTAATGTCCCTCAGTCATGAAAACAGTTATGGGAACTGTAGGCCTTGGCCCACATGGGCTGTTGTGCCATGGAGTTTAGTTCTTATGTAATATTTTATTGCAAAATAATCTTTCTTAATGTTCTGCAGAGAATCATTTTAATAAGATTTATACATTAATGCTCTTAAGAATATGCAATATTTTTCTGATATTAGATTTAGTCCAGTTATACGCAAATTCCTTATATTTGGGGGAGAATTCAAAACATTATAAAATAATCTTTAAAATATAATGTAGTAAAACCGAAAAAAATCCTAATATTTCAAATAACTGTTAAGTTTTTTTTCTAGATGTCCTTAATAAAATAAAACTTCCTTAAGTATATCAAAAAATGAGAAAGAGGCTGATTTTGATGAGTTTATTAATATTAATGTGTGAAAAATCGCTAATATAAGTTAATTTTATATCCAGAATAGAAAGTTATGAAATTAGTTGTTAAAAATGTTGTTTATTAAATGATAGGAGTGTTTTCATGTGAGCGAAATATTTGGCAATGAGCTGAAATCTGATAACAGAAAAGTACTGAATATGTTACAATAAATTATTATGCAACTGATATAATTTTTGCGATGTAGGATAAAATTTTAGATTATTGGCAATGGAGGTTCTGCTTCATTTAATTTATTTTCTATTGTATTGAACATAAGGAGGGTTTAAGTTTTGTGCAATTTGGTAGTTGTTGATCATATTACATATTGACTGTATTTCATGCATTATGTAAAATGAGCAACAATTATCAACTATATCTCTGAAATGATTTGCTAATAATGTACCAACCTTGATGAAATTATTACATATGCAGTGCAATTAAATCAACTTTTTACTAAGGTAGTCGATTTCGTAATTAAAATCTATCACTTGTTCAATTCATTAGTAAAAAAATAAGTGTTAATGTTATATAAGAGATGAAAACTCATTTTATTTCAAATTCATTCCAATATGAAACTGCAATACTTCTAATATTTTAACCAATTTCCACTTTTCCTTTTATTTCTCTCTCTCTCTTTCCAATTTTAATAGCAGCATACATTTTAAGTGTTTATAAATACCACATTAGTTGAAACAGTAAACTATTAAAATTCAACTTGTGAATGTCATGACATTTTATTTGAAAATTACTGCAATTATCATTTTAAATTGAAATATGTTTATTATATTTTGAAAATATTCCTTTTTGAGATAATGATGTGAACTAATATATTTATCCTCCATTTAGTGAGTAATCAAGCAGATGAAGCTCAAGGGGCTGAAGAAGATGGAGTACATATGGAACATGTTATTTTAGCTCTTTTCTGTGGAATTCTTGTTGGATTGGCATCAGGAGCAATAGGAATGTATGTTTTCAAACAGAAGAAAATCCACGACTTGCCACATCTCACTCCGAGAACTGCCGATGCCAACCTTTACATGTCAAATACTGAATGGAAGGCTTCAAGACCTTTAAATGATTCACCTCTTAAAATCCCTCAGAAGGAAGCTACCATTAAACGTAATGGAACCATTAAGTGCAATGGAACTCTTACTAGGAACTTAAGGACGCCTTTGTACTCCGAAGAAAGTTTTCGTACATGAACAGTTTTTAAGTTTTAGAGAATAAAAACAATTAGAGAGTTGAGCTCTCACAAGTTACTAAAAACTAGGTCCAAGGCGAGGCTAGTCGTATTTTTCCAAGTCAAGATTTATCATAATCTTTCAATGTGCCATTTTGTTCGAGAAACCTTTTCTTTTCGTTTTTATTTTGCAGTTACGAACAAACATATTCATTGTGAACTGAACATTTGTTATTAAGTAACTGCTTAAGAAAAAGGCTTATTTACAAGGTTATAGAAAAAAAAACTTTTAGAAATAAAAATTCAAGAGCATTCTTAAAAGTGAAAAAAAAATTCCCATTCAACCATCAGATGATTTTAAAAATTACTCATTTCTGTGACACGCTGATCATATTTTAAGTGATCTTAATCACTTAAAATATGATCAAGTATGTTTTAATTATTTGCAGAAATTTTACTCATGAAACTTATTGTTTAACTCTTACAGAGTAAAGAATAATCTGTGTTACTAACATATCTCATACTTTACATTTTGCATCAACTGTATACAAATTTTGAATGCGCCTTTTATGAGCTCATGCTAAATCTTATTTGTTTTAATTGAACATTCATCAATCACTTAAAATATCTCTTGTAATTACCATATCATTTTGATGAGATGACTCTATTCATACATTGTAAATAAATCATTTATAACTGTGTATTTGATATGCCAAATTCATAGAGCTGTGAACTTAAGCAGTGATTCAAAGCTGCAACAATAAACAATTTACCAACATTTGTGGTAAGCATTCTCTAATTTGGGATTAAATGACATAGACTGTATATTTTATCATTGTAATTAAAAATACTTTATTTTTATCTATTTGTCCTGTTTTTTATTTTAACAAGACTGAATATTTAAAAATTATACTTATGTCAGTGATTCAAGGACAGTTTTAAATGCTTGTATATACTTCTTTTTCCTTTTATTTCAGATCTGAAGCCAATATAATTAAAGGTAATTTTCTGTTGTTGGAACTGGATTTTGGTTATCACTGAATTATCGATGTTTGAAGGAAATTCTCAACATAAAAATAATAATGAAATATTTACTATATAGTTAAAATAAAGGAGGGATGGAACAAAAATAATAAAAATTCAAAATGTTAGAAATTTTAATGAAAATTTAACAATAAATTTTTTATGTTGTATTTTACGTTCTTAATACCAAAGTAATATTATGTGTATAAAATGGAGATATCAGTTAAAACATCTGAAAATTTTTAAGATGCAGCTTTGGCCATGGGAAATCAATTAAACAAGGGTCTTATTAGTTGATTGTAATGCACTGGCGCTTATTTCAACGTTTTGCCTGATTATCTTCTGATGATTTACTTGTGAAAACTAAATATTAATGACGCTGTAAGAGATAAATAATATTTGTAATTTATTATTGCTCAAATCACATACTTCTTTTAATTCTTCGTTGTCAGAACATCACTATCAGAAAGGTAAATCTTGTTTTCATTACAGAAAAATTCCAAATTAAATTATGTTTTTGAACTATACTTAATTATGGTATTAAATCAAAAAAGTTATAAAAATTACATTTGATGTTTTGTATTTCACTTGTTTGTGCCTCAATGAAGCAATCGATTTTTCTTATTTTTAACTATGTTGCTTATCTCAATTACTTTTATTAATTTCATGTTGAAATTTTAAAATGTTTATATGTATGTTATATCCTTTTATATGCATATATCTCGTTTATGTTGTGCAAGGAAAAAATTAATCACGATTATTATTGTAAAGTTAAATTTTTTAGAGGTCATTATCTACCATATATATATATATTAAATTATTTAAATGTAATTATAAATAAATACCCATTACAAAATGAGTGTATGTGTGGAAATACTGCGATTTTAAAAAATAAAAGAAATAATTATATATTAATTAAAAAAATTTTGTAAAAAACATATTAACTTATTTAATTATAAAAAATTAATTTTTACCAATTTTAAAATTTTTCATTAACATTTAAATAAAATATGCATATGTAATATTGCTGATAAAAAAAAATTTTAATGTCCTGAGGAATGGTTGTGTCAGTATAAGTGCTGCACAAGAGGAAAAGTGATTAGAAAATTTTTAATTCGATTCTGCATTATAAACAATATCACAACAGCAATTTATCAAAGTAAATGAAAGTAAAAAAAAAAAAAATTTGGTATAAACCATATCATAAAATTTCAAAATCTCATCCAAATTTTATAACTCATCATCTTGCTAGAGAATTTGCAGATATAATTTCAGCATATTTAAATGTTGATATCATTGCTGAAATTTTCATTAATTTTCACGCATTTCTTATCGATTTTGCAAATTACTGCCAGAAATTTTATTTTTTAACATGAATGTAAGAGCTGTATCTATAGAAACGTCGTACTGCTAAAAATTTAATTTTCAAACGCATTAAATACGCATATTCGTCCTTGAAAACTACAATAATTTGCCACTGTGAATGTATTTAACTAGAAGTTCTTTAATTATATTAATTTTTTCCTTCAGTTTTTCTTGTGTATTTTATATTTGTCTTAAAAACTGTTGTGAATAATAATTTAGTTAATAATTAATTTGAATCAAAAGAATGGTGTTACACTTTGATTCATAGTTGATTTATTGGAATAAATTTCCCCGTACGAAAAATGTAACCTAATATTTTAAATAATGTGAAGTAGAATGAGGACTGCTTTTATAAATTCAGATAGCTGAATGATACGTCTGTCTTTGTTACTGCTTAGAACTACTTTTTTGTATCGTTATTCTTTCATCATAGATTGTTAATTACGGTGTACATAGATCATATTCTATGTTGTTACCTAATATTTTGTATTTGTTTTGATGTTTGTTTTACTTCTGATCAAATTCTATAAAATATTTGACACATGTTTGTGTTATATAGTTTATAAACTAATTTTGAGATAGATTTAAATTCATAACATATATTAAATGTTTGATAGATTCACCAAGTTTTATAGTTCTTTGAAATGGATTTCACACACACAACTATTTAACCTTGGTGGCAACAGGTCGAGCAACAACCTAAAAATTAAATCCAATCCATTTTCTTGTGAAATGTTCAAGGGAGAGGATAGCCAATAGTCAAATTAGTAAAAGAAATTGTTCATTATTAATAATATGCGGGGGTGATATTTATTAAAGAAGGATTTTTCAAATAAAAAAATCGCTAGTGAAAGTTTTCCGATTGAAAGGGAGGGGTGAGATCTGAATAAATGTCATAGTTTTGCTCATTATCCTCATTATTTTATCAATTATTAAACAACAAAGTGTGTCAGACTTTCTATAGAGATATATTACGTTTAATTTTAAACTATATTCTCACAAACGTCCATTTTATTTTTTATTCATTCATTTCATATAAAAACCATGTGATATTCATAGTAAATTTGAATGTAACTTATTACTGAATTGTATATTATTGGTATTTCTAAATTTTGGTAAATTTAAAAAGTTTGATTCTTTTTAGAATCATGTTTTAAGAATATTTTAAAATATCTATGATTTATTATTTGTGTTCGTATTTTATATCGAAACTGAACTAGCGTAAATAATGGCTTTTAATATTACATGTGAGATCTTATAAAAATTTATAATTATCTACATATTTTGCCTTGTTGTATATGTCTTCATTTGAAACCAAATGTGCCTTTTATTTTTATTTTGAATATATGTATATTAGTATAATTAAATTTTTAATAAAAATTTCTGTTTTATGTTTAGTTCAATTTCTTTTGTCTAAATAATATTCTTAAATTTTCTCCCTCATTAAATTTGGATGTAATGCTCATACAAAATGCTAGATTAAAAGTACTTTAGGAAAAATACATATTTTTTTAATCCACAAAGCTACTCTGTGCAAGGAAAATTGATTTACTTAATATATATACATGTTGATGTGTAAATGTATATTTGTAAAGAACATTTGAAAAGAGACTTATTATCTCGATACCTATTATATGAGTGAAATTAAGTATAATAAAAATGCATCATTATGTAAACATAAATAGATCTATAAATATATGTTTTATGCACAAAGATTATATAACTGCATTTTAACTCCTAGCTTAATGGGCTCAATTCATCATTTGACGGCGCAGCTTTGCTTGGTATTTCTCACATGGCATTACCAAATATATACAGCTGGCCACCTTAAATGCAACACCCTGAAGGAAGCATGCAAATAACATGAAATTTACCCGGATATTATGGTATGGGTTGGTATTGGATATCGCTCTCGTGTACCTCTAATACGCATTGCAGGTAATTTAAACGACCAGTTTTACATCTCTGAGGTGTTGCAGCTAGTTGTCCTTCTTTACCTTCAGGGCTTGCCAACAGCCACATTTCAACAGGATAATGCGCGACCACACGTGGTACGCATTGTCCAAGGGTTTTTCGTCAATTGCCAAATTGAATTGTTTCCCTAGCCGGCTCACTTTCCGGATCTTTCGCCGATAGGAAACATGTGGTCCATGGTTGCTTAACGATTGACCCATATTTCATACCCAGCTGCCACATCAAATCAACTTCGGCAACGTGTGGAAACTGCTTGGTCTGCTATTCCCCAAGAACGCATCCAAAATTTCTTTGAATCAATGCCAAGGCGTGTGGCAGCGGTGATCTCCTACAATGGCGGCTACTCTGGCTGCTGATTTTGGTTAAAACCACACTTCACAGAAATCTATAAATTTAATCATTTGATAGTTGATCTACATGTTATCTACAAAATAAATTTTGTTGTGATATCCCTTGTTTTCTTAGTGTTGCAACTTGGGTGGCCATCAGTGTAGATATGTGTCTGCTTATGAATCATGAAAGAGACTAATTTAATTTTACAAAGCAACTTAATGGCAATTTTTTTGGTTCTTAAAATATCATATTCAATAATAAATAACATTTTAAAATTAATATTGATGTGAATAATTCTATATTTGAATATCCTAAATAGTTCTCACAAAAAGTGGATACTACATCACTTTGATTAAAAGGACGAAAGGAACTCTAACGTGGGAAGAAATAATTGATAGAATTGTTGTCTATGAAATAATTAAAGAAGTTTGGCTTTGGAAGGAAATCGCCGAAGTACTTATAGTTAGTTATTAAGTTTAGTGAATGTAAATTTGCTTGGAATTAAAACTTAATTTAGTCATCATCTATTTGTAAAGTATCATACTTAAAATTTTTCACTTCAAAATGGTCAGAAATATTTTAATAATGAAAATTCGGTACTTTTTTTATCATCAGAACCAGACTCATCACCCAGTGCTTCATTAAAATTACCAAGAGATTCATGTGAAGCCTCCATGTTTCTTACAACAGAGAAAAGCGTTTCTCAAAGTTAATTTCTTTGGAATTTTTATTAGGGATATGAAAAACTTGGAGACTTAACATAATAAAAGAACTTTTTCGATGGCATTTTTTAAAATAAAAAAATCCATTGTAAAATTTAAAAAAAATGAAACTCTACCTTAATTCCAAGCATTTACTGAAGTTGAAATGGA
This sequence comes from Latrodectus hesperus, assembly GCA_037975125.1. Lineage (NCBI taxonomy): Eukaryota > Metazoa > Arthropoda > Arachnida > Araneae > Theridiidae > Latrodectus > Latrodectus hesperus. Next base: position 76,187,963 of record CM075860.1, read on the forward strand.
AAGATATAAATGCGCGGCGAGAAAGAAAGGATTCCATTTTGAGAATGAGTATGAAGGGTCGATATTTCAAAGTAATGAAACGTTTGTATGTTGCCTGAAAATGAGTTGTAACTTGAGTAAATTGTTGATATATCTTTTTGCATCGTAAATATTATGTATAGTAAGAGTAAAAAATGTTTTTAAAATACATTTTTTTCAGAAATATATTTATTTATTAAACGACCATATAGTTGCCGCTAACCAGTGATGGCACGGCCAAAGAGCCTGGCTCTTCATTCGCCCTCAATTGTTGCAGAACCTCTGGAACTGCAATTTCCAGACTAACAAGTGGCAACACCAGGGGTCTCGCGTATTTCAAAGGCAGGAAAATCTTTGAATTCTGCTCTAAATGTAAAACTAAGCAGGCTTCTCCTAACCACATCCTGGACTATTTGGGACTTTCCAGAGAGGATATATACTTCACGTCCTCAATTTCCTTAAGGTCAACGGTCTGATGGACCTTGTCTGACATTTGGTGGATAAGCCACAATAACAACAACGGCCATATCTATAATGCTACAAATTAATGTTATTCTAATACTTTTTACAAATTAATGTTATCTAAATAATAATGTTATTCTTGGTAATAGAATAATATCTATTACAAAAAAAGTAACTCACCAAGTTGTTAAATTTAAAAAATTTTAAATTTTGTTTTTGCTAATAATTCTATTATCATAAACAGTACATCATATGAAAACTTCCGAATTCTGATTTCCTATCCCTTTAAAAATATTTGATACAGTTAAATTTAAATTATATAGATTAACTGTTTAATCTACACAAGTCGTAACGTTATCTTTTTTATAGTTTTTCATTTGATGGTATAATTTTGGCCACTTTGTTTGCTCATATAATCAATGGTTTTTTTCTTTTTATTGCCATTATTTCCTGCCATTCATCCATTCACTACCATGGTTTTATTTTGGAAACCATGGTACATAATTTTTTCTTAAATGCATAAATGGGTATTAGGTTCTATTTGCGGAACCGTAATATTCATTTCTGTTTCATCGATTGATTGTGTGAGATATATCTCTGAAATTTTGCAACAAGTTTTCCTTTTTTTACATTGAAGTCTTGACTTGAACCACATTCAATTAACACATTTTAAGTTTGTACAAAATCTTAATAAGGTTTAATATATATATCTTAGCTCATCACATTGCATTACTTCTTTATTCAACCTGTATCTAAACATTCATTTATTCTGTTGTCTCTTCACATCAAATTAATTACGTATTATGCACATCTATTTATTGGAGAACAATTAACTTGGAATGCAACAACCATTGATAAACCAAATCAACTTTGGTTACGGGGTTATATTTTTCTCACTTCAAAGAAGATTGCATTTTTTTATTAATTTTTATAATTAACATTTATGCGTTGTGAATTTATAAAATAAACTTGACTTCAATATCCCTTATCCTGTATGCTCATGCATTTGTGGCAGCCAGCATGTGTGTGTATTAATTAAAAATGAAATAGTTACACAAAAGAAGGTTATATTTAAACACGTTTGTTAAAACCTGCAATCGATTCTGTAAGTTTTTAAGCTTTATGAGAAAACATATAATTATTTTTAGTTATTTAAAGTCAGAATTTTTGTGATCTGGTTTTAATTTATTCACTAGATATGTTCATTTGTTGTTTTGCAGATAAAAGGACTTGGAAAAAATTAGCAAATTGATAGGAATGATACCGCATAGATGAAAACTTAACCACAGTGAATGAATAAGACATTTGAACATTCGCCTTCTAAAAGTACTTTTCATTAACAGAAAACGACATTCATTTGTGGAAAGGGAAGAAATCTGGAAAAGTATCAAGTACCTACGATATTTGATTAGACTGATGTGCATACAAAAAGCAATACTCATCTATCATTACTAACACAGGAGGAGTTGATCAAACACAAGACCATGCACTTCAAAGGGCCTGGTATTTCACAATGAGTCTATATCGGTAGGATAAAAAAAATTTAGAAGAATATGCTATCTAATTCATTAATAATAGAAATTTTCCAGAGATAATTTGAGGAAACAATTTCGAATTTGAAAGTATATTAAAAATCTTAGACAGGTGTAGACTGTCTTATTTTTTCTGAAAATTAAGAAACAAGGTCATTTACTAGTCTTAAAACTTCAAATATCGCCGACATTGTCACTATGATCCGATCACGGTAAAGAAAGTTTGTTGTGACAACGTACCTTAAAATCTGAGGATTTCTTTGGGTTTAAGGGATTTGGTCCGGGTGGTTGCGCGCCCTCTGTGCTTGACATCTGAACTCATTTATCATTGCCATGAATATTTTGAATCAAAACAAAGTTTCGGGTCGGTTCTTTCAAGACGGGGTCCATGGACGCGCACGTGTATGCCTCCCCCTACACTTAGCTATGCCACTGTTAGTGGCAGTTTCGTCCTCAACTGTACGGATTTCGAACTTTTTTAGTGCAGAAAGATAAAGTGTTAACAGACGAGAGCGAAACATGAGACGTCCTTGTGGGTCGGTGTTGATGTTACGACCACTTGCCTTTGCTTCTGTTGAGGAAAGATTCGTCTTTTAGAAAGATATTTCGTAAAGAATTTTTATTATGCCAACTGTTTGAACTGATATAGACATGAATACCAAAAATGAGATATATTTTTAAAGTTGACGAGAGAAAGATTTGATTCTTTAGCTGGAATTTAAAAAAAAACTTAATATTTAGAAAATATGGTATTTTTGTAGTTCGAAAATTTAAATTGAAATGAAATACAAAATTCAAGACGATTATGGAAATATCATGCATTATACTGAATTTTAAACTTAATTTAAATTTGCAGTCATGCCTTTAATAAAAATATTTTAACAATCAGTGATACGATATGAGAAACCATTCGAGTTAATTGGTATTCAAACTATATTATAATATTATTGGCAGGAAACATTATGTTACATGTTTAAATAATCCACACCGTTAGTGAATATCATCATGTGATGGGTTTGGTTGTTCGCAAATTCTTGAGCACATGGAATACGCCATAGGGATTCATAAAATCAGTCGAAGTCATTTATAATTGAGTCAATAACAACTCAATTGTAAGATATAATTCATCTGGAATACCCTAATATCTTTCACACTAAATTGTATATCGTGTGTCAATCAAGACACAATTTGATTGACTATGCAATCATGTGACTTTAAAGTGCTTTACATACGTTCTCCTGCTTAAACACCTGAAATCAAATGATCATTACCAAAAAACGAAAAATCTTCCATTATCGTTGTTTAACTTCGATAATATATGTTTCTCGGGTTTTTCCTAAATAAGGTCAATGATGATTATAAGGGAAAGCAACTAATTGATGATAAAATTGTACATAGTCAGAAAGACTGTAAAAATAAATATTTTACTGAATATTTTTATGAACTTATCACTCGATCCCTTGAAATGTACCTGTCCATGTTCACATCTACCTTATGTGAATTTTGATTACCAGTAATTATAAATGGTGTTTAATATTTCAGTGCAGTTGTGAGCTATGTTTGCATTCTTTTCTTTAGTATGATTAAATTTACTTTAATATAGTTTACTATTATTCAACAACTCCACTGTTTTGTGAAATGAATAGCACTCATATATTTTCCCAGCTCGAACAATATATACTTAAATAAATAAAAAAGGAAAATCCAATTAATATCATAGATTATTGTTTTTGATTTCGCTTGCATCTATTGAAAGATCTTTTAACATTCCATTATAATTACAGGGTGTCCAGAAAAGGACTCCCTGATTTCAAAATTAAATATCTCGAAAACAAAGATAGATAGAGGAATGCAGTAAAAGGTATGTTTATTGTGAAAGCTGTAAGAATTTTATACAGCAATTTGAAATAATAGTTACAAAAGCTGCTAACAGATGGCGCTGTACGATGTACAGCTCAAATCAGCATACATAAATGAAATAATCGTATGAAAACATTCTTTCCAAAAAATCACATCACAATGTTTTCAATGCTAACCTCCTTTCACGCTTGAATAGTGGTACTGATCGCTCTGGGCTTCCACTATTTATACTAAGCATTACGTATGACGATTACAGCGCCATCTATTTGCAACTTCTGTAACTATTATTTCAAACTGATGTATTAAATTCTTACAGTTTTTACTATAAACATACCGTTTACTGCATTCTTCTATCGATCTTCGTTTTCGAGATATTTAATTTTGAAATCAGGGAGTCCTTTTCTGGACACCCTGTATCTTCTGGTAGGTAATTATATTAGAATATTAAAAGCTCTTTCAATAATTGATAAAAAAAATCATTAAAGGTTATATTGATAACGTGCCTTCATTCACTTAGTTGAAACATTTAAGTTTTTGATTATTTAATTCATAATAAAGGATTTTCAATAAAACATTAAGTATTATTTCTTCTACATCTTGTCAAGTTCTTAAGGCAATTAGAAATATTTTGTCAATTAACGGTGGTGTTTTAAAAAAGAAATTTTTCTACAGAAACCATCTAATAGAAAAAGGGATTTTTACAACACTTACCTTTTTATATATATTTTCAAATCCAGCTTACAATAATTAAAGCTCATTTAAAAAATATGTGCGAAACATATTTATGCTAGTTTCGTGCGAAAAAACGATGGTCAAAAAGTATTAACTTTCAAGAATCATAATATTAATTTATGTGATACTAAGAAATTGGAGAGAAAATTTGTGTTACTTTTTAGCAATCGGTAAAACAGGCATTCAGGAGAAATTTAGATTTGTAAAGTTAAAAAATTTTTACATAGGTAGTGAGAATTTTTTGAAATATTCCAATTTAATTATTTTCCAACGAATTCACGTGATCAAATATAAGAATAATCACAATCATTCATTTTTTCGATCATCGAAAAAAAATCGAAATCATTATTTTAAAAATTAGAATAATATATCTATAAACTTTAGATAAAAAAAATCGTCTAGTTATAAGATTTTTTAAAGTTTGCATCTAATATTGACACAAAGAAAATATTTTTAAAAAATGCTTACAAAAGAAATAATAGTTGAAATCATAAAAAATGTTATATTTCCAAATATTTAAAAACCCGCCAACATCATACTAAATGAGTCACGTACTCAAATCAGGTGTCTAATTCTTAGTTCTATGATTTATTTCTTAAATTAGAAATACAAGTAAAAAATATTTAATCATATGGTCTTTTTCGAGTAGTTCTTACATTTAATACTAATAACAATTCAAATATTTTAAAAATACGTTCATCACTGCGTTTTCTACAAATGCCTTCATTTATAGGAAATGCATAAAAACTTTCCATTTCCCTCGTATCATGTTTTAGCGTTCGAATGAAATTCTTGGATATGAGCACATGTGTGGAATAGGGGAAAAAAAAGAAAGACATTTAAAGTTCACGTTGAAGTAAAAAAAGTTATTCATTTGTAGTTTTGTTAACATCCGTCTATGCGTGATACCCGGATGTCGTAACATAAAATAAACAAACACAAATAAATGTAATATCAGAAATTTTTTAAAATCTTCTTGACGTTCAGCGCCTTTATTCTTTTTATAAATGCACTCTATTAATGGAGGCACTAAGCGTCTCCGTTTTCATCGAATTTGCTGATTCTTACGACAATAGTTAAAATATTTTTAAGTTTCCTTTCTATTTACTCCGTTTCCTTTTCCATATTTTTTTAGTTGCAAAATTTAAGCACACATACTTTCAAATAACAGTTTTTAATATGAAATTTATTTTATTTTCTTAGCATATAACTCCTTTAGTCATACATTTCCTAGTCATGAAGTTCCTTTAGCTTGATTACATAATTGTAAATAAGAAACATCTGCTATATTTAAAAGTATCTATAAATTTCTAAACAAATGAATGTTTATAAGGCTTTTTGTCCTCTTATTAAGTTGCCATGTATATTATAAAAAAAAAGTGGCACGACATCCCATATAGGGGAGGGGAGTGTCCATATCTGTTCTCATGACCTAATTAATTTTTATGCTTATTTAATATGCTTTTTTAAAGGAAATCCTCCCTTTCCGAAGCTATTTTAAATATGTCAAATTTGCAAGGTTTGGTTTGGTTTGTTTGTCGCTCAACGTTCATTTTTTGCACACGAGGGCTAATTAGACCGGGACTTACGGTTTAAAGTGGAATCCGAACCACTACAAACATCCATGCCCAAGGTGGGATTCGAACCCACGAACTGTTGAACCGAAGGCAAGAGCGCTAACCATTCGGCTGCCAGCTCGGCTTCAAATTTGTAAGAATAACTGGCAAAAAATAAAGCTTGATTTGTAAAAGAGTTATAAAATGAGCTTTTTCTAATGCTTTTAAATAAACGTCCGTATTATGTATGAAGGAAAAGGAATTTCAAAAAATTGGATTTTTAGGATATTTTACTTTAAAACACCAACATCAAAAAAAACAAATGTATTTTCATGTTTTGTCAGGTTTGTGAATTTGAAATATGAAGTCTTAATTTTCAGTGTTTTGTACTCTTCGTCAGTAATTCTGCAGAATACCCTAGAAAATTCCAAAATATTTGACGTCATAAAAGTAAAACGATTGCATTAAAATAATCAGCAACTATAAGTCTTCGTGATTTAATGATTTTGCAAAACATTTTGTGGATCCTCAAAAAATCTCAATATATACAACGGAGAGGCGTCCTTTCTGTGTGAATGCTCTACCTCATCTCTCTTTTAATATCCAAAAAACCCCGCTACCATCTAGTTGCCGCTATCTAAATTGCGCTAACTTCCTTCCGTTTTGCCGAATCTTGCGAGAAAGTAAACTTTACAGGAAGGATACTTCGAATATCTTGCAACAATATTTGTTTCTTTGTGTGAATTCGGAAATTATTAATTAAAACTTATCTTATATAAAGCTTATTTTGCTTCTATTGTAAATTTCAAATCAAATGATTTAATTGGTGAACACATTCCAGCTCTTAATTTCCACATATGAGCAAATTATTATAAAATTGTAATAATATTCCGACCTGGGGAATGAATTGAAATATATTTTCTTTCTGACTAAATTAAAGATATTAGTCACACACATATGTATGTAATTGAAATTAGAAGAAGACAATTTTTTAGATGGCAGAGCTATTTATTTTGTTAGGAAACCATTAATGAGATTTGTTTCATTGAAACTTTAAATTCATTTTGAGTATTTCATTCCTAATATAGTAAAAAAATTCAAAATAATAAACCAGATAAGTTAAATGTGAAAAAATCATCATCATATACTACTCTGACTAATATATTTAATATACAGGTTCATGATTATCAAATTTTGTCCATTACTTCGCGATTTCAATCAAATTTCATCCATATCTCAATAAATATAAAAATAAATCAAGAAATCACTCGCTATTTTAAATCTGAACTATATTGCTGTCAGCATTATCTATTCTTCGAAAGGCACTAAATGTAGAAAAAATAAGATTTTCCTTTATTGTTTACTTTTATTAGAATTATATATAAGAGGTTAAGACAGTTTCTAAATTTTCTCAGATCGATTCCAAAGTTTAAAGATTCTCAAAAAATCTGAATCTTTTTAAATCCCTTATGCAAACGACATATATACTCTTTTAACATTGAATTTTTTAATATAAGCTTAAGAATAACTTAATCAAAATATATGGTGAGTTTTTACTTATATCGGTACACTATAATTCAATAAATAAATAATAAAATCTAATAATGTATAAATTTAGGAAAATTTAACTAATATGTTTCTTAAAAGAACAAATCTAATTCTAAAGCGGTTACGTTTGAATAAACTGGCATAGCAAGTTTTTATGTTTAGTTTCTAACTTATTTTTATAATTGAAAAGAACAATTTTTATAAATAAAAGTATCAAATAAAGAAATTCAGTTTTAATACATTTAATGAATATAACTTGTTTGAAGTTAAATACTAGACTCGCCAGCAATTTATTATGAAACTCTTGCGTCTTTTTAATAACCAATAAAAATATGCAACAGATTGGATAGAAAGAGACGAAATCTACTCCTCTATTTTATTATCTATAATAATTGATAAACAGGGAATAAAATGATGTATACAAGAAAGTATTATGCGTTTTAATTTCAAAGGCAAATTTTTTTAATACAATTCATAATAAATAGTTGGCAAATATTTCTTCTAGCTATAGGATAATGTAAATTTCAATAATATGTACATAAATAAATGTAGTTCAAAAATTTTTCGTAACAAAATTTAATGTGAATGAGTTTTATGAAAGAGAGTGGAAGTTTGTGGATACCGGCCTTGAGAAGATTTGATAATGCAATATTTCCCTCAAAATATATAATTAGGTGTCTCTTTATCTCAAATAGTTTGTTTAAACTTAGTTGAGTTTGTTTAAACTTAGAATTGATTACTTTCTATGGTTACATTTTGCATACTAGAGTTTTATTCAACAATAGCTGCAATCTTAAAAATAGTTTCCAAGCGATTTGAAATATCCATGGATGAGAGAACTTAAATTAATTATAATTAGTTACCATCTTGTTTACAAAAAGCTGGCGAAATTTTTTTTCAAAACTATTCCAAAAGAAATAAATGTGCTTCATTTTTCTGAAGAAATTGCGAAAAAATTTCAAATTTAAGAGCTTGACAAAGGAATTTTTATTGGGTAGTAAAATTCACTTTTAAAAGAGGAACTATTCTAGATTATAGTAGTACAGGAAAAATTACACAATAAATGATTACATTGAATTTTTAAAAAAAAATTATGCAGTATCTCAGAAAATTTTCAGTGTAAAAATTTCTGTGGTATTTACTAAACAGAATAATTAATTTTTATCATATAAATTACTGCAAATCTTTATGTTTCAATCTTATTTGAGTATTTATAAGATTTTATTTCATTTTTGTTGTCATTATTTTTTCACTATCAAAATTGCAGAAATTTTTTATTTTTTTATAAACAGAGAGAGAATGAGGATTTCTTAATAACATTAATATTTCTATTTTTAATTGGTTGACATGCCATTCCTTTTCATAAGAGAATTATTAATTTTTTTTAAATCTAGGGAAAGTTAAAAATCTCTAAAATTGAGACAATAATCATTTCTTCCTCTAAATATCCGAAAATATAGAGCTAACCAACAAATTTAATAATATAATTGTAGTTATAATAAAATACTCAGATATGCAATTTATAAACATTAAATATATTTCTCTTAAAGTTACAAAAATTATATAAATGTTTTTCATGTTCAGTTAGTTTCTAACGATATTGCTTGCACTTGTATTCTTTATAAAAATTTTATACAAACTTTATACTAGAAATTTCTAACAACATTGCTTGAATAAAGTTTAAGAAGTACTAATGGGGGAATTTTTAGATATTTTAAGAGAATATACTCTCTTTCTCTCATACTATTGATAAGAAAAAATGAAATTGATAAGATAAAATGACTTGAAACTACATTAAATTATTATGTATATTGTAAATTAAGATATTATAAAGTTATACTTGGCGAGCTTTTTATGTTTATTATTATTACACAAAGAGGTAGGTAATTTACCTTTATAATAATCATAAAAACTTGTCAATTACATATCAATATTTAAATAATCAATAATTTTCCAGTAAGTTAAAAATATTATAATTATTTTATTTAAAAAGTAATAATACGCTAATTTATGGACAGAAGAATTGAAATAGAAAAATATTAGGATTTAAATGATTCATAAGATTTGAAAGTCTCATTTTTGCGATTACATCTATTTCGAAGCATTGTATCTGTAATATATTTCATGCGACAATGGATAAAAGTCGTATTCGTTGATCCCATTATTACAGCTAAAAAACTGTTAATTTTATTTAGTTCGTTTCCAAAACCAAAAGCCATTTAAACACTGCAGTTTTTTATTAATTCAAGCTTAATTTTACTGATGTGCATTTTATATTGTGGGTCAATTCTTTAATAAAACCCATTCTTTTTGATATCGAAGCGGGAAAAAAGTCTTACTGAATACACAAATGGGAAAAGAAAAAAAACTCAAAAGAATCTCACAAAGTCAGATGCGAAATATTATTCTTTCGGACGGCAGAGAGGAACACTTGCGAAGAGTGGCATCAGGGAATTTCCCTCTGTCAAACTCCCAGAGTGTCAAAATGCCACTGACTTGTGATTTGTGACACGGAAACCCTGCCTTCCCAGGGAACTATGTTGGTCACGTGATGGGGTAGGATGAAGTTTGCCACCCCCTTCTCTAATCTTTCTATCTCTCAAATCTTTACTTCCCATCTCATCAGGAACAAATGTCCCATACTGCTACCCGAGTTCTGGAGAGATTATGATGCGAGGGTAAAGAACCACATCTGAAAGGGTAAATAATTTTATTTATGCATATTCTGATAATTATTAACCAAGCTACTTATCAACTATAATCTTAATTTAAATTTTATTTTTAAATGAATGTATATATATGAATAGGCAGGCAATTGATAAAATCATGAAGTACGAACTATATTTATATGTATACGAATGCAAATTGTATGTATGTATATATATATATATATATATATATATATATATATATATATATATATATATATATATATATATATATATTCATGTTACCTGATTGCCTTAATTGCTGTGAATTCTGAAACTTTCAACACCTTAGATCCTAATAAGAAATGATTTTATTTTATTTTCACTCATTTATTATTAATATAAATATTCTCAATTTTATCACAATTGTAAATAATAATAATTATAATTAAACTTTTTTCTCTATTGATTATTTATTTTAAGTAACAATTTTATTAAATTTTGATATTATCTCACAATCATAATTTTAATTTCCGATAAGACATGATTCAAAATGGAACAAGTTAATTTTTATTGCATATTTTTCATCACAAATATAAATTTAATTTCTCAAGAAATTTTGAATTTATCTATATAAAAATATTTTTATAACTAAAAACCATGTAAATATAATATGTATGATTGCTTGAAAATTATTTTTGTTAATTGTTAATACAATACATACCTACATTTAACAGTATTAATTTAATTGAAAATAGGTTTGAGATAATGGTTTCTCACTGATAAATTTTTGATATTTTGTATGAATCTTCTTCCTAAATATACGTTTTTAAATTAGCATCTTTCAAAAATATCTATTCAACTTAAATCTCAATATTTTTACTTTAATTTATGATTGACTAGATCCCTTATAATCTTTAACAAAAATTTAACTATCCCATCATAAATTAAAATAAAAAGTGAAATAATAAGAATAAAAGGATTTTTTCTACCATTCACTGATGATTTCATAATTTTTTTTAATTTTGCAATGTTCTCTGCCTTTGGCATCGATGGCTCTGAAATTAATTTATGTACTGGGTTATTCTTCAAAATTTTGTGGATTTAGCGTTTATTTATTTATTTTTATTTTATTTTAAATCATCTATTAGGTAAAAATTATTTCAGGATTAAAAGCGGGACAATTTGTTTTTGCTAATGAAGAAATAAAAAAAAATTGTTTGCATATATGTTTTTCTGAGTGTTTTAACTATTATGCATTTATTTAACATGATTAACACATGTAAAACAAATAACATAATTAACATGATTTAAACATGATTAACACATGTAAAACAAAAATTTTTAATTTAGTTTTGAATAGCTTAATACATCATTAATATTAGTTTATACAAAAAATTTCAAAATTTTGCCATTGTTATAAATTTTAACTTTTTTTATAAATTAAATTATTGAACTTATTATATTTCTTAATCAAAAAGATCTGGGCTAAAAATCATTATTTATACAAGGGAATTACAGTTACGCTTACCTTTCGTGTGCAAGAATAATTGAATATATTTTCCAATAAAACATTTGCCAAACAAGATGCATGGTTTTGAAATTATGCATTAAACTTCCTAGTGTTATAAGATTTTGATTAAAACTATAACATGCTGTAATGATAGTAACGAAGTGTGTTAAAATAAAATCAATATTGCTAAAAAATTTTAACAAAAGTAATTAAAAATAAAAGCAAATGGAATGTTTGGTTAAACTATGGCGATACGTATTTCTGTGCTTATTAATACAAATTTTTAAACACAGCTACTCTGTTTTTTAATTTTGCACCATAGTTAAGAGACAAAGTCGTAATCTGAAACTAATCCATTCCTTTCCTTGCTACACCACGAGATATTCTTAAATCATCTCGCGCAATCTAATGGCTAGAACCGGAAATTTTGATGTTCAATAGATAGTACTTATAAAACTGGGAGATTGAAAAAAAAAAACATTCTTTTGCTTTTTTCCCCTCAAATTTGGGAACTTGTTCAGATTTTTTCTTTGGGGTATGTGAATACATATCACAGAAAGCTAGAAATATTTTATTCGCGATTTCCTAAATCATAAAATCCCATTTTTAATCTAAAAAAAAGTGGTTACAACACGTTTTTGTGTTTACTTCATACATGAAAATCAAAAACCAAACCATATTTTAAATAAGAAGTTGTATTAGAATTCACTTAATTCTGTAATACTTCAGAAGTTTAAAAAGAAAGCTAATGCTCTTAAGAGATGAAAATATATAAATTCAGTTCATTGTTCGCTAATTCATCACCACTGCCACAAGCTAAGCTTATATATCAAATGTTTCTCTCTCAAATAATGTACATAGATTAATTAGACGCATTAAATAAGTACAATGTATTCTGGCTACTTATTTCTGCTCTTAAAAGCTGCTAAACACAATTAGTTTTCACTAAATTTTGGAACACGCAAAATGGCAAGATCGACAATTGAACTATCTACGCCACAACAGCAGAGTTTAACCCTATATTAGCAATAGCATTTAATCCTACTCAAAACTTTTAATATGGATAAGATTTGATCTATTAACTCGACAAACTTTGATTAGATTACCATTCTCCTCCGAGCACCAGATCACACGTCTATTTTTGCAACATTATCCCAAGCTAGAGAATAAAATCTCTACAAATTTCTGACGTGACTTTTTATATTGCCAAATACATTTCTTTATTTCGTTATTCATTGTTATCTATTTTTTTCTTGTTGCTATAAGAGATTCCTCATAAGTTTTATTCTATACCAACATATGTATTAAATTTTTGTAAAATTTTGTCGAAAAATTAATTAAATAATCAGATTTTTTTTAATATATATATTAATATATATATAAATATACCTTAGTAGAGGATACAGTATCCATTATTTTATTAAAAAATTGTGATCTAAACATTATCTGGTTCATCTTTTTATTTAGATTCAGAGGGGTTAAATAACTAAATTCAATTTCTGACAGTTAACAAGATAGACAGTAAAAACATCACTATTTCACATGCTGGTTTTCAGATAAAAGGCATCAGGTTGATGTTGTTTTGTGGACTTGTGAAAATTTCGTTTATGTAACATAGTGCTCTTTACCACACCCTGGTATAGTTATATAAGAGTAGGTATTTAATTCAAAGGGACAGGGGAAGTGTCAGAGGGAAAATCACATAATTAGAACTTAAATCGAGATGAAAAATCTTCAAAAACATTATGGAATCTTACAATCGAGATTTTCTCATATATATTCCGTTTTTAGAATCAAATAATTGTTAGAAATGAATGAAAAAGAATTGCAGTTGCTGAAAGTAAAAATATCCGAAATCCCATGCAGAGTGCGCGCAATAGAAATATTCAAAATATTGTGCTGTGCATTTAGAAAAAAAAATCTAATAATCTATAATTGGAAAATTTCATTGGATTTTCAACATAATGATTTCATATCTTTGCAATTCTTTGTAACAAAATAAAAGAGCAAAGTTATACGCATTGGTCTAAAATACTCTAACGATAATTTATTATAAATCTTTGATTATATTAAAAAATTTAAATGTCATTTTGCATATGCTATATATTTAGTTATTTTAATATGTAGCATTCGTAAAACGATATACAGACATCATAAATTTATCTAAATACATAAGCACAAAAGATATACTCATATATTTACTTACTTTAACAAAATGTGTTTTTAATTATATTGTAAAATAAAAATAATGACTGCAAAATCAAAATTATTAGTTAAATGAATTTTCATCTAATTTATATCACAAAATTTCATAAAAATAATTATTAATTTATGAATTAATTATACCGCCAATTCTGTCTTTTCGTCAGAGTGGATAGGGAGGTCCTGAGTTCGAATCCCAGTTTGGGCATGGATGTACTATCTCTCTCTGTCTATATATATATACCTTATTTTAATCCTTTCTTTATATGAATGGGCTTGCTTATCCTATAAACGAGTCCCTATGGCATGTGTGTACTGAACCCTATTTTGGTGTGAAGTCGGACTTCACACCAAAATAGGGTTCAGTTGGAAAAGTGGAGCAGCGCATCCCATAATGCCAGTCTAGCTTAGCTGGCACAAGACAACATAAATTAATTATATATTAATGGAGAATTTTTCCTAAAAATGGGCTAAAACTGTATGATTCATAATCACCATTATATAATACTTGTATTTATTAACACTATATTTTTAATTAATAGCTCAATATTATTTTTAATTAACTTTAAAGATTCATTTTCAAAAATGAAATTAAAATTAAAGAGTTCATTATTAAAAAGACCTTCATAAATTTAAACATTTAATGATAATTTATTGAAGCACTGATTTTAGATCAGAATTGCTTAAAGTCGATTGAAAGAAATATGCTCAAATATTGATTTGATCTCGAATATCTTTGTGGATTTGACTGACTTCAAAATTCTGTAACAGATCTTAAATTGTATTTTCCAAAAACAGTTCAATCTTTGGTACCATTTATTTCATTAAGAGAAAACAAAACGCTTACAGTAACTGTTTCTCCTCAGTAGGGATATCTTCGGAAAATATAGCGAAAATAAATGATAGTTAATTAAATAATAGTAAATAACATATTATTAAATACAGCAAGAAGACATCATTCTAATTATATTTTACTGGAAAGATTAATGCATGTCTCTGTCAATCTCTGCCGTCAAGAAGAATTGGGAGACGTCAGCATAACCATTGAATTCAATTCAAGATTCATACTTCCTGCTCCAACAATTCGGTTAAAACAGATTTCATAATTTAATCATATGCTTGGATATCTTCTTAATCCCTTTGACTACCCTTTGATTTTAAAAAAGTCTGGCAAAAGAATTTTCGTAGGCGAAGAATATATTGGCTTGATCAACTGTTTCCTTGTAGACAAGCTTTTTGAACATCTGTGGAATAATTTTATGATATTCGAAGACAAGAAAATGACATTAAAACTAAGCCCAATAAATAAAATAAAAAGAAGTATTTAATATTTATATGTTGCATGCATTTCTAAATGATTTTAGTGAATGCCAGTGGAACTGTTACTGCTAGTTATGAATTAAAGTACAGTTCAAAATATTTTACTTAAGAAAAAAAATTCGTTCTTGTTCAAGTAAAATTAAAAAGTTTTTTTTTTTTTTTTTTTTTTTTTTTTTTTTTTTTTTTTTTTTTTTTTTTTTTAAAGATTTTATCAAAGCTAGGAATTATTAATTTGTACCTCCTATTTATCATATTTCATTATTTTGAACTTCCGAAGTATTTCTATTTCAAATAATTTGAAAAATTCGGGAAATTTTAACTCAAATTTCAGTTAAGATTTCAAAAATTAGATTTTTTTATTTTTCATTATGCAAAAATTATTTTATTTAAATCAAATCTGTAGCCACTATACATGAACAGAAGTTTTAAATTTCAAATAAATTTTACAAATATAATTTTAAATATAAAACCTTGCTTTTTATTATAATTTCATACCATTAATTACTATTTATTTTTAGCTTGACGTTGAATTTGACCATAATGGATAATTCTTCACATTTTGACAAATTTAACAACATGAGTGAAAGATCTTCATCTGATTCTTCAGATATCCTTTCGTGTTTAAATGTGTCTCCGACCCAATTGCAATGCCTCTTTTCTCAAAATGGCACCAGTTATGGCGATTTCATGGATTCATCACTGAATAACAATTCTCTAGATTTCATTGATTTCACGGATCTTGAAGGATCATCCAGCACATCGGAAGATTGGTTCAGCAATGAAATAACACTTGACGCTTCGTCGGAATCCCACTTAGAAGATGGTGCCTCCTTAGATCTCTCTTTGCCAGACACCGATGACCCTGACTTTCGAATGTTCAACTGTGGGGAGAAAGACCACTGGCATGATAATGAGTCTTGTTACTTTTGTCCCGAATATCGAGGAAAGATTTTAACTGCAGACAACATTAGTTCATCGCTGCCAACTCTTCCAGCGAACCAAAACAAAATATTAAGTGGCACGGAATCATCGAATTTCCAAATTGACGGAACTTTACCGACGCCAGTATGGTCTCGTAAACATTTTACTCCAGAAAATAGAACTTTAGAAAACCCAATGAAATTTTCATACGATTTACAAACAAATAACTGGGTTGCTAAGAATTTCGTTTGTGATAAAAATAATATCCAAGTTTTTTCACCCATTGATATGTCTTCTGCTACATTGTCTTGCAGTTCTGCTATTCAGTGTAAGGAAGAAATGAACAGAGGTATAGAATCAAAAAATGTTTTCATTAACTCTTTAATAGTTCCTTCCTTATCAACGACCCTAAGTTCAAAACAATTTGAAAGTCTAGAAGAAAAGAGTTCCGTTCAGGCAGCACGAAATGATTTGGAAACCTCCATACAAAGTCATCTAATAGGTAAGTTCATTGAAAAATATCCAGAATTATGTTACCTACAAAAAATGATATGCCATTTATTTCTTTTATTAAAGTTAAAATGTGATATTAATACCATGAGCTTGGTTGAGCAATATACACTATACATTTGTTATATTTAAAACTAAACAGAAATAAAATTAACTGTATCTTTGATAATTGCAGAGAATTATTCCACGAGTGTTACAATAATATGAAAGTGTAAATTTTTGATTTTAGCTTAGGAATTTGAATACGTTTCAAATTTCTGAATTTCTCTTCAATGGCTGTATTAAAATATAAATTAGAGGTATTTATAATCTTACCATAATCAACAATAGTAATCGTTCGGATTTCTTCTCCGTAATTAAATGCTGTAAAAAGAAGTACATGACTTAATTTAACAGCAAGATCGTATTTTATCACTTAAATTTGAAAAGCGGTTAACAAACTAAATTGTGCTCCACGACAATCAGATAGTTACTCTATACGTATACCTTGACTCAACCATTCGTAACTATAATTCTATGATTTAAATGGTTTTTATTTTAAATTAATGTTAAAATAATTTTTATTTCATACTGTTTAAAGGTTTTTTTTGTCATGGAAAAAAAAATTTATTGAAACATTTCCCATGAAATTATTAAATGCAAATGTTAATTTATTGAGATCTTCCCTTTTTTTAAATCTAGCTTAAGTTGAGAACAAATCAAAATTGTAATAGATATGTTAGTTATAGATAGTAATATAATAATTAAATATTTATTTTTCCATATCTTTTCATTATCATCATAAGCAAATGAAAAGTATCTTTTTTATTAAACCGTATAAACAAAGCGAATAAATTAATTTAGCGTCTTTGAGTGTAATTTTTTGATATTCTTAAATATATTGTTGTTATAAAAATGTTAGATTCCGAAGGAGAAGAGCAGTGCAAACCCCGCAAGGAAAGAACAGCTTTCAGCAAAAGTCAAGTCCAAGAATTGGAGGAAGAATTCTCTCACCACAATTACCTGACCAGATTGCGAAGATATGAAATTGCTGTTGCTTTAGACCTTACAGAAAGACAAGTAAGTTCCATCTTGGAAAAGCTTATTTCTTTCTTTTTAATTGTAATTTTTTTTTAAATCAATTTAGTGCCAAAATTTTTCCGACACGTTTTTAGAATTATCTTTGGACTACAATCCACCACCGAAGAAACATTATCACTTTTAAAATGCGATATATATATATATATATATATATATATATATATATACACACACACACACACACACACTATATATATATATATATATAAGATGCATCTATTCGTAAAACAAATGAAAATAATATTTCTTCATTATGAGAGTAAAATGGTATTACTAACATGACAAAAAGACAATCAAAAATGCCATTTAGTGCGAAAATCGGTGTATATCAAAATTGCTTCCTTTCTATCATTACAAGTAGAAAATTGAATGTTTGACATAAAATAAAAAGCTTGAAGAAATTTTCGCCGAGTAGCCCTTATAGTTTAGAAATAAATTAACATTTTCAGTGTTCTCTTATAACTGTAAAATAAATTTGAAGGCGATTATTAAACAGAAAACAATAATTTAGTCAACTGGAATGCTGTTTTAGGAAGATAGTTAATATCAAGTTTGTAGAAAATAATTTTAAATTAATTTTATTAAAACTGGTAATACTCCATATTGATCAAATCGAAGCAACATAAAATTGCTAATATATGCACCTTTATTTTCAAGTTTTATTTTATTAGCTTTAACATATTTTGACCTTGATATCAAGAAATTCTACTTTAAAAATATAAATTAGTATTATTATTATATATAATAATTTGTTCCAATATAGTGTTACTTCAAAATTTTCAGAAATGTTTTTTTTTTTTTTTTGGAAACCTTAAAGAAGGTTGATGTATATTTTTGTCAATTAGCATTCATAGATAAAAATTATATCTAGAAATATCACTTTCTTTCATTACATTCATGTTATCATGCGTTAAAAATAATCTAATATGTAAAAGGGAAAAATCCATCATATAGAAATAAAAGATTAATTTTAGAAATCTAAGTTATACGCTACGTATGCATGTCAATAAATATGAAACTTCAAAGTAATTTTATAATTAACAAAAATTCAGGTTTGTGTGTTATCGATAAAAGTAAATGAATAAAATGTACATATAAAATTATTAAAAAAAACTCACTAGTGAATTAATTACTTCATATAGAAATCAAGCTGTCTCTATAAATATCAGATTCAAATGCAGGATGTAAGTTTGCTGTAATAGACATTAGAATAATAAATGTTCAATTTCAAAAACAAGCAATGAAATTCGAAATTTAGATAAACCAAGCTCATACTGAAGGTTCATATTCGGATTTTCTCACAAATGCTTAATTTGATTAAATGCTATTACCGCGAAATTTATATAATGATTTAAATTTGAAGCAGACAAGAGTATAATAGCATAATTCTTAGTATGGTAAGCCACTTTTTGTAGGAAGATTCGTTGCTGAAAATTGCTTTTTAAAGGTGAGTGAAAGTATAATTGAAAGATGCTTTGATCATAGTGTCCAGTGCTTTTAGTTTTCCTCAAATCATTACTTAAGTTGATTACTGAAATAGTGAAAAGGTATTACAGTACCGAAATCAGAGAGAGAGAGAATAACTGTAAATTAAGATATATAAGACCATAGGATCACTTGATAGTAGTTAGTGATTGATTAGAGATCAAAAGAGCAGTAATCTATAACGATAAGTCAGAATTCATTTTAACCAGATTTAAACTTTATATACGAAGTGTTTATATTTTGAAATCTTAGAATAAATGTTTCTGTAATCCTGCTTTTTATATGAGAAATGTATCGTTCATTTAGAGAATATTAGTATGCAGCGAAGTTTCTTTGGATGTTCCACAAACACTTATGGAAAACTACCAATGTTCAACTCAAGACTTTACTCTCAGAAGCCAATTTTTTTAAACCAAACAATCCATATGCACAATGACAAGCTCTAGACTTTCATTATGATCACATTTTCCACGCTTCCATCAAACCACGTTCAAATCAAATGTATCTAATTAAAGCTCCCAAATCTTCATAATCTAATTAAATGTTTAAGATTGTTTAAGATAAGAAATAGAGGATATGCTATATTTGATCTTGGGTACCTTTGCAGACACACGTCTAGCTTTTTCTCAGATATTTCCAGATTCTGCATGCCACTATTATTGCATGTACCTCTATGGCAAATTGTCGCCTCTATAGAATATGCATTTGCCATAGAGGCGACCGAACAAAAGTCTGAAGCCACGCAATTCGTAAATTTTCATGTAGGTTTATGTGTCGCTCAACGATTATTTTTGCACGCATTAATACAAAAGGGCTTAGATCGGGACTTACAATTTAAAGTGGATTACAAACCACTACAAACATTCAACCCCAAGGTGGAATTCGAACTCGTGAATTATTGAACTGAAGGCAAGACGACGAATTATCCTGTAACGAATTTGAACTTTAGTTATTTCCTTATATCCATGTACAAATAAATCAATTTTCAATCAATTCCGATTTCTTATTTTTAAAATTTTCCTGCCACGCATTTCAATCCTCTGATTTTTCTTCATCAATTGTATATTAATCTTAAAACTGATTTTGTGCAGTATGAAATATTGAATGTATAAAGAATAATGCTATTTAGTAATCAGGGTATATCTAATAACACATAAAATGAAATAATGCTAATACTTTACAGAAATGAATTAAAATTATTTCAACTAAGTCAATAATTTTTCTTTGGTCAATTACAATTTATCCAACAGAATGCATTTGATTTAATTTACTATTTATAATCTTGGACAGGAGACTGGTATTTTTAATATCGAGAATTTATTGCTTATACCAATGAACTGATTTTTGTCATTGTTTAAAAAATATTTACTTTTATAATTATGTGAAAAAATGCTTAAAAAATACGTGATGGTTAATGAAAAATCTATCGCGATGGTGACAAAAAATTAAGAAAAATTTACACATTTCCTTCCTCAAAAAAAACAGTAAGTTGTCTAAAAGAATCGTATTTTATACATTATCAGATACAATATGGAAAAATATTTCTCACGATGAAAGAGCGTTTTGGAACTGTGGTTTAAATACTGTGGGCTCGCTTTTAAAAATCAAATGCAAAAATAAGTAATATGAACATATATAAAGTAAACAATAACATACTATATCTCAATTTTTTCACACTATTTAAGGTTTTGTTCAATTTAGAAGTTTTAATTCATGTTTTTATTTTCTATTGTGCCAAATAAATACTCTAGGTTTGCATTGCATTTTTCACTATGTCAGCCATACATATGGAATACATATATTGGCGATTTATCCTGATGTCATACACATTGTATTTAAGTATGTTCTCTTAAGGCTATTATTCAATTAAAGCACTTTTTCCAGGTAAAAGTTTGGTTTCAGAACAGAAGAATGAAATGGAAAAGAACGAAAGGTATTCATATGAAGTCTAAAGATGCTTTTATTAAAGATACAAACTCCATTTTCAGATGAAGGACATCGTTGAATTGGAAATCATCTCATTTATGAGCAAAGAGAATTCATTGACAATTAAAAATGATATCTAATATATTTATGAAATATGCATGAATAAAGTGTTTCCATAATTCAAATGGTTATCTTCAATTTTTCTAATTCACTACACAGGAAAATATAAGCAGGTTGTCATTTATATGCGTATACTTTAAGTGCTGTCTGACTATCTCGGGTTCATGTATATTACCATTTATTTATCTCCAGATAAATCAATCGTAATAGAGAGTTGGTAAATGCAATTTATTTTATAATGTTTTTAATGGGCCTGTAGCTGAAAATGAAAAATATATTCAATTTTAAAATTGATATTATCGGTAAAGTTTATAAAGATTTTTTTTTGATAAATATTTTGATGGAAAACTGAAGATATTTGTCAACAAATAATAGCAAAATTAAGTATATTTCTGTCAACGAATTAAAAATTCAATAAAATCTTCATATTAAGTTGTGTTTCAATTCTCTATATTTAATAATATAAAAAAATTTATTTATGGACCCTTTTTAGGAAGTCGGTACAGGAAGTAGTTAACATTCATTAAATTTTATTTTAAATATCTAACAAAAAAGTAAGTTACAATGAATGAAAAAACTATTTTAGAATTATTTTTACAACAAAATGATATAACAATGGGAGTAACATAGCGAATCGTTTCTGAAAATTTTTTTTATTCACATGAAATTGAAATTAATCGATAGAAATGAATCGAAAATTACTGTGCACGTGTTACAAACATATATTTAATATAAGTTAAAAAGTTTTAAATGAAATAGTTTAAAATGTATTATTAATAATTTGTAATAGAAACATTTAGACGAAATTAGCTTTTTTAAAATAAAATTTTATTTTTCGAATAAATTTGAAATATGTTTATGAAATTTAAATGAATTTTATTTTTACGAAAAATAATTTAAAATATTGGTAATGATTAGAAACGTATTTAATATCTCTATTACATATGATCTAAATTTTTTTTTTATTTTTAGTAAGTATTTATTCTTTTGTGAGTAAATGCATTAATATTTCACACAATTTTTAACAGATGTTAAACAAATGTTTTCGAAATATAAAATATTCTGAGATATTTTTGCAACGATTTTAACTTTCATTATTTATTTTAAAAAATATTTTGTTCATCATAAAATATTAATAAAAATTAAAATATTAATAAATATAATAAATATTTATGCAATGCGGTGATTTTTTTCTTTTTTATATTTGGGTATAATTTAGAAATTTTTATTTTTAATTAAAATCAAGTAGAAACAGCATTTGGTAAACTGTTACAAGAAATAATATTGTACTATTCAATGAAAACTTACATTTCTTATAGTAAAAAAAAGCAAATAAAAATATTCATAATTTACAATATTATTTTCATAGCTTTATAAATGAGTGATTTCTTTTTATGAATTAGTGCAACATAACATTTTTCTTCAACCATATAAATTCTATAAAATTAAGTTTTTATAAATTTTCCTCCACTCCATGCAAATTAATTGTGTATGGTAACATACAGAAAATTTAAATTCTTGTCCCTTTCAAATTTCCAAAAATACATTTACTTAAAAACAGTAAAAAATAAATAAATAAAATGAAATAAAATAAAAAAATTAATATTTCAGAAATGATTACAAACATTTCATTACTTCCACTTCTATTATGCATTAACTTCTTCGCATATTAAGCTACATTTGCTATTATTTTACCCAATTTTTAGAGATTCTTTTTGATTTTTATTTAAATTAAAATAAAATCATTTATAATAGATTTATGATATGGGATGAATTTAGTGTTTAACTTCTATTAAAAAAGTAACACGATCTAAATCCTTTTTTCTTATCAAATATATCTCAAGCATTAATTATGGACATATTAAAAATAATAATTAAGTTTCTAACGGAATTATTAATTTTATATGCATTAATTTGTAATCATGTATCAGTTTCTTTTAATCAATGACATTTCAATATATTTTAAAGTTAGTATTCAGAAATGAAATGGAAATTTTATTTATCCTCTAAATCTTTGAAATATGTATTTCTCATTTCCAAATTCTACCAATTACTTTCTTCATTAGATATAATTAATAAAAGCGCTATACACAACACTTTTTTGGAATTACATGGATAAAGATGAATTTTCTATAATTAATTTTAACAATCACATAGCAACATTTTATAATTTCATTAGTTCTTATTAGCTTTAAAGGTTTTTATATCTTTATCTATTACAAATCATATACAAAATGCCACATTGAACTAATATTTTTAAATGAAAAAAATTCTGCTGTAATTATCGATTTGATTACGAATACCTTTGACTTGATAACTCAACCAGAAGTAATAATAAACGTTTGGGATAGTAAAATAATTTTCCTGACTTCAAATCTTTCAGAAAAATTAAAAATATTTGTAGGCATATAATTAAAACATGAAAATATAATAGTCTGAGTTACTGCAGATATAAGCAGGATGCTATTCTTTGAATTATTAAATTGGGCAATACTCAGTTTAAAATATATATTTTTCTTGATTTTTGTAAAATAGATAAACACTTATGACATACAATAGTACATAAAACAAATTCTAAGGCATTTAATATTTGCGAAAGTCTAATTACGTATAACAAAATTTTTAGGTCAAACAATATTTTAGATTTATTACATAAATGTAAACAATTAAACTGAAAAATTCTAGATATAAAGAATAATGATATATATCGTTACAAATGAAAATTAAGTTTTGCACAGAAAAGGCAACATAATACAATTCATTCGATAATTTAAAACTTTTCGATTGATATCGATTGAAAATTAGTTTACCAGAGAACTTATTAACAGCAACATGCAATGTTAAAAACATATATAGGCAACATGATTATCTTCTATTTAACACTATCATGATGAAATTTCACTTTCACTCAATAAAATCTACAGCTAACCTCTCGGTTATAAAAAATTAACACTCTTAAGTTGCATAAAATGACAACCAAATAAGTTTTCAAATATTAATGATTACATAGGATAAAAATTCTTTATATCAATCCAAGTGTTCATAATTAATAAAAATATCTAGTTTCTAAAATTAAGTATTATAGGTTTGTCGCTGTACAATCACTTTTTGTATGAGAGAATTTATTTAATTGGAACTTTCAATTTAAAGTGTATTCCAAATTGCTACAATAAGCCATGAATTTTTTTTATCAGAGAACCTTACAATTAACCATTCAAATTCCAACAAAATATTTCTGCATTACTATAATAATTAAAGCTAATAAGTTAAGCGAACTGTACTCATCTTCTATAAGCCTTTATAAATTATTTTTTAAATAAAACATTATATAAAATGACACTCTGTTTGTCAAATAAATTTTTTTTTTACTTTAAAAAGAATAAATAGGAATACGAAACTACGCACATAAAATGTTTTGCTGTAATTGCATATTAAAACATAAGTATTGAATAAATAAATAAATGAAAAGAGAGAAACTATAGCAATGTAATAAAATTTATTGTTGTAGTGAAAAAATAGTAAGACTTTCCAGAACAAATCATAAAAATTAGTTATGAGAATTTTCATTTGTTTAATTTTATTTAATATTTCAGAAAATTTTCGTTTGATTATACAATTGTAATTTAGATTACAATTCTACGCAACTGTACATTGATATAAAGTAAACCATTTTATATAAACATAGAAATTGAAATAATATATCTTTTCATATAAACAAAATCCATGCTATAAGCATTCTATATAACAAATATAAGGTCTTAATGTATACATATAAGAGCAAATCATAAATTTTGAATGATATTAAAAATGAAAATTTTCCATGGTTTCATAAATAAAAAACAGAAAACATTAATTCTTAATTCTAAATAACTATAATTTTAAGCTAATAGAAAAATAATCAACACAATTACGTAGTCACACAAAGTAAATTTGCTTAAATGTAATTTTCATAATATTTAATGTCTGATGAAATAAAATTAATAATCAACCAAATTTCACAATTTAATTTTTTCAAAATATAACTATTTTAGCACATTCAATTTTTCCATTTGAATATGAAAAATTTTCTACAATAATTTTCACTGAAATAGTTGTAAAATTCCAATTTTTTTAAACTTTAGTATATTAAGAATACTCTTAGAACAAAGAATAATTTGGAGCAATTTTATTGAAGTCTACATGCATATATAAATTAATTTTGTTAAACAAAACATCTACCATGAAATAATATCGATTGGCTATTACTGAATATTTTAGAAGGAAAACACTCAAAACTAATAGTGCACATTTGAAGAGAAAACATATATAAAAATATTTCCTCCTAGTTATTTACCAGGAAAACTATTGGAAATAAGATTTTATAAATATCAGATATTATTTTTCCTTTGAACTCCAGCTCAAAGTTAGGAAAGCAAAATGAATAAAGTCATTTCAAATTTATCAAAAATTATTGTGTGATTTTTCACATACAAAATAATCCAACATTTTAGGGACTAAAAGATTAATTATTTTAATCAGTAAATTCCAATAAGTTAAATAAAATTTTTGATTTTATTATCTTTTTTATGCGATATAATTAAATTAATATATTCATTATCCTTTCATTTTCATAATTAATAATTACATAGTTTGTGCAAAAATGGTGCATTATTATGGTTATATATAATGTGGAAGTTTCAATAAAAAATATCAACATAAAATTGAAAGGATAAAATCGTTTGAAGCGACTATCATAGCAAATAAAACATATATTAATACAAATTTATATATATCATTCATATTGAAGATAATGAAATAATTTTAAAAAATTTTTCTAATTGTTAAAAAAGTTAGAGAAATAATTTTTCTGTCTAGAAGAACGAAAAAAAAAAACTCAGAGGAATAACAGCCCATTAAAGTATCACGATCTACAGTGCCCATATCTATTTTCATAACTGAGAGCCGTGGTGTAGAAAATATATGTCTTGGTTAAGTAGTCAGCCTAACATGAAACTCTAGTGTTTAATTCCCAAGGATGCTTGGCAGTCAAATTTATCGACTCACTGAAAGGATGAAAGGCTGAGTTGGCTTTTACCAGCCCAATGACAGAACCTTGGGCGGGCATGTTCCTTAGGAGTGGGAAGGGCTACCGCTATGCCACTGGGCTTCAAGAAGACCAAAATAAAAATCATTTTTCCAAAATATATCACGATAATCCTAAATAATATGTATGCATAGATAATAATAGGTATAAGAAATATATGGAAAAAATTATGGTTGGATCAAATTTGGTAAATATATGCTGTAAATGTATAAAAATGCTTTGGAACTAAATTGATAATATTACTCTAAATATTTTATGAATAGTAATAAAATACGTAATTTTTGTAACATCAGAGTGTTGATGATACAAAAGTGAAAATATATTTATTTGCAGTGATATACTTAGAAATGCAGTGCCTAGTTCAACATTTAACTAAACTAGAAATAATAAAGAAAAATTAATTAGATAAATTACATTTGAATTTTTGGAAGTATTTTTCAAAGAAATTTTATCTTTCACCTTCTTATCCTTTAAAATCTTTACGGCTTATGAATTAATGCACTTCTTCTCACATACTTGAATTTAAAATTTCATTTATGTAAACATTAAATTAAAGTAAACAAAATAATACAAATAAAAAAATGAATGATTTCTCAATTTTCTTTTATTAATTGGAAATTTTTTTTTCATACAAAATAAATAAAACAATTAGAAATGTAAATTTATGACTATAAAACCTAATGATTTCTAACAGAGAATACAACAATTGGTATTAATATAAACAGTAATTAAATACTTTTTTTTTTTATCCTACGCCCGACCTTGGTTTTTCAACCATCAGTCTCTGTCGGGCAGCCCAATACAATCTTGAGGTGAATGAAAAGTCATCTTCCGCAGAATTTCTATCTGCGACGTCCGAAAGTCCAGGGCAAGTGAAAAGGTGGTCACCAGTCATATCCTCTAGTCCGCAAAAAGGGCAGACTGGAGAGTCCCTCAAACCCAAACGGTGAAG
Organism: Latrodectus hesperus; assembly: GCA_037975125.1. Taxonomy (NCBI): domain Eukaryota; kingdom Metazoa; phylum Arthropoda; class Arachnida; order Araneae; family Theridiidae; genus Latrodectus; species Latrodectus hesperus. The sequence continues at coordinate 76,215,431 of CM075860.1, forward strand.
GTGTTTGTAATTAAATACTTAAATGTTTAGTGCGACATATTTTATATTAATTTACATCTTTCATTCAGCTGTGCTCAAAATAAACATATTGAACTTGTAATCACACTGAATAAAATAAAATTATATCAGTACCCAGGAAACATACACTTAAAAAATGTTTTTATATTTAAATATATGGTATAATTGTTAAGTTTAAAAAATTCCAAATTTGCAGTCATATTATTATTATTGATCCATTAATTTAATATTAAAAATGCATACAAATATCTTGCACACCATTATTTTTCTATAATTACAACTTAAATTACAGCTATTTTAATAAAATAAACTTAGTATTCACAAATCAAAATACTTATTTAAAATTCTAATCATTTATTTAACAAAACTCTTGTACATGAAAAATGTTTAAGTATATAACTGGCAATTGAGTATTCAAATGCCATTGAATACTTTTATTAAAGATTTGTATATGGCACAAAATATTTTAAAATAAAAGTACATCATTCATAAAAATAAATAAGATAATAAGCTTAGATAATAATATTTTTTACAAGTTAAAATCATACTACATGCAATAATTAAAACATTTTTTGCATGCTTCAAAAAGAATAAAATCGTCTTTTGATGTAATATTTCAATATACACTTCTTTGTTTAAACTTTACAATATATCTGTGCAAATCTCATCAAAATAAAACATTAAGACAATGTTTCATAAATTGGATATATAATAATAATAATTATGAAACAATATTGTAAAATGAGCAAAATTAAATATTTTGTCACAATTAAAATATGAATTTGTACATCAGCAAGCTTTGATCAGTCAAGATTAAAAATTCTTAGTTTAGCGTATAGGAAGCATGTATGAATTTCCAGAAGAAAGATTGTTAAGATTATCTAATTCCTGATCTGCTTTATTATTTTCTAGTTCTTGCAATGTATGGACAAATCTTGACCATTCATCATTTTTAGGAGTGGCTAAATGCTAAGAAAATGGGAGAAAATGAATCATTATAAGATAAAACTTCCATTAAAGACAGCATTAAGGAATTTTATATAATAAAGGGCAAAATAAAGAAAATCTTAAAGTAGCAAACTAAAAAATATTGAATTCAAATGAGTTATAAAATTTCCAAACTCATTGCTTATAAAATTAAAAGAAATTATAATTTATACATTTAATATAAAATTACTTTTACTACAATAGAAATTACTGGAAGTACATAAAAGTTGCGAAGTCCACTCACCTCCCCTACATCGTATACATATACTTTGCCAATATCATCCCCAACAGCTACTTGATGCCCAGATGGCGTCCACACAACTCTATTTAATGCAGGATTACCATCCACGACTATGCTTACAGTAGGAAGCTATAGGGTAAATTTATATAACATAAATATATAAGAATAAACATGATCAATAATCATTAGGTTTACAAAAAAGAAATAAAGCAACAGTATAATAAATACAAAATAATGTATAAAAATGAGCACAAATATGTAAGTAATAATGAATAAAAATGAGTACAAAATAATGTATGTAAATATTTAAGGAAAAAAGAATATTTCTCAATTCTAATAACAAAACTTTTATTAATTTATTTTTATTTACTTTTTTTTTAGTTCAGTTTATCAATAGAACATATTGCAAAAAATTCAAAGGTGGTAAAATTCTTTCAACAAGACAAACTGTATGTATTTAGTTTAGTTGAAATGCTAATAACAAATATTTTTAAGATCATAATATCCAATTCAGATACAGCAAAAAACGTTCCTTTGCTGATATAAAGTGTAGCAGATAGCATGATGAATAACAAAATCACATAGAACAGAAATTAAATGCCAATTTTTTTCTTAATTTATGTTTATTTTATTTGTGTTATACACACATAATACTTGATTATAGAGAATTTTTATTATTATGAATGTTTTTATGATCATAAACCCCAGTAATTTATGAACCGAACTTAAATTTTTTATTAAAAAGATGTCATTATTAACAATATTGCAAAATTATTGTTAATAATGACATTTTTATACATGAAAAAAAGACAAATACAATATACCATTAAAAATCATATAGTCTTCTACATAAATGAATCTATCTTTAGAAATGGAATTTAAAAACCAGAACAATAAGGCATAGGTTGAATACATTTGATACTCAGAATACACTCGCCATGACAAAAAATTATTTGTACATTAAAATATTATTAAATTATTTTATATTCTAATTTATTTATTTGCTGCATGATGCATATTCCAAATAATTTCTATATACAATTCCATATTAGAACACATAATATAATAATTAAGAGTATTTTTGCATTCGTCAATTTTTTTTAATATAGTGACTGTACCAAATTAAATAAAAAAATATTGGTTACATGAATGCCAAAAGATTGAGAGTAGAAAAACAAGGCACTAGATTTATACCCAAAGTTAATTTTCTGATAATATTGAAAAAATATTTAGCAACTATTTCCAAAACCATAAAATACAATCTAAAGAATAATTAATAAAATGTTCTGCATGTTTTCCAAACTGTCTATCATCATATGAAAATTCTATTCAAAAACATTGTACAAAGGAAGAAATAGTCCATTCTAAATATTAAGTAATCTTACTCAAGAAAGTGAAGGTGAGGATAAAATAGAATTTAACAATTACATCCAAAACAAATATTTAGAATTTGAAGGTATAATGGATTAGATAGCTACGACAATTCTAAAACTAATATATGCATCTTAAAATCAAGATTTAGCAATATTAAGGAAAAAAGTAGTCCACCTAAATATTAAGTAATTATGCCCAATAAAGCTACTGCTGATACTAAGAAGAAAAATATAGTAAATACATCCAAAATAAAATAATATTTTAAAATTTTAAGAAATAATGATTAGATGTTTTGCATAATTAAACAAGTAGTACAAAGTTCTATTCAAGAAGTAAATTAGGGAAATTTCAAGGATAGAATTAGTCTTTTCAAAATATTATATGATCATATCCAATAAAATGGTTGGTTGATCCTAAAAAATATAAAAATTTGATCCAAATGAATGAAAATAGATCTTCAAAGATCTATTCAAGAAAAATTAGAATAAAGCATTTCAAAGAAAGAAGCAATTTTTTTAAATGTCAAGGGATTATACATAATGAAACTGCAGGACAACAATAAAAAAGACTTCTGATATTACACTCACAACATTTTATAATTTGATGACACTGGTCGAAAACTGCAAAAACTATCAATTGCACAATTAATAGTTTTAACAGTCTTCAAACAGTACCGGCACATCAGAGTTCTAATCAAAAAGAATTATAATTAAATGATTAAGGATAGTCTCTCATTTATACTAATAAATGACAAAAAAAATTAGACATAAATTACGAATATACAATTTTTTACTCATAAAATAGAAAATTCAGTATCCAACATTAGTTTGACTAGAAAATAAAATAATCAAGCTCCATAAAAATGCAAGCTTTTTGGGTAAAATAAAAAAAGTCGCTGACCTCAGTGTCATTGTTGAGATTCCACACATCTAGTCTACCCATACCATCAACACATGCAAAAACAGAAGGATGCACAGGAGACCATGCCACGTCACAAACATAATCGCCATTATCTTCAAATGAATATAGAGGCTTGCTATCCTAGAAGATAAAACAGATTATGTGCTTTATATATTTCCCAAACAGGTAACAAATTATGTTTAACAAAAACAATGTAATGATTACCAATTTAATTAATTGAATAATATCTAACAAATTTTTCAGATATAAAATAATCAGAATTATATATTTTAAAACATCGTTTTCTATTTGAAGAAGCACTCTTACTTTTAAACTCCATAATTTTACTGTCCAGTCCATAGAAGATGACAAAAATAAATGGGAAAAGTCTATATGGCCTTGAGCATTATGAGAACTAATACCAGTGACTGGTCCTTGATGACCTTCAAACAATTCATGAATACCAGCTTTACTCCCATGTCGAGATGCTAAAATAATAAAGGACCATTTAGTTTACATGAAATAGACAAGAACATATTAACTGAAAGTATATACTTAACTAAGCAGACAATAAAGAGACAAGTTTTTCATATCAATAATATTCTAGATTTTGAAATTTTCAAAACAAAATGCATGAAATCAACAGTGGTAAATGAAGAATAGCTGTTGTTTGTGAACAGATTATATATATATAAAAATTTTTTTGTCATATAACTTATTCAACAGTATACAACTATTATAAAATAGAAAACACATTAATAAAGAAACAAAATATATATTTCCATTCGTATTTAATTTAAGCTAACTTCATAGTTATAACTAATAAAAAAGCACATAAAAATATTCTATAGTAAAATAAGTGAAAATTCTAGCAATCTCAAAAACCAAGAGATGATACAATATAAAAGATACAATTTAAAAAATAAAGGAAGGAATACAGGACAAAAATTATTCAAATAAGTAGGCAATAATCCAGCATTTGTTAAGTGTAAAGAATTGTGTTTTATAGAGTCATGAAATACTCTTCTTACAGCTTTAAAACTGCTAAGATATATAAGAGTTAGTAAATTACATTTTGAAATTTGCATTTAAGAAAATAATGAAAATATATTATAATATAAAGCATACATTACATGTACATTTATCAAGATGATAAAATACAGATGATAGATTTATTTGGTTTATTAGTTGCTCAACATTTTTGTGTGTGTGTACGATAGCTAATTATAGACCAGGACCTACAATTTAAAATAAATTCCAAACTACTACAAACATTTAAGCCCAAGATGGTATTCAAGCCCATGAACTGTGAAAAAGAAGGCAAAAGCACGAACAATCTTGTTACCGACTCAGCAACAGATAAGAGAAATGTTTATTTATAGATTTAAACTTTAAATATATATAAAATAAAAGTAACCAATTTTATTTCACATTTCTTAAGCTCAGACGTTGAATTATTAATGAATAAACTTTTTCTGACACTATTTATTCAGTTTACTATCACAAAAAGAGGAACATAAATAACTTTTATTTTGCACAATTCTACAGAAAAATTTTGTGCTAAGAATTTTATTATAAATATAATGCATTTTATAGTCAAAAAATAAGTTAACCTTCAAATAAGGATGCCAATATTAAAATATACATGTAATCAACAATTATAATTTACACATTTATATTGATATTACCAGTATATATGGTTCCTTCTTCACTTCCAACAACAAAGTTATTGTAATCTCCAGATGGAAATGACAAACTAGTAACAGAAACAGGTCTTGACTGCTTCTGATGAGAAAGTTCCATAGTGTCCTAAAAGAGGAAATATTTTTGGTCACATACTATTTTATTAGAATAATCTTTACACTGAAGAAGTGCACACACAAAATTAGTCCAATTTGTAGTAAATTATTTGTAATTCATCATGAAAAATATAGTAGAAATATCAATTTTATAAATGGAATATTATAATAAATGAACACCAATAATTCCAATAATGTAGACAGTAAAGTATTTTAATTAGTTATTCCATGTAAGCATACTTAACAATATAAACTCTATAAGAGAAATAATGGTTCTATCTTTTATTTGCATGCAGAATTGGCTCAAATTATTACTACTATCATGTATTTTGAATAATTAATTAAAATAGCCATGGCAATAATTTTTTTAATTTATGAAAGCCTTTTGATATTAAATTTTAAGAAATGAGAATTTTGTTTTGAACCTTGATTAGAATAAAAATTATTATTCTCATGTACAGAAGAACCAAGAACAGAACAAAAAAATTTTTTTCCACGTTTATAAACAGCAAATGTGTTTTTCTCAAATTTTGAAGGAAACTTTTAAATTTTTGTGAGATTATAGTTTTGGTTTGGATTTTTGATTTACATTTTAACAAAAATATTAATACTATTTTTAACATACATTGCTTTCAAAAAAAGTAATTCTAGTTAAGGCATACAATTCATACTGATTTAAAATCAGTAAATAATTAACTTTTCTGGAGAGGTAGCCAGTTACATAGAAGTGAAATTAAAATGACGTATGGTCATGAGATATTCTTTAAGATATGTGTAAGAATCTTATTGTTTAAGCAGGAAATTTTCAATGCTTGTTTTCTATTCAATTTCATCAAGTAAATGACAACATTTTTTATATTTTCACACAAGTAAAAAATTTAAATTTTATTTTTAATTCCCATAGTTAATTTATAAATATACAACTTCAGATTTTCACATTATTTTTAAATATCATAAGAACTACACATAGACTATTGAATGATAGAAGAGAAGCACTCTAATATTTTTAAGTTATGCATTTTGTTAACAAAAAGTGTAATAATAAAAAAGATTAATTACACAAATTTTAGTCTTAATTAGCACTTTGTAAGGAAATTGTGAACATGATTTTGTTTTCTTTCAAAAAACATTTATATTGCTTAAGTTAATTTTCTTTAAATTGCTGTCATTTAAATATCATTAAAAGTATGTTAACAAATATTTTATCCTACTCATAACTTTACATTACAATCTTGCAATATTTTTTATTTATCATAAATGAACTTATATATATATATATACATATTAATTGATGACTATCTTCATTAGATTGTTGAATTGTTATTAACACCAAAAAATAAAAAATAATCAGATTATTAATAATAAAAATAAGTAAATATTTATATAAATTATTGGTTCATATATAAATTTAACCATCATAAAATTATTTATTACTATAAATTTCATATTTATTATAATCGTTACAAATCTTCAAGATAACTTATAAAATGATGTAAAAAACAAAGTATATTGTAAAATGCAGTAATTTTTTTATCTATTAATTATGCTACACATGACAACTTATATTTTGTTGATTTTGAAACTTTTGACTGACAAGTTGGCTTACCAAAAAATCTTTATTTTTTCTCATAAGAGTACAGTTAACCCTTTGACGCGCGCAATATTTTTTTTTAAATTTTAAACTAAAGAATTACAAAAATTGAATGTTATGATCCCACAGACAAATAATATATGAATTTAATAAAATCTACATCTACCAATTTATCTGTGGGTGGTGGTCGCATAGCGCGACCAGCGCGCGTCTAGGACCTTGATACTTACTGAGTTAGCAGGGGAAAAAACTTACCTTGTTTCGTACGCGCTTTCAATAAATGATGATTATTGCAAACTTCTTAGATAGTTTGTATTTAAAATGCAGTATATTATTTTTTTACAATATTTTACAAAGTAAAGAGTAGTAAAAGTGAAAAATTAAACATTTATATAATTTAGTTGCTATAAAAACACGTCGATACTGAATTTAGAATCCTCATTTAGCAGGTACAGTTTTTTTTAAATGTCGATTAGAAAGAAGTTATTTCTTGTGAAACTGTTCAAAGCATCTTTTATCTTTTTGATACATGCATAAACCAACATTGCTAGTTTCACACATGTATCTTGTTCTGTGAGGTTTCTCCTTTGTGCTACAAAATGCGCACCGCCGTGGTTTGCATTTTATTGGCATGTGGTCAGCATTCTTTAATCTTTTTTGTTCTGGAACATGAGGTTTGTGGCTTTTTATACATGCGGAGCTTGATATTTTTATTTTGGGAACAGATCCTTTATTTCCCATTGAAATCAAACTACTGATGATGTCCATTCTGAATAACTTTAGTACTTTTAAGTTTGGATCACTTTCTGGAAGCATTCGATATATAATAAAGGAATTTACAATAGTGACATCAATAAAATGGAAGAAATTCGATGCCACCATTTTTTACTTTTCTGATCAATTTCATATAAGTTTTTCAATTGATCAAAATAGTCCACATACCCCATATTTTGATTGTAATCCTTTTCTTCAAATAAAGCCAATGCCTCAGCTATTCCAAGCCCTTTGCGACGCATTTTAAATTTGAACAGTAGAAGAAAATATTTACACACACAGTTAAAATATATTGCTATTAATTATTTTAAATTTAAATAAAACTTTTACGTAAATACTATTTTCGATAAAATATATATATATATATATATATATATATATATATATATATATATTTACATTAAATTTAAAACACACAAAATACTATTAAATAAAAATTTCCGTACTAGCCTGGGAGCAAACGCAACATTCAACGCAAAGAAAAATCTGCAACAGAAATAGCGAAAGCACATGTTCACTGGGGATATAAATGCCACATGTTGTTTACAAGTAAAATGACCCTATGATTTATAGCCACATGTTGTTTACAAGTAAAATGACCATGTGATTCAAATCCCCCTTCTCCACACTCCTAAACACTCTAATTCCCAATCATAATATGCCGGCCATGTTTATGTAGTCTGCTGTTCACGTAAGTCATGTGTTCTAGCTGCGCGGTGGTTGCGGGGTGCAACCACCAGGAATTTCCCTCAAAAAGGAAAGTTTTTTACGTATCTAGTTCAAACTACTGCTGCATTTATATTGTTTAGGACAGACATGACGGTATAGGAAGAAAAAATTTCTGATATTTATTATTATTTATATTAAAAAAGTACGTTATTTTGTGTTGTTAAAAATGAACATTAAATAACGACATATTGGAAGGAGTCCGACCTGAAATTAATTTGGTGCTGTCATCTGTTAGTGTTATTTAAAAGTAAAAGATATAAAATCTATAAAATTTAAGTGAAAAATCGTGAAAAGAAATTAAGAAAAAATATTGAAAATTGGTGGTTTCATAGAGCGACCACCGCGCGTTAAAGGGTTAATAAGACAAAATACTAAGAATAAAGCATGTTTCCAAACGTGATTAATTGGTTAAAATTTTAGTCATTAATAGCAAATTTTGAAATCAATGATTAATATTACAATAAAGTTAATTAAATCTTGAAATAAGTTTTTTGAGTAATCAACAGTATAAATCTGGAGAATAAGCTAACTCTGCAAGCTGTGATGACATGATCATTATTTTACTTGAAAATATATTATAAAAATACAAATTAGTAGGAAAAGTGATTCCTGAAATCAAACATTTGACCTACTAAGTTTTCTTTAAATACTAACAAGAACAATCAAAAAGATTTCAAAAATCATTCCATACAAACATTTTTATAAATGAAGCAGTGTATCACACAAAAAAAAGAGAAATTGGTGAATTTATTCTATTGAGTCTGTAAACATAGACATCATCAAGAGTTGAACAGCAATTCATTGGAACACAATTATTGGCAACAATGAATTTAGATTTAGTTTTAACGCTCTGAGTATAGTTCAGTTTTTATGTTTTCCGATCCTGAAATACTAAATAATTTTTTTAAATTTTCTTTATCTACATATGTTACAATTTGCATCTTCATCAGTTGTTTCAAAATAATACAAGAATTTTAATAGCATTTATGTTTTTGATAATATAATACAGCACCTATTGTTTCAGTGAGAAGGATTTGTAAGTTATCCATGCAATATTTTTATTTTCAGATGAATATAATTTTCAAGCATGTTATCTCAAAAATTGTTACAAAAATTTTGTAATAAAACAGAAAAAATAAAATATCAGTTTTACTTTCATAAATGCTTATTGCAAAAAAAAAAAAAAAAAAAGCATACAAACTTACAAATAAACAGGGAAGAAATCAAACAAGAGAAATGAAATTCTTGAACCCTCTAGTGCCATCCAGCAGCAAAAATAAACATCAAATGATGTTTTCTAAACTTACATGAGGAAATAGCTGGATCAGTAATGAAACAAGGGAGAAAAATTCTTCGCCCAATTTTCTCATAACCCGTTGTCGGGGACAAAACAGATACCGTCGTCAAATCATGGGAGCCGTATGTGAAGCTCAAGGATTATGTGTCTGAAGACATGTTAATCAAGGTCTCAATTTAGCATTTCAAATGAATTATTACTTTGCCAACAGAAAAAAATCAACAACATGACTACAAACAATTTGTCATTCTTTAAGTAAATTTGAATAATTGCATGTTTTAAAAAAATATTTGAGTGAGGAAATCATATAGGTACTTCTTACAAACATTTCTCAGCTTGATATAATATTTTGGTTTTTTAAAAGTTCTGAAAATATTTATTTCCTTATTAACTCTTTTAAGATTTTAGTCAACTTTGTTGCAATTCGCAATACTTTCAAATATATATTGTGTACTTTTCTTATTAATTTTTTAAATTTTGCTTCGAAATTACTACCACAAGAAAACAATATTTATCTGAAGATAAAGAATGACAGATAAAAATGGTGATTCATTCATGACTTTCATGATCACATGCAAATGAAATTTTTTATAGTAGAAAAAAGTTTCATAGTTTTATAGTAGCAAGTAGTTTCATGAATTCTAATACAAAAACACAGTATATTTTATGTTTGTAGCTCATAAAAGTGAGGCTTTGGGATTTTCCCTACTTATTTTCCACTTTAAATTTCATTATTATAATTTAACCTGTCTATTATTTTTTAAATTAATTTGAAAGTTTATTTTTCAGGAGATATTTTTTATACATTTTCATGTATATTGAATGCAGAACATTTTCAGATGTTTTCAATAGAAGATAACTTGGGCAATCATTTAAAATGTTACTGAAATTATCAGTTTTACATTTTTTTCCCTTGCAAGTTTGTTTTTTGTGAAGTTAAGGTAAACAATGAAAATCCTTGTCTTTAGGATGATTCATTTCACTGACTTTCTGTGATGTATGCAAACATCTTAAACTAAAGTGAGATGTTGCTTTAAAAATTAAAGATGAAAAAAAATTAAAAAGGCATCAATCTTTATAATTTTTCTTACATAATTTGTCTATTTTGATAGTGTGTTGTGAACAACCTAATGATCAAAGACTTTTGAGTCACATCTTTTAATGTTCACCATTTATATTGTCATTCGGGTGATCTTATTATAGATCACCCGGATGACATATATATATAGATATATAGGCATATATGACATATATATATATATATATATATATATATATATATATATATATATATATATATATATGTGGGTTCTCAATAAAATTAGAGATAAATATTAAAATTATTTAATTATATTTTCTAATAATATTATGAAATATATACATATATACAATATCAAAGCGTATTGTCCGTTTAACATTCCTTGTAGTTAGTTCTAATCATAAACAATTTTAATTTGCATTCGCGTATTTATCGTCATCACGTCTTTTTTCATTTCCTCACATCGTCGTTCTCCCTTTTCTCCTCCGCGTGTCTGGCGGCAAGCATGTGAGTGGCCCTCTGGTGGCGCTTCCAATCCCACATATATATATATATATATATATATATATAAACTATATAGACAGGAAGTCATATTCATGTTGCAAGGGAGAAAAAACAGTTAGAATCCTACTAATTTAATATTACCTTTTGTACATTGTCGTTCTATGTTACTATAAATTAAAATTTATAGACACTGTTAATGACTGTCAAGAAAATGTATGCTAGTTTAATCTTTATGAGATTGAATGTGGCATTTGTGGAAAATTGAACTTGGTCACTCTACAATATAGTTTGTGAAAGTCTCAAACATCATTTTTCATTTTTTGCATTTATTGTGTGGTTTTCAGGGTAATCACTTCAGCATTGATTTGATGGAAAACATAGCTTATTGATATGGCTAGAAAATCAATTGGCCAATTCAATTTATTATGGCTATTTTGCAATAAAGCTTAATAATATTTTAAAATGGTGTTGCCAGAATGTTATATTAAAACACATTGATGACCAACAATCTTTTGATCAGACTTTAATTAAATCCTTAAAAGATTCCTGTCACCAAATTGAATATGCATGCATATTTGCTAGAACTAATAAGTTCTTTTGCATCATGTGTGATTAAGAATGCTTTAAGAATTCAACTGATTCTCCATTGCAACGGGTACTACATCCAATTGTTGCATTAGAATAACAAAATTTTAAAGCCACTATTTGCGAATTTTGCAGTAATATATTATCCTTTGGACTCAAAATATATATGATGTTATTCAACACACAAGATCATTCCTAAAAATGCTTCTAATTATATACATATTAAGTAAACCAACAATTCAACAACGTACATTTTTGATAGCATAAAAATAATGTGGATAAATTGTCAAAATTGTTTTTATATCTACCATATCTACATAACTAAGACTAACTTAATATGTGTTTCTGATAACTTTATATAATGTGCAACTGACAGGTAAAGAGGGAAATCACAGAAATTTAATGACTTATATTATGTAATCATATTAGTCTAATATGATTACATAATATAAGTCATTAAATTTCTGTGATTTCAGTTTATTCAAAGCAGTAAAATTTCGATTTTATCTAAAACGAATTGTTTTTGGATTCCTAACAATCTGAAATCAATTTACCTCCAATCTTACATTTTATATTACCAAATCTTACATTTGTTATTATTGATAATAAAGTAATTCACTTATTTTAGTTTGTCATTCTATGATCACTTTTTTTACCAGTGACAATTTGGCTTAGACCTAACAGTTTAAAATGAACTCTGAATCATTACAAAATCCATGCCAAAAGTGCAGTAGAATACACAAACTTTCAAATGAAAGCTAGAATGGATATCATTCAGATGCTAGCAAGAAAAAGTAATCCAAAACAAATAAATAGCTTCAAGATAAGTGATATGGAATAATAACAAAATAAAAATTGGACCAGATGAATACATGATCATTTGTATTTTTTTTTTATCCTGCTGACTCTATTCTAATTTTGAACATGACATTAAAATGTCTTTATTAATTACTAAAACACATCATTGAAAAATACATTGTTTTAATTTTAAACACAGTATCATTTTTATTTGTTCTTAAAGAACTACAAGCTTAGAAATCTAATTCTATCATTTACCTGAGGTGTGGAAAGCATATCTAAACTCCAAGTACAGAATTTACCATCAGTAGAAATGCTGACTAAATTATGAGCATTTTGAGTTCCAACTACTTGAATACAATAAACAGGATGCTGAAAAAAGAATAAAAATCAGTTGAATATAAGACAAAATAAAATGAGAATTAACTTCATTGATTTGGTGAAAGAAAAAATAGTTATAAATTCTTATCAATTAATAAATTTTAAAATTCCTCAGAAAAAATTTACTTTATTTTTATAAATTATGTAAATATCTTTTAAAATCATCTTCAATTTCTTTTTTTTTTGTTGTTTAAGATAATAAAAATTCATACTGTATGAGCTGCTGCTGAAAGAGGGCTTCTTTGAACTGGTGTTCTTTTACTACTGCGATTATCCCATAAGACTATTTGACCAGAATATGTTCCACCCAACACTAAATTAGGATGAAATTTGGCAAAGCATGTCGACATCACAGCTGACTGAAAATTTATTTAATTATAAGTAACATTCATAAATTCAGCATTTAAAACACTAAATGTATAGTGAACTATTTTATAAAATCTAATTGATGACAAATAAAATCAATTTACAGCTTAATTATTAAACTAAAAACTTATTTGACTTCAGATATGACAATGATAAGAAAATTTTTAAAGTTCAGACCTAGTATTGAAAAATTACAAAATCTTTCATACCTGGCAATGAAAGATATATTCGGGAGTTGATTTCTTGAATTTCATATTCCAAACTAAGCAAACACCATCAGGATCATGAGGAGAATCTTCATTATTATTATATGAAGCAACTAAAAGCTCTGGAAACTAATATAAAAAAAATCTAATTTAATATAAAATAAAAATTTTTAGGAAAAAATACAAATTTCCAGTGATGATAAATTTTACATAATGGCAATAATTTTTAGTTAATTGATTGATTCAAAATGGAAGATTTAAAAATCGTAATAAAATAACAACAGCAAATATGTTAAATCTTCAACAAAATAATAAATAGCACATTTTATTCCTCTATATTAATAAAAAATGTTCAATCGCCAAATTTATTTTAAAAATGCAAAGATAGTATTTTAACACTTGAATATTGTAAGCTTTTGACAAAATATTTTTATTTAATTTTATACAATTAAATGTTTCCATGATAAATTATTTGATAAACTAAGCAAACTAATGTAAACTTATCAAAAAAATGTTTATCAGAAAAACAAATAAATTTTTAACAAAGTTATACACTATAAAATGTTTAACTAAATAACTATTTTTATTATAATATTTTTATTATATAATAAAAATATATTATTATTAATAATTATATAATTATAATAATTTATATATAAATAAATATTTTTATTAAGAATTATATTTTTATAACTAAATATTCATATGATATGTTAATAAATCTTAGTTTCACAAATTTTAGTCCAGTGTATGAACTATTAATTGTAAAACTAATATCTAATAATATAATAATGAATTTTGTTTTGCATTATAAACATACAAATAATTAACTGTACATGTCAATGAACACTTTATAATAATGAAATTAATAATTTTAATCAATAATACATCTCCCTATCTTAAAAGTAAATCTTCTGTTTTGATACATATATAAAATTATTTTATTGTATACTGCTTGAGACTGAAAATATGACAAGAAGAAGGAGTGGGCAGAAAATTATGCAAATTTCAGGGTAAACACACCTTACTGAGTTATGCAAATGATGTGAAATTTGTAGTTCTACAGCACACGCATGATAAGATATAAGCTGAGGAACTGGTAGAAAGGGCGATAATCGAGCCGTTATTGCTGCTTCGCGAATAATTGTTGAAAGTTTATTCTTGTTGCAAAGGACACCTTTAATTGCAGAGAATGCCAGGCCATCGCTAACAAAGTCAGTTTCAGCAAACAGACAAGTTTACGAGGAGCATGGTGATTGGACTGAGAAAATCACAGCTGACAGACAACTGAACGTTTGCACAGTGCACTGGTTGTGGCAAAAAGATTGGAACAAGAAACTGTGGAGAATTTGCAGGGTGCCTGTGCAGTTAAAGTGGCGTCAGCATGTGTGGATCAAGGCGTCCAATGGGATATGGTGGCAGCCGCACAAAGCACATCTTCCAAAATTCTGCAGCATGTGTAAGACACTCTAAATGCTCCCACATCCAGCAGAATCATTTGCTGTTGATTGATTACTAGTGCTCGGCACCCATGGCGTCTGCTAAGAAGACTGCCATTCTTGACACAACACAGACACTAACATGTGGAAAGGTGCCAGATTAGAGTGATGTGGGTGATGAAGTGGCACAGGATCATCTTCTCAGATGAGTCGTACTCCTGTTTCTTCTGAGATAGTCACAAGGTACGAGTATGGCATCAATATGGAGACAGGTTCAATCCTATAGCAATTGTGGAATGTCCCACCGTGCAACAACGCGCTATCATTGTTTGTCGTACAATTGCATATGATTCTCTCTCCACGTCACCTCTAGTTCGTACTCACGGCACTATCTCAGCCCAATGTTACATAAATGATGTTCTATGGCTGGTGACACTCCTCTGCCTTCAAAGGCTGAGCAATGCCCTTTGTAAGCAGGATGCGAGCAATGTGCAAGACTGGACATTGCTTGCATCAGCCAACATGCCTTGTAAGCTATACAGCTGCCTCATTAGCCTCCAAGCTCACCAGATCTCTCACCAATCAAACACATTTGGGATATGATATATGATTTGATGCCATTTACAGAGCCTGCCACTGCCTCCTTCAGAAGATGCACTTTCACAAATGGATTACAGAAAATGGAGAGCCATTCCTCAGGATACCATCCATATTCTCATTGACTCTGTGCCTAGACATGTTGCTTCATGTATCACTGTCCACAGTGGTCCTACAACCTACTGATCCAACTCTTTTCTTACTCTGTATTATGCGTATCATTTCAAAATGCTGATCACTTAATGTTCATTAATGTCTGTGCTTGTTGAGTTCATCACTTTCTGTAAACTCCTTCTTGGTTAAGTATTTTCAATGTTGGGCAGTGCATATTCTCAATAAATTTTTGTGGGTAACTTTATGCTCAAATAAAAATATTTTTTCGCATGATATTTTAATTAAATATATATTTTTATTCCTTCAAAATCCTAAAAACATTTTCTTCAAATAAACATGTTTGGGAATTTAAGAACTTATTTGATGAGAAAATATACTGAATTAACTCAAAATTCAAGGTTTCCAGGAGTCTAAAAAAAAATTAATTTTCAAAAGTTCTTCAGAATTTCCAAAATTTTATGATTTTTAAATCTAAAATTTTTTTAAAACAATAGAACTTTTACAAATTGAAATTGTAAGAATAAGCACAGCAATCTACGAGAAAAAATCATGATTCTTAAATACTTAACCTCTTCGATATGGGCGAACCATATATGCATTTCGTATGGATGAATGTCAGGCCCGTGCGGTTCGCATGTGTATTCCTGGAGTACTAGCCTAGTGAACGAGCAATGTGTACATACATTTTGAGGAGAAGCAATTTTTAATAACCACTAGATTGCATTCTGTGTCCATTACATTTAATCTGAGCATTGTCCTAGTTTTTAGATTAAGTAAGCATTCAGATTGTTTATACTCTGGCTGCTTTTGGTATTTGGCTCATCAGTGTGGCTGGGAAGACGGGAAATTGTAATGTAAATAAACACAGCTGGAATCCTTAACTTTCTATGTGACATAAGCAATCTTGCTTCTGATAGCTTTCCGAACACTTTTCTTTTCGTTGCTAATGTAGGGCGTTTCAGAGTTTTAATGTCAATTTTGTTACAGTTTGTATTGCTTTTAAATACATTTAGCACACTTCTCTGGTTAAGAGCCTTGACTACAGATTATTATGGCGAAGAAGCGTTATTTATCAGAGGATGAATAAATTTGTATGATAATGAACCAATTAGGAAGAAAAACCAAAAAAACATTTTATGCTTGCAAATCATACCATGTAGGACTTCACGTTTCTCCATGCTTTGAAATTTTTTAACCTCAATCTTCATTTCCAATTTTTAATTTCTTCTTGTAAATAACCCTTTACATATATTTTATTATAATTTTAAAGTATATTAATGTGTATTGTCAGTTAAAATTTTGGAATAGCACTTTCAAAAAGTATTTTCCAAGGTAAAAAACTTTTCTTTAAATATATTTTCATATAAATTGAAGGAAAAACATTATTTAGGTCTAATTTTAATGTTATAAAACAGATTACATAATAATCTAAAGTGCTACCAAAAATTACAGCAGTAGGACATAAACTTCATTATTTGCATTTTTTTAAAACTTAGGCTAGTGGAGAAGGAAATACAGTAAATTGGAATATAATGGACTAATTAAAATTTAATACAAATGCCTGAAATATTTTCATTCTTATAAAATACAAATATAAATGCTGCAGTTGATGTGACATGTAAAATGATTCTATACTATTAATACTATTGATAGAAACTTGAAAAAATTTTTTATCAACATAGTAAAAATTTGATTTAATGGATACATATAATCAACTTTTATTAATTTTCTAATTTAGCCTAGTTAAAATATTTAGTAAATGTTTACAATAATTAATTATTTTTTATGAATGTTTTATTATTAATGATTTAAAGTTGTAAACAAACCTGTGCAGACCAATCAAAGCTTGTAACAGTTCGATTTTTTGACCATCTGTCATCAAAGAAAGTTCTATTCAGTGATAATTTCATACCACTTTTGTCTTCACTAAAAATAAATCCAAATGTAAGTGATTAAATCAATTATAAAAAAAGTTACTCAAAATTCCTTATATTTTTAAATAAAGCATAATAAAAAAAACTAAGAAATTATACATTTTAACATATATTATTTCATTTACAAAAATATTTCATACCAAATTGAAATTGATATATTTTTACGTACAATAAAATGTTGTATGATGCCATAGACAATTTTTATGCTTTAACATATTTTATGTAATTTAAAAGATAATAAAAATAACTAAAATAAAAAATATAAATTAATTCCTTCAAATTTCTTTCCAGGGAAATATAACTAAAAATAAAATACATTAATCAAAAGACAGTTTAAAAAACTATAAAAAACTAAGAAACAAAATCAAAATGATGACACTATGGACAAAAATAATTCACACAGAACAGGTTATAATACATAATAAATAATTTAATGTTTTTAAACTATTGCAATTAAGACTAACTGATTAATAGAATGAAACTATAGCTTAAATATATTACTTTGCAATAATTCTAGTTTTTCCTAATATCCTGATAAGTACAATGAATGTAGTTATTTCAGATTATTTACTATATATTTTATAACTAAATCAATAAAAAAAATTCAAAATATTAGTGTAAGATTAAATTTAATGAATAAGACTGAAAAATCAGAGTTACTTTTATGATAAAATAATCACAAATAACCTTAACAAATCATAGTAATATACCGTATTTATGTGAATCTAATGCGCATCTCCATTTTAAAACTTTAAATAATAAAAAAATTGTTTGTCAGCGAATGTAATGCACATCAATGGTATGAGAAATTTATTGAATCTTATTTTATACAACAATGGATTTGTATATAAACTATCAATCAATGAAATGATGATTTTATTTAAATTTAGATACCATATTTTATATAACAATGGATTTATACACAAAGTAGCAGAACATAGAATTAACCTATTAGTGGGCTATTGTTATGTGAAACAATCATTGTTAATTACCACTACCGTTTGTACAGTACCTTTCGTAAAATATGAACATGAAATAAATCGTAACAGTTCTACAATCAATGATCAATAGTAAAACGTCTTTATTCACTAATCAGTGATTAATAATAAACGTCTTAATTTACTAATGTTTTCATCACTGGATTCCTCGCAGCTCTCTTCGTCAGAAGCAGATTCATTTCTTCTTTCCTCATCATCATCGTCATCCTCGGCGTTCTAGAGCTCATCATCTTCACTGCCATTCAATGAATTTGAAATACAGCATTTATTAAAAGATTTCACAATGATTGGTGCTTCGATGCTTTTCCAGGCAGCAGAAACTCAGTGTGCAACAATGTGCGGTGCAGCAAGCTTTATTTTTTCCTGTCAGGGTCAATTCACGGTTTGGCTCACAAAACCATTTTTCGTACTTCGCCTGAGCGTACCCCTTAAATGGTTTATTTATACTAACCTCCAGGGGTTGTAAAACAGACGTCATCCCTCCAAGAATACTAACAAGATCACTGCCTAGGCCGTGCATCTTCTTTTCTACGTCGTCGGTGAGATGACCACGAAATACATCCAAAGAATTGATGGTGGATAGGAGAGTCCACCTGGACTGCGTTCCCATACATTTCGGAGCTAATGAAGCATTATTGATTCCGTGATCCACCCCTTCTCTTGGTTTCAAATTAGGACATCATTTGGAAACAGCTTTTCATTCTTATGGGTTTTAGGGAATGTTTTCTGTTTGAAGATTAAGAAAGGCGGAAGTTTGCACTCGTCTGCTGTTATTGCCAGCATTCCTTTTACGTGTTGTTTTTCACATCCCGAAGTTTTAATGATAACTTCCTTAGCCCCTTCTCCGTAATGGTGTAGTTACAAGGCATATTAAACGAAATTGGCATCTCGTCAGTGTTGCCAATTTGCCCCATTGAAAAATTCTTTTCCTTCTGATGTGTGATAACATACCACTAAAATGTTAGTAGTTTTCCTTCAAAATCTGCAGGAAGCTTTTGGCATATATTTGTATGGCGTCTTAGAGATAAGCCCATCTGCTTCATAAACCGATCCACCCATCCACGGCAAGCATTAAACTCTTGTTTCGATATAATAAGAACTTCAGCCTCCTATTTTGCTTTATTTCTTATGGCGTCACTAGTCACAGGTTGTCCACTCTTCCTCCTTTCCTGTACAAATTCCAATACTTTTTCTTCAATTTTAAGGTGTCTTTTTTTGCGAGGGACAGTGAATTTATTTCTTTTAGCTTTAGTTGCAAACAGTGCCAATTTCTGTTACCGCCACAAGCGAACATAGCTTTCAATTATGTTGAATCCTCTACCTGCCTTTCTATTGCTATTTTTTTCAGCAAAAATTTACGTTTGAAAGTAGCGTTATATGACATTTTTCTTTCTTTGTCCTCCATTTCGTGACTATGTACTCTGCAGTTTCCTCTGTGCAATGTGTCAATGATAAATGTAGTTGAGATGCAGTAATCCATTGTAACAATTTAAATTTGGTTGACGTCATCGGCGAAATGCTGACCTTGCACTCGAATGTAATGCGCACCCCAATTTTGAATACTACATTTGGCCTAAAACCATGAGCATTAGCTTCGCATAAATACGGTAGTACCAGTTGGCAATAAAAGCAGAGACCAATAAATTAAATAAGTAATATCATGTAAAAAATAAAATTATGTTACTTTATTTTTTAATGGGCTAAGACTTATTTACTATATAAAAGTATAGTCAATACATAAAAAGAAACAATTCATTTATAACTATTTTTACAACTTGAAGAATACAATTTAGTGCAATGTTATATAAAGGACTTCATTCCTATTCATACTGCCAACAGAAAAAAATATATAAAATACTATAACAAAGTTCAAAAAGGCAAACATGTACTTCAGAAATATCACAAACTTTAATAATTGTTATTGTTACAGCCATTAAAATAATTGCTTTCGCATATGTATGCATTAAAAATGTTTTATGAATTTCTTTAATTAACCTTTTAAGAGTAAGATCTCAGTTGGCACCTCAAATATAAATAAAGGTAAAAATATTTGAAGAAACTCTTAATTGTCAATGAGCATGACAAAATGGCATATACAAGTTCACAGAAATCTTGTAGAAAAAAGCTGAATATTTGAAAACAGTTTGTCCTAATAAAATTCAATTCAAACAATTTTATGTAATTCCAACTTTCTCTCTTTTTAAAGTTATTCAAAAATTTTCCTAACTGCTAACCAAAGAAAATTTGAGAAATTAAGAAGGAAAATATGGATTCAAGTAAAAAAGTTAATGTAAAAGAAAACTAATGGTATATACTTGAAGAATTAACACAAACAAGAAAAGAAATTTTGGAGCTTTAAATAAAAATAATTCAATTTTATGGACATTTTTGTTGAACAAAATAAATAAGATAAAATAATACATTTTTTAAAATCAATAAAATCTGCTCATTGTATGCTAAGGAATAAAAAGAATTAGAAGTATTAAGTTTCTCTTTATAGTTTTATATCTATATTATTTATTAATATTATTTAGTTTAGTTTCAGAAAAATGCTTCACTCAACATTATAAAAAATCATATACATTTAGATTTTTTCAAAGAAACTCTTCTCCCAAAAAAAATATCTTTGAGTTTTTCTAACAATACAATAAATACCACAACTGCAATTATCGGAATCTTCAGAAAATTTAAATCTTGAAAAAACAAAAAGCAACTCTTTAGAAATTACTAAAAATGCATACTTGATGGAGCATTTTTCGATTATAAATAAAATTCTTATAAAGAAATTTTTAGACATAGGCATACCTTTCTTTGTTTCAGAATGCCTTAAAAAATGAAATTGAGGTATGGAATTTTATCGAAGGCTAGCTTGTGAAATTTGTCAAACTGCAATAAGTTTCTAAAGTTATGCAACAGATTCTTCATTATAATTTTAGTCCCTTTTATTTGGAAGTATCATAAAAAATTTATACATCCTAAAAAGCTTCAAAAAGAACAAAATATTTAAAATAAATTGCATATAAAAAAACATCTAATCATGTGATGATAAAATTAGATACATATTATTAAATAATCTAATTTTAATATAATTTAAAGAATATATACCCATCCTGTTCTTCAATATTTCCAGTATAATCAACTAAAATATCCAAATCTTCACATAAAGCTCTCTCAATTATTCTTGTAGCACGATCAAAAAAGTGATGGAAGTCTTCTCTTAGCATAATTTGCTTTTTCTCTTCTTCACTAAGATCCTGAACTATAAAAAAAGGTGATTTAAAATTGTTTTATTATATTTTACATGTAAAATAGTTTTAACATAAATTTACAAATCATTGTATAAAAAATGTGATTTAAAATCATTTAATATAACAAGACTTCATAGATAATTTTTAATGGTAAAACTTTTTGGTAATGGTAATATGGTAAAATAATACATTTTTCTCAGTACTCAATCTTTAAATATTATTAAAAAATTAATGATTCATTATGTAATTAAAATTAGTGAATAATTATTTAATTTTGATCTTATAAAATTTATTTTTTTATTAAATTCATAGGATATTTTAAAAAGTGTTTTTTTCCTTTAATAAAATTTAAATGCAAGTATTTCTAACATTAAATTGTATTGTTAAATATTTTATATAAATGGTAGTTCATACAATGACAAATAAGAAATACATACAAGGAATTACTTATGTAATTAAATAAACAAATTAAAAATCCTTTTATTATTTCCCCATAACTTATTATATGAATATTATGCAAAGGATACAAATACAAAAGTCTTACTTAAATACAAAAGAACAATTCTCACTTTTTTTCTCTTCTTTTTTTGGCTCAACTGGAGTAACAGTATCTTGAGCAGGACGAACCATCTCAACATGAGGCAAACCTTTAAGAGGATGATGCCTGCTTGTGTACATAGGAGGAGTATCTAAGTCATGTGAAGTTAAGGAAGAACCTTCAACTTCATCTTCACCAGGCATTTCAGCATAGGTTAGGACTAAACAATACAGTTTACTTAGACATAAATTCATTACAAAAAAAATTATTAAAGCATTAAAAAATACCCATACAATTTTAGAAAAAATAACTGAAAATGGATTATGTAAAAGTAATCTTCAAATTAGTGAAGAACTTTGTCTTACTTTTAGGATTAAATAAGTTTTAGGTTTCCATTAAATTATATTTAATTTGCTCATTTTGAAATAATTATTAATTTAAACATATCCATAATACAATTTTTTAATCACAAAAAATTATCCGCTTCAAAATTAACTAAATAGAAGTAACCATACAAAAAGATTTACATTTTTATAATAATTTATAATCATTTTTACAATAATTATATTAATTCAAATAGAAAAATTTGAAGATGTTCTTTTTAAACAGGATAGTTTTTTTAATTTAATCTTTTTACTAAAAGATTTTTCATTTTCAATGTAAGAAAAACAGGTTTTGTATTAAAAATACAATATAAATTAAATAAAAAATTTTAATTCTCTAAATTATAATTAAATTTAATGTAAAATTTGCATGCAGCAAGTTTTTTATAATACCAAGTTGCACATAACTGTTTTTTATAGTAAAAACTATTATTTTCCTTAACTCAAAAATAATGAGGCAATGTAATAAAAAAAGGCAACATCCACAAAAAATAATGAAATAATTCAAAGAAATGTCCAAAAGTTCGAAATTATACATTTTGAGTTATTTAGAGAAATATAAAAATATTGACAAATTATTTTTATTAACATTATATATAACACTGTTTAATCTTCTAGTATACTTAACTTGTAATTTTTAGAAAGTAATTGTTTCATTATATATTTTCCTATTTAGCAATAATAATCTATAAAATTCAACAAGTACTTATGCATCAAATGCAACAAGTACTTATGTTAAATTTACAATGTTAAATTGTATTGCAAAAAACAAGTACCGTGTTAAATTTACAATTAAACCAATCATGATAATATTAAGCTTTGGTTATGACTTAAAAATAATATTCAAATTAAAGAAAAATTTTATAGAAAAAATATTGGACTTTTAATGTTTTAATTGAGAAGTAATAAAGAAAAATTACTTTATATTTCTACTTGACACAATTAATAAGAACATGACCATTTAAACTCTCTCAAAATGTGAATTTAAAATAGAGTAACAAAACAATAATTCCTCAATTTTAACAATCTAAAATTTCATATTTAAACTTAAGTTA
Organism: Latrodectus hesperus; assembly: GCA_037975125.1. NCBI lineage: Eukaryota > Metazoa > Arthropoda > Arachnida > Araneae > Theridiidae > Latrodectus > Latrodectus hesperus. The sequence goes on from CM075860.1 coordinate 76,239,326, forward strand.
ATATTAAACTTTTACATGTTAAGTTTAAATATTTAAACAAAAGTTAAATTTTAAATATTTAAGAAAATAAGAAAAAATTTTAAATAATAATAAATAACATGATTAAATTACATCACTCTCTATCTAAAGCAAAGTCTTGATAAAACTTCTCAGTCAATAAACAGTTTTGAATTTCACTCTTAACAAAAAGGCATAACTTAAAATACATATTTTCAAGCATTGAAGTGTTAGAGTATTTATTATAATGAAATATTTTAATATAATATAATTTATAATATAATAATAATTTTAAATTATTAAAATACAATATAAGCAATAATTTTATTATAAATTAGTAATAATTTTATTTTAGTTTTTATTATAATCATGAACTTTTGATTACAATTAAATAAAAATGAAAAATTATACAAACAAAAGAATGACAATAGAAAAAGAGAATATATTTGATTACAGAAATTAAGAAAACTAATTTAGGTTGAATATTAGACTAATTTAGGTTGAATATTATAGATAGACAATTAATATTATGATTAAAATAATTGATTGTTCTACATCCAGTTTTAACATAAATGATAAAGAATGACGATTCTTTTATACAACATTTTCCAATTAGTTGTGTGTGTGTGCACAATTTTTCTGGAAATAATATCTATAATTATATATCTATATTATATATGATAATTGTTGCACTACATATCTGAATTTCTCACAAAAAAGTCAAAATAACTCTATATTTGATTTGTATTTATAAAAATAATTCTAAAAAATGTAGCAAATTTGATTTTTAGGATTTATACTTTAAAAATATTTCTACTTGCAAAAAATAATGTTTTTATAAAATATGTGGGAAGAAACCATACAAGAATTTTTATGCTTTTCATGTCTGGTTATCATTTTGGTTGAAAAGTCATAAAAACTACTAAAAGACTAATAATTTTTTTAAAATTGTGATTCATTTAATAAAAATAACCATGTATCGGACTATTTAACATAAAAAAATAGCTCTAAAAAACCAAATTGTCAAGACACATAAGAATCCAAAACTGCAAATATTCAAGAAATTCATATCACTAATTAAAAATCTTTAGTTATAAAACCAAAATAAATACTACCAAGTAAAAGAATATAAATATGAGAATTTATAATGTTGCTGAAATTTTATTTTACATTTATTATTTCAACAATATGAATCATTAACTGAGATGTTTATGATTAAAAAGCATTCTATATTTCTGGAATTTTAACTCTATTTGAGTATTAAGTATTTCAATAAATAGAAACTGGTAATCAGAGGGATATTTCCCAGCATTAAAATTTGTTTAAACAAAGATAATAAAATACTATACTTGATAATTTGCTCAGTTTTGAAAGAAACTTTTTAAACTAATAATGAATAAGATCTAATAACCAAAATTATATTTCTCTTTCAATTTGAATAAGAGTACTTTACCAATATTAATATCTTACTTTGTTCCTAATTATTTACTGAATAAATTAAATATACTAAATGCTTAATAATATTTAATTTTAAAATATAGAAAAATAAATAAAGTTTTCATATAACTTAGTTTCTAAAAAATTATTGTCATTATATTTTTAAATATTTTGCAAAAGAAAATTTTGCCCATTATTTGTTTTATATTTTAATTTAACAGTTAACCAAATAGAAAATGTTTTTAACTGTACAATCATTTAAAACACAATTAAGCTACATATTTTTAAAGCATAATCAGTAAGAAATATTTAGTATATAATTTCTTTATTAAAATAATAATGGTATAAAATTGAAAACATGGTAAAATACAAAGACTTTAAAAAATAAATAACTTTTTCCTTATAAAAATAAATACCTTGCTTTGTTAAAACTGATATTTGAAAAATCATTAAAATGCAACAAAAATAAAACAAGATTTGAAAGTTGAATGATTTAACATGAAGATTTATTGGAGCACATTCATTAAAAACACATGATTTCAAATTAACATAAAGACATTACCTAGTAAATAAAAAAACAAGACAATTAGCTTTTAAAGGATATATATACATAGGATAAAGGAATTTAATTTAAATTACTTTACAATAGTAAAATTATATACATTTAAATAGCCAAATTAAATGAAAAGTTAAGATTAACTGTGATATTTTACATTTTGTTAATGGTATTACAAAAATTAGGAATCTATAAAATTTATTAACACTACAAAATAAAAATTACTAACTAGCTTGATAATTGCTGGCATGCACAAGTTAAAAATTGAAAAAAGGGATGTCAACAAGCAAAAGCATGTCAGTATGTCACTAGCATTTTTATGGATATGTTGTTGTGGAAGACCTACCTTGAAATTCATCATCCCATTCTACAGGTTTGTGAAAAATTAAAGTTTCCAGTGGAATTGAAATAAGAATAGCAAAGTTATAGATTTCTCTAGAAATCAACTCATATAAAATGACAGAATTATAATCCAATAATAATAGTGACATGGTATTAAAATGTTATGCATAATAAATATCAATCTTATACAACAAAGAATTCAAAAATAGTCTACTGCAATACTTAATTAAATGATATATTTTTTAAATTATTAGTCTCACTGAGAAAAATCAGGAAAGAATTACTAATAAATTATTGTATGTTTTGCTAAGGTGCAAAATATACATTTTAATAAAGATAAATAATGTATGTATAAAAGACTTTAATTCCCTACTATTTTCGCAATGACACTCCAATTCGAAGCAACATAACATTTAATTAGTTGTGAAACAACTATACTAGTTCATGCAATATTTATGTTTAAATGATAAAAGATAGCTTGAGAAGGAAAACTACAAAAATGCAATACAAAATCACCTCTAAAAATTTAGCTTTTCCAGAAATTAGATATTTTAAAAACAAAATACAATACAAATGGATTTTGGTTATTTTAAATTCACAGTAATTATTGATATAAAATGTAAACAATATTTAATATCTTCTACTGGGCTTTAAACTCCAAATGAAATAATTTAAAATATAAAATATTATTTTAAAAAGTATTTTATAAATACTTATTAGTAGTATAATAGTATAAAGTATTTTAAAAAAATTCATATATCTCTATAATTATTATTATACAGAAATTAATAATATTGATATTTTTAAATAATGAAACACTTAATTTTTAATAGATGCAAGTATTTTTCTATGATGAAATGATAAAGTTAAATTTTCATTTTTTAAAAATCTATTATTATTTACCAATGATGTATCACTAATTTTAAAAAATTAAAGAAATAGAGATGATGAATAATATTACAAATAAATTGTAATAATATTCATATTCTCTCACTCTTTCAATCCATTATTATTAACAAAATACATTCAATTGCAATATTTTCTTTTTACAGAATAAATAACTAAAACAATTTTTAGTTTTTAAGCAACATAGCCCATTATTTCCAATACATATAAATGCAAAAGAGAGTGGTAAAATGAAATAAAAATAATTAAAAATGACTAAAATGCAAACAAGCAGCAAAATAAATTGATAATAAGAAATATAATAAAAAGGTTTTTTCTAATGACTTTTATTTAAGTAAAGATAAAATTTAAGTCAAAGAAATAATCAATTGTGTGGTATAAACTTCAAAGCATTAATTAAATTTCTTTCATTTACTCAATCCAGTTTTAAAAAAATCTTCTTTTACAGTTAAATAATGGCATAATAAATAATAGCTTTACCTTCATCCCAATGAATGACTAAAAAATTAGAATGTTTAAAAAGTTAACAGTTTGAAATAATTAATAAAATAAAGATATTCACCAAAAAAATTTAACTTACCATAATAATCAAGAGGATGAGCTGCAAATTAAAAAAATAGATTTAATTAAAAAAATTAATGATATGGAAAGTAAATTAAAGAATAGTACACAAAATGTCAAAATGTTTTAAATAAATATCAATAAATAAATTTCTTTTGAATCTATTGAATACTTAAAATAGTAATGAATAAATGATCATTAATTTTATTCCTTAATAAAGAAATAATAAAAAATTGACTTAAAATAATATTTGCAAATTAATTTAATCTATACAACTGAGATAAATTATATTAATGTTAAATTACCTGAAATTTGTTCATGAAGTTATTTTTAAAACACAAAGAGTTTCCAAATAAACAAAAGTGAAAAACTATTTAAAATGGTTGAATATTTCAAGATTTGGATTAAGCCTTTTTAATGCAAATTAGTATTATAATTATTTTACCAACACATATATTATCTAATATTAAATATATTCTTTAACCCTTTAATGCGTGGTGGTCGCGCCATGAAACCACCAATTTTCAATAATTTTTCTTAATTCCTTTTCACGATTTTTCACTTAAATTTTATAGATTTCATATCTTTTACTTTTAAATAACACTAACAGATGACAGCACCAAATTAATTTCAGGTCGGACTCCTTCCAATATGGCGTTATTTAATGTTCATTTTTAACAACACAAAATAACGTACTTTTTTAATATAAATAATAATAAATATCAGAATTTTTTTCTTCCTATACCGTCATGTCTGTCATAAACAATATAAATGCAGCAGTAGTTTGAACTAGATACGTAAAAAACTTTCCTTTTTTGAGGGAAATTCCTGGTGGTTGCACCACGCAACCACCGCGCAGCTAAAACACATGACTTACGTGAACAGCAGACTACATAAACATAGCCGGCATATTATGATTGGGAATTAGAGTGTTTAGAAGTGTGGGAATGAGGGATTTGAATCATATGGTCATTTTACTTGTAAACAACATGTGGCTTTAATCATAGGGTCATTTTACTTGTAAACAACATGTGGCATTTATATCCCCAGTGAACATGTGCTTTCGCTATTTCTGTTTCAGAAAGACTTTTCAGTTGCAGATTTTTCTTTGCGTTGAATGTTGCGTTTGCTCCCAGGCTAGTACGGAAATTTTTATTTAATAGTATTTTGTGTGTTTTAAATTTAATGTAAATATATAAACATAAATATATATACATATATATTTTATCGAAAATAGTATTTACGTAAAAGTTTAATTTAAATTTAAAATAATTAATAGCAATATATTTTAACTGTGCGTAAATATTTTCTTCTACTGTTCAAATTTAAAATGCGTCGCAAAGGGCTTGGAATAGCTGAGGCATTGGCTTTATTTGAAGAAAAGGATTACAATCAAAATATGGGATATGTGGACTATTTTGATCAATTGAAAAGCTTATATGAAATTGATCGGAGAAGTAAAAAATGGTGGCATCGAATTTTCTTCCATTTTATTGATGTCACTATTGTAAATTCCTTTATTATATATCGAATGCTTCCAGAAAGTGATCCAAACTTAAGAGTACTTAAGTTATTCAGAATGGGCATCATCAGTAGTTTGATTTCAATGGGAAATAAAGGATCTGTTCCCAAAAGAAAAATATCAAGCTCCACATGTATAAAAAGCCACAAACCTCATGTTCCAGAACAAAAAAGATTAAAGAATGCTGAACACATGCCAATAAAATGCAAACCACGGCGGTGCGCATTTTGTAGCACAAAGGAGAAACTTCAAAGAACAAGATGTATGTGTGAAACTTGCAATGTTGGTTTATGCATGTATCAAAAAGATAAAAGATGCTTTGAACAGTTTCACAAGAAATAACTTTTTTCTAATTGACATTTAAAAAAACTGTACCTGCTAAATGAGGATTCTAAATTCAGTATCGATGTGTTTTTATAGCAACAAAATTATATAAATGTTTAATTTTTCACTTTTACTACTCTTTACTTTGTTAAATATTCTAAAAAAATAATACACTGCATTTTAAATACAAACTATCTAAGAAGTTTGCAATAATCATCATTTATTGAAAGCGCGTACGAAACAAGGTAAGTTTTTTCCCCTGCTAACTCAGTAAGTATCAAGGTCCTAGACGCGCGTTGGTCGCGCCTTGCGACCACCACTCACAGATAAATGGGTAGATGTAGATTTTATTAAATTCATATATTATTTGTCTATGGGATCATAACATTCAATTTTTAGAATTCTTTAGTTTAAAATTTAAAAAAAATATTGCGTGCATCAAAGGGTTAATGTAAATGAAATTTTTATTATTGCTGTAATTGTTGAAATGAAGGAAAAAAACATAAAATTATGTGATTGGAACATCACATAAAATGATGTGACATTTATAATGTGAAATTATGATATATCTTTAGATTGTTATAACTTTAAAAGTGAAAGTAACTTTTACCATAACTGGAGCAACCAATCACAATCATTTTAAAACTATCAATCACAAGCTATTTCTACTTGCTCATCAAATCAAATTATTGATGAAAAATATATAAAAATTACAAAAATGACACACAAATTTCTTTCAACAGACATTTCAAATGTTCTACTAAATCTTATAATTTAACAAAATTAATATTAGCTGAATTTTATCATCAAAGCCAAGTTAAGATCATATATTCTATACTTAACTTACAATCAATATTGATTCTCTCAATCATTTAATGTTTCAAATAAAGATTACAAAATTGATATTTACCAAAATATTACAATTATATTGAGTTTTACATTTACGGCATGAGAAAAAAATTTTTTTACAAAATTTATTTTGAGACTTCAAGTATTTTTGTTTGCCATTAGAAAATAGCAAAATATTACTGAAAAATGAACACAAAATCAACATCTATAATGAAAATTGCAGTCCAAAGCAAAGCAAACAGTTATGCAGGTGAGATTTATATACTTCATAATTTTAAAACTAATTTTACATAAATTTGAAAAATCAAACACTTTTTATGTTGAAGTTAAGTCAAATAAGTACAGTTAAACAGCTTAACTTGTATTGTTAATTGTTTTATTATTAAGTACAACAAATTTTTGAAGTACATTTCCTCTCTTCATGAAAAAGGTCTTAAATTATATACAATATTGTTAGTCAAGTTATTTTTATTATAATACTAATAGGAACTTTTCCATTATACCCCCTATGATAATCATTTAAGCAGGAAAGAAAAAAGTAAATTACTGTCTTAAATATTCTATTTGCTTGCATCGTATATTGTTTAAAAAATGTTGACGTTTTTAGAAACTACTAAAAAACAATACATTTTATAAAGTAAATAATAATCACTTATTGACAAATCTAATTTAAATGATAATCTTTATTTCTGGCAGAAACTGTTAAAAATCACATCAGTGATCGATTGGATAATGTAATAGGATCTGTTTATCAATGAAATACAGCCAAATTTAATTTTCCTATATTTGCCTTTTATTTGCCCTTGTGATGTGTGACAGTAATACTCCTTTTAACCAACATAATTATCACCAAGCAATCTTTTGAAACAACTAGCTTTTGCTTGGTTCAGCATTTAGCTTGTTTACCACTTTTTAGCCAATTTTTGTATAAAAAAAATTCAATTGGTATACAACAGATTTAAAATAAAATTTTGAGACAGTAAAATCCTCGTGTCTAAGTTATATTATTTTCGTGTCTCAGTTAGTAACATGCTATTTCTTTAGGATCATAAGCGGGATTGTAATGGAAAAGTTCAAATTTTATTTAGAGACAATAATCCATTAAATACATCAACAGTTTTACAATTTAAAATTATTAAAACCACATGAAATTAAATGTATATAACATATTTAATAATATGATATGATCATGTATTTTTTTATACATTTTTAATTTTTTTTTCTGGCCCCCTTGCTAAATCATCCAAATTCTTCTAGTTTACTTCCTTTTTCTCTTTGGACTAACTGTGACTAATATTTTTGTCACTCTTTGAGTTTTTGATTTGCATTTTTTCAACTTCAATCTACACTCTAAAACTTCAGTTTTAATTTGATACTTTTTTATGACACCTTAAAAGAGAAGTTGATTATAGGAAGGACACTAAGGATCTCTTCCTAATAAAAATGGTGCTTACTGAACCTTTGATTTGCCTAACTTGAAGGGAATTTGTTCTGCAAATTCTAATAATTCACCTTCACATATCAGGATTGATAAGTCCCCGGAAAGAGAATACAGATTTAAAAATACAGAGAACAATTAAATAGTAATCAAGCAGGACATTTAAAGAGAACATAGATAGGGAAATTTGAAAATAATTTTAAAATGTATCACAAAAAATATGTAACATTTATTCATTTTATAAGGAAATTGTAGTCTCAGATCACTATTACTCCAAAGTGAGTAGCATTTTTGGGTGTTTGTTTGTTGCTCAACGGTAATTTTTTGCACACAGGGGCTAATTAGACCAGGACCAACGGTTTTAAAGTGGATTCCGAACCACTACAAACATCCAAGCCCAAGGTGGGATTCCAGCCCACGAACTGTTGAACCGAAGGCAAGAGAGCATTTTTGGATGAGTGCAATATTTCTGATGTGCACCATTTTTAAGTTGACAATGTTACATTAGTAAGGAAACCTCTGCCAGAGAATATTCCTGCATTCTCTTTCTAAGGAGTCATAATATGTTGTTATGTAAAGGCAAAGCATTGGAATTTGCAGAATAAAAACATATTCCCTTCAAGTTAGAGAAATTGAAGGTTCAGTAAGTGCCCTTTCATCTGGAAGAGATACTCAGACCTCCATCTGTAAATATTATTTTGCTTGTGATATTATTAAAAAAATGCCAAATCCAAACTGGAGTTGAAGAAAGTAAGGAGAAGTTGAAAGAATGCGAACCAATACTGAAAATGTGCAGGGTGACAAAAGTGTTAGTCAAGGTTAGTTCAAAGATGAAAGAGAAGTAAAATAAAAAAGTTGATTGACCTAAGCAAAGCAGCCAATGCAGAAAAATTATAGATGCATTAAAATTATCTTCATTGCCAACTTTCAAACTATATTTTCTGGTGTAAATTTTCAAAGAAATATTTATACATTGAATATTTTTAAAAGATAATGGCATTATCACATTCAGGCTCCTGAGGACTACAATTTCTAAGTTGATTTTATAAATTTTATTTTTCAACGTAATTCTTAACTTGCTTCCCACTTTTTAATCATTTCCTCATATTTTCTTCTGTTACCAAGTTATTCAGTTACATCTGGCACAAACAAACGTTTTCAGAAATTACCATAGCCAAAATAAATAGCATTTTGATAAAAGAATAAGGATTAAATTATAAAACCATTTTTATGTTATTATTATGTAAGAAATATTTTAAGTGTTTTCATTTTAAAAAATCATAAAAATGTTTTTGATGTCATTGTTAATTATATTAAGAGGTAAAGTATAACAAATTATCAGCTGCTGATCTCACTTATAAAATGATAAGAAATGATAATACATTAGGATAGGATATTTACAGCTTTTAAGCTTATATCCACAAACCTTTACGAGTCCTCCAAGGATGACTGTTATCCTTAAAAGGAGAAGAGCTCAAAGAGCCTTGCATTAAGAAAAGGAAACAAAGCAGAAAATTAGCACAGCACTTTAAAATTAGAAGTGAAAAAGTTGGAAATAAGCAATTAATAGAACTATATAAATACCTATAAAAATCTGATTTATATATTTTCATGTAGAACGTAAACTTTTACTTAATATAATGAAATTATTTTAGGCACATTAATACATACAATATACTGTTTTTAAAAAGCAATATAATAACAGCTTTGGTTGAATATTTCATATGCACAGTTTGTTGTAAAATTTTATTTCTTTTATGTGGAGTAATGATTCATTCTAAATTGAAATTACTTTAATTATTATTAGGCTAAACAAAATTCTGTTTATGAATTTATGTTTACTAAAAAAATGAATGATAAAATAATTTTAGTTATCTAATTCCTTCTTTATGCATATTTCATAATTGATTTCAGTCAATTTTTTAAAAAGTTGCTAAGTCAAAAATAATAGTGGACTTGTAAATTTCAAAAATCAATCTCATTGTTGATATAATCATAGTAGTTTATTAGAGCTGTTTGTTGAGTATGAGGAAAAAATCTCACATAATGGATGTCAAACTAGCTGAACATTGATCTCAGATATACAGAATTTTGTTTAGCACAATTGGGAAAATATAAAATATCTATATTATTGCTTTAAGATATAATTTTGAAAAAAAAAATTAGCTACATTAAAATTTTCAAGACGGAAATCTATCTTCAAGACAAAAATATAGCACAAATATTAAAAAAAAGTATTAATGGTGTTAAAATATTGAAAATAATTTAATTTTGTTTGTAAATTTAATAAAGCTGACTAAATATATATAGATGCAAGTGTATGGAAAAGAAACATGCAACAAATTATGTGAATTTGAGTGATAAACAGAAAAATTATCTGTAGTAATAAAGAAAAATGAAATGAAAAATAAAAAGAAGAGCAATATCATACTTAAATATTTAATTATTCAGAAGAACTAAAGATTTTAAGTTATTGATGCTAACAGCTGACAAAGTTAATATATTTTTGCTTTAAGTTAAATAATTAACATTTTTTGAAAATAATTTTTTTTCTTTTTTTTTGCATAAATATATATTAACTGATAAAAATTTACGAATAGCAATAGCTCATAACTAACTGATCCAAAAAATCTTGAATATGAAATATGTTTAGCACAATATTATACACAAACTGTAGGGAAAAAAAATCAAGAGTTGTTTATATTGTGTAACTGCTCTTCATAAAAGCATATTTAAAATGGAAAAATGATTTTAAAATAGGTAAATTTTAGAAGGAATTGGAGACATTTTTAAAAATAGTACACATTTTTAAAATAAATTCAGTTTACTTTAAATGGTCTATAAATACATGTATTAAATTAAAATTTTCTTAAGTATGAACATATAATGTACAAAATATATAAATATTAAGAATTGATGTAAGAGCAGCAATTAAATTTAGAGGCTTAAGCCATTTTAAAAATTTGTTACACTTTATAAGAAATTGCAGGTAAAATAAAACTAGAAGTTAATCATTTTAATTTGATTTGATATTTGCTTACTAGAGATAAATTATCAAGAAATAATTATTAATTTACTTATTTTGTGCGCTGAATATATGGGACCCCAGTGTACTTCTTACAGTCATATTACAAATGTAATTCTGTTACAAAAAGTAAATTATATTACAAAAAGTAAATATTCTGTATAATAAAAATGAGTATTAAAGAATTCAATAAATAAATCCACGGGGTCTCACATCAAGCTGACCAACTGACAGATATCTGCTGATTCTAACCACACGTTAATAATATGATAAGGATTTGGAAACATAGAGAAGATATAATGTAAATTATTAAACTACAGAATTACTTTTTTTTACTTCAGTCTAAGGTGAAAATTTTTATAAAATCACTTAAAGCATATATGAAATTAATAGCTTTCAGCAATGTAAATACTGTTTTATTTAAAAATATCATATGTAATATTATTCAATCAAATTGTGTTAAAATTTGTTTCAACATTCATATCTGTTCATATAGAAACAATTTTAGTAAACATTGTTATACTGATATTCCTACCTTTTAGATTAGATTGTAAGTCATGGATTAAAAATTTAAAGTTTATTTTAATTTGTAGCCTCCAAATGAATCTAATAAAATAATTTTGCAGTGATACATCATTACAGTTGAAGCTCTGTATTTAAGGTCACCACATTTATTTTCAAATGCATGCACAAGTTAACTTTAAATTATAAATAGTATTATGGTATTTCAGATATAATGTTCTATACATAAATATAAACTGCTATTTTAATATTTTTTTGAAATATTAACATGTATACAAATCATATAGGTATAGTAAAAACATACCCAATGCTGACTGGCAACCAGTATTGAAAATTTAACAACTAGATTTGTAATTTCAAATTAAAATAAAAACTCTACACTGAAATAATTTAATCAAGTTTGATCTATATAAGCCAACTTTTCTTTTATAGGTAAATTTGAAGATAAAAATCAAAAATAAGAGAATGAAAATTTTAAAAATATAACTAAAAAGATACAGCTGCTTACAGAACATGATTTTTATTTGTGATTTCTAAATGAAAATAGTTTCCAACAAGGTTTCATATAATTTATATAAACTTTGTCACTTATAAATAATAAATATAAAAAAATTAGTTTTAGTGTAATATAACCTTTATATTTTTATAGATATGAAAGCATATTTGATCAAAATTTTTAATTTAGAGGCTCCACTGCTGTTTTATTCTAGATCCCATTTAATCAAAATGATCATAAACGACTGAATTCATAATTCTTTTTAAAATTTTAATCTCAACAAAAATGTACCTAGTTTAAAACATTTTTCAAATAACATAAAAAACTCTTTTATTCTATCTATTATAAGTAAATCTTTTATTCTATCTTAATTATTAAAAATATATATTGAATAACGAACATACTGCATGCTGTAGCCTACGAAAAATAAAATTCAATAATCACAAATCTTCTTTGAAAGCTGTTAAAATTTCAGCTAGATTATTAAAGGAATTTAAAATGAATAAATGAAGTTAAAAAAGCAATGTCCTTATTGAATCATGATATCTTTCACATCACCATTTATGAAATAATTTTAATTATCTCACCTGCATAAATAAGCATAAGTAATTTAAACAAACAAAGCAGAAAACAAAAATTATCTATCTGAAAAAAGCTCTTTGATCTTGTTATCAAAGCAATTTTCATAAATATGAGATGAAAACACCAAAAGCACACACAATCAAAACTTAACAAGATAGTACTATCATTATCATAATAATTAGTTATTTTGTAATAAAATAATGAATTTAAAACAATGTTAAAAATTTTATGAATTTGCATTGAAAGTAATTGAATTCATCATTTTATTTAAATATCTAATCAACAAAATACAAAAAATAACTAAACATTCTAGATATTTATTTAAACATTGTAGAAACTTATTTTAATGATATCCCAAATGTGATTGATACCATTCAAGTTTAGAAACAATACTGGCTAGATACTTAATTTAATGTCTGTTAAATGTTCTTTCAACCAATAAGATATACTCTGATATTATTTTGCTGAAAATATGTGGGCTGCTAGAACCTTACAGACAAGAACATTTGATTTAGAAAATTCTTTAAATAATCTTCTGCTGCCAACAGCAAATATCAATGACAAAAATCTGGCAATCTAAAGTACCTTGTTTGCAATTAAAAGATTTTATAAGCATTTAAATATCATTTCATTCATGAAATTATGGATTCAATGCCTCCAAAAGTGATGTAAATGAGTCATAAGGAACTTTGTTAGTAGAAATAACTCAGTATAGCAAGAGGTATAGAAAAATTTTAGCCTATGAAAAGAAAGATAAGAATCCCTTTTAGAATCTTAATTGTTAATTTTTTGGACAAAAAATGAAAGAAAAAAATCAGCTTTATTTACTCAAGAAATGAACCAGAAAGCAAAGGTATAACCAGAAAATGCACTTCTTAGAATGTCCACAGTTTGGAATAAGCAGGGATTTTTTATTTTGTGTGGTGAAAACTATGCAGATCTTCAAATAATGCAATTAATTCTGTGACTAGTATTAAAATAATGATTATGGCAAGAAAATGTACTACTTGAGAACATTTGAAAATCCACAATCATTACTAAACAACATGAAAATCTCTATGTTAGTATGATACATGAAAAGATATGGCCCGTATCTTGTGGTTTTGCAATTCAACATCTACAAAAATTACTTCAATTCATCACTTTTTACATATTTCTAGAGAGATAAATTTTCTTTATAACTAGAGATTCCTTATAAGACATCATTAATGATTATAAACCTACTATACCACTTCTTGCATTACAGTTGAAGACAATCAATTGCAATTCAATTTAATTAAATATTTATTATTTCACCAACACTAATTAAGTTTTGCCCTTCATCAGATTAGATAGCACATGCAAAACATCTTACAAGCAGGCATGCAAACACTTTAAAATATTTTCCAACAACAAATTTACATAAGCTAATTTGATTAAAACTAGTTGAAAATTTTCACAGCTTTCAAATGATATATTCTAAAATTTTCTTTGTATTTAAAAAAAATACTATAAATTATTGGAAAAATAATTTATGGAGCATCATGTAACTTGAATCTATTTCCAATACATGCATTATGCCATAATCATAGAAAATATTTGATATTAGCAATAACTATTTCACAGCAAGCAGAAACTATTAACAATGAGCTTTTAGGAGAGGCACACAATCAAAATTTCCAGCTTAATTCATTAAACACTTACCAGACCCTGATGCATGTGGAGCTGCATGTGAAAATAAAAACATGCAAGTACTGATGAATTATTTAAATTCAAAGCAATGACACATTAATAGCAAATTTATAATTAATTTCTGAACTATTTTCATTCTACAAAAAATATGAAGTCATTTTGAGATAAATAAAATTAAAATTTTGAATGCAGCACAAAATAAAAAAATTTATCAAGTTTGTAGACAATAAATTTGAAATGAAAATTATTATATTTCAACAGAGTTCATGTGGATTTTATGCAGCATATAAGACTTCTACATAAAATTTCAAATTTTCAGCTAAAATGAACATAAATTGTGTTTTTATTGAAAACTTGCATTTTTATGTTACTTTTTATATATCTGTATGATAAAAAAATCATGAATTATTGCAAATAAAATATAAAAATTATAATAAAATATTACATAATAAAAACTCAAATCAGTCAAAAAGAAATAATGTAACAGTACTAAACTCAAAAGCTTTACAAGAATACTCGTAATACATCATCAAACATGTATAATTCAAAATAGAAAATTAAGATAGTTTATTTTTAAAGAACATTAGAATAAAATTTAAACTTGTTTAAAGACACAAAATATGTCCCTTAATTTTTACTTACAATAAGTACAATGAATATATATAAACAGGGAAATTTAAAATGAATATTGGGATTACAAAGGACTATTTATTGAAAAAACATTTGTTGATAAGATTAACGCATAATGTAGAAGGAACTTCAAAGTTTGTATATATATGTCATAGATGTTTTACGTGCCTTCCCATTGTCACATGGACAACATCAAGGCAGTAGTCCATTTCATGCCATACATTCTGAAGCATATCTGCAGTCACTGACCCAAGTCCATACTTTGAGTTTTTCAACTGCTTTGGGTATGGGAAGTATACATAACCTGTCTTTTACATAACCCCATTGATAAAAATTGCAGGATGCCAAATTTAAAGAATTTGGGGATCAAGAACAGAAGACATCATTAGTATCTTCATTTCCACTCAACTAATCCAAAGCTTTGAAAAATGTTGGTTGTAAAATGCGCAAATTTCTACTCCAGTATGGGTGTGCTCTGTAGAATAAGTATCTAGCTGTGGTATTAATTGTATCACAAGCAAGTCAATTTAAACATTAGATATGAGGCACTTTGCACACAGAAAAAAAGACTATAATTTATGTAACATGACCACGCAGAATACAGTAACCCCTTAATTGATGAGGAAAACGTACTAGATTAGCTCTCCAGTGCCACAGGTTTTCGTGTAGGCATGTGCAGTTATGGGGTGTACTGGAGAAAAAGAGGCACGCTTACCATTCCAATTGTTTACTTATACAAAACAAACATAAGCATTGTCAATGACATTCTATTGTATTCCAAAGTCATGGTTCAAATTTACTGATAGCAACACATAGCAGAGAAATACTTATATTTCTCAGCAATGTAAAACAGGAAAGGCGTATATAAATGTCTGGGACACTCAACATATTAGCTTAATCAATGTATATATATGCTTGCAGCAGGCAAGGTGTTGACTTTCATTGAGCTACATTCATGTTCAATTATTGAGGAAGACTTCTCCATAACTCATATTCAACAGTTGTGCCAGTTAACCTTCCCGCTCATGTAAAATGCTACTTCATTGCTAAATAAGAGACGATCAGCCTATGTTTCACCCCCTATGTTTTCCTGCATAAACAGTGTTATTTACACATTTGCTGTAGTCTTTCTGCTTCAATTGCTAGATAAATTATGTATGGTTTCATTTTTTACCTCTTTCTAAGAACACACCATACCATTATTTCTGACCTTTGTAACTCCCAAGTGCCTTCATATGCTGATTTCCGTGGACTTTGTTCATATGTAAGATGAATTTTTTCAATATCTTCTGCTAAAACATTTGCCACTCCTCAATTTTTCTTTTTGCATAATCATGTTTCTTCTAACATCCAATGCCATCTGTGCTTTTTGGTCATGTTTGGAGGTCCTAAATTGTTATGCTGATGAACTCTTCTCTGCACTAAATAGTACAACAATTGTTAGATTCTAACATATAGAAAATTTCTGCATAAGATTCCATTTTAACTAAAGAGACACTTGCAATGAACAGATTTCTTGTTACTATGAAGTTTCTATTCACATATGCCTAACTTCTGCTTCACTGCACCTGCAACTTACATGCAGAAATTTTGAAGTTTCAACATTCTGTGTTAATCTTATAAGTACTTTTCATTAAATAGTTATAGTCATCTATAATTGCTATATTTATTTTGAATTACCTTGTGTAGATATATATGTGTACATATGTATGTGTGTGTGTGTGTACATATATATATATATATATATATATATGTACAGACAAAGGGTAAATACATTCAAAATATGTAAACATTTTTTTTTGCTTGTTCTAACTTTAATTAGCGCAATTATATGGTAAAATAAAAACAAACTTCAAAATAAAACAATACCTTCTCTGTCTTGACCAGTTGAAGCAGTCTGTGTTTGTTTGTTATAATTAACTCTTTCTTTTGGTGGAATATTAACTTGATTTACACTTACAAGAGTCAAGGCTGGTTTCCTATGGGAAAAAAATATGGCAAATTATAGCAAAAGTTATATGGAAAAAGCTGATAGTTATAGTTTATAGTATAAAAAAGTTTATAGAAAAAGTAAATATTTATTATTTTTTATAAAATAATTACCAGAAAAATTAATTTTTTTGCTAAAGAAACACACATATATGTAAGTCTGTGTTTGTATAATTTTTTCTATACCATCAATTTGTTTTTTGATAAATTTAGCAATAACTTTCTTTTCTTAAATTAATCTCAATTAAAATTATCACACAATTTTTCAACAAACTAAATAGAAATTTTTCTAAAATTGAACAATTGTTTGTATAACCTTATTTTTTGATAGAAGTCATGCACATACTAAAGATATCAGTATTTCTCTTAACACAAACTTTATTTTATTTATTTTCATATTTATTTAATCTGTGATCAAACAAAAGTAAAATGTCTAATTTGGTTTGAATATTTTGAGAATTTAAATTCAACAATGAAAAAAAGTAATGTACAAGGAAATAATTAGACCCGAAACACTTACTTTTATATAAAAAAATTTATAGCAAAATTTAAAAAAATATACAGCTTATCATTTTTTTTTTTACATTTCTTAAAAGTATATTATACTCTAAAGCTTTCATTATATTACTCAAAAAAAAATTTTTTTTTATTAAATGAATAAATCATTAAAAATATTAATAATTTTATAGATATATAACATAAATACACATGAAACTTAAAAGTATAACAACATTCAATAATTTCCTCCATAGATTTAAATAGCTTCCCTTAGTCAAATACATAACTGGAATTAGTTTTTCTTTTTAACAACAAATTATGTCACATTCTTAATGATACAAATTAAAACATTAAATTAAATATAAAAATAGTTATCGTTTATAAAAAATTAAAAAAAAAACAACTGAAATAACAATTAGTGATTCACTATTCATACTCAACTAAGTGAAAAAATCCCAAAATTCTAATACAAAAACAAACTATAAATATACCGAGAATTCCATGAGCCAGATTGTGGAGCAGATGAAGGTTGGCTGTCTGGAGGTGAACTTCTTGTTTCTGGAGTGGCTGATCGAGGTGATGATCCAAGGCGAGAAACTGGCGATTCTATATTTAAAACAGGGATTAAAATATACTAACCAACCTAAAGTTATGCTATACGTCAGATGTTAAACAAATTTAATATTAAGATAGTTCTAGCAGTAATAAATAGTAATTGAAGATCCCTAACCATAATCTAATTAATAAAAACGAATATTAATGGTACCAACATTATTCCTAGTTAACTAACTTAGAAAAAAAGTTATGCTAAAATATCAAATAATCTCTGATAAACAAAAATATTTAAATCATTAATAAAGATGCATGTAACTTTTATTAATCACATAATTTAATGTTTTATTGCATACTTTATTTTGATAAAAAAATATGAAATAATGTCATATGTAATGATTTTATGTCTTAATAATAAATATAATTTTTCATTTTAATAGCAATTTAATTTATATATTTCATAAATAAAATAAATGATGTAAAACACAGTCAATAAGTGCTCATACATGAACATTTATTGGCTATATTTCACACATTGCTGAGAAAATAGCAACATATTGTAAAGAATAGTATTACTAACAAGCAAAGAACAACACTAATAAAAAATTTTGAATTTTACTTCAACATTTAACAGTAATTTTTTGCAGTCAACAATGTATGAAGAGCATAAAAATATGAAATATTGATAAAAGTAACAGATTTGGAACTTTTCCATTATACCCCTGTACGATAATCACCATAACGGGAAAGAAAACAATCATAAAATACTATTGTAGATATTTCATTTGCATGCATCATGTATTAAGAAACTACTGAAAAAATAATACAAATATTTTATAAACTAAATAATTACACCTTAATTATAAAACTTATTTAAACACCAATGTTTTTTCTGGTGGAAACTATTTAGCAATTAACTGCTTAAGTGTAATGTAATAGCTCCTTTTCTTCAATGAAACAAAATTGAATTTTGCTTTTTTTCCCCCTTCAGCTAATTGTGATCATAATGTTCCTTTTAACCAATAAAATTATCCCTAAGCAATCTTTCGCAACAATTAGCTTTAGCTTTGTTTAACATTTAGCTTGTTTACCACTGGTTATCATTCTTTAACCAATTTTTGAAAAAAAATTTTTTATGAAATAGATTAGATTTAAAATAAAATTTTTAAACATAAAAATCATCATAGCAACATTACGTTATTTTTGCTTCTGAGTAAGAAACATTTCTTTAGGATCATAAGTGGAAATATAATGGAAATGTACCATAGATTTAACTAAAACAGATATGCAATTCTTATACATAAAATTAGGCAAAAAAATTTGTCCCACTCTTTGGAAAATAAAGTAATAAATATTACTGAACAAAATCTTAATTACAAAATCATATTATTTGAGATAAGTTTTCAGTTAAAGTAAAAAATAAAATTATTAATTTTTATTTAAGTTGCAAAAGTATTAAATTATAAGCCATTTTGTTATTATTGTTTATTCATACTTTATAAAGAAATATAATCCAATACTCAAAATAAATTCATTTAATAATCTACAAATATCAGAATATGTTCTGAATTTGTCAGCATTAAATTAGGGAAATATTATTTAGAATGTATTAATACTAAATGAATATATAAATAATTTGCACAATTTTAACTTTAAGATTAAGAAATGAGTCAAATAAATACTTTAAATATAAGAGACAATAAAACATGGAAAACGTAAAGAAAAAATTATATATAATATAGATATACTAACATCAAAAAAAAATTTTTTTAAGAAAGAGATAGAGAGAGGTATTACTATGCTAAACTAATATATAATATTTATATTACAATCAATACCATACCACTAGTAGGTATCCCTAACGATTCCAATAATTCTTCTGTTTGAGCTCTCAAATCTTTTTCAGGTTTTGCACCATTTTGCATTTTTGCAGCTTCTTCTGCCTGTAAAGAAAATTTTATTTAATATTCAATCCACTAATCAATAAGGGACTACATTAATTTGAATAAAACACCAAATAAAAATAAATCAGTACATACCTCTTTTGCTTTCTCTCTTCTCCTCTTTTCCTTTTCTTCTCGTATTAAAGCAAGCTTTTGCTTTTTACGCTCTAATTCTTGTCTGCGATCAGACATGCTTTCTTCTTTGATTTCCTGTAACTAAAATAAATAAAAGCAATCATTTTTTAAAAGCTTTAAATTAGGTATATTAAAGACACAATTAAAGATATCTAATCATCTTTTATTAATTACTTGCATTTATAAATGTGCATTTGTTTTTGCTTTGGACATAATAAAACTAGGTGAACCTTAAAAGATCATATATCAATCATATTTTGGAACAATCAAATATTTGTCAGACATATTCATATTTTAAAAATATATATTTACATAATAATATTAACATGTTTGCATAAATTATTAAAATTTTGATTATAATTAAAAAATAATTGGAATATTAATATGATGTTTGAATGGAAACTTGCTAATGATATGTTGCATAAAATATTTATGAAAACAAATAGAATAAATTTTAAAAAAAACATAGAGATTACAAATTTAACAAACAATAATTGTAATGTAAAGAAATTTAAACTTATATTTTTGAAGTGACATAAATCGAAAACCTATAATTAAGTTTTATTAAAAGTAAAAATTTAGAGATTCTTTAAAAATTAACAAAAGTGCACTAATTAGTTTTGAATTACACACTTAGAGTATATATTTTTATTGAAAAGCTAAGTAGTTTTGCAGTTTAGCTTTATTTAAAGCAATACTTCATACATATATATATATATATATATATATATATATATATATATATATATATATATATATATATATATATATATATAAATATATATATATATATATATCAGTTTGGACATTTTAAAAACTTCATTTGAATAATGAAAACAAAATATATCGTTCCAAATTAAAAATATAATAAAAATGGAGGAGTATCCAAGTACGAAAAGCATTACTTAGGAGAACTATACAGACAGTTGAACTTACGTAATCGAATTAATCAACGTAAAACTATTCCGAGATAATTAAAAAATCATTTAAGATCGTTGTAAAAATACGGTACCAAATAATTATAGCTGAACAAAAGAAAGGTAAATATATGTTAAAATGAATTTTAAATTCTATCAACTAAATTTTCTAAATTTTTTTGTTTTTATTTACTAAATAAATCAGAAATTTAACACTGGAAAAAGATAAACTAGCAAAAACATCAAATTATACAATAAAGAAAAAATTTATAAATTTCATTTGGGAAAAACCGGCAGATTTTATAATGAAAAAAAATCAATGTTTCGGTTTCGGTACATACGTTATTTAAGAAATAATAAATATAAAGTTTGAAAATGATAATGCAACTTTTCGCGATTAAACTTTTACATCTTATTTTAGAAATGTAACTCGTATAAAAGAGGCTGTTACTGGTTCTCAGAAGAGTTAATATTTAAATGCTTCAGCGACAAATTTCTGCGATCAATATTTTACCAACAAACATTCGTCATTTACTTCAGTTAACGGTGTTGCCATATCAAGGAAATTATAATTGACCCTCCTTTGGTCAACCGCAAACAAGTCGACTACGTTGCCCGTTCTTGATGTAAGCTTTCTTTTGTAT
Source organism: Latrodectus hesperus (assembly GCA_037975125.1). NCBI lineage: Eukaryota > Metazoa > Arthropoda > Arachnida > Araneae > Theridiidae > Latrodectus > Latrodectus hesperus. The sequence continues at coordinate 76,260,862 of CM075860.1, forward strand.
GACGTAACCAATCTGCAAAATCGTGGATTGTCGCAAGCGAAGTCCTATAATCATAACAACCTAAGTGCCGTGCATGAATTATATTTGACAAATGATGTCATTGATGTCGTCTATACGTCAGAAAATTGGTAGAGTATACGATAATTCTGAATATCGCACAATTTCGAAATATCTGGCAAAGTTCAGCACCACAGCGCTAATTTCAGTTTCTGCTTTTCGGAGCACAAATTTTAAATTATGATACCTAGTGCTGAAAATCTAATTTTTTTATACATAAAATGGAAAAATTAATTAAATTAAAAACTTTTACTTGAGGAGAAGTAATTAATTATAAACTTTTATATGGGTAATGATAATTTTTTAAAAATAGTTAATTTGTAATTTAAATTTTTGCGCTTTAACTGCTCACTAAATTTATTTAATTCATATAGATCACCACGCGTGAAGCTTTTGACACTCTTATAAATATAACTTGTGCACTAATGTTTTTAAAGCATAGAATAAATCTGTTGATTATATTTCACAACATGATTGTAATAAAAATTAAATCATTAAGTTATAGACAATTTTTGTAACTTAGTTAAAAAGTTTTCTATATGTAATTTGGGACATTTGGAAATATTTCATTTCTTTTAGAGCAGTGTTTCTCAACTGAACTTACTCCAAGAACCGGTAAAATATTTCGGCACGTTCGCGCGGACCGGTAATATTAATAATTTGACCCAATGCACAATTTTTAACAAAGATAAATCATGAAGACATACATAATTTTTAAAGCATTTTGTTTGTTATAATTTAATTTTGTATATTCAACTTAATTATATAATATTGCATCGAGAATAAAAGCACCAAAACTTAATTAACACTCCAAAAAAATTCCAACGTGAATGATATATTTATTTTTTTTAATTAATATATTAGCCAAAACAACAATGAGTCGAAATGTGAACAACGTAAGTAGATACCTAATAAGCAAAAAATAATTTACCAAAATAAAGGATATATAAAAACTAAAATTAATGAGATTGCTGCTGGTCTTTGTTGCTGACTAAACTGTCAATCCTAGGCTTTAAACCAGTTACAGCAATACGTAAAGCAGTGCAAGAGCAAGTCGATTTCTATGTTTCGTCTTAATGACAGTCATAGCCGAAAATGTAATTTCACACAAATAAGTTGAGGAAAAAGGCAATAAAATCTTCAACGCCTTTGCATGAAGATTGGGGTATTCTGTTGCAGTCTTTATCCAGAATTGATCTATATTTATTGATTTGAACTGTGGTTTAAGTCCTAGATCTGAAGACAGTTCAATAAGTTCTGTTTCCTGGACTGTAGTGAGATTGTTATCATAATTATCAATAAATGGATTGATTATCCACAGATTACCTGAACGTACATCTTTTGGGGGATAATACTGATCAAAAGCTATTGATAGTTCTTTTAAATGCTCCAAAATAACACTGATAACGCTCTTCTGATGCATGCCATTAGTATTAATGTAATCAAAGAAAGAAGCAAACATATCAAAAGTGTTTTTTCCGCACGTTTATACCAGAGTTTCAATTTCTTTTTGAAAGCATCAATCTTATTGTAGAAGTTGAAAACGGTATTAGTTTTACCTTGAAGACTTAAATTTAGTTCATATACCAGTGAAAATATGTCTGATAGGTACGAAAGCAAGGCTACCCATTCTTTTTTCTGAAAATGTCTGCTCAAGAATGATCCCTTTTGATTTAAAAACAATTGTACCTCATTTCTTAATTCATACAACCGCTTAAGGACTTTTCCTTTGGATAGCCAGCGTACTTCGGCGTATAACAATAGTTGTACATGATCTGATCCCATTTCTTGACATAAAGTTGTAAACAATCTTGCATTAAGGGCGTTACTTCTGATAAAATTTACAATTTTTTCCGATTCCAGAAGAATGTCATTCAGTTGTGGGGACAATTTCTTTGCTGCTAAATGTTCGCGATGAATAATGCAGTGTGTGACTACTAATCCTTCTGATGCTACGTCTGTTATTCTCTTTGCAACACCTGTATGTCTTCCAGTCATAGCAGCAGCGCCATCAGTACACAAACCAATGTATTTTTTCCAGTCAATGGAGTTAGTTTCAATATAATTATTAACTGCCTTAAATATTTCAACACTTGTTGTTTGGGATGGTAGTTCGATACAGCACATCAATTCTTCTCTAATATCATTGGTTGCATAGTCAATGTAACGAACATAACATAATAATATGGCATTATTTGAGACGTCAATTGACTCATCCATTTGGACAGCAAACCATTTCGATTTACGTATATCTTGGAGTAGTTGACTTTTTATGTCGTATGATAACTCACATATTCTTCGTCCAATAGTATCATTGGACAGAGGCAAAGCTTTCATTTTATCTGCAGCAGATTGGCCCAACACTTCAGAACACACGTCTATCAAACACGGTTTGACAAGATCTTCAGCAACTGAGTATGGTTTTTTAGATTTGGCAATACGCAGAGCAACTAGACATTCGATGCTTTTAAAAGCGATTTATCAACCGAGAAACATTTTTTAAAAGCATCCTTTTGAATTTTCATCTCCAAACTTTTTCTCCTGAAAAAGTCCAGGGGTTTGCTTTCCAGATGTGAGTGCTTCGTTTGTAATTGCCGCATGAGCTTGGAAGGTTTCCAGCTTTCATTGGAGAGAACATCTCTACAAACAACACACTCAGGTTTTGGACAATTTTCTTCTGATTGAGGCCAGAGGATAAAACCATATTTCAAATAATCTGCGATGTAGTGCCTTACAAAGCTTTTCCTTTTTTAGGAAGATTGTGGACTATATTCACTTTCATCTGTATTCGAAGGGGCGGACGATGTACTTGGTTTTTGAAAATCCTTTCTTTGCACGAAATTTAGTAATGTGCGTTTCGTTTCCTTCTTACTCATTCTGGTTATTTATTTTATGTACCTATAGTTACAGAAATAGTAGTTATAGCATAATATTAAATTCAGAAGTTATTAAAAACTTACGCTGATAAATAGTTTTCAAGAATTGCCCAAGTGTGCAGAATAATCAAAATCAAAAACAAAACGTAATTAAGACGCCAGACGCCTTGAACACTGCGATAGTCAGCATTCAAGTAATCAGGGATACGCAAGGCACCAAAGCAGACAGGCGCACCCCAGGGCTAGGGAAAATAAGGGCTGGCTCATCGCTTTGATATATCGCATGCCGCCTTGTCACCGGAGAGGGGAAGAGCGTGACGTCACTGGCATCAACTGGCTGGCATTCTCTATGCTAGCTTGTGTCTGATCGCAGCTTTCTCATTCATTTTGGCTTGTTTAATGTTAATGTTTTCATTTTAAGCAAGAGTATTTTTTAAAGAATAAAACATGACATCGTGTGCTGTTGCTACGTGTTCAAATATGTATCGAAATACAAAAGGAAAACACATAATATTTCATCGATTTCCAAAAGAAAATCAAATGCTTTCAAAGGAATGGGTGCAAAGATGTCGAAGAAGTGACAAAATCAACATCAAGAATGCTAGAGTGTGCAGTGAGCATTTTGATTTGAATGAATATATGGACGACATGCAAAATAGACTACTTGGTTTGCCAGAGAGAAAAATATTAAAACCGACGGCTCTGCCTAATCTTAAGTTACCGGCTTTAAGCATAATTCAAAATACTCCAAGAGAACAGAGACAAACGAAAAGAAGAAGATTAGTAGAAGCTATTGAAAGAATTGAGTGCGTGAGTCCACATAAATTATGTGATGCAGAAAATCAGTGTGATGGTGTTATTAAGTGCCTTAAATGCAATGAATATTTAAAAAATATAGAAGAATTGAAAAAAAGAATATTATGCGCAGAAAATACAGTGAAATTCCTTAAAAATGAGCAAAAAAGAAATCGAACTTCTACAACAAGAATAATTAAACGATCGAAATCAAATAAAAAATTGCTTTTAAATGAAAAACAAAAATTAAAAACGAAAATAAAATTACTTCAAAAGGAGAACATTAAACTTGGGAAGATAGTTATAAATAATTTATTCTCTTATAAGCGTGAAGATGAAGAAAATAAATTAAGAACTAAATGGTCATCTGACTATTTAGTTCTTAATTTATTTAAAAAGAAACTATGGTTTATGTGGCAGGTTATATTGCTTATAAAATTAAAGATAATTCACTTGGAACTATATCAAGAAATTCAGTCGATATGCCCAATCATTCCGAATGGATTAATTTAATTTCTGCTGGGGGACTTACTGTTACAACAAAAGCATGGATGGAAACTATAAAACAAACGGACATAATGTTTCGCAAATTTCATGGCGACACATTTTCTAAAGGGAAAAATGTCATAGCAACATTAATAAATGAAACAGAGTCTTCTTTTCCTACTGTAAATCGAAAGGCAATTAAATTTTTTTGTCGCTTGAGAACATTTATACGAATTAGGTATTTAAATAGAAATGCAGCGATAGTATCTCATAATAAAGCTCAACAGAAAAACAAGAAATGGGTCAATAGTCAAAAAATCAAGATAAGCTGAAGCTAATAGGTAAATTTATTTTTATATTGGTTATACAATTTTAAGTTAATTTCAATATTAATAATAATTTTTTTGGGTTTATTAAATAATAATTGCAAATTTACTAAATATTTGAGAGGCATTTGTAGTTTTTTTCACTCTGATTAAAAACAAAATGAACTTAAAAATAAAACGTAACTATTTTGCTTAGAAATTCCAGGCAGCTTATTCTCCTTGGATGCCAGACTACGTCATGAACGGCTATTTCCGGTGACAGTTTTGGGGAGCATTTGAGCCAGCCCTTCTCTTTCCCTAGCCCTGGGCGCACCCTAACTAGGGATGGGAAGAAATACCTGTAACAAATATTTTGTAATCAGTATTTGAATGTAACAACCTGTAATCAGTACTTTTTCTTCCAAATACTCAGTACTTCCTGTAACAAAGTCAGCGCGAGTTCGAGTATCCTCAGACAGTTGCAGGTACAATGTACTTGTTCAGTTTCTAAGACAGAGCGAGTATGTATGCACGTACTTGTTACAAAGTAATCAGCAAGTACGTGAGTACTTGCTTGTTACTTTGTACTTGCTTGTTACTTTGTACTTGCTTGTTACTTTGTACTTGCTTATTACTTTGTACTTGCTTGTTACTTTGTACTTGCTTATTACTTTGTACTTGCTTGTTACAAAGTAATAAGTGATATTGCGCTTGTCATTGGCTCTTCTGTAACAAGTACAGAAAAGCCAATGACAGAGCGAGTACAAGTAACAATATCATCGATATATCGATGCAAACGGATGAATTATGAGATTATGGTAGCTTCTTAGGGAGGCTGGGTGGGAGAAGGGAAATGACAGTTGGTTTAACTGGGTAAATAGAAGAGGGATACTTGGGAATTGAAAGATCTCTTTGGGTTGGAGAGGGAGATATGAATTTATATTGCGAAATAAAATACGCAAGTACATTTATTTCGTTTCAGTTATTTAGTGACTGTCGTTCTTTTTCAAATATATGACGTTTTTTTAAATATAAGAAAAGCATGATATTCTTGTTATGTATTTAGCAAATTTTATTAACTTTTATTTTTGTTATTATTTTTTTTAAAAATTTTATTTTATGAACATATATAACATATTTATTTGAACCTTAAATAAGGTCAGATTTCTTAAATTAAAAAAATATTTAAATTATATAAATCTGCTTACATACTTCCATTGTTATTTTTACTATGCATATTTTTTATTATAATTCCATATAAATATGTTTATTTTTTATTCAACCATGTTTTAGTTTCACTATATTTTACTGTAAATATATAGAATTTAAACTTTTATAAAATATGTTCTTTTGTATTTTTTACCATACGATTTATTTTTATTCAGATAATGAGAATGTTGATTTAAACCTAATGAAGGTAGTTTATTCATTTTAGTTTAAAAATTCGAAATGAAAAAAAACTTTAATTAAGTTAATTTTTACCTTATCTTTATTTATACCATCATGTGTTACTGTCATGTTTATTTCTTAAATTATGGATTGATGTAAATAAAATGTATGTATTTTTGTTCCTCCATTTTTTATTAAACGTTGTTTCTCAATATTTTACCTTAATACATTATAACATTTAGATTATTGGTAAAACTATTTTATATTTTTTGATAGTTATTGAAATTTTATGCAACTATATCTAATATAAAATAATTATGTTTACTTAAACATTATTAATATATTAATTATGTTAATATATTAATAATGAAAACTATAGTTTTAACTGCAAAGCTACTTTATTTAACCATAAATTGATTAAGTTTCAGGAAACTGAAACAAGGTATGTGAGTTAATGCAATTTTTATTTTAGAAAAAACTGGTTTATCTACTACATAAAAATATAAACAAGTAAACGTCTTTTATAATAAAAATTATTATCTATTGTACATAAAAAAATTTTACTATGTTTGTCTCGTTAATGTTTAATTATAGAAAAATAAAGGAAATTAAATTTTAGTTGATTATTCTGATTAATTGCTGTATTTTTGTAAGTAAAACCTTTTTGTTTAACGTAAAATAAAACCTCTTTGTAATTGATTAAACTTCCCACTTTACAATTCTTTGCAAAATATTTACAAGTTAATTATAAAAATTCATTTACATAATTGGAAAGTCTTACTAAAATCTAATAAAAAATTAAGCTGATTAGGTTGAAAAATTGAAATTATATTATCTCATCTAATTTTATATTTTAATTAACATTGGAAGTCTTTGAAAATAACGATTGAATAATTGGAAAATTTACTTAGAACAGATATAAATTCTGAAAATAAATGTAAATAATAAAATGTCATGATTTTTATATTGAATGAATTACGTTTAAAAAGATTTAGAAATTTACAATTTTTTTTTACAAAAAAAAAAAAAAAAAAAAACGATTGTAGATAAACAGTTTATATTTCTTTGTCTCATACTAGAAACTAAAGCATTACAGGAAAAACAAAAACTTGCCATTATTGAAATGTTGCATAAATAATAAGAATTATTTTTATAGATCTTTTCATTAATATTTAAGTGAATGCTTATTTATAAATGATAATAATTTAAATTAACATTAATTATATTAAATAATTTTATGGTTTTATATAAAATATTATTGATCTACTTATTTAGTTTTAATTAATTATTAATTTATTTATTATTAATTTAGTTTTTATTCAATTTATTTATAAAATTTTAAAAAATTTGTCATTATATTTTAATTCCGATAGATGGCAGTACAACAGAAATTGTAACAAGTACGAAATGTAATCGGTAAAATACTTGTTGCTTTAAAAGTAACTGTACTCAGAAAGTACTAAGTACAGGAAAAGTAACAAAGCCCCATCCCTAACCCTAACTGGTGTTCTAAGCAGTGTTGCCAGAACAATTTGATTAAAAGGAATAAGTCCACAGTTCAAAATGTAACAGATTTCATAGAATAGTAAAAAAGAGTGCCGAGGTACCGGCAGCTTTTTTTTTTAATTTAGGTAAAGGGTAATTTTGTAAATTTCATAAAAACTCAAAATAGTAACAGATATTAAAATAGTAACAGTGAGTAACGTAACAACGTAAAAGGACTGCTGAATAATAATAGATCTATTATAATTATAATAGACTGGCAACGCTGGTAGTACGGCAATTTATGAAACGCGTTTAGGCACATAGTTGCCAGTTTGTTGTATTTTTCATCAAAGATTACATTATTTTTTAAACTAGTAAACTATTATTATTGTAATGTAGGTACTGTATCGGTGGTCGGACTATAAAAACTGGATATTTCGCGGACCGGTAAATATTTCTTGCGGACCAGCGGTTGAGAAACACTGTTTTAGAGAATGTAAAAAATTCAATTTCATTTCCATGTTATTAATAAATTAATAATTCATTTTGCATTTTATTTAGAGGAATTCAAATACTCATAATCAGTAAAAATCGATGATAAACAATGAAAACAATCGAATATTGAACTGGAATGTAAGCAAATTCTCATAGGTTTAAAATATCCCTGACATCAGATAACAACGTTTTGTCTACGTCACACATAATTAACTACGACACTGTATTGAATGGATCCCTTTAATTAGCAAGTCCGATGCATGAGATTTCTACTGTCTAAATTTTGGTGACCGTAGTGTATCTCTATGGAGTTTGTATTTATCGTAATGTATCTCTATGGATCTATATGTGAATCAGTTGAGTCTAGTAATCAGAACGATACGGTCGGAGAAGGATTTTAGTTGTACTGCGGAATAGTGATTGTGAAAGTATTGTGCATTCCCAAGTAGCAAAATAGCTTGGCTCAATATTAGCAATCTTGTCAAGATAATCCCAATAAGGGACCAATGGCGGGCGTTAAGTTTTCCCCAATATTCATCATGTCAAGATAAACCCAATAAGAATGGATCTATAATGGGCGCCATGATTTCCCCAATATTGGGCATGCCAAAATAAACCCAATAAGAATGGATCTATAATAGGCGCCATAAATTCCCCAATTTCGGACATGCCAAGATAAGCCAAGGTTGGTCTTACCATGGGGGCTAAGTTTTCTCCAGCCTTCCATGATAAGCCATTTTATTGGTTCTAGAAAGGTAGCCAATTGGCTACCTTTCTAGAACCAATAAAAAGAAACTTAAGTTTTTAACCATCTTGGGCATGCCAAGATTTTGCCAAAATATATCATGTGTAGAGTTAAGATCAATATGGGTGCCTATTTTTCTACGCTGTTTAGTTGCATTTTTGTTTATCAAGAATTTTCTTGCTAAATAAGATTACTGTTCTTGAATTTTAATCATTCAGAAACTTCGATAATTGAAGTTTAATCGCAACCGCGTTTTCAATTTCAATTAATTTTTCAAGAAGTTTTCATTAAGGCTCTTCCAGACCTACGTGGGAACTCCCGTTGTCTTGTCGCCCCATCTGGTGTTAGTTCTCAAAGCTTGTCGAGGGGAGTATCCAAAACAATATTATTGGTTGAAATTGCTTGTCAATCAATCCTTCGAAGTTAGCGAGTCTGCCAGATTTGGCGCGTTATATCGTGAAAAATTAAAGCACTAACGCCATAAAAACAGCCAAAAAGAGAGTTTTAAATTTGCTCCTAACAGATGTTAAACCTCAAATTACCCTCAGAGTTCTTAGAATAGGGGTGAGAATAAGATGAAGTTTTCTTTTCGTACTGTAATCACTTTTTTTCATGTTTAAAATAGACTAATTTTACAGAGTTTAATAAATGAGAAAAAGATCCAATTACATTTAAAATGGTAAAAGTGTTGAAATGAATTTACGAGAAATTTGAATTTTCCGAAAACAGCATTCAACATCAATTGAGAAATGCGTCAAGGTGAATTATATGTTCAACAGAATCTTGCGGTTGAATAGTTTGGAATGGCTGTATTAGAAAGCTGTTTGGAGACGGTATTGTACTGCGTATCCCATCTTAGTGACAACAAGGTGATTAGCCATACAGAGAAAGAAAGTTGTTCAATCACACAATTTCTAGACTAGTCACGTTGAGCATATCTAATTGATTCTCAATTTACTTCCTGATATTCTCTCTCAAGCATTTCTTCTCGAACATCAATACTATAACTTCAGTTACATATTTTACTTTTATTCCTTTTTTGTCAAAAATAATGTCATTTGCGTTGCTCAGGACAATATTCTTTTCAAATAAATTTCGTGAGCATAAAATGATTCCTCTAAGAGCATTGATGTCATCTGTATTGTAGTGTGTTGCAATGTATTGTTATCATTCGTTTGGTTATTGAAATGCTTTTATGTTTTTCCTCTGAAGTTTTACTACAAACCCAATTTTTTTCAAAGATATATATAGTTTTTCAAATTTAAAATGTTTAATTTCTTATCAGACGCAATATTTTAGTATGCTGGTATCGTATGCTTATTAATCATACCTTATAGTGTACTTTTTTGTCATGAAATAAGTTGAAAATAAATATTCTTATTATTCTGTCTTATTTCAAAATCGTAGTATATAATATAATTGAACAAGGTAACACAAAACAGCTTATAATATTTCATTTTTAAAATTTACTTAAATGAAAATAAACAAAGTTGATTTAAAATTACATATCATAGCTACTTTTCCAACGCTAATAAACAGAAATCTAACATGCATTATTTCTAGATGTCTTTTCTATTTCATGAGTAAGAAAAGCTAATTCTTCTTGCTCGATTTGGAGGTGTTTGCCAACCACATGTTAAAACAGCGGGAATTATATAGGGAGAAGTTTTTCTCAGAAATTCCTCCTTCTTTAGGTTACCGTAGTGATATAGAAAAATCAGCTAAATTTGGCGTTAAAAATTTTCCAGTTTCATAGGTGGCGTTGTGTACAGAGATGGATTTTCAGAAATAAGAATGAGTTTGATTTGTAATAAAAATTCGTATCGAAATATTAATGCAATCAAAAATATTTTTAGCTTAAAAAAAACGAAAATGTTCATTTTGTAACTGTACGAAGAAAAAATGAAATATCTTTAAACCAAATTTTGTACAACCTCAACGAAATTAGAATTTGGTTGAAATTTACTCGGATGGAGATATTTTGACATTTTAAAAATATTTGAAAAAATTTTAAACGCTAAAAATGGGCGTCGAGGTGACAGAAGCTCTGTTTTTTGTAATTTGCAAGAGACCGGAAGTTTCTATCATGAAAATAGCACTTGTGAAACGTTAAAATATTATCCATAGGATTAACATAGGATTCAATTTTCCCCGACGGAGGTCTAGCAGGGCCTTAAGTCGCTGAGTTTGATTTTTCTTACACTTTTGTAATAACAAATAGCGTGAAAATTTTTAATCTGTTTGAACTTACAGTTATAATCAAAATGAAAATATTTCACATTTTTATGTTTAGATACATTAGATTTTATTTCTTACCTGCAATAGTTAACTGTATATTATTAACCATGAAACAACTCCAAAATCCGAAGTTATTATTATTTATATGGTAACATATTTAAGTATTTATCTACATTTATTTCTTCACACATAAATTTCCAATGAATGCCTTTACAGAATATTATTCCCAAAGAATTACTGTTTCGATTCATTTGGCTTCATAGCACTTTGGAGATGTCTCTGGAATTCATTGTTTTATTTTCTGTGTTGTAATTATGTATGTAATATAACTTTATTGCGTTTTATAATATCATAATATTAGTATTTTCCCCGTAATTTATTCATATACTTTGTAAATTTATATTTTACACTTCACAAGCCGATTTGAAAAAGCTGCTAATATTTGTAAGTTTGTTTTTCTAACATTTGTATTAAAGTTTGGTTATTATGAAAATTTTCTTTAAAAATTTGTCTAATTTAAGAATCTTCTTCAACGCAGCCATAAGTTTTATTTGGCTTAACAGCACTATTCCTCGGAATTAATTTTCCATTATCTTCATTGCATAATTGTTGTGTCGAATTCAATAATTGTTACAATTTTGGAATAATGTCACAAAAACGTAAAGTCAAGAGTAAGTGCAGAGTTCTTCGGTCTAAATGGGAAATTGTATATTTTTTCATAGAATGGAAAGATAAAACCACTGTGTTTATTTGCAATCAAACAGGTGCTGTTTGTAAGAAGTTTAACTTGAACAGATACTATGAAATGAATCATAAATCAAAATTCGATTGTTTCATTGAAAAAATATAAGAATGGACAGAGCGAAGATGCCCTGAAATCAAGTTTTATTATTGCATTAGAAATCGCAAAGAGATCAAAACCTTTTACTGATGGAGATTTTATTAAAGACTATGTTGAAAGTTGCCGATTTTTCATTTCCATTTCAAAATATTTCGCTGTCTAGAAACACTGTTGCTTCAAGAATACATGATTTATCTTAATTAAGGAATTTTCAAACTTTTCACTGGCTGTTGACGAGAGCACCGATACCGTTTTTATATAAGGTATTAACAATAACTTTGAAATAACTGAAGAACTATTAAAGTGTGTTCCACTGACAGGTTCTACAACAGAAAATATTTTTTCTGCAATTCAGCATTTGATAGCAGAATATGAACTCGATTGGAATATATTTAGCATCACAACTACGGATGGTACTCCTGCCATGACTGGCAAACATGTAACTACATTAAAACAGAAAATATTAGGGAATTTTGTGAGATTTCACTGTATAATTCATCAGGAATCATTGGCATCCAAACATTTAAAAATGGACCGAGCCTTGCAATTTATAATTAGAATAGTAAATTTTATAAAGAGCAAAGGATTAAATCATCGATAATTCAGGAAATTTTTACAAGATTTGAACGAAAAGTTTTCTGATGTCCCTTATTCCACCGAAGTGGTTGGCTCAGTCGAGTAGTAATTTTAGAAAGATTTTATGCAATACTCGACTCTATTCCCCATTTCATGTTAGAAAAGGTAACCCAATTGATTATGGCACTGACTGGTAGGTTGATTGTGCCGTTTTGGTAGATATAAATAAAAGCTTGATGATCTGAATGTAAAGTTACAGGGTTAAAATCTGATTGTCACTCAAATGTATTCAAGACTTTGAAACAAAGTTGAGGCAGTGAGAAAATCAGGTAAAAAATCAAACTTTGGATCATTTCCCTCATTTAAATGATTTAGCAGAGTGAACCAAAAAAATTGGATCAATATTCTCAACTTCTGGAAAATTTGATTACGGAATTCAACAATCGTTTTGAAGACTTCCACAAAATAAAGGATATGGAATTCCCAATTTTCAACAATCCATTCAATTTTGAAGCTTCACAGGCACCAGTTTATTTGCAAATGGAGTTGATAAATCTTGAATCGGACAGTATTTTGAAAGAAAAATTTAAATATATAAACGCTCTTACATTTTATACGCAATATTTCAAGAGTTTAGATAAATAAACAGAATTAAAAAAGCATGCATTACGCATTTTGTGCATGCTCTTGGTAGAACCTATTTATGTGAGCAGATGTTTTCCATCATGAAAATAAATATGAACAAACATCGCACAAGACTTATGAATGTACATCTGCAATCAATTATCAAATAACTGCTACGAATTTGATATGAATGAGGTTGTAAAAAAAAAAAAGTAATCAAATATCTGAATCCTTGAGCTCAAAACAATTACCCTCTTTTTAACTTTGATGATTTTTAACAACCGTATATTATATACTATATAATTAAATAAATAAAATGTCATAACTCAGTACATTTTTTTTATTTGAATCTGGCCCGCCAACACATTCTACATTTAATATATGGCCCCCTCAAAATTGAATTTGACACCCCTGTACTAGTTAGTATTAATATTTGCTTAAAATATTTAATTTCATATGTAAGATACAATACATGCTTATATTATGTTTGTATTGTTTACTAATTATATTTTACATTAATCAGTAATAATATGTATTTTCTTCTTCTACCAATTATACTGAGAAAAAAACATCAGAAATAAAAACAAAATAATTATTTCTGACATTTTTTGACAGTATAACACAATTTAATAAAAAAAAACAGTTTCTGTACAATGCAATTTTTTTTATATCTTATAATCGGAAAAAATATTACTTTAAATAAAAAATATTGTTCCAAGATTTCTCCATAAAAATGGATAGAAAAGTAAAAACTGTTCTTTTTGAATGAGAAAAATTTGTACAGTTCGGTACAGCACAGCCACCCGTTTTTATAAAGAAACGAAACAAAAAATTCTCAATGATTAAAAGTAAACAAAAGTAAGTAAGAACGTTGTTGTATACGAAATTTTATGGCAACCATGTTTTTGTGACAACGGGAAGTCCATGAATCAGCTCCCCTTTCAGGAGCCTTAGTAGCGAAATAGTATTGTTTTATGTAATCACACATCGTATATCCGATTTGTAGACGAATTTGATGCCTTCGCAACCAACTAATCATGCGTACAAAGTATATATGACAAAGAGAAGGAAGAAAAAAGAATGGCTACATACTCGGAAAAGCGACAAGGCTATAATATACTGAGCTTCACGAAAGAAACTCCGACTAGAGTCAACACCTCTAGATGTCCACACACACACACACAAATGTATTACCATGGATAATCAATAAAAAATTGTCTACATTTTTTCAATTTATAAATATTTTAAACTTAAATTTGTGTTTCAATTTTATTGTAAGGCACTTCTTGTTTTAAAATCGAGGAAATGCTATTTGATATAATTGTGTCATTATAATATTAAATTTCATGAAACTATTTAATGTCAAATAAAAGAGTAAACACAATCACACAAACTTAAAATCTCATTGTTTTATAAGTTTCACTATTTTTCTAAAAAAAAATATCAAAAAATTTTTTTATCATTAAATAATGAATTCATTTTTTAAATTAATTACTTTAACAGATCTAATCTTATTTTCTAAAGACAAAAACTTTTGGTTTGTTAAATTTAATGCGATATTTTACTTAATTTACAATAAATGAATAAACTAGACATTTAATGGTTTCACGCATGCAAATTTTGTTTAACTTTTGCCAATGTAACAGCGACGGCGAAGATTTCAACAGGTTTTTTGATGACTGATAACTCACGCGCTCAGACCTTGTTCTAGAGGTTGTTGTCCTAGGCTGCAACTCTGTCCTCTTGTGTAATACATAAAAGTTCTTTTCCATGCTCATTTACAATAGAAGCTCGTTTTATAAGCTCACACAGTACCGGTAAAATAGTTCTTTAAATAGAAAAAAATATTTATTAAATCTTAAAACTTTTTTTTTTATCAAACTGCTTTCACTAGAAATTTTTTTCTAGAAGTTATATAAGAAACGCGTGCAAAATTAAATATATTCTTAATAACAAATTTTATTCATGAAATATTACCTTCATTTTGTTCAAAATAAATTTAATTTCTTGTTTAAAAACTATATTTTTTTAAAACTGAATTTTTTTCGATGTAGGAAAACTTTTTACTGCCGTTTTGTCACAGAAAAGTATCTCAATTTTATTAATCAGTTGCTTGCTTTGCAACAGCAGCAGAACTGCATCATTTTCTTGTTTTAATACCTGAAAATTCACTTTTTTATTTTCATTCGTTATGATCTCGATCATTTAATTATCTGATACTTTTACGTACAAATTACACCTAACTCTATATTCAAAATCCTAAAATAAAATTCTTAGTTTTCTAAAATGAAATTCTTAGACATTTCTTAGTCGAAGAGGGAGTTCACAGATACAAAATCATCTTCACTCAAGTGGTCAGGTAAATAAATGTGTTCTTGGTTTACTTTAGTTACGGTGATTCTTAAATAAAACTATATACTACAGAAGACGCTCGCATAGTACAATAGATATATATTAGATGCATGTCAAAATGACCAAAATATTTCTTTTTCTGAAGTACATCATTCCAACCATAGATTGAAAAGTGAAAAACGTTAGGATATCCATTTCATAAGACGATCGCTCCAAGCGAAAGTAGCTTATAATACTTGCTATAGAAGTTACTGATTATATTCAGATGTATAAATAGGAAATTCCAAGAGAATTGTTTAAAAAAAATTCAGGATTTCAACGTCAGCAGTCTATAATTCAAAAAATAACGATTCTGTATACTTTTGTATGGCTGATAAATTAATTAGTACATTCAATCCTTTTCCCACCAAACATCTTCTTATTTAGTTTATCCACACAACAATATTCACCTTAATATCTTGAATTGTGTGAAGTCAAGATATTTAGGTGAATATTGTTGTGAATAAAGTTGATAAGACAAATGGCATCTTTGCAATATATTAGTGTACCAGCATTTATGATTCAAAAATAAATGCTATAAAGCTATGTTAATTAAAAATCATAATTGTGAAAATATATTTAAAATTTTTTGGTACCTGTGTAATATTAACTTTTTGAATTTTTGTTCACAAATATTTGTGAATGTTTTTATTAATGCACTTACAGAAATCGTCAAATCTGATTTTAAAGTATCAATGAAGTGTAATAAAAATTATTGATCCCAAAATTATTTTGATTTTTAAAAATACAATTTTACAGCTAGAAATTTACCAAAATATATTAAAATGTTTTTGGCCATCATGAACTATTCAATTAATGAAATGTATAAACAGAACTATGCAGCATCAGGAAAAAGAAATACTAAATATTATGACGGTCTGAATGCATAAGGAAGCTAAATTGTAAACCACTGAAATAGATTTCATTCACTTGAATGTAAATGTCATAGCGAAAGTCTGTATGATATATTTATATTGATTTAGCAGAATGCACAATGACAAAAAATACATGGTGACACTTTCCAATCTGTCTTAAGACTTTTTTAAAGAAAATTATGTATTAAGAAAACTTAAATGTAACAAAATTCTACTTAGAAAATAAAGGTAAAAAAAATAAAAACAACTAAACTAGAGTAACAAATTAGATTAATTTTATCCATGTGCACCAATCTAGAGAAAAATTCTATCATGAAGTTGTCACAACAAAAAATGGTCTCTTTACAACAAATGAACAAGAAGAAATTTCCCAAAATAAATGTAATTTTTTAAATTTATAAATAATTACTCTTTTATTATGAACATTTTAATAAAAATAAATTTAAGTTTTGACAACATATTACAAATGATAATGACATTTATCTTTTTGAATATAACTGTGATTTCATCATAGTAATTCTATCCGAAATAGTTCTATCTAAAACACCACACATGCCTTGTATTTGATTTAAGGACGCCATATCTTTCTTTTCAAAAGCAAATTTAGCAGCATCTTCTAAAAGTCTATAAAATAATTTTTCATTAAAATGTGCTCATAACAAAAACAAATTAAATTTTAAAAAAGTATTAAAACAGCACTATAAAATACATACCCAGCTTTAATGTAATACTTCACACGATTTTCTTCCTTTACTTTTGGCAGATATTTTTTAGCTTCAAATATATTAGCATGTTTGACACATACATCAACAAAAGGCTAGTCAATGAAAAAAATACAATTAGTAAAATTTTATCCACAATTTCTGTACTCACATATGATGTATCTAATAATAAAAATAATCTTTCAATGTGAATAATAGATTAAAATTTCTTAATTCCTAAGTACCTTTAAATATAAAATTTTAAGTTAATATTAGATTAAAAGTAGAAATTTTTAAGTGAAATAATCCATTAATATAAGTTAATTTTGATATAATTTGTATCTCAAAAAATTATTTTTATTCAGTTTGACTATCTATTACATTGGAACAGAATAGCAGATATGCACTAAAAATCGAACAATTTACATTACACATGTTTTGAAAAAAAGCAAAACTTCTGGAGAGAACAAATTTTATTTATCAAGCAACAGATGAGCGAAGTCCAACTAAGGTGAAGTTCTAAGAATGCATTAGAAAAAAAAAATGCAACTTTAAATGCTGTTGCTAGAAATTAGCTATTAAACTTTCCTTTTCTAAATAAACAAGGAATCACTCTGATATCCAATAGCACCCATGAACCATAAGCATAGCATTTTCACAAGATTTTTCAGATAAGATATATTAAAAGAATGCAACACCATCCGCTACACATATTTCCTCAATTTGCAGCATAGAATATTTAAAGGAACACTACTTGCTGTCAAATGGGGGTTTTATGATCACATTGGTGAGAGCAAACCGTCATGAGAAACGTAAATGATTTAAGGAATTTTGTATACATGTCTTAATGCAACAGATTAAAGGAAATTCCATAATCTGCCAATTCCAAGCTAATAAATTATGATGGGATGTTAACATCCTGGTAAAAAGCCCACTGAAATGTATGTAGAATGTACATCAGAAATAAGGTTTGAGTTCCTTACATTGATGATCCTTTTCTGGTAAGGTAAAAGCATGCTTCACTTTTGTAATCAAAACTCATCTCAGATTTGGTTTGAATTATTTTAATGATCTAATGTCATTTTTATACACAAAGGCTTTTATTTGTGTAGTTATTCTCTCCAATTAGGACCCTAGATTCTGGGGAAATGACTTTAGTCTTTCTTTTACTTTTTGTGTCTGCTTTTGATGCTTATGTCTTTTTTATTCTTCTTAGTTGCATTTATTTGCTTCCCTTTCATTTGAAATTTAAAAAAAAAAAGTATTCATACATGCCAACTTCACAGAAACCAAACTTTTTTACATAATTACAAAACTGATTATTTTTGATGATTACAAGAACAGCTTATATGAGGTAAACTCTTTTGTTAATTATTAGAAGAAATTGAAACACTCATAAGAATAAAATATTCTGAACATCACGATATTTAAGCCAAATTATTTTTGTGTTAAAAAAGCTATCATAAAATTTAATTCTGTTCATCATGATTGTAATTTTGCATACTCATAAAATTACAGCTAACTGGAAAAGATAAAAACTAAATGTAAAAACATTAAATAAATGGAATAAACTAATTCTTTGTGTTCTCATTTTAATAAACATAAATAATTTTTAAGTGAAGAAAAACATACTTCATAGCCGATTGGTGACTTTTTAGATTTAGAAAATTTTTCTAACTCCAACCAATCTCCACCATCAGCTAAAACAGTAATATGTAACCACCAATACCTATAAAACAATAAAAAATGCATAACAGCAATCAAATATCCATTCTAGTAAAACTATTGAAACAATTTAAAATTGTAAAATAAACATCTATGATTTGAAATTTATTTCTCTTTTTACAACTTTTCCAAAATATTAAAAAGAAATGCAGTTCTGCAACATTTATTGAACATAAAAATTTATAACATGAACTTATATTTAGAATAGACTCTGCATCTCTACAAATATCTCAGCTAACCTTTAGAAAGTTTGACAAATTAACAACTAAAAAAGAAACAAAGCAAAAAAATTATTTATTGTGTATATTTTTTACCCATTTTGAGAAATAATAGTTGAATATGAATTAGATAATTAATGTATATGTTAAACAGACACATACATATATAGATGAATATATATATACTATACATATATATTTATAATAATTAAAAGGAAAAGAATTTAAATAATGCAGATTTTAATGAGAATAATTTTGAAGAATAACAGATTTATGAAAAAATGCCAATTAGATTTTAGGTCCATATGTTTAACAGAATATATACAGAATAATATAAAATCATTAATTACTGAATATTTATAAAATATGATTCAGAACAATTACAAGAGAAGAGACTTATATTGATTACACATATTGATATTAATTAAAGATTAATAAAAGTCTCTTTAAAGAGCTGTACATATTTTAACTATTAACTGTCTATATTTTCCATGTACTTCATTTCTTTACACCTTTTTATGATTTAAGTATATAGTGTTACTTTTAAAAATTATTGATCCATAACTTATCTGTTAGTTATGGATCAATATATTAGTTATATATTAGTTAATATATAAATTATATAGTTAAAGTTGAAATATAATGCAACAATTCTTTCAAAATTTAATGACAAATATAATCAATTCCATACTTTATTAAATGATAGCTTTATAAGAAGCTTTCAGACTGAAATACATGAATTAATTTCATTTATTAGTTTCAGTAATTAAAACTGATATCTGACAAGACTTCCAATATGAAATTTTAAGAAATTTATTAACTTTATTACTACTTATTCTTGAATTGAATGTTATTAATAATATAAGTTTCTTAAATTAAAAACATGAAATTAAAAAACATCAAAAATAATAAAATCAAATAATGAAATTAATGAGCAACAAAATAACAGTAATAAATAAGTAAAAAGCTTTATAAAATGACAAAGAATAATAAAAATTTCAGTGGAAATGTCTTTGAAAGATTTAGTAGCAACATTTAATAATAAAATAATTTTTTTTCATAACTTTTTACACAAACTAATCAAATGCATGAAAAAATTTAAATTAAACTAAATAACACTTTAAATTTAAATTTCAGTTAAACACAAATAATTTCCCTAATCATGATAATTACTACATCAAAAATTCAATGAATTTTTCCAGCAAATCATAATTTTTTATTTAAACAACTAGTAATGAATAACTGAAAAATGATAAGTGATTTTAAATAAATTGATAACAGTTAATACATTAAAAATACACAAACAACTGATATCTAATT
Source organism: Latrodectus hesperus (assembly GCA_037975125.1). Lineage (NCBI taxonomy): Eukaryota > Metazoa > Arthropoda > Arachnida > Araneae > Theridiidae > Latrodectus > Latrodectus hesperus. The sequence goes on from CM075860.1 coordinate 76,281,004, forward strand.
GAGAAAATATGATGCATTAATATTCAACAAGTTTATTTTCTGGAAACATCTTACTTTAATGTTTAAGTTAGCTATACATTTTTAAGAAACTTGTGTACCATATTTATGTGAATCTAATGCTCATCAATGGTATGAGGAATTTATTGAATCTTATTTTATACAACAATGGATTTGTATATAAACTATCAATCAATGGTATGATAATTTTATTTAAATTTAGATACTATATTTTATATAACAATGGATTTATACATAAAGTAGCAGAACATAGAATTAACCTATTAGTGGGCTATTGCTATGTGAAAAAAAAACATTGTTAATTACCACTACTGTATATACAGTACCTATCCTAAAATATGAACAGGAAATAAATCGTAACATTTCTGTCTAGCTAAGAGTTTCTACAATCAGTGATCAATAGTAAACGTCTTTATTCACTAATGTTTTCATCACTGGATTCCTCGCAGCTTTCTTTGTCAGAAGCAGATTCATTTCTTCTTGCCTCATCATCATCGTCATCCTTGGCGTTCCAGAGCACGTCATCTTCACTGCCATTCAATGAATTTGAAATGCAGCATTTATTATAAGATTTAACAATCATTGGTGCTTCGATGCTTTACAAGGCAGCAGAAACCCAGTGTGCAACAATGTGTGGTTCAGCACGCTTAATTTTTCCTGTCAGGGTCAATTCACGGTTTGGCTCACAAAACCATTTTTCGTACTTCGCCTTACCCTTAATAAAGGTTTATTTATGCTAACGTCCAGGGGTTGTAACACAGACGTCATCCCTCCAAGAATGCTAACAATATCACTGCCTAGGCTGTGCATCTTTTTTACGTTGTCGGTGAGATGACCACGAAATATGTCCAAAGCATTGATGGTGGATTGGAGAGTCCATCGGGACGGCGTTCCCATACATTTCGGAGCCAATCAAGCATTAATGATTTCGTCATCAACCCCTTCTTTTGGTTTCAAATCAGGACATAATCTAGTAACAGCTTTTCATTCTTAGGGGTTTCAGTGGATGTTTTCCGTTTGAATATTAAGAAATGCGGGAATTTGCACACGTCTGGTGTTATTGGCAGCATCATTGTTACGTGTTGTTTTTCACATCCCTAAGTTTTGACGATAACTTCCTTAGTCCCCTTCTCCGTAATGGTGTAGTTACAAGCCATATCAAACCAAATTGGCATCTCGTCATCGTTGCCAATTTGCCCCATTGAAAAATTCTTTTCCTTCTGAAGTGTGTGACATACCGCTGAAATGTTAGTAGTTTTCCCACAAAATCAGTTGGAAGCTTTTGGCATATTGCTGTTCGGAGTCTTAGAGATCCGCTTCATAAGCTGATCCACCCATCCACGGCTAGCATTAAGCTCTTGCTTCGGAATAATAAGAACTTCAGCCTCCTCTTTTACTTTATTTCTTATGGTGCCACTGGTCACATGTTGTCCATTCTTTCACTTACAAATTCCAATATTTTTTCTTCAATTTTAGGGTGTCTTCCTTTGTGATGGCCAGTGAATTTCTTTCTACTAGCTTTAGTTGCAAACAGTGCCTCTTTCTGTTGCTGCCACAAGTGAACAATGCTCTCAGCTATGTTGAACTCTCTACCTGCCTTTCTATTGCCATTTATTCAGCAAAAAGAATTAATTTACGTTTGAAAGTAACGTTATATGACATTCTTTTCAGTTTGCCCTCCTGGTTTGGTTTGTTTGTCGCTCAACGGTCATTTTTTGCACACGAGGGCTAATTAGACCGGGACTTACGGTTTAAAGTGGATTCCGAACCACTACAAACATCCATGCCCAAGGTGGGATTCGAACCCACGAACTGTTGAACCGAAGGCAAGAGCGCTAACCATTCGGCTGCCAGCTCGGCTCAGTTTGCCCTCCATTTTGTGACTATGTACTCTGCAGTTTGTATCCTCTATCCAATAATGTGTCAATGATAAATGTAGCAGTAAATGTAATCGAGAAATACAGCAATTCATTGTAACAATTTAAATTTGGTTGACGTCATCGGCGAACTGCTGACTTTGCACTCGAATCTAACGCGCACCCAATTTTTAATACTATATTTGGCCAAAAACCATATGCATTAGATTTGCGTAAATACATTATTTAAGGATGTTAAAATTATTTTCTAAACATTAAAAACAACAATATTAAGGAGGACAACCATACAAAACAGATAGTTCTGATTATAGACAGAAACTTGTAAGCATTGTATCCAAGATCTTAATATTTTAAAGAACTACAAGATTGTTGTCAACAATAGAATTGCTTAGAAAAGACTTCTGAAGAAAGCCAGTCCATATCCAAGGTTGTTGAGCTAATCAAATAATGAATAAAACAACCATCTTTTGATGAAAAATATATCTAAAAATTTTTCAATAAACATAAAAGCAAATATATATCTATGCTTTTAGATCTTCTCTAAAAATGCATAAAAATTGTCCAAAGAGAAAATTAATACATTAATTAATCAAGAGAACAGGTATGTAAATATAAATAATTCAAGTTTTCTTAAAACATATGAAAACCAATGAATAGCAAAAATTTTAAAACTGATGAAAAAATTTTAAATGCAAAGACCATCAAAAATACTTTTGTTAAATCTATCATTCTTGATGAATCACAAATAAAGAACTTTGATAGTTTTAGCCACATGAGTCATGAAAATATATTATTGCCCTATATCAGAATATATCTACCTATTTAAAATATGCACAAGGTGCTGCACAGAAAAAATAAAATATTAAATACAAACTGTGAATATCAACAAAATTTTCATAATAATAAATGCTAGATAAAAATTATGAATATCAACAAACTTTTTATAAAAATAAACAAAAGATATCTTTTAGCACCTGTTTACAACTTATAATTTTAATATGCCTTTTATTCACAGATTTCAATGTAAAATATGCATAGCAAATAAATATTACTTTTAAAAATATATAATTCAACAAATTTTATAGTTAATGCTTAGTTCTGTTATCTATCATCATCAACTATCTATAATTTCGTTTATTTATATATTTTTAATCAATATTACAGAAATAATTTCAAAGGAATAGGCACTATTTACTAATGTTTTTGATATTACTAAGACATTGAAAACCTTGCATAAATAATCTATAGATTGCTACAAAATATTATATAGATATAAAGCTAACATTTGAGACAAATCTTCATATGTTTTCTTATAATAAGTATACATAAACTGCTTTATAAAATAAGGGATGTTGTGATTTTATTGACTGATGAAAAATACCTTCTATCAGGAACTTTAAATTCTTTCCTAAGTTCTTCAGCTAGTTTAAATTCTCTATGAATTAAGAGTTGTTTCATGGTCTGATGCAAAGACAAATTTCGATAATCCTCACGGAATTTCTCTTCATAACCAATTTGGTACTTTAACAATTTCAATTGTTCTTCAGTTATCTATTCAAATTAAATTTATCAAAAGTTAATTTATATATATACATAATATCCAAAATTAACATATGTTAAACATCAGATAAATTTAAAGTTCAAAATAAGTTAATGATATAGAGCACAAAATTTTCAGAATGTTTTAAAATTTAATTTGTCAAATATTAAATCAAAAAGCATCAGTTAAAAAAATTAAAAAACCTACTTACTTGAGCAGCAAAATCATTTTTAGCTTTTTTATATGAATTCACTGCTTCTTGCAAACAATTTGTCTGTTTTTCTATTCTCTGAAATTATTTTTAAAGTTAAGGATGACTAAAAAGAACAGAACATAAAAAGATGACTAAAAATATTAACAATTGTACATTTGTATACAATATAAAAATAGAAGCATCAATTAAAATTTTAAAATACTTTATATAGTAATAACCAATAACTGAAATTTTTATATTTTAATAAACAAAATAACTTAGATAAAGAACTGATATAAAAGAGTTACCTGTATAGAATCCGCAGATTTTGTATTAAAAAAAGTTAAAATTTTGTTGTGCATATTATACACCGCTGCAGATAATTTGATAAACATTTTCCATCAAAAGGTTTACAATTATGTTTTGAAAAAAATATGCTGTTTGTATTTCATAAAATAAATAACACATGGCACCACAACTCAGCTAACTTATTTAATTTACGATTAGCTTTGTCTAATTGGCCTTCAAGAACGATTTCAGTTCATCATAAAGATAAGGCAGTTGCTGTCATGATTTTAGATTTTGCCTAGACCTGAGTTACTTCGTTCGGAAAATATTAAAATTTGTATATCATCATGTACAAGCAAAAGCTTTTAATTTATACAGCAGATTTCAAATTAAAAGTTATAGAGAAAACAAATAAAAAAATAGCAACAAACATATTAAAGATAAAAACAAAGCACACTTGTTATAAAAGAAAAATGCACCCAATGTGAAATCGAAAAGAATCCATTCCTTGTTTTGTTGTTGTTTCTAATCCCAAACAATGTAGCTAATCAAAACCATCTCCATAAAACCAAAAATGTCTATAAGGTCCAAAAATAAAACCAGATTACTTAAAATTTCAAAAACTGTAAAATTTGGACAAATAAAAATATGATTTAAGGAGGATTGAACAGCCCCACATCAATCACACTCTGAAAAGAGCATCTCACCCTGGTGTAAGGTAAGTGATTTAATATAACAGCTCAGAAAGTGTGAGAGAACCATCTGCTGTTTTCTTGATATATTGAACTTGTGGCACCAACGAGGTATTTTGCCAAAGTACCACAGGTGAGCAGGGGGAACTCTCCGAAGTGTACTTAATTCCTTTTTTAGACCTGGTTTCATGGTAAAGGGAATGGAGCAGCTTCATTTGGTCCGAGGACCTGGGACACCAATGGGAAGAATTTAATTATTAACAAAATAAATTTTATTTTTAAAAAACCTCGTATGTCTAACCTCGTTTTAAAAGTTATTAAAAATTTTATTTCAAATGCAGCAGGCGAAAATGAACACAGTTCTATGACCAGGAAAGTGGATACAGAGAAAAATACAAAATAAAGAGTAAACAAGAAGACAGAAAATATGTACAGAGTTATGGCCTAAGGCCGATAAGAAGTTCTCTAGCCTCCCAATACCAGGAGTAGATGCAATTTTTCTTCAAAGCGGGAGATAGTGGGAAGTGGTCTGCAATCATCGCCTGATGGCCGCTGCAGAGGGGGCAAGCAGGGCTACTGGCAACCTTGAGATTGTAGAGATGTGCATTAAGGCAGTCGTGCATTGTTGTCAGACGGAACGCAGCAACAGCTCTGTGCCTAGGGTAGTCCGGAAGATTACGGATAGCTGTGCTCCAGGCTTTATTTTTTATACTTTTTTCTAAGTTGGAAGCATATGAGTTTTTTACAGCAAGTTTAATTTTTGAGACGGCTGATCTATAGCAAACTGCCTCATAGTGGGTTTGCATGATAGTGCATCCCTTTTTGGCCAAGCTGTCTGCGGCTTCATTTCCAGGGATGCCACAATGTGATGGTATCCACTGTAGGACTATTAATTTCCCCCTTTTCTGGAGACTCCAAAAAGAGAGCGGCACTGTTGGATAGAAGCAGAATCAGGGGCCTGATAGCAGTTAGCTATTGCAAGGATCGCCGCTTGAAAGTCAGAAAAGATAGCAGCCCGATCAAAAAGAGATTGTTGGGCATTAAAAATAGTTATTAAAAATAAAAATCTACAATTTTTACTATTTTCTTGGAATTATCGCTCTTGATCGATCTCGCTTTCGTCTCAACATATTTCACTTTGAGATGAGAGAGAGAGAGAGAGAGAAGAGAAGTGGATTTAAACAAATCTTTTCCATAAAAAATTTTTTTTAATCACAATGTGTATTTTTTTATTTTATGTGACATCCACATTATCAGCAATACATATCTTCGATTATTCAGCAGGAAAATTGTTACGGATTATGCTACTTTTTTTTACTCTGAAAAAAAAGTCTTGTGGATAATACGAAGCTGCAGATTACATACAGGAAAAGATGGTACATTCTAAATCAAAGATGAATTCATTCTTTTGAAGACAAAGTACTATTCATTACTTAATTTTTCTCTCATTAATTGCACATAAATTATTGAAGAGTTTACTAAAAAATGTTATCAAGTATATATATTTAGTATTATAAATGATAATGAGAGAAATTATGTAATTTATATTCTTAAAATAATTTACTTTTCATTGATATACATATATATATATTTTAAACTACAGAATAAACTAAAAACAAACAATTTTGCATTTTGCATTTCAGAAAAAATGCATAGCACATATAATTATATTCTTACTGTTGTCTGAAAGCTTTCCATAACAAAGCAATGTCCTTCAGAATTAAAATCACTTTCCTGACAATAGTTTTCTCTCAGCAACTCTATGTCCTGTTCTTTACACAGCTTTATGATTAAAAAAAAAAAAAGAAATATAGATATTTTAAACATTTAATAATATTAAAAATTTTCTGTTTTGCATACTGATTTTTATATATTAAAATATATGCACTAACAAGTCTTCTGTAAAGAAATTAAACAAAATACTAACTGATATATGTACACTTTATTAAATACACATTTCAGTAAAAGTTTAAAGAATGTTAAATTTTTATACATAATAATAAAATTAATGTAGGGACTTGCTATTAACCAATTTATTTAATCATTTATTATATGATTTAGTTAGTATATTTAACCACATTTTTACTGCCATAACAAATAAAGGAAAGTAAATATCACAAAAATTCTTATGAAATAAAAATATATTTCCCAAATAATACAGGAGCAATTTTATAAGAAATGTGAAAATACTTAGCATTATGAAATCTTCCAATACTGCTGATAAATTACAAGAGAAAAGAAAAAATGTATTACTAGTGGTTTTATCTTCACACTTGGAATTCAGATTTCTCTTTCCATTATTATAAAAAGACAGGATTAGAATGACTTTTTCCTAATTAAAGTAACTTAAAGAAACTATATAAATCTAAGCAATTTTACTATACATTTGTGAAGTATTACACTTAAAAAAACATCGTACAGATATTAAAATGCATTTATAATGTAGACGGGTATAGCTTTTATACAAAATATACATTTTTTTCAAAGTACATGAAGCTATAATAAATTAATTCTAAAACATAAGTTGTACATTTAAAATTTTGATTCTGTTTTAATAATTACATTAGTAAAAGAAAAGTAGAGCATTAACATATCAAGGTTATTTTAAAAGATAAACTATGTCAGTAATAAGATTCTATTTGAATTAATTTATTCATTTGTGTATGTATGTATATAGTTTAGTATAGATATCAATTCAAATATAAAAAAATAATCAATAAATATATCACAAAATTGTAATTAATATATTTCTTTTTATTTAAAATATTTTATAAGTATTATAATTTAATTCTATTAGCATAGATTTAAAATTTTCTTTGCAGTATAAGCTAAATTATTTTGATTTAAGACAGCAATTTAAACATCCAATGGGTGTAAGAAATGGGGAAAATCATTAGACTTGGTCAAACATACACCAAATATTATTTTTCTTTCTCTCCATTGAAATTATATGAATTTTTTGAAGAAAACCTTTTATTTATAAAAATACAAGTTCCTTGTATTTTTGTCTCTAATGTTGATATAAAATTTTAATAAATTACACAGATTATGAAATACTTAAAGTGACAACAGTATTTTCATGTTATTATATAATTTAACAGTGAAAATTATTTACAAACAGTAGTTTATAGTTTAAAATTCTGATTTCAATTTAAATTAAGCATTCATAAATCAATCACTAAAATATTTTACATCAACATTTCAATATTTTATTTCCAAAATTGTAAACCTTTATTTATTCAAATAATTTATATAATCTGTTACATACTAACTAAATGATACAAATGAATTTTTTACAAAACAGCTAAGCTAGGATTAGTCAATTTAATATTTGGGGAAAATATTCAACTTGCGTTAATATTAGATTAATAGGGCATCTAATAATATTTTTTAAATGAAATTTACAATTACAATTTAGAAAACATTCAAAAATAACAAAATGTCATTCTTGTTAATGTATATATATATATATATATATATATATATATATATATGTGTATATATATATATATATATATATATATATATATATATATATATATATATATATATATATATATATATATATATATTTATTTATACTAACCTTTAAATATAGATTATGGGCAACTGGAAATTGGCGAATTTTCATGTGAAAGTCACCTTTGGATAATGTGGTTTTCAAATATCGGATCACAGTATATACTAAAAAGAAACTAAAATTACCATTGCTCATAACATTAAATTATCTTATTTATATTCATCTTATTAATATAATATAACACCCTGATAACTACACAAGAAGTATTAAAAAACTAGGAAAGAAGATTTTGGAAGTATTTTTCAGAATAGCTTAAAATTATGATTAACAGATCTTTTTGAAAATAATTAAGAAACAGATATTTAGTGACATAGTAAAAACAAATATTTTAATTTGCTCGAAATTACTTTAAATTTTTTGTTCACATCTTTAGGTATATAAAAGTTTTTAGTGTTAAAGTTGGCGAATATAAATTTCATTTGTGTAATACATATTTGCAGTCAATATTATATAATCTTTCAAAGTATAGAAAAAATGAGCATTTCTGTTGTATTTATATAATTGATGAAAATAAACTGAAAATATATTTCCAATCAAAGAAAATTTTGGAGAATACTTTAAGAAATATGAAAATTTAAAAATAACTATTGATATTAATTTATTAATTTAAGTGAATTTGTTTGCTAACTTCCTTTTCTCCTCATTTATTTTTAATTTGGAATCCTGAATAAGAAGCTACAAGAACCAGCTATAATTTCATAAGCAATGGGAATAATTACAGTTGAACTAAAACGTTTATACTTCAAATAGAGAGCTTTAATTGTTAATAACTATTAATTCATTATGTTAGTATTGTTTGCTTGTTGATAACAGCTGATTCAAAAGCTGTGTACTTAATGTACAAAAATAGCTAGCTATTATAAGGACATTTTACACAATTTGTGTAATAAATTTGTAACATTATACGCTTGCTTATAAAAATTTCATAGGTAAGCATTGAAATTTAAAATTTTCAAAGAATACAGTAAATTTTCCAATTCAATTTATTCAAGAAAATGAGTTTGGAAAATTATTTACTTTTACAATCTTGCTTTACAATGAATCCAAAGTAAAAAATTTGTAACTGATACATAATTAAATCATATGTACAGTATTTAAAAGGGTATAATCTATGATATATGAAAGGATAATTTGCTTATATTTCTATAAAACCATTTATTATGATTACAAAAAACTTATTTTTAAGGAAAAATTTTATGTTGCATGACAAATTAATTTTACTACCTCTGATTAATAAAATACCTCCCCTATGGTGGCTATGGATTTTAGTTATTCAGAAACTATATACTATTGTTGGATTGTTTCTTTCTGTACACAGATAATTAAATTCTCTATTTAAAAATATTTCCAAATGGAATTATTTTAAAGTATTTACTGCTCACTATTTTTAGTATTAAACTTATATAATTACTAGATACAAAAAGTAAACATAAAATTTCTTAACGATTTTTCCAAACAATTTGTATCAAATAAATTTAATAACATGTAAAGCATATTTAGAAACTCAACTTAATATTTACTTAATCAACTTAATATTTACATAGAAAAACATTAAAATTGCATAAAATAATTTCTGAAATGACATGAAAAAGAAAACAAGAAATTCATGAAATTTCAACCAAAAATGTTTACAAGTAATAAATAAATAAAATAAACGAACGTGAATTTATTAAGTTAAAATAAAATTAAAAGATGAAACAGTTCCACTATAAGAAAATAATATAAAAGTATAACAAGAATAAAGATAAGATAATTTACTAAGATCAGTGTCTCCACTATCAATTGCTTTGACCATTGCTTGAGTTTCTTGTTTCAGTTTAATCAGGAGAGGAACTTGTTCAGATGCTCTTGTTTCATAATCCAACAACTTTAAAAATATTATGAATTGTACTATATTTTTATATAAATAATTACCTTATTAAAATTAGAAGAAAATACAAAAGCCAATATTATTTTTTTAACGCAAATATAAATCTTTTTTTTCCTAAGATATACAAATTTTCTATAAGAAAAATGAGAAAGTTTAAAATAAAAAAGACACAGGTAATAATTTCATTCTAATTTAACCAAATTTACTTTTATTGAAATGCCTATCAATGATAAACAATTTGTTTTAAAAGTATATTAATCTATATCTTAGTATGTTAAAGTATAAAAAATTCTGGTTTAAGCAAAAGATTCAATGTTTACTTTAACAGCTAATGAAGGATGTCCATAATCCATTGCTTTATTAGAAATTTCAGCATATGAGATGCCGGGTGTTGAGCCTAATTTATCAGCAATGGCCATAGCAGTGAGTTCAGGATCCAAATTTGTTCTTTTCACCTACAATTATAACATTTTTTTATTAAAAAACTTCAATATTTAATAATCTAGTACAATAGTAACAAATAAAACATAAAGGAAAAATTTACAACAAATAATGGTGAAAATGAAATTTTAAATTCAAATTTTATATAAATATTAGCATAAAATTATATAATTCTAACTACTCATAAAATTTAATTACAGCTATAAGAAATTGCAATGTTTAAAGTTTTAAATTAATTTTATTAGTAAGTTTTGTTAAGATCAATAAAACTTTAAAAAAGAGAAAAAAATGAACATAGCAGTAAAAGCTTTCATTGTTTTACAAAACTTGAGTTTAAGTAAACTGTTTTGTAAATATAAAAATGTTCTAATTTAAAGAAATATAAGAATTCAGTTCTTAATTATTAGTAAATGAATAAATATACACAACATAAATTTTGTTTTCAAAACTAGATAAATTTGGGAAAGTTGCCCAGATGGTTATATAAGGCTGATTTATCATAACCTCTAATAAATAACTCAGGACATAATTCTTTTTGATAATTTTAATATAAATTTAACAAGTTTTGGTAAAAAATGTCAAATGTTGAATTAAAACTTTCATTTCTTCATTCCTAATGATGTTTAAAAAATGTTGTTTGCACACTTATGATATGTTGTTTGCATACTTATGATCATAAATTAAATTACTAAGTCTATTTTAAAAGAATTTAAAAAAAATCTTTTTTCTTGAAATATTTAAATTATTTCTTCTTTACATACAAGTATTATATAACACTTTATTTTTTATTATATTATACAAAAGTTACTTTTTACATTTAAAATATACATCTAGTTCAACTTAATCTTTATGATCACTTAATACCCACACACACATACAAAAATTTTTTTTCTGGTATAACTTGTTAACAATACAATATTCAGCTTTTAAAACATATTAAATCATATAATTTCTAAAACATTAAACAAGTATAGTGAAAAAATATTTTAATTCCATTAAAAAATTATAAAATAATTCAACTTGGTTGAATGCAAATTTATAATATTTTTCTTATGCAATATTTTTTACTTTAATTGAAGAAAACTTCTATTTTTGAAAAAAGTCTATTTTTAATTTGAATATTATTCACAAAGTTTATTAATGTATTTTCCTGAGATTAAAAGAAAATTAATTTTAAAAGTCTAGTTGAACTGTAATTTGAAAAATTATAGAAATTTTATAATAAATAAAAACCAAAGATGGCATTCAACATTATTCCTAATACACATGTGTGATATTTACTTTTAAAACACAAATTTTTATCCTTTTACATGATATAATTTTTTTTTAAAAAAATTAGATGATAAAAGATTGATCTTTCAGAAAAAAGTATGATAACAGTTTATGAATTCCAATGACTACATCATACTTCACTTTTTTTCATCAAATAAAATTTACATATATTATTGACAAAATACTAAGATTTTTAGAAAGTTACTGAACATAATTATGGAGATAATAATTAAAAAGAATGATTAGAAAAAATTGTTTGGATAAAACTAATTAAATCTAATTTATAAATTATAAACATTCCAAAATTAAAAACATATTAAAAAAAAAGAAAATTCAAAAACATGCCAAGATAAAAAATAATAGTTCAAAAACATGACTTTATAATTATTTCTCATTATTTAACTTACAAAATGTAACTATACAAAATAAGAAAAAAATAGACTACAAACTAAATTTTACTTCATTATATTTGTTTTTTTATATCAGAAACTAATAAATAAAATTAAAAGTTTTTATCAATTAATATTTTTAAGATAATTAACATTATCATCGAAAATATATCAATATTTATTAAGAAAAAAATAATAAAATAAATAAAACATTTGTACATGTAAAATAAAATTTTACTTTATAACAAGCCCAGTGATCAAGTATTCGGCTTGCTCCTTCTGTGTCTGGAATTTTTAAATACTGGCAAATGCAAATAGCATAACAATAATGTCGTCTGAGAACCAAACGATCCAGAAGAACAGGAATGGTCAAAAATTCTAATCTATTTAAATTTAAGAAAAAATTACCTTGAAAGCAATAACTGAAAAAAAATCACAAAGCATATAAATGTTAATAAGTGATTAAACAAGCAATATTATAAATAGATACAGCTTATAAATGTATTTTAAGATTTGTATATTGCCCTAAGATCACTTTGCACACAGATTTATTAATTTATTACAAATGCACAGAAGTTTGATTTTGATGGCATTAGATCTATAGCCTTCCGATATTTCTGAATTTCACAGTTATAAAACACAAGTACAGAGCATGAGTCAATATAAGCAGCATAAAAAAATTTGAAGTTCTTTGCACAGAGGATGTAAGGGAGAATCACAAAATCCAAGCCAATACAAGTAGACGGGCAAACAGTCATGGCCTATGGTAAGGCAGAAAAATTCTATAGCTGCTGCACTTTTAGAGAAATCTAGAATCAACAGTGCTATCTCCAGGCTGATGCCTTACCAACAATCACACAATGCTCACTTGGCATATCTTCTTTTTATCAGGAGTTTGACTCGATAAAATGAGAGACTTTTCTAAGGACTCTTAAAACTCTTTTTCAAATAATGACTGAATGTGCCAGGGATCAAAACCATGACATTTCACAGGGCTTAATTTAACAACACTTAATACAACTATTAATTTAAATTGAACTCCAACTATGGCAAACATCCACTTCCAAAGTAGGAATTAAACTCACAAATTCCCACTGATCTGATATCCAGAGAGCAAACCATTAAACTACCAACCTATTTATGATTTTTTAATAATGAGTAATACTGATATAACTGATAGCTATATTAGTGTTAACAATGCCTTAAGAAATCTATTCTAAATGACTAAACATGAATTATCAACATTTAAAATCCCACAGAAGTTTTTCTCAGAGTTAGCTTGCTTTTACTAATGAATGTGCAATTTTAGTACACTACATCATCCACTATTCAGTCACTACGCATTAAATTCTAATTATCTTCAGATTTTATTAAAATGTCTGTGGATAAAAAATTTCTATCAGAAATCTTTGCACATAATTTTTTATCATAAATATTAGTTAATACATGAGGACCATACTAGTGAATTATCTATCCATTAAAAATACAAAAGCAATAACTGCATTAAAATATAAAGCAATAATGCTTATTATTATTATATTATTATACAATAATGCTTATTATTATTTATTATTATTATACAGCAATAATGCTTATTTATATATACACTTAGAAAACAATATAATTTTCAAAATAAATTTTTAAAATTTAATATGTTATAAATTTTCTTTTTAATTTGATTTATTTTCATCAATATTTATTACAGACAGTTTCAAAGCATTCATTTTGTAAAATAAACATGCATTTCAACAGAAATGATGAACTTTGATTTTAAAATACTAATAAACTACCAATAAATTAGGATCTAGAATATAAAGTGAAATACCTTCTGATTTTAAAATTTTCAGTAATTACATTAGTAGAGGCTAAAGCAAAAAAATTTTTAAATGCATAAGGTATTTAAAAAAAACAGTTATTATAAAAGAATGCATAAATTTTCATGCTGTTATTAGTTCATTTTTATGTTAAAGATATTTACATTCCATGTATGATAAAATGACAGTTTTTTCATGCCAATAAAATACTTAAATACACATTTATTCCATTTTTAACTCATAATAAAAAAATGTAGCCGATTTTAATAACAGACAATTTTAAAAGATATTTTGAATTTTTTCAAAAAGTGGGCAAATAAGATATTGTATATTAGGTAAACATTACAATAATAACAATTTGTACTTTTCTATAAAGGATACTGAGTGTAAGTAATTGGGAGGCCAATAACATTAATTCTAACAGCATTAAGGACACGCAAAGTCTGGCACATTTTTACAAATGGTTCTGGATTCATATCAGGAATGAAGTTTTTTCCAAATGATGCAGCCTGTAATAAAAAAGAATTAGTTAAGAGTACAAATTTCAATAAAGTCATTAGAACACAGTTGAAATGTATAGTGATTTAATAGATTACTCTGAGATACAGTTGTTCAGATTGTTAAAAATGTTAACTGATATAACTGATGAAATTATGATATAAAACAGGCAGGTAAACTGGTATATTTAAATTTTTAATAATAATGAAAGATTTACAAATATGAGCAATATTAACTGAAATAACAACCTTGCTGAGAATGACTGAAGTAAAAATTTGAAGAGAAGAAAACCAATTTGTTCAGCAGCTAGAAAAATCAATGCTTTGTAGTTACACTCTATGGTACATAAAACAATTAAGCTGTCAAGATTCCATCAAATTTTCTCATTTAGAAAACTTGTGAAAAAGTTTCCAAGATTGAATAAATAAAACACTTCTTATACCAATTTGAAGGAAAATTTATAAATTTGATTCACACAAAATAACATTAAAATTTTCTGGTGATTTCAGTTATAATTGAAGAAGTACCTTGCAAATGCTCAAATGAAATTGTTTGATTTACTAAGCTATGATCTACTCTAATCTAGATTTATGTAAGGTTCAGATACTTCAAAGCTGTTCACTTGATTAAAATTTTGCTTGTTGAAATTTTACACTTAAAAAATGATGCAAAATGTGTGCTATGTTTGATTAGATTTTTTCATTAAAGAATTTAAAATTATTTTAATCATGAATTTAAATAACTTAAAGTTAACTGAGAGATCAACATCTGAAATGGGCCTTATTATATATTATAATTTTTGATTTATTAGGTTTGAACCTAATAAATCAAAAATTGTTGGCAAAATTCAATTCCAATATTCATTTTTAAATATAATTTTTAATATATTTTACAAGTAGTTAACTCTTTAACTGTGACATATATTTAAGAAAAATGGACCAAAAATGAAAAATTTTTTAACTGTTTAATTCTGTTCTTTACCATTATGAAAGCTAGAAAATGTTTTTTTATAATAAAAACAAAATTTTAAATACACATAAAACAGTAATGGATTACACATATATCTTATTCAATTAGAGCAAATTAAACAAAATTTTGAAGCTAAATATAATATAACCAGAATTATATGAAATAGAACAATATGATTTTCAATACATAAATTTTACAAATCTTTTATAGTATGGTATATCCCAAAACACAGTACTGCGCACAAGCCAATATATCACATTTTTTACAATAAACTCTTGTCTCATGCCTTATTCCCTTCCCTTTTTCATTGGTTTTACGACAGCATATAATACACTACTTTGTTGGAGTAGATTTTTTCCCCATTGATGGGATGTGTTCTGGAAAGTGTCAACTTGTAAGGTGCAGTAAGCTTACACTAGGACATCATGGTCTGGTAGCTGAACATTTGGTTTATTTTGTTCAACAATTGATATTGTTAAGTACATATTATTTTTCGCATCTCTTGCGGAAGTATACAAAATAAAGGAGTTATTTATATGCCTGGTGTAGGAGATGGAAAAATATTTTCTAGTAATATTTTTTAATTGTTTCCTAGCATCCGAGTAGTCTGTAAGATTTTGATCGATTTTCTAACACCTCCCATTGTGTTGTTGTAGTCATGCATTGTCTTCGATTTCCATTTTTTTTCTTTTTTCTTATCTTCAAACTCAATCATTTCTGCGTTATGGACTGAAGAAAATCATTCAAACATCCTTTTTATCAGGCCATTTTATAGCAATAACTTTTCCACATTGAAAGACGAGAACGTCGCCTTTCTTAATTTTTTTTTTGAAATATTGGTATTTGATCTTGAGAAACCTAAGCTATATTCCTCATCAGAGTCTAAATCAGACATTGTGAAAAAAGAAAATCTGAAAGGACATCTCAAAATAAACTCATTAAGAAGCAACCGAAACTAAATGAGAAAGTAAAACGGTCTTTGTTTATCAATTTAAGTGTGTCTTTGTTTATCTGAGCAACTGATAACACTCACATTTTCCCTCCCCAAAACGAAATCAGAATTGATAAAAAACTAGGATCACTTGTGCCACCAATTAGGAAAATAGGGAATTAAGTATCCTAAAGCAGAAAGGAACTGAGGTCAGGCCTTACAAAATATAAACGTTAATTTTTCTTCTGCCCGCAGTCAGTTCGTTCATCACAAATGCTGCACTCAGTAGTTGCCCGAACTGGATTCGGGTGACACTTGCAAGGGCTTAATGGAATTTCATTATAGCCATACAAACACAACAGATGCAGATCGTTTCAGACGTCCAATTGAGATCACAAATGAAAAAATGGACAACAGTATCCATATCATGTTAAAAGAGCACTGAGTGAAAGTGCAGAAGATAGCTAAGAAGGAGAACTTACCAAACAAAGGTGTACTCATTATTTTGCATAAACATTTGGGCATGAAAAAGTTATCATAATCCTCATTGACAATCTAGAAAAAGGAAAATGATCCCAAAATAGTATCACAATAATTTATTAGACAGGTCTAATGAAAAATTAAAAGAATAACTGGCCATATTTGTCCAAGAAAAAAGAACTTTATCATCACAATAATACAGTAGCTTACTTGCCTGCAACTGCAGTCGCTAAATTGGTTGAATTAGACTATGAATAATTCCCTCATTCATTCTATTCTCTCAACTTGGTCCAGCAATTTTTTCCTTTTTCCAAATTAAAAAAAAGCTTTTTAAAAAAGATCTTCTATATAATCTGAGAACATTAATACCATAAATACCTATTTTGATGAGATTCAAAAACATTACTTTTTTAATGGATTAAAGCAATTAGAACACCATTGGAAAAAATTTAACATTATGAAAGGAGATTATTTCAGGATATAGAATGTATTTTGATATGTTAATTGGTATTTTTATTTCAAAGTTATAAATCTATTAAGCTACCCTCATAATAAAAAAATAAACAATTTATATAAACAGTTCTTGCAATTCTTTTTATTTAAATAAATTAAACTGTTCTGATTAATATTTCACAATACATCATAACTTTTTAAAATGCTATCTGAGAAATCAACAGTTAAAAATAAATTGCTATAGGAGGAAGGAAAATAATTTTTTTAAACACAATTACTTTCTTGTAACCAAATACAAATATAGAAATTCAATGTAAGATATTTAAAGAGTAAAGTTTTAAAATAAATTTTTGGAGATATTTTATTGATTTCAAGCATTACCAAAATAAACAATTGGTATTTTCTATTTACTCTAGAACTACTTTATTATAGAATTGAAAAATCCATGCATTCTTTTATTTATTTAAAATGTTTTCAAAAAATGTAAGTAATTTTTATAATGGATCAATCAATTGTGGAGTTCACTTAGATTTTTCAATTTTGAAGTTATGACATCTATATATTGGTAAATTATAAATTCCTAAGGAAACTTTTTTAGAATGAATCTGAAGAAAGAACATTTATCATCTTTGAAAGTTACATTTATTATTTAAACTGTAAAATGTAAATACTGAAAAATGTTAATCAAATGATGCTTACAATATTAAACAATACCTCTGTAATTGCTATTTTTTTTTTTTATAAAACTTGCTATATTTCATTAAACATTTAACATCTTCATAGGTTTAATTAGGAGGAAGTAATTTTCCAAGTGAAATATGATTTAGATTTTTACTAAGCATCTTTTGAAAATGAAAATAGTTATTTTCTATAATCACTACAAGTTATAGAAACTCATTCTTATAATAGATACCTAATTAAATAGATTTCATTAATAAATTATTAAAAATTTTGCTAATACTTACAATATGGTATTTGTTTTACATAGGTAATATCTGCAATGTGTAAAATATATTTAATAGTGATTGACTGCATAAAATTATTTTCAATGACTTTTAAGGTGATATTAGATAAAATAATCTAACGATAAAGTGATAGTTAAAATTAAATATTAATTTAAAAATATAAATACAAATATCAGTAACATACAATTTCGTAAAATAAATAAATGCGTACTTATTTTAGTTATGATTATACTGAAGTAAAACATGCCATTAGCAAAATTTTTAAAAATTCATCAATCATTTTCAAATATATTCTATAAGTCACAGATATTAACTTTTTATGCAAAGAGAGAAAGAAATAATTTTACTATCTCTTATTTTTACTCAACATTTTACGCATGAGGATTCCTTATATTTACTTTCTTGGAGGTAAATTTAATAATACGAGACTTATAAACTTCAATAAATAATTATGATTTGATTTTACTACATTTCTTTCTGCCATAAACAAACACATATCATAAAAATTTTTATAAGTTCTCAGTCTATTGTCTAGTTTTTATCTTGATATAAATAATCCTTAACTTAAGCAATCTAATTGCAACAAATTAAATCTTAAAGATAGCTCAGATAGATTTCCTTCATAGATTTTTAATTAATTTGAAGTGAATGGAATAATTATTATAATTAACTCAAATATTATTTAAATATTAAAATTATACTCTAATAGTTATTTAATCTCTCTTGTTGTCTATATAGTATTTATTATCAAAAGATCTGTAATATAAATATTCTATGGATATTTGGAATATATTATTTGCTTTAATATGATCTGAATCTTATGTAAGTTTTATTTATTAACACTGACTCTAAGAATTTTATGAAACAGAAAATTAAAGAAAATCTATTTCATGAATCAGCACTACTTT
Source organism: Latrodectus hesperus (assembly GCA_037975125.1). Lineage (NCBI taxonomy): Eukaryota > Metazoa > Arthropoda > Arachnida > Araneae > Theridiidae > Latrodectus > Latrodectus hesperus. The sequence continues at coordinate 76,300,182 of CM075860.1, forward strand.
ACAATTCCTATATTTCAAAATGAATTGATGAAAAAAACCCATTTAATAATGCTTACTTTTATTTGGCTATACTTGTTTCTTGCACATTTGCCGTTTTTTGCATAATTGGGCTAACCTACAGTTTAAAGTGGGTTCTGATACACTGAAAGCATCCAAAGAGGATATCCAACTCATGAATTATTGGATCAAAAGCTAGAGTTCTACTATTCAGAAGCCAGTTTGGCCTTTTTAATTATAATAAATTAAAGACATTTAACTATCTCAATCAACATTTGAATTTTTTCATAATAAATGCATTCTTGTAACATTTAAAGGATCTTTAGTAAGTGATAAAATATGCTGATAAAAATAAAATATATTTGAAAATTTAATACATAGTAATTCACATCACAAAAATTTATTAGAGAAATAATTATATTTAACAGTGTCTTCTTACACGAAGTAACATCTTTTGAGTTGAAGGCTGAAATTCATGACCAGCAGCTTTCAAACAGCACTCCACTGCTTCTTCCAGCTCATTTTTTTCTCGTATCATTCTAATATATTCATCTGCTTTATGACTTCGTCTCTATAAAAAAATAATAATAACTATGCAAATCAATAGTTAAATTATTAATCAGTAACCAATTTTATTAAATTGGTTATTTAAATTATTTTAATAAAATTTAAATTATTTTAATTAAATGGATTTCTCCCATACGTTCTAAAATAAATATTAAGGGAAAAATGAACTTTATATGAAAAATTTTAAAGCATTAAAATAAAAATGTGATTTTCATATAACTACTAACTTTATTTATAAATAAAATCTAAATTTGTAATGAAAAATAAAATTATTTATTAAAGCTAATGAATAATTTAATTAATATAAAATATTTTACAGATAATTTGTTAAAATTTATTTTTTAAATATTTTTATTATCATAACAACTGGGGTTGATCAAAATTGATTTGAAAATTCTTCTATTTGTTAAATGTATGTTAAATAATGACAAATATGAGCAGATTTAGAAACAAAATCAAATTTAATTCAAAGTCTGTTGACAATAGCTGTATAATGTAATGGAAGTTAAAATAACAGTTCACTATGAAATGCATAAAAAATTTATGATTGAATTACATTGCACTAATTAAAGATAATAGTCTTGCATTCCAATAAAAATATTTTGCTAAAAATAATGAGATTAAATGTCAAATTATTTCATATTAAGCATCTGTAAGCTTTAAATTAAAAAAAATTATGTGTTAAAATTTCAAATCTTGTCCATGATTTGTAAAAGTATTCCTATAATTAAATTACCATTTTTCTATAAAAAAAACAATAGAGTAACAATGTATAACAAAACAGAAATGTTATATCTTTGAAAAATAAATGGTGCAACAAATTTTTTATATCACTAAATAGTTCAGAGCAATAATTCATATCAACCAACATTATTCATACTTCAAATTAGAAAATTTACAATAGCTTTCTATTTATTTTAAGCAGTCACTCCTAAATAAATAAATATATGAGAAACCATAAAGCAAAAATATTTATGAATCCAAAGAAAAAAAAACATGATTAAAAATGATAACATTAAAATTTATGTTGAATAGCAACTACTTTTCCATCAATAACTTTATGACATTTACGTAACAATAATAATACAAATAAATACAAAAATAAAAATTAATCAAAATTACAAATACATATTGATGGTATTGTTGCAAAATAATATAATATTATAATATCTCATTTTTTTACAGCTGAACCTCAAATACTTACAGGTATTGTTTAAAAAATATATAATATATATACATATACACTGCTGGACAATTGCTAGCGACGGATAACAATATCATCCATAGCAACCACAAAATGAAAGGAAACAAAATGTGGAAAATTAGAATAAGTGCGGATAATATAGTAAGAAGAAGTATGCGTATGCAATTTTTTTCCACGTTTGTTCATCACGTGATAGCATTCATAAGAGCTTTAAAGGTTTTGATGCATGTGGACAGTTGTTGTTTCAAGTCAAAGTTATACAGGAAAGATTTAATAGACGAACTTGAAATTTTTGGCATGTCTTTCCGACATCACTTAGATGATATTATGCGTGGCCGAATTATTGGAAAGATCAAAAAAGGGCGAAAAATAACAGATGCTGCCAGGGAGTTCGACATCGCTCACAGCATTGTTTCACAGCTGTAGTAGTCATTTAGAACTACTGGAATGTGTAGTTGGTGGCACCGGGAGGTCGTGTTAGAAGTACGACGCTTGTAGAAGACAGATATATCATCCTATCAACAAAAAGGAACAGGTGCACCTCAGATCAGCAGGTGGCAAATCAGTTTCTTGCTGCCTCAGGAAAGTAGATCTCTTGAAAAACTGTTGTCAGATGTTTGAGGGGAGGAGGACTATACGCCCGCAAATCTGCTGTGTGTGTCCCATTGACCAGACAGCACCATACTGCCCGTTTGCAATGGTGTCGTGAGCATCGCAATTGGACTGAAGAGGACTGGGCATTCGTACTATTCTCAGATGAGAGGTTCAGTCTGTCATCGGATTGTAGACACCAACTGATCTGGGTACTGCTTATCGTTCAGAAAATATCCAGGAAAGAGATGATATCCAACATGCAGTGTCATGGTGTGGGCCGGCATCATGATCAATGGCCGCACGCCCCTACATGTGGTTGCGAATGGGACTATTATGGGCCAACGATACATTAATGAAGTTCTACTTCCTCATGTTCGTCTTTTCCGTGGTGCTGTAGGTGATAAATTTGTTTTTATGAACGACAATGCAACATGTCATTGAACACTCGCTGTTCAGGATTGTTTAGACAGCGAGGGTATTTAATGCCTTGTATGGCCATCACGCTCTCCAGATCTAAACCCCATTGAAAATGTGTGGGATGCTTTGGGGAGGCAAGTTGCTGGTCGAAACTATCCTCCGCAAACAAGAACACCCATATCCGTGCACTCCCAGAGTAATGGGATAAATTGCCTCAACAGCTGCTGGATAATGTTGTGCAAAGTATGATACGACGTGTGGAATGTTGCATAACACTCCACGGTGGACATATCCCGTACTGATACCTTTCTTCAAGATGCCTGCTGACTTTTAGATGCATTGTTCCATTTTTCCGTATGCAGCATCAAATGAACATTTTTTTCTTTCAGATGTTTCACAGTTTTTGTACTTTCCAGAACAATAAATATTCTTTATTCTAATGTCTGAACAGTGTGGCAACTATATTTTATCCTACTAGGCCTCATGTGTGTGTCTCGCTTAATGTTATTCTGCATTGCAAATTGTGATCTGTCCTTAGCAATTGTCCAGCAGTGTATATATATGTATATGCCGCGCACCCTGTCTAGTGGAGAGTGCCTGACTGAAGATAAGGAGATCCTGGTTTCAAATCCCAGTTCGGGTACGGATGCACTTTCTCTCTCTATCTACCCAGTCTTTGTCCTTTCCCTGTATGAATGGGTTGTGAATCACTGCCTACCTTATAAACTGGTATCTATGGCATGTGTGTACTGAGGAAATCGAACTCCACACCAAATTAAGGTTCAGTTGGAAGAGTGGAGTAGCGCACCCCATGATGCCAGCAGCCACATGATACAACATATATATTATATATATATTCTATAAATTAACTTTCTTAGTAAATAACATATGAGCTGCCTGTATGTATTATGATTAATATTAGTACTACAAATTATTGTCAAGATAATTATGAGTGTTGGAATTTGAGAATCAGTGTGGTGCTACAAATGAATATTACAGAGGCAGCTGCAACAAATGAACATTACAAAGTTTAAGCAGGTTGACATCGACAAATTAAGATAACAGAAGCAAGACAACTTGATACTTTTATCTTCGTTTTTAATGGAAAAAAATCCTTTAATAAGAAAAAAATTAACTGAAACTAGAAATTTCATTAGAAATAATTTAGTAAAAAATTCGATTTTTGACATTTTAAAAAACTAATATATATTATATAAATTAATGTTATAAAAACTTAATTAAAGAAATACTATTACTGACTCTAAACTCATTAGAAGCTTCTAAAAGTAGAGCACTTGGTGAAATAGATCCTATACGAAAAACATCAGCGACAGCATCTACAACAGAATTTAATATAAATTAGTCATGAAGGTTCAAATCATGCTTTTTTTTGACATAAAAGAAATAAAAAATAATGTTAATACTTAAAAAGCAGTCATTCAAAATCGGTTTTATAACACATACAATATTAAATGATGTTTTCAAAACAACTTAAGCAAAAATTCTATAAATTTATTATTATAGAACAGTTTTATATAATTATATATAGCTTTAAAAATCATAAAGCAAATACATATTATCACAAATATCATAAAGCATTAATTAAAAAGGTTTATCTGATTTTTGATATTTTAAATTATTGTCATTAAAGCATTGTTCATAAATATATAGGAGCACATAGTTATTTAAAAATATACATATTCAAATACTTAAATTGATAAATGCAGTCAAATAAAACATCTATAATTTACATGTTAGCGGAAAACGGAAATAGAAAACTCTGTACATAAATCAATATTAAAATCAGCATAAAAAATTAGAAAAATGTTTTAAATCAGAAATAATAGCAGAAATTGCGATTTTACAAAAGTTTCCTTTTCCTACACTCAGACATAAAATTCAATTGTTTTTATTTCAAGAAAAGATGATTTAGGAAGGTAAAAACAATATGATTTACCAAAATTCATGATTTAGAACATTATCAAAAGACGAGAATCTGGGCAAAAACAAAATGTTGTTAAGGCTGATGATTTGGCAAAGAGTGCCTTTTAAGAATTGTGGAATCAATCTCAAGAAAGAGGGATTAATAGACTAGGGACTAGAAAAAAATAGTTTACACTGAACTATAGTGATGGATAAAATGTATATCCTACTAGAAAATTGCCAAAACAGGCAATGCTAATAAGATTAAGGTTTCTTTTGGCATTAAGATGAAAGATCAAAAGCCAAATTACATAAAATAAGTTTCATTAGATAGGTCTCTGGTGAGTTGGACACTTTCACCAGATTCAGCTTGTAGCCTAACATCAAATGTATCAGTATGAAGAAAAAAACACTCAAAATAACCTCACATTCCCTCAGAAAATTGTATTATAAATAAAGCTGATAGTATGAGTCAAAATCAAAAGATACATATGGATATAAATATAATTAAAATGGTAATTTGACAGATCAAAAGTTTGCAGACAAAAATCGAAACTTCATGTTGTACCATACACAAGTCATTGGCAATTCGTTTTTTAATGCATGATGATAATTGTGGTCCTATAGTATGACAGAGCATAAGGTCCTCACTTCAATTCCAGCTACCACTGAACAACAGAAAAAGTATGTTGCATTTCTTCTTTCTGTATTCACATTTATTGGGGTGAAAATTTACTAATTTTCAGAGTTTCTTCCTTTGTGACATGAATACAGCTTAAGTTTAATTAAAACATCTCTTGAAGACTATTTATGCAGTAAGAATTAAAAGGACTTGCGACAAACATGATATTAGGCTGTCCTCTACATGGTGAAAAGTACCAAATGATAATTACTATGATAGTGGGAAGACATTGATCTTCAAAGTTGGGAGGTTGATGATTCAATCCAAGACATTAATGAACAAGAAACAGACATTGTGCTTCTACTTTCTACATGCATGCCTATCAGAATGTGTGTTTGGGAGGTTTTTACATTTCCTCCATTGTGACATGTGAATATTGCCCAATATCAATGAAAAAAATCCAGGAAGGAAATTTATGCAGTGGCTGAGGACATAAAATGCCTTATAACAACCTTAGCTCATTAGGCTGCCAACTATGAAAAAAAAGTGGAGTAGCCAGCATGCTTCTTGCCCTAAATTCGATCAAGAAAGCTTGGAAACAGCACATCTTCAGGTAGGAGGAAAGCATATCAGGAATATTCTTCAAATACTTATTGACAATCTCTCCACATCCATGCAAAAACATGTACAACATGTATACCACAACCCAAATTAATCATCTAGAATAATTTCTGAACAGTAAGCATTGTTATCTCTTTTCTTTCACTTCTGTATAGTTAAAGTATACATTTTTTTAATAAATTACACTTTTTAATAAATCTTCTCAAGAGATAAGATGTCTTGCAGTCCAGCATAATTTAGAAGTAGAACTTGCAGGAGGAAGGATTCCAAAGTCGTCTTGAGAGCAAACATGAAGAAAGGGGCAACTAAAAAATGTTCTCCAACCAATCATTTGCATAGTATTACTAAGCAGGCAGAGAATAGAGTTGACCATGCCAATTTTGAACAAATGGGCTTGCAAATAATCATATCTGGTGATAATTCTAAAACATGCCACTCTTTCCATTCCAGTGAGGAAAGAAAGCTGAGCACATCTCTGACTGTTGTAGTTAGGTACAAAGAATAAATATGTACTATAATTTATATATTCTATTTTATGTTTAGGTATGGATATTGAAAATTGTTCTTTCAATTTTTTGCTTTAACTTTAATTTTTTTGAATGACGGTACATATTAATTCAAAATTAACAGAAACTTATTTTTAGTGAAATCCTTTTGGGGTTGATAAATACAGATTCTAGATATGAAAATAAAGCTCGACTAAAAAATCTAAAGCAAAATTAAAATTTATGTTATGAGCATTTGAAACTTATTTATATTAATAAAAGTTATAAACTGTGAGATTATGAAAACATAATCTCACCTATGGATAATACATAATCTTACATAATATACATAATAAATACATATACATAATCTCACCTACAGATAAGTAACAGTGCAATGTTTTTAACATATCTTTATCTTTCTATGATTCAAGTTTGTGCTTTTTCTAGGTAGCATTTTTGCAATCTGATCAAAAGTAAACTTCTCATACATAGATATAAAAATGAGGTAGTCCAAGATTTTCATAAAATATTACCATATACATATTTGCATATAAGATAATATCTTAAATAAATAATTTTGGAATACACATAAGTGAGAACCTGTCTCTTTGATCAGATTATCAGAATAATATTGGGAATAGGTACAAAGCTCAGTCGCAAAGAGAGATTAAAGATTGTAGTTTTTCTTGACTAGAGAATCCATGGTTTCATTGTTAATAACTTTTCTAATCCATTCATGATTTCATATTTTAAATTTAACTAAGCTTTAATAGTTAGTAAGGTTTTCTTTTCTCCAGCTAACCTTCAAATGGAAGCTTTGGTTGTATTGCATTTTCGAATTTTCAAGTAAATGCTAAATGATATCACAGCAGGCATTGTAAGCAATTAAAAATAAGCAAGAGAAGGAATTGCTGAACTACGCTATTCAAACTCTTTCTATTTAAGTCATTGTAATACGAAAAAAGGATGTGTGAATGCAAGACAGAAAACAGATTATAACCAGTTAAATAAATATATATTAAAATATAATTATCCATTACACTTATGAAGTTATACTTTACAAGCTTCAAGATACTAATACATTAACTAATTAATTATAATGTATTACAGAAGAACGTGCAATGACAGCTTTTAGCACCAAGTTTATGTATAATACTTTTTTATTATAAATGAGATGAAAAGCTTTTATAACATGAATTTTAGAATGCATTCTAATCAATAACAGTTTTTAAAAATTCTAATTGATTTTTGCATCCATTAATAATTTTTTAGCACATTATTAATGCAGCATTCAAAGATTTAACACTAAAAGTCCACATTTGTTTTATTTAAATGATTTCATTATGCTATCTAAAGTCAAGTATGAATATTTTGAAACGATTAAATCAACATTATCATTTTCTCTTTCCACAAATTTAAATAAATAAAAAAATTTTAGATAAAAAAATGGAATTCCATGTGTTTATTACATTAAATTTAAAAGAAAGATATAATTTGCCATTTTCAATAGAATCCATTGAAAATGTTAAACAATTCATCTATATAAAAAATCACACATTTAAGATGCTTGAATTCAGACATTTTCTTAATATTGCTAGTCAATTAAAGAAAGTTACTCAAATTTCTTATTGAATAACCTGTAACAGAATGGTTAAAAAGAATGTAAAGAAATTTTATCTTCAGAAGTACTCAATATTATAATCTCACTCTCAGCATTATAATACTAAAATTCATTTTGACATTAATATACATAGTTATGATTATATTTTAATTTAGATTATCCCTTGTCAGATGTCTGGTTAGCTTGGATGAAGCAAACAATAGTTTTTTTTTACAAATTGTAGTAGCCTTTGTATTAGAAAGAATTTGTATTTAATGATTAATTGGACAAAATAACATTGTTTTATAACACTCAGTTCAAAATTAGTGCTATAATTTTTCCAGCAATTCTTTCGCACAAGAAGAAAGTACATAGAAGAAATGCAGTTTTGCAAAATACAAATTGGATCTTTAATATAGTAAGATTTTAGATACAGCATGATACAAGGAATCATAAAAATAATATGGGATTAAAATTGATTCATCATAACTTCTACTAAACTATACAAAGTATGAATTAAAAGAATTAAATTATGCAAATATCAACAATGTTAAAAATATATGGTTAATATTCTTACGAAACTCTTACACCAAACTATTGATAAAACTAAGTAACAATAAATTAAAACATTAAAATCTCAATTATAATAATTTTCTGGTATTAAATAACATCAGAATGTTTTCCAAAACAAGATTTTAATAAGTGAAGCATTATATTAAAAATTTTCTTAGTCATTAGAAAATTTGTAACTTTTATTCAGTCATAGCACACACACACAATCTCTGTACCTTCATATATTTAAATAAAAATTAAAGACATTTCCTCAGTAGATTTGTATGTAAATATATTTTCATAAAAAAAGAATAATTTACTTTTTAACAGTTACTAACCTGGAACTTTTTGCAAAAGCTCATGTGTTGTATTACTAATTATGCGAACACCATCAATTTCAGGTACTAAATAAACTGGTGAGTAAAATATATCACTTAAACTAGTTAAGGAAGTAATAAAAAATCCCAATTATAAAAATAAAGTGATATGTTATTGAACAATTGCAAAATAATTTATTACCGCATATGGCAGAGGGTTAAATTTTGTAATTTACTTCAAAATATATAAATATTTAGAAAAGAATCTTTAGTTCAAGTGAAATAAGAAATACAAAACTACCAGATTTAAAAAGATAATAAAAATATTTTGTAGATAAAACTTTGCTACTTTGTAAATGAAACAAAATGATTTTAAGAAGTACTTTATTGTATAATAATACATAATATGTGGAAACAAAAAATACAAATTAATAAAAAAATCATATATTAAATATTATAAAAATAATTTAAGCCATTTTATATTCAGAAATTCAAATCTCGAGAAGGATACTTCATATAATCCTTTTCAGGGCCTATTACAACCATCAAATTTTCAACATCAAACTGCCATAGTCCAACAACTGCACCTGTACCACACCTGTAATAAAAAAAAAGAAAAAGCATAACATATGATAAAAATATTATATGTAAACTGATTTTTTTAAATCAAGAACATTAATGACAAGATATTAGCTTAGTTATAAAGAAAAAGTAATCATACACACAGCATTTCTATCTATATTAAAATATATTAAAAGTAAAACAATGCAATATTTAATATTGTGTAATGATAAAAATAAAAGAAAAATGTGATATTTTAAATTTTGAAATGGGTACTTATGCAATTTTATATTACGTTTTTATAATATCACTTAAAAATCAAATACTGTGCTTACAAAACAGAAATGATTTAATGCAAGATTAAATTTTAAAAATATTTGTTAAAAAAATAATTTTGAAAATATGTCAAGATAACAGTTGCTTAACCTTCTATCAGACATGTGCACCTTATAGGTGCATCTCTATCTATTACAATTTCCTCTCTTTTAATGCTGACAAACATTTCAGATTAAGGATAGGCTTGATATAAATGTTTAACATTTTATAAAATTTTAAAATACAAAAAATGCTCCCAAAGAATTTCAAATAAATAACATTTAATGACTTAAACTAGAATAACAATAAAATGACAATTTCTGAATGAAAAAACAATATATTAACAAGAACTTCTCTTATTTAAAGTGTAAAAAATAAAAAGTATAATTAAAAATAAATACAAATTACTATAGGAATTCAATGCAAGATACTAAAATATATTAGGAAAATCACAATCAAATTGCACACAAAATATTTTTAAAAAAATTAACAGATCCTAAAGAACTCAATAGAAATTTTTTAAAAGCTCATGTATCCAAAATGAAGACAAAAATGAGTACTTATATCACAAAATATAATAAATATTATACATTTCAATGTTGTGATTACAACATAAAAATGTTATCAATTTTAAACATCACACAAAAGGTTTTTATGATGAGCATTATTCAGAATAAGGTTATACATGTTTATTATGCACTTTGATAAACAAATTATACTAAGATAAGAAACTTTATGAATAAAGATTGTAAAGATTAGATAAATCAATACAATAAGTTATTTTGAATTAAAGAAAATACTTTTACATAAATCTGTAGTTAAGAGTCATATATTGAAAATTTGTGAGACGTATTATTTAAAAATATCTTACAATAAGAATACATATAGTTTGGAGAGACAGAATAGGAACATAAAAATCTACTCATATACTTGAAATTAAACTAGATGCAATAAAATTTTTACTCAAGAAAATTTTAAAACTCTAGTTTATAAGCAAAAATAATAATTCTAGCCAAGAATTTTGGATGTGTAGTGTAAATTTATTAATGTTGAAACTACCATCATATCACAATATTTTTCAAAATGTTAACATATGTTGAAATGAAAGCCACTTGTTGATTAAATACGACTTATTATAAATAATAGCTACTGATATAAACCACACTACAGTGCATTATACATTATGTATTTTCTTTAAAGTAAGTTACCCTATTTACCTGTATATAATCAGCAGTGGTGTATTATCCGCAATACTGTTTTCCCATGTTAAAAAAAAAAAAAATCCTTTGCATAATTTATTGCAATTTTTTCAGTGAATAGTCAAAAATGTTTACTGTTGGTAATATAAGGGTCACATAAAATAAAAAGTATATTCAGTAAAATTAAAAATATAATAAATTGTACATAAAAACCCATTTATTATAAAAAAGATCTATTAGTATCCACCTCATCGCAAAGTGCGACAAACTGAGATGCAAGCACAAGATCAATCAAGCGATAAATCCGAGAAGCTAGAAAAATTTGTCAACTTTATATTAACTTTTAAAAAAAGGTTAAACATATTTTTTAAAAATAAAATTAGTTTCTTTAATAATTAAATGAAAGAAATGGACTGTTGCACATTGGATACATTTCTTTTTTGTAATGTGTATGCATTTTTTTCTTTTAAAACATTTGTCGCCAATTTTTATTTGCTTTCTCTATAGCTTTAAGCTATGCAATTTAAGAGTTTTTGCTTCCATGTGACGATATGAAAATTTGAATATTTTCAGAACAAAACAACTCAGAACAAGACAAAATCAAAATGATGACAGCAAATGTTTTTGCAACAGTAATATCTTCACAAGGAATCAAATTCATTCTTAAATGTAACTGGATCAAACTGAGCCATTTTGCGGCACCATCTGTTATTTATTTTATGAAACATAAATGATATTTTTTTCAAAATTTTATTGTAGGCTTTTTTGATAGAGATTGTTTTTTATTAGATTATCTATGGAGGCATATAATACGCACAATGAAATTCAAAACTTTTTTAACACATAATCTGCAGATTACATACAAGAAAATATGGCATAATAATATAAAAGTTATTTAAAAAAATTTACCATCAAATTTACAAAAGTGAGTGTTAGGTACCACAAGTTTTATTAACCTGATTTATACAAACACATTAAAATCTTTTATTGATTCAAAACCAAAGAAAATTAATTTCAGAGTAAAAATAACATATAAACCTTTTAATTTATTAATTATAAATGTAATTAATAAATATTTATTAATTATAAATGTAGTTATATAAAGAAATACTATTTTTTAGCCTCACATTGCATTAATATATAACAATCTAATTTAAAATATTTTTATTTTGCCAATGTCAAAATGAAAGTCAAATATCTCAATTATAAAAAATTAAATATCTAACAGTAATCAAATTATTACCACACAAGTTGTTGAGGACGTGCTTTAGTTTCAGTATCAAATTCACAGTATTTTTGCTGAAATAGATATAATATTTAACTAGTGTAGGATTTATTAAGTAAATAAACAGAAATTACAATAAACAGACTAATTCTATAGCAACTGATGAGTTATATATAGTTAACTATAGTTAAGAATAAATGGAAATAAAATAAAAATTAAAAACAAACAAATAAAATATTAATGAATGAATTATAAAAATATATTAAATGAATTATAAGATATATTTCTGGTAAAAACTATTTTTTTCATCAAAAATATTCTTATGTTAGAAACATTTAAGATCATGAATAATAAAAGTTTAAATATAATCTTAATTTCAAACTGATAAAATCCTGAATTTATAGAATCAAAATATAATTAAAAAATCTAATGGTTCCTAATTTATTATTTGTAGTTATAACTTGTTTTAAATTAAATACATAATTAGAATTTGAAGAAAATGTCAAAATTAAAATATTAATGTTTTATAATTACAATGAGGTATTGAAAAATCTATTTAGTATAATAAAATTATAACAGGTAATATCTATAATTTCAAAAATACTTTGGTTTTCACATTTACCCATTTAGAAATAAATTTATTTTTATTCTATGCAATGTAACAATAGTTTATGCTTAATTGTGATTATTAAATTGCTTTATAGAGATAAAATAGAAATACCAGCACTTCTCATCAAGTTGTATTACAAATAGATTAGAAATCAGTGAAATAGCACAAAATACAATTTTTACAGATGAAGAAATTGAAAACTGAAAAAAATTTTACACTAAAATTATTTTATTGAAGTATTTAATATTTGGAAACAAACATTAAATTTTTTATTAAAAAGAATCAGAGAGGTTTTACACATGACCAATTAATTTAAAATATAATAAAAAACAAAATAAAAACTAAATTAAAAGTTTGGTTTGTAACGAATCTATATTGGTTTTGATATAAAATGTCCAGTCTTTTTAACCTTCCATTAACATAAAAAAATTTTAAAAATGGTAATAACTACATTGATGCAAAATAACAAATCACAACATCTAAAGAATGATCGAATGATAATTAAAAAAATTGTAACATATAAGGATTGTTTTAAGAAAAATTTAAGGAAAGTTTAACTGACCTCTAATGATGCAGAACCCATCCACAAAGCTCCATTGTCAGAAAATAATGCAATGTGTTGATTGTTACAACTTACTGTAATTTCAGTAATAGCATTAATGACATTGTTGAACTTTGGAAACTAAAAATTAAGAAGATCGTAAATGCTGAAGAAGCTCTCATGAAACATTTAAACATTAATCTTAGACTAGCACTGAAATACATTAGCACAATTCTTACTCATAAAGTAGAAATTTATAGCTGTGCAACTATTATCAACACATTTTTATTCCACTATTTGAAGATAATCAGAATTTATTTGCTGATTTTTTTCGAATAAAATTTCAAATTAAATATTGGTATAACAAAATTAACTTTATTCACCTAAGATCACTACATATCATCTAAAGTTAATGCATTGCATTTATACTTTCAAGATAAAATAACTAGTCTTTAAAAGGAAAAATTTGGTTCAGCTCAATGTTGATATCTTAAGCATCATGAAGCATTCTCATATGTAAGCAATCATACTGAAAACAGCAATTCATATCTGGGCTATAGTGAAAATAACAATTTTCATTCTAAGGTAGTAATCAAATTTAGAGTCAAATCTGCATCATTTAGTCGGGCTAGAACTAAACAAATTTTCCGTTGACTACACATTGCTTGTTTCTGACACAGGAAATCTTAAATATATGCCAGAAAAATGTACATGTGACATTAATTGTCTGGACTTAAGTAGTCAATACTAATTTATGCCTGTCAAACAGCATCAGACTTTTGGAATGGAATTGTCATTGTAATCATAGGATCAAATGTTTATTATAAACAACTATGAGAACATTTGTAGAATAGAATTCAGTTTTCTTCACATATCAGCACACAATCCTGATATTGTTAATTTTTCTGAAGGGTAATAAGAAATGACTAGATAAAGGATCTTTGAACTTATCTTAGTTTGTAGCACTGTTCATTTGATTAGCTTTTATACAATTCTCAATTTGTATAAAAGAACATGAATGATTTTCTAAGATGAGAAAAGCCCATGTTCATGACATATTTAAGAAGAATACTCTTTGATAACATTTTTCAAATAATCAAATTGACTCTTAATTTCAAAGTAATTTAAAATTAATTTTCATATTTTCTAGAGATTTGTGAATGAAACAAATGTTTTCTTTAAGCCTGGTCAATTACTGATATAATTTTTCTGGCTCCATCAGCAGAATTTGTATATAGTTTGTACTTGTTAAACACTTTCAAAAACATTTTTAATATCCACTAATTAACCCCTTTTGCAATTTGAAAACAAAATTAAAATACATAAAAACTTCTCAGAAAAAAATTATATATAACTGTCTTAAGATGATAAAAGCATATTTATGAAAATTAATGATTGAACCTAATAGCATTTGGAGCTTACCTTAACTAAAAAGAATAAAACTTATTACTAGATACATATGCTGTAGTTTATTTATATAAATATATTTTAAGATTATTATTTCATATTACTTTAGAAAGAAATTTGTTAACTCATTTTATTACTGACATTTAAAATACTTTTTTCATTAATTTTACTTTATTTGCTATCTTATATTTAAAGGAAAAACAGTTTCTGAAAATGATATAATTTCCGTATCTACATAAACTTGAGAAATGAATATACAATAGTTTTCAAATGTGAATAGTAAAGAAAAAAATCATATGAAATGAAAATTTTTTAACATATTGCTTCAAGATACTAATTTAAAATAATCAGAAAAGCTTTTAATTTATTAAAAACAGGAGCAATATTTATTCCAAACTAATATATTACAGAAAAAAGTTTATCGCAAATTATTCATTAATGTACAATATTAATAAATAATTTATGCAATAATTAAAGTAAACATATTATTATTCAGATAAAAATTTAAAAATACCCTTACCACTTGTATACATTTACCCTCATTCTGTAGTAGTGCATACAGCTGAGCATCTTTTGCTACATAGATTTTTGTATTCCTTTCTTCTGCAACTACAGCCCAACTACTAGGTGGAGCATCTAAACCTTTGTAATTGATTTAAAAGTATTTAAAAAGTTTGAAATTATAAATAATTATCATACAATAAGAAATAACACACAAATTAATTTTCATAATCAAAATACAAAAAATAACTTTTTGCATGATGTTTTATTTAAAATCAAAATAGATGAAAGAAAAATCTCTCATAACAAAAAATATAAGGAATATAATTAAATTCAGAAAAACTGAAGGATAATGATTGGAAAAATCTTATTTTAAATCTTACTTGTACAGAATGTAAATCATTAAATATAAATAATAAACCAAATTTAATTAGATTCTAGATTCGTACGAAATCGAAGCCTCAATTATATAGTAAATACAAAATGTCAAATTCCCTAATGTCCTTCATTAAAATCAAATAAATATGATAAGATATAATGTACACATTTATTTTCATCAAATCCTATTTTAAACTAATTATTGATACAAGCAGATCTAAAATTTAACATAAAATACTATGTTAAACTGTAATTTAACTTGGAATAGTATTTTGTACTTTTGAATTAAGTTGTTGTAAAACATGTCTTCTATAAATTTTTATTTTTACTGCATCAATATTTTGAAAATATGATAGGAAACAAATAATTACAAATTAAAAATACCCAATTAAGAAAAAAAGCAATTTTTTTCAAGACAATAAATAAAATGTACAAGCAGATTTCTTGACTTAATAATTAATCCTGTAAAAATTATGGCATGAAAAAATGACACAAAATTTTTTGTATCACATTAAACAACCCTTTTATTCAAAAATTTAAATAATATAAACAAACAGATTAAGAAAATACAATATTAATAACATATATACACAATAATTATGATACATATATCCAAATAAATTAAATTATTTATTTTAATGGTGGTCATTGGGTGGTGTCAAACTTTTCGCCACAAGGCTAAATCAGCTATTCATATATCATTATCTAATGGACACCAGTGAACCAAGTCACAGAACAGAGTAGCCTTGCCCATACCACTCTACCACAGACCTATTTATAGGATGGGCCACAATAATTCCTCATCTTAGAAGAAAGGACAAAGAAACACAGAGAGAAACATCCATGCTTGAACCAGGATTCAAACCCAGGACCAACAGCTTAGGCATTAAGAATCGTAACCACTCAGCCATTGGCCAGCATAATTACAATATAAATAAGAAAATATTCATTATCTTAGTGAATTAGTGGTCACAAATTACACCTTATTTCTCAGCACTTATTTATGGAAATGCAAAATTGAATGCTGTTAGACAAAATAAATAGTAAGAAATTGCATGTGAATTAAAAAAAAATAGGAAGATTAAGCATTACCTGGTACTAATGCCATTCTTCTTATCCTAGGATCTTTAATATTGTTGACTAGAAATATATTATAAGACCCAGTTAATACAGCCACACCAGTATAAAATTTTGGACTATTAAATATTCGGCACTCTAAGACTTTAGTATCCTTAACATCCTAAAATAAAGTAATATATATATACTGACAGTAACATTCAAAATTGTAAACATAATATTGTACAAAAGATTTTGATAGAATATATTTGTTTCCTATATTTAAGACTGAAAATGAAACTAATAAATAAAATAAAAATCAAATTTGCTAGCAAAAATTAAGAAAAAATAATATAACTTGAATAATAGTAATTTTTTATGAAATTATTGAAAAATTTTAGAATATAATGTTAATTCCTCAATTTTAATAAATGTTTTCTTTCTTTTATGGTTGGTTGCTTAAGTTTCAGATCAGGTTCAGCTATCACTTAAAGAGTGCCTTTTATACATTAAGGATAATTTGACTGTTGTTGACAGTTTTAATTATATTCAAAAACTTATCAAGCATTAATACCAGTGGTGAGAACTGAATACATGAACTTCTGAATTGAAGGCAAGAGTGTGGCCATCTTGAGCCTAAGATTCAGGAAGCACTCACAAATTTTATTTTAATTGATATCAGTTAAAATTCGATAAACTCAGCTTATAATAACTCTTTCTGATTCCAAGAGGTATTGATTTCATAAAAAAAACCTTAATTTATTTGCATCATTATTCATATTACGGTTTGTTTAAAGATAAACAAAGGCACATAATACAAATATTACAATAAACAAAAATAAAAACAAAGACTTTAATTCCTACAAAAAATAATAAACATAATTTCAATAAATACTATTATGAAATTAAATTGAACATATAAGTCATTAAGTTAAAGTTAGATAACTTCAGTTATATTGATTATGAAATATATAAAATAATATACTTATGTGAGAACTTATAATATTTAAAAATGAATGTGTAATATTTGAATTTCTTATAAGATAAACAGCATTTCTTCTTCTTCTTCTTAGAATTGGGTTTGTATGTCATTGGGCACCTCTGCTTTTATCAGCATTTTGTACCATTAACTCCAAACCCAATGTTTCCTAGTTCCAGTTGCTCGGGTCACCCACTTTATTAATAAAGTCCGATAACCCTTTAATGGAGTCTAGGTGTAACTCTCTAGTATGGATGATGCCTAAAGAGGTTAATCTAGGGAGGGCAAGAGCCTCGCATTCATAAATGATATGCTCTGCCATTTCCTCTTGCGTATGACATTTCCAGCAGATAGGGTCTTGCTGAAATAGTCCCATCTGGTCAGAGAGTCAGTCATACAAGGGATAGTTTCCTGACTTTCACCAGAAGATGGTTTGGAGGTCATTTCTACCTCAAGTGAAGGATTCATTACTGCCCCTTTACAAGACAGCCTCTGAGTTCACTTGTCTTTTTCAGCAAGGTCAACTTCAGAGGCATCACCTGTAGATGCAGAAAGGCTTGTTATTTCTTGTGTCTTTTCAGCCACAAGATAACAATTTATAAGCTCAGGTAATATAAGTCCACCCAGCATTGCCCGAGATACTGGGCAAGGCAAATTACTCTAGAAGTTTGCCAGGCAACTAGAGGCTCCGTTAAGACACCAATACCGCGGTGCCAATTAGCCCTAGGCACGGAACGCATAACACCAGGGTTTACGGGAGCTGGTTCGCGGCCTCTGATTCTAAATTCAAGGCTATCCTGTCATTCCTACAGGACGTTCGGTGATCCACCGCCTACCGACGCGCCTGGTAGCTGCTCAGGCCCCAGGTAAACAGCATTTAAAAATAATCTTAAACTTTTCAAACTTTGAGAATTTGTTCGAAAATTAAAATTTTTCGGCAGAAATATGCAAATGAATTATATTATTTTAATTATTTGTTAAATAATAAGCATTTTTATATCTAAGATTGACTTTGTAATATTTTTTTTCACATATAAGCTGGAAATATTATGAAAATATAATTTGCAAGCACAATAAATGACAAGTGAAATAAACAAATTTATTCAATACTACAATGCAACTAAAGCATACTTGTCCCATGCTTGTATTCTTTGTAAGATTCCCAAACAAATCATAAAGAAGAATGTTTCCATCTTCAAGAACACAAATCAAGTCTTCACTTGAAGACCATCCCATATGAACTAAAGGTCCACTATTCCACTATAAACGAAAATTATTACATACAAATACATAAACAGTTCATAAACAAATTTTAGAATTAATAATATTGCTAATTTCTAAAGTAACTCGTTTGCAAATATTAAGAAAAGACAAAAAATATATAAAAAATCGATATTTTTTTTTATAAAATTAATCTTTTCTTTTTATTATATATCTGTGATTGTGATAAAAGTTGACATACCATAATTTTAATCAAAAAGAAGAGGAACTCTTCTCATTTAATAACATTTGACATTGTTTAAAAAACTCACTAATAGTTTTAATGGATAGAAAATACATAACAAAATTCAAAGATGGATTATTTTTAATGAATATTAGATTTATGATAGAAAGCAAAGAGTTGAATAGAAGGAAAATGAATATGAACTCTACTATAATTCATTATCTGTGGACTGCATTTTTTAAAACAAGTGTTATCAGTTCCATTCTATTTGTCAGACAACGAGTCAATAGCTTAGGTGGGGAAGGAAGAAGTTCTTATAAATTTACTAATATTTAACGATTTATTTACAGATTTGGATTATTTACAGACATGTTTAAGGTAGCTCCTTCATACAATCTCTCCATCTCAATTACTTGTACATCTTTCTCAACATGACATATTAAGCACTGCCATCTAGTGGCCACTCATTTTTTAAGTAATATTACAGCTTGATGCTAACACAAGACTGTTTAAGACCAGTAAAACAATTACTGGTTTTTTATTTGGGCCTTATTTGTAAAACACACCACATAATTTTGCTAAATTTTCTAATTTTTCAACAGAATCGCCTTGGGCTAGACTGGAAGATATCCATAATTTCCCACCTCTTGACTTTATTAATGTCAATGGCTTTAGTGATATGCTGTGATGGAGTCACACCAGATGAGAAATTAGAAACAATAACAAAATCAATCTATAAACTTAAATGCTGTTCATCACAACTGAAATTTTGCTAAAAATTGCCAATCAGAATTCAGGAATTGAATAACCACATTTTTTTTATTATACAGTAGATGCTTATTTTTAGAAACTAGTGGCTAATCTCTAGCCTGAAATGGTAGATACAATGATAATTTTAACTCCCATTTAAAATTAAAATTTTGAAAAATCTCTTTTTTGTGAATTTTTGTTTTATACAAATAGTTTACTTTTCTGCTTTTATATTTTTTATCATCTAATATTTTTCCTGATGATGGTTTCTGTGTTTCCCATATGTCAGGACCCAGAAAAGGGAAAAAATTCTTCTCTCCTCCCTTTATGTTAAAAAATGAATATAGAAAAAGGAAAACTCTTTAAAACTTTGTGCTCTCTTGTTCTGTAGTTGGTTTTCTTTAATTTGAATAGCTCAAGTTATGAAGTTTTATTTGGTGAGAGAGATCACGAAGATTCTGTTGAGGACAAATGAAGAACTAAACGTGTTTATCAGTTAATGTAGAAAAGAAATTCTGAAATAAGATGAAAAAATATTAAATAAAAACAAAAATTGCCAAAAATATGGAATTAAAAAAAACAGCCTCTCAACAGTTTTAAAAACTAAAAAAAATAAATAAATAAAATAATAATAATAATAAATAAATAAATAAAATAAAATAAAATAAATCCTTGAAACAAGAAATGATACTAGGGAAAGTGCTTTTACTTAAAAATATTGCAGAGAAGCAAAATATCCTAAACTGGAAACTCTGTTGATGGTTATGTCATTAAAGAGAAATCCAACTGCTATGTTATGAAGCTGAACATAAAAGATTTCAAAGTATCAAACGGTTAGTTTCAAAAATTTAAATCGAGAAATGATTTGAGCTTCAGTAAATTGTGTACAGTGGAATCAATAAAATGAAAGAAAGTGCTGTTCCTAAGTATGAATCTTATTTTAAATGTGTTTTTTTTTTGTGTATTTTAATTAATTCTTTCTAATAGTATTTTATTTATAAAAGAAAGCAGTTTGTTAAAAAATATCAAACTTTAATAATATAATACATTATTTTTCTATTTTTTAAACTATTTTACTGGTCTCTACCAGTTTGCAAAAACAAGCATCTATTGTATAATAGAGTAAAAATATTTTTCCTATACTAAGCTATAGATAACAATAAAATTTAATTATAATTTGCGATACATATTCTTAAAATCTTAAACTTTTTAAAATTTTTAAAAATGAATTGATTTAGACAATTTTTTTAAGTAATAAGATATCAATTGATTTATTTTTTAATGCAAAACACAATTTGAGTTACAAAATCTGCTAATCTTATTCTCAAAATATGAAACACTTCACAAAATATGTGAGGTTATGAACCGTCAATAATGCACTATTGATATTACTATTTAAAGTCCCTTTAATAAAAAAGCATATATTTATTTATCTCTACACATAAATGTTTTACAAAAATGGAAAAGAATTTTTCATACTATTGTTAACTTCTTCATTTCCTTTCAGCAATTAAAATATTTAAAAAAGCTATAGTGAATAATGTGTTCATATTATCCAACACATACATGCTGATGAAGCAGAAAACATATTAATGATTATGATAATTTAATTCAGTCATCAGAGTTGCCAATTTGTCAAAAATATAAGTCAAAAAATTTCCATAAGAAAATTTATACTTTTACAAAAGATTTTCATAATGATAAAAATATATAAACAGATTTAATTAAAATTGTTAATCATAATTATAGAAACACATTATTTTGTAATATAGTACAAAATTCTAAAGGGAAAGGATGACTACAACAATATTATTTTGCGATATATATATATATATATATATATATATATATATTTCAAATGCAAAATTAACTTAATAAAAAAACTTTTTTAGTCAAAATTGTAGCTAAGCAATTTTTTTCCTATTTTTTAAAAAAGAAATAAAAAAAGTCTGAATAAATAATATTAAAAATACAGTTTAACAGTCAAGGTTAGAATATTATTTCAGAAAAGAAAATTTTATTTTTTTCACCACATTAATAACACCAATACATGAAACTAATTCAATTTATCATTAATATTAGAATTCCTAATTAAAATTTCAATGAATTAAAATTACTGAATCTTAAATTTCATTAATAACGTTGACAGAATTTGAAAATAAATCATAAGATGTTTTAAAAAATATGAATATTTAATTATTTAGGGAGTACAATTTGAAAATTTCTGTTACTCTATAAAACAAAGATGAGTTAATCAATTTAACATGTTAAGAATTATAAAAACGATTTTAAATATTAATATAAGCAATTAAAAAATTTCAATTCCTTTTTTTAAAAAATGTTAGTTTTAAATTAAAATTTATACTATAATACTACAGTGTTACAGAATTTATCAAATTTATAGAAGTCATCATAACAATGATTATTAGTTTTAATAAAAATAATACTTCTTATATACACCATATGTACCAGAGCAATCAATTATTTGGATAATAATTAAGATAGAAAAATGTTTCAGACTATTTTTGAGGAGATCATAATATAATTATCCAGATTTATATCTTGAAAATACTTACATATGATGTATTTTTGAAAGAACTTTAGATTCAAAAATGAATAAAAATAATGATGACTAACTTTTATAGTAGATATAGCTTGCCCAGATGCAGAAAAAATGTAAATGTTTGACTTGCTGGCAACTTGAACTTTTTGTAATTTTTTTCGATCTTGAGTTAATGCTGTAAAACAATTTACAATGAATAATATTTTTGATAACAATTAGAAAAACTCAAAATTAAGAAAACTTTAAGCAATTCTTTTTCATTTATATATATATATTATTAAATTATGAATGTAATTTTAAAAGATGCATAAATATAAAAACTTTTTACAAAAATTAAATTAATGTGTTATTTAATGAAAAGATACTATAAAATAGGATTCAGTAAAACACATTTAAAATAACTTAATTATTCTAGATAATATGGGAAACTATAATTATTCAAGAAGTAAGTTGAATATCTTATAAAGTTTGCAGTTATCTACAAATTAAATATAGAATTCAAAGCAATAAAATTAGTTTATGTGATGTCAAAATTGTTGTTTTTTTAAGCTGTTGAGATTTACAGAAAATTTAAAAATAATCAAAACTACTCTACACACAATTAAGTACAAATCAAAATTAAACAATTTAGCATCATTAAAAGAAGCTATTGCAAATTTTCTAAAATTTAAAATCTTAAAAGAAGCTTCTTTCTTAAATAAAAAAGCTATTGCAAATTTTCAGAAATTTACAATAGCTTCTTTTAATTAAAGGAAATTAAGAGAATTTTATAAATATATACAATTTAATTTTGTACAACAATTATATTTTATAATGCAAGCAATATTATAGGCAAGAAAATACAAAAATGCTAAAAAAAAATAAAAGATTTGGATTTTTTTCATAATATACAAAATTTATAGAATTACTATGGGGAAAGAAAAACAAAATTCTGAAGCAAAATTTTCCCTAAATAACAAAATGAAATTTTGTCATGTATTTAAAAAATTATTTTGTCATATTTAAATATTCAATTTTTACATAACCAAAAAATTTTCAGCAAAAGAAAATGAGAGAGCATTTTAATTTTTTTTTTAAATCAGTATAAAAAGTGATAAAGTATATTCTGACTTTTCTTCTTCAGAATAAAAACAATTAAATCATTTAATGAACCCGAAAAAAATTTTAAGCTTCATCTGATAAAAAGATATATCCAGATATAAAAATTTTAAAATAAGTTTGACTATAAATTTAGGATTCAATGATAACTCAGCATTAACAGAAATAATTTAATGTAAGCAAGATCCAGTTTGTTTAATTTTCTAAAAATTTCTTCTAATAAGATTTAGTTCATTAATTTTTCTAGTAATTTTTTGCATGAAAAAAACTAATCGAACAAGGACATATTAAAGAAGTTGGAGGTATTAAAAATATACCTGAAGCAAGAATGGAACCCATGAGCTCTTGAACTAAAGACCAAGATAATAACTATTCAGTAACTAACTCAGCAAAGTAAAAAAAAAAAATAAATAAAGCTGTATGAATTATAAAGTTCTACTTTTACATAGATTGTCGAAATTTATTATTCACAAAATGAAAAATGATGAACATTTTACAATGAAGTAAAATATATTAGCCTTTAAAATGTATTTTATTTAGATTAGATTTTTTATTAACCTAAAAATAAAGATAAAATATTTCCTGAAGATGATAAAACTTCTAAAAATAATTGTCATTAAATTTGTTTTAACAAATAAGTGATAGTTAATAAGAGGTAGAAATAGTTTTGCTAAACAGTAATTTTAAATGCTAAACAGTCATTTTTTGCCTATGAAGGCTAATCAGATCAGGACATGTAATTTAAAGTAGGTTCTGATCATTACATATATCCATGACCAAAGTGGGATTTAAACTCACAAATTGTAGAACCGAAAGCCAGAGCACTAATTATTCATTTGCCAGCTCAGTTAAGGGATATAAAAACTGATGTATGATTAAAAGTGTTCAAATGTAAAGTGTAAAAGTGTTCAAACCTATAGGTCCTCCAAAAGGAGCAGCAGCAATAATGAAGTCAGACAAATTGACTTGATCAGCCCATTGCATAGAATACAACTCAATTTTTCTGCAAGATACATAATGAACATATTTATCAATTACACCATTAAAAAAATATGTAAAATTACTTTTATTTTGAAAAATCATATCATTTTTAAAATATCTTAATATTATATTCATTTAAACCAAGCAAACTTTAAAAAATGAATGTAACAACACTATATGTAAAAACATGTACACATATTAGTATGATTTACTATTTAATATGGTAATATGCCAAGTTATTATTATTTATTAAAAAGAATTGAATATGTACAAATAGAAATAATTTTAAACTGGCTTTAATATAATGACTTTAGACAATTATTTCCTTTTATACCATCTACAAACATTTATTTAAAAATTAAAATTAGTTATTAATAGTATAGTATATTAAAATTATAATTAATATTAATTTGATTATGACCCTACACAGCCAACAGAACAAAAACCCAAATAGAGCCAGCTGAACCTCTTTGTTCACTGGTCAGACAACCTCTCTTAGCCAGAGGAGTCCTCATCTCCTCTCTTCCAATGACTACAGCACCATCATGCCAAGAAAGTGAAGGGTATCTTAATATTAGTCATTGAAATGTAATATTCTGTGTAACTGAATGATATTTCTCACACATTTTTCTTATATAGTTACAAACTTGAATGTAAGAAATATATGTACTAGAACATTATAAACCTCTGATAGCCAATAATTTTAAAATAAAAGTTAGATTATAAATCTTCCCTTCCTTGAAATAAATGAGTACAATCACTCTTTCACATAATAAATGAATTATTTCAATACTCTGGTCAGTGGTGCTGTTTAGAAGAAAATTCTTGTGTATTATCTTGCAGTGGTGATCAAAAACTAAGCAATGATAAAAAGCAAATGAAAACAGATGCAAAACTTTTTCATTAAATTTCATACATATAATATTAAAAACTGAAAGAACCATAGAAAGAAAAATTAGTCATTGAAGATAAAGTTATAGGAATAGAAAAATCTTTACATTGATCTTACAGCATACATAATTTCTTCGTAAGAATTTAGAGTTATAACATTTTGGTACATACAAACTATTTAAGATTTGGTATATAAGGCTTATATTTGTAGTAGTAATTATGTACATTTTAAAATTCTTGCAGATGCAACAATTAATGTAATCTTTTATATTTAAAGGTTATTTAAATTAAAAAACAATAAATATAATTTCAATAATTAAATTACAAAGGTATTGCTTTTCGAGGAAAACCTATAAGTGTAGATAGAACAAATTTTTTGATTAATATTTGCATTAATTGACTACTGAAAAACATCTAGCTGATCATCAACATAAATATTATCAAGGAGAATTCTTATATAAACTCAAACTTAAAATCTAATGTTTGATAAATTTTAATTTTCTGCCTTTACAACTGTAATGCTATATCTTTTAAATTATCTAGGTTTTTTCTGTGCAATATGTGTATACAGCTTAGATTATTATTTCTGAAAAATTCCTTTTGGATCACAAAATATATCAAATAGAAAAATTCTTAGATTCTACTATCATGTGTAAAAATTTTAAGATGAAGTACAATATATATTCAAATAAGAATTTTATAACATGTGATTATATATAGCATACATTAGGTAATTCAAATATTATATGTCAATGTTTCTTAAGATAATATACTTAGTTATATAATCTTGAGAAAATATTAAAAACCTTTTGCAATCAAATTTGTTAATTTGAATTTAAAATTAAAATATGCATCTTATTTCAGTTGCTTATGTTACTCAATAGATAAAATTAGGAAACAACATTTTTCATGTTAAGTGACTCTTATGCTTGCTCGTCCCTAGGATTTTGAAATAATATTTGTCAAATATAAGTAATTCATTACTTCGCCAAACAACATCAATTCCTAATATTATATATAATAGTTGTAAGAAGAATATTAGATTTATTTCTAGAATGAAATCTCAATTAGTAAAGTCATCAGTTAGACCAACTTAAATAACTTAGATGATCATACTGATCACTTTAGGATTATGAATTCTATGTCTTTCAAGATTTGTTATACGGAAACAGATCATAAAAATAATGAAGACACCTTCAAAAACAAATGAATAATTTTGAGTTTAATAATCATCAAACCTATAGTAAATATTTTTGCCCAGAGGAGTCCAATCTGCAGTGTAGAGTGCCATACTATTTATTCACGTGAGTTACAATCCAAAACGTAATGCACATAAAAATACGATTTTTAATTTTAAATAAATTACATTTTAAAAATATTTTAATGGCGTAATTATCTAAGAATCGAAAACTGTCATTTCAACTCCCCTCTTCAAAGATTTCGGAAACGAAACAAAAACAAATATCACGTGATATTTAACCACTTCATTTCAGTACACATTCACGAAGATGGCTGGTATTTTCAAACATGCTTATTCATTCATAATTGTTTCAGTAAATCATGAAATATCCTAATCCAAGCCTCATATCAACACAAATTTTGTGTTTATCGCTTGATGTGTTGCGACATGGATGTAAATCTAATCGGGCTCAAAATTTATCCAAAACTGCAATGAATCATTAGTTTAACTTATCATCTTTTTGTTGAAAACCAGTTTTTTTATCGTTATATGATAAGAATGAACTAAAAATATTTGAAAATTTGTAACTTGCAATTTCTCTCTCCCTAAGGAGTTAATAATACGTAAACTCAATTAATATATACCTATTCGTCGGAGAATATCAAGTAATATTCACATCAGTTACTGCAAAGTCTCTCATGCAAAATAAAATTCTGTTTTACGCATGGAAGAAAAAGTGATTTTGCTTTACTTTAAAATTATTTTGTTTTATAGATGGAATAAAAATAACAAAAGATTGATTTTTTAGCATATTATTTAGTAAAAGCACTTCCATTTTTTCTTTTTAAATGAAATATATAAATTATTATCAAATTAAAGAAAAAACTGGACTATTTTTCTAGATAAATAAATTATATTTACAGCAAATAACTATGAAGTTTTCATAAAGGAAAATATATTTTAAACTTTCAAACTCTATAATTTTCCATAAGTCACAGAAGAAATTTGATATTTACAAACAAGAAATTTGATAAAAAAAATTATCTGTTCAATTTCTGGATTTAGCTAAAATTAACTAAAATTTAAATTAGTTGAATTTGTGATTCTAAATAAATTTTTATGTCAAAATTCTTAAGCTATTTAATAATGTGAGTTATAAGCAAAAATTTAGCTATTAAAATATAGAATAAAAATAAATACATAAAAATTTGACTCACTTTGAATTTCTTTTTATTAATAAATAAAAAGAAATCCAAAATGTGTCAAATTTTTTGTACAGTTACAAATTTATATATATATATATATATATATATATATATATATATATATATATATATATATATATATATATATATATATATTCTGTATTTCCCTTAAAATATTTCAGACAGATCTGAAATGGTCAGATTTTGTGTAAAAATTGCACATATTGCGATTCTATGTTTTAAACGGTATTTCTAGTGATTTGGTGACCTTTTGGCGAGATTCTTGACAGCTATTGGCAAAAATAGGTATTTCTAGAGAAATCCATCACCAAAGTTCTAGGAGATCACCTATTAAGTGAGATGACATAGAATCTTCCAGAAACTTGGCGAAATTTTTAGATTTTCAAGTCTAATGAATCATAATTGCCACCATCCGGAATAGAGGAATGATTAGTGAAGACGATCAGTCTTAAATGCTAGTCTAGTGCATAGAATCTGTCTGAGTTATTAGAGACTTCTTTGTTTGTAAGCTTTTTTCTGTTGTAACTGTGAGTGCTTGGATGTAATTAATACTGACTGTGTGAGGACCTTTCCAATTGGAACAGTCCACACACAGTCTTAAAAAGACTGAACAACGTCGTGATTCGTATAAGGAGTTCTCCTTCTTCAAAACCATAGGTAGTACATTATGACAGACTTGTTACCTTATCGTAGTGTATATTAAAATTAATAGATCATGGTCTCTTTGTAAAATCTTAAAAGTTGTAAAATCTTTGTTATCATTATTTATTATCTTTCATTTGTTTTTGTAAAGTTCACTTTTCTGCTTTGCCTTACCGGGGTATCGCTATCCTAAACGTATTAGCTTCGTGTCTTGTTTTCATTTAAAAAAAGCAATTCCTTGTTATTTCGTAAGGTTTTAAGTCCTTTTTTCACATGAGACTTTTTTGTGTTGTCCCTATTCACCTCAAAAAAATATTAATTTTTTAATTATGTTGCAAAAATCATTTTTTATAGTTGCATTCGTGAAGTTTTGTGCTATTTTTATGCGTTTCCTTTCATACAGTCCCTATGCACCACACAAAAAAATTTTGAGGGCATACGGATAATAAAGGATCCTTTTTTATGTAAATCAAATACCTCAATAAAGAAGTTTAAATGGCTCAATGCAAATTTTGAATACGTTACTTGTTGTCTCTCTTAATAAAAGTAATAAAACCATTTTCATGCTAAAACACTGTATTTTATTTTATGATGCTACTGATCTATTTAATCTTCTGATAAATTAATATATTTTTTCAAAACTTTTGGCAGTGGCAATTGAAATATTCCATAGGGTAAATTCCAATTAGCATTAAGAGCATTCCGAATTGTTATTCTACAAAGGTGTGTCAGCTCTGATGGCTCAAGGTATCTAGACGCCAGTTTGGAAACGATGTCTGCTTTTGATATCCACCGAATGAATTCATGGCTGCTATTTGACACCGTCAATCCATTTTGATCAAAATTCATGAGGTTGAAATCCAGTTCTCCCATTTTAATCTATCGAAATACAACATTATATTATTTTAATTCCTCCTTAAATTATATTTGACTTTTTAAAAGCAATGATTAAGACATCATATAAAATAGAAATTGTAAATTGAAAACTAATACAATAACTATTTACTATCGTAAAAATAGTGTAAATAATAATAATAATAATATAACACCATGTTAGAATAGAATTTTTTCTTTAGTTAATTATAAATAAACTACTGATTTAATACTGATTTGAATAACTTAATTAATTTATTTAACTCCTTGTACTTTTTGCATAAGTGTTCTCATTACGAAATAGTAAAAGAATATACCAAGTATTGGAATCTTGGAAAAATAGTATAGCATTCAATAGAGTATATACTCTATTCAATGCCTTGTTTATAATTTCGAAAGAGAGACAGCACAAAAAAAGAGCTATCGTCATTTTAAAATATCATATATTCAAATGAAACGCACACATACACAAACACACGCATATATATATATAAGAATGAAATGGTAAAGAGATCTTTAAAATAGAGAGAGAGAGAGAGAGGACGTTTAGTTAACTAATATAATTTAAAATATTAACTTATTTTAGTTAATTAGCATATTCTCAATTTATTTTCTATTAAATAAGATAAATAAAATTTACTTTTAAAAATGATTGAGTTTTATATTAAAGTGTTCGCTTGGATTCGAAATAATATTTTATGTTGGCCTTTTTCTTTAACATTTCTACTAATCACACGTTACACTAAAAAATTATCATTATATAGGATAATATCAAAAGACCAAAAAACTTTATTGAAACCATAAAAATATTTGATCAATCATCAGAAAAGGAATTTAAGTTTGCATTTCTTGTTCAAAAATTAGTAATTTTTTTTATTATATTACAGGAGATAGAAATTGTAATTTTTCATAAAAGTGGAACGCAGAATTTCTGTTTAAATCACAACCAAGAACATGCAATAAATAAAAAAATAAGTGGAATGAATGTCAATGAAATATTTTTCTGTTGTTGTAAGCAATAACTAGTGTTTTTGACGTTGCCTCCCAGTTGGAAAATATAATCAAATTCGCATGACATACCAAATGATAATGGATTTTTATTTCAATAGTGAATATTTTACTTACATTTTGGAATACTGCCTTTTATAATACGATGAAAGAAAACAAATAAAAACAATTTTTTGGTTATGAGTAAACAGTATGTCAGAAAGACAAAATTATTGAATTTGTAAGCAATTTGAGAGTTAACAGCGATGTAAAATTAGCCGCCATTGGAAGCTAAAACGACTCTAACTCGGTTTGGCATGGAATCGAACTAGGCATGGATGACAAAAGCGAGTTACTCACTTTATATCCTGATTCAGGTCTACGCCACACTTCATTAAACGCTAGTAACTAGACAAGAGGGGCAATCTAGTCTCTCAACAACCCATGATCAGATATTTTCAGTTGAGAGATTTGGAGACCTTGTGTGTGACAACAACTGAATATTTCCTGTATCGAAAAAGATCAGAACACGACATGCAACATGTGCTTCTGAATCATTTTGCAAGAAGATGGCTTTTTACAGACCTCAAAGATAGGACACAACAGTTGGTCTTAAGATGTAAGAAATATTTCGATCATCACTCAAACTACTATTGATCCAAACTAGAGACGTGCATGTAGTGTTTCCAATAATTGCGCATAGGCGACACCGAATGAAACCAGAATTCGATGGTGAGCATTATCCATGTAGCTTCCAGACATATAAATGATGACGGGAATATTGCACGTAGAATCAAAATTCGTTTGGAAATGCGACATTGTTCCACTCCTGTATACAGCTTTGTTGTAGAATGCATCAGAATCATAACGTCTTTCTCTGTGCTGAATTATCAAGAGAATCCAAAATAATAGTCAATTTACTGACTGTCCATTCTACTTCAAGCGTCGTCACATTGTATGAGTGGATATTAGATATACTGGAAAGACGCCCATTTTCTGACTAATGGTTCGTGATATAATTGTACAGCTTTTCAAAACCAATCTCACAATACATCTGTCATTTTGGACATGGAAATCATGAATCCGTTTTATATGAGCCTCAGGAACTCATCAATTTTATATTTGCACAACGTTGCAAATATTTTTTTCTTTCTAATTTGTGCTAAGAGCATTATCTTGAAACGATAATCTTCATTGATAGGCAACGACACTACCTCTATCGAATTCTGATATCTTCTGGTAAGCATTTTTTCTTTGTATTTGATGAATAATAGGATATTTTGAGTAAACTTAGACCTTGAAAAGCAAATTCTGAATTAAAAATTCACTTCACAAAATTTCTTTTTTACAGTGCATCAGATGTTGCTTGTTTCTTTTGCTCATCTAAATTCAATGAAATAATTGTTTCTTGCATATTCTAACCTTTTATTCCTTTCATGTGGTTTTGACACTTATAAGGTCATTATTTCCTGGGTTTACAATTTTAATGTTTGCAGCAGGTATGAAAACAATTTTATATATTGTTATCATAATTTCTTCCACTATAACCACTTAACCAAGCTAGTAGCTGTAAGATTAACCCCTTGGTCATCAGTTGAGTATTCATGAGTTCGATTCCCACCCCGGAAATTTAAACAGTATTTCCTGACAAAGAAGCTAAAATACGTAGATGTTAAAAAATAACATTCGATAATTTTAAATTTATGCTACATTTAAAAAAAATTAAAATCATACGTACTTGTCGGACAGCTCTTAAGAGAATACGTAAGCACTGGCACACGTCATATAAAGTATTACTAATCACAGTATTTGCTAAAGCAGATTGTTGTTCGGGAGTGCCGAAAGAGGCCCAGAGTATGCGTGTCAGATGACGCAGTAACATATGTAAATCCCAATCATCAATCAACCCATCTTGACGAGGCTGTAATAAAGCTCCAAAGCGTAGCAAGATTAGAAGTAGCTTAGGCTTGTTGTATATAGCAGCGGACATAGTTGGTGGCACTCGAATAGGTGTGCGAAGTCGAAGATCCACAAACCGCATTCCGTCAAAGTGAAGTCTTGCTTCATGCGCATGTGCAACAAAAAATAACATAGTCAGGTTTTCTCTCTGAAACAAAATTATCGTATTATTATTATTATTAATCATTAGTATTTAAGCTTCATTAGGGATAAAGATTTTTTATCATAAAATGAGGTCTTTAGTCACGTTGGTAACTGTGTGATACGTGATTTGACGTAGTGATTACACTAACCATCAAAATAAAACGTGAATAGGAAGGTAACAACTAAATTTTCTACTGCAGTGTGTACTTTCACGCGGCTTAGAATTGCAGAAGCATAATTGGTAAATAAATGGATCTAGTGTGAAATTGTCCATACCTCAAACTTAAATCATTATGATGAGAGGTCTTATATATGTTAAATATTCATAAAACTTAATATTGTCTGATTAGGTGTTATAAATATCTAATGTACATAATATGCCATCTCCTATACATTTTTTTAATCTAAAATGATACAAAATGTGCAGGATTATGCAGCAACGTAACTTGAATTTGTCTTAAAATTATGATATTTTGAACATTGGAAGTGGGATGTAACTAATAAATTAGTCCGAAACAGTTATAACATACGTATACGTATGTCAATAGCTATTTTTCAACATATCGTTGGGGAGTCTTTTTCAGCACGCGTGCTAAAAATTTACAATTTAAACTCGTTAGACTAGCGTTCTAGCGCGTACAAAATGGGTATAAAAATATTAGCAAGTTTTATGGAAAAGAGATGAATATTGGAAAAAGTTACTATGAAGTACAAAACATATTCGATTATAAAAGAAATTATTTGACTTTGAATTTTAATTTACGTTATAACATTCAGACTATTTTAAGTTTTTTTATTCATACGTGAAAAATTCATGTATTTTGTTCCGTAATACAATATTCTAATAACCAATTAAGCAAATTAAAGGAAATGTTTTTTGTTTCTTAATACAAAGAGATTTTGACAGTTGGAAAGGAACATTTATGATCATATTCTTCAGCAGGTATCCTCTAAACGAGCACTAATCCTGTTGTAGGTAAAAATTTGAAACACGATTCGTCAGAAAGATGGAAGAAATAATATTCTTCCACTTATAAATTGACCAATTTTGTGGGTGTAATACCACAATAAACGACGTTTGGCATTAACATCTGTGACAAGTGGCTTAGGAATAACTGCTCTGCTATAAATGTTCTATTTATAAAGTACCTTCTGACTGTAATCATTGGTATTTAAGAATCCAAACACTGATTGAAATCTCTGCTGTCAGTTTTTAGACATTACAAGTCTCTTCGACATCCATCGGTCTTTTTCACTGAGTGTTTTTTTTCCCGTCCATTATTTTGCTACGACGAGCTTGTCTTTCCGAGCGTGTGTATTCTGTAATAAATTTAGGCACCGTACCTCTAGTAACACATAAAATTTGGGATGTTTCGGCAACACATACTGCAGTTAGACGGGGTCATACAATTTGGCTTCCTTGAAAATCTGACCGGCCCGACATTTAACTCTTTTGAAAAATCAGACTTCCAGAATTTTAATAAAGCTATTACAAATTAACAGAATATATACATTTCCATTTCTAAAACAATTGGTCGCTATTATTATATTTTAATACTTATGAAGCACATTTAAAACGTCACTTTTATTCACAGATGTTTCCATTATTTTAATAACCAACTATACATTAAAAATTATTTAAAACACATAACAAATGTATTTCAAAATACTGTTTGCAAAAACACTGGCAAATAAAAATACTATTGAAAACTTATTTCTTTATAAAGCAAATTAAATTGTCAGTCTTATAAATTCGATAATATTATTTAATATTTTGATTAAAAATTAAGGATGAAAAGGAGAAATTAAGATGGCAAATAAAAGGAATACTAGAAAAGCCCACTGAATGATAAATAATAAAACTCTATAGCTTGTACCGCATTGTGAGTGCATATCAGACTCCAAAGTAATGTAAAATTTATACCTCATAATACTACTGCACAATGTACATTCATTGGAACTGTTTTGTGTTATTATTCAAATATAATATTTACTTTTCACATAATATACTGCAAGACAATTGCTAAGGACGGATCACAATTTGTAATGTAGCATAACATTAAGTGAGACATGAGGCATAGTAGGATAAAAATATAGTTGCCACACTGCTCAGACATTAGAATAAAGAATATTTATTGTTCTGGAAAGTACAAAAGCTGTGAAACATCTGAAAAAAAATGTTTATATGATGCTGCATACGGAAAAATGAAATAATGCATCTAAAAGTCAGCAGGCATCTTGAAGAAAGGTATCAGTACGGGATATGTCCTCCGTGGAGTGTGATGCAACATTCCACACGTCGTATCATACTTTGCACAATATTATCCAGCAGCTGTTGAGGCAATTTATCCCATTCCTCTGGGAGTGCACGGATGAGGGTGTTCTTGTTTGTCGGAGGATAGTTTCGACCAGCAACTTGCCTCCTCAAAGCATCCCAAGGATTTTCAATGGGATTTAGATCTGGAGAACGTGATGGCCAAACGAGGCGTTGAATACTCTCACTGTCTAGACAATCCTGAACCGCGAGTGTTCGATGGCATGTTGCGTTGTCGTCCATAAAAACAAATTTATCACCGACAGCACCACTGAAAATACGAACATGAGGAAGTAGAACTTTATTAATGTATCGTTGACCCGTCATAGTCCCATTCGCAACCACATGTAGGGGCGTGCGGCCATTGATCATGATGCCGGCCCACACAATGACACTGCATGTCGGATATCATCCCTTTCCTGGATATTTTCTGAACGATAAGCAGTACCCAGATCAGTTGGTGTCTACAATCCGATGACAGACTGAACCTACTCTCATCTGAGAATAGTACGCATGCCCAGTCCTCTTCAGTCCAATTGCAATGCTCACGACACCATTGCAAACGGGTAGTACGGTGCTGTCTGGTCAATGGGACACACACAGCAGACCTGCGGGCGTATAGTCCTCTTTTCCTCAAACGTCTGGCAACAGTTTTTCGGGAGATCTGCTTTCCTGAGGCAGCAAGGAGCTGATTTGCCACCTGCTGAGCTGTGGTGCGCCTGTTCCTTTTTGCTGATAGGACAATATATCTGTCTTCTGCAGGCGTCGTACTTATAACACGACCTCCCCGTGCCGTCTACTACACATTCCAGTAGTTTTAAATGACTTCCACAGCCGTGAAACAACGCTGTGAGCGATGTCGAACTCCCTGGCAACATCTGTTATTTTTCGCCCTTCTTCGATCTTTCCAATAATTCGGCCACGCATAAAATCATCTAAGTGATGTCGGGAAGACATGCCAAAATTTCAAGTTCGTGTATTAAATCTTTCCTGTAAAACTTTGACTTGAAACAACAACTGTCCACACGCGTCAAAACCTTTAAAGCTCTTATGAACGCTATCACGTGATGAACAGACGTGGAAAAAGAATTTGCATACGCATACTTCTTCTTACTATATCCCGCAATTAATCTAATTTTCCACATTTTGCTACCTTTCATTTTGTGTTTGCTATGGATGATAGTGTTATCCGTCCTTAGCAATTGCCCAGCAGTGTATAAGGATGACTTGATAAAAGTACAGATAGTATTATTTTCTCACATTAAAATTTTGCTTATTAGTATATAAATCTTCTAATTGAAAATAGTATTTATTTTATAGTATTTCGAACATATATATTCTATGAAATCCACAAAAAATATTGAATGTTCATAAATGGATAAATGGGTTAAGCTTAATTTAATATGCAAGAGTTTCTGATTGCTTTTTGAATGTAAATACAGCGTCCGTTCATTAATTTTTAAGCCTGATCTAGAAGTAGGAAGGTGCTCACGTTAGAAAATATGATGATATGTTAAAATGATGTAAAATCACATAAAATACACAACTCAGAAGAGTTACATTTAAATATACATAAAAAAATTATATATTTTATTTTAAATATGATTCCTGTAATCTTGGACTAACAACTCAAAACTTAAATGTAATAAGTGATATGCGTATTTAAGAAAGATAGTCACTTATTTCACAAATGACCAATTTTTTCGATTAAAGAAGTTTCTATACAAAATATAAATCAATAAAATTATTCAATAAATGAGTAGAATAAAGAGCGAGAGAGACCTTCACACACAAGTTACTAAAGATTCTATGGTACCACTATGACTTTTCGCAAAATAATGTAATGTGTTTTTGTTCCTTAGTTTTATCTTAGCTTTATTTTACCAGTTTTCACATTGGTAGGCTACGGGAATTAGTTAACAATATTGGTTCAAAATTATTTTATGCCTCAGACATTTTGAATTAATTTACCTCATGCAGATGTGGTGGCCAAAGTGGTCTTCTGTCGTAACGATTTATGATGTGGGAGAACATAGACGAAAAATGGCCATCGCAGGAATAAACTTGCATCAATATGTCGGCCACTGTGTCCGAGTCTTGAATCCAATAATAAAAACAAAGCTTAGCCATACTGAAGATTATGAAGTGCTGCATGCCTACGGTGTCCGCCAAATTATTGGGATTGCAACCAAATGACTTCCACCTGTAGAAGTGAGTCATGATGTCTCTCACAACGTTTATTCCCCCTTCTCTTTGAAAAATAATGTTATCATCTTCAAGATTCCAATTCAGAATCCTACGTAAACGGCTGACCATCACAGAGATGTACACAGGATCTTCGTCTGTTATTTCAGAGCTATAATTGTTTTTGAGAACTTCTTCAAAAGTTTTGTCATTATCTAAAAACATAAGTTAGCTGCTGTGGAAATAGGAATTTAGTATACCGTAATGAGAGCTTAGAAAAAAATTATTATTTAAAAAATTTTAAATGGGAAAAATTAATTAAAATTAAATTTAGAGCTATTTCATTTTTCGTAAAGATGGTTCAATTGATTTATTATGTTTCTGTGTTTATGTTTTGCAGCTTCGGTGTCTCATAATAGCCAACCCACACGTAATTTTGAATCGTAGTCAAAAGACTATGCAGACCACAGATTTGTCCCAATCCTTCTTAAAATTACTCACCATGATAACGAGCGAATAGCGAAGAATGAGCTTTAAAACAAATTAGTTACTTTTTAAATTCAATAGTCATATATTATTTCCGACTATGATGTAAATTTGTATTGTATTCAAGTGACGATGCAGATAGTTGATTTAATTTTCAAATTTTTAGCAGATGCAAAGAGGAAAATTAAAATAAATAGTATAATTTCCTTTTGTTGGCTCAAGTGATAAAGTTGCAAATGCAACGTCATCTTGCATCTATTTCTTATCGGAGAACTTTTCCCCTACTGTTTCTAAATGGTCTTATATTGTAGTGTTATGCTATTTGTAGAGTATCAAAAATAAGTCCTGCGACTTTGTCTTAGACCAAACGACGCGCGCGCGAATAGTCAGTATCAAGGATCAATCCATCATATTTCTATATCAACTTGTTTTTTTCCTCTCTTCAATGTGCGCTATAAGCATATTTAGCATAGAGCTCTAAAACAGCCGGCCATAACCTAACCTAACCTAAAAATAATCAAAATTTTTATTGAAAAGTTAATAGATTCGAATTGCTTCCATTAAAAATAATTAGTACTTTCTTATCTGTATACTGTCATCAGAAATGTCGGTGAGGCGCTATTTATATTGGAGAAATGGAATAATATCAAATCAATTAATTATCCACATGATTCCAATCCTAATTAATATAATTTTTTACACAAAGATTGGCTATTAATTTACAGGTTTTACTGTAAATTAATCACAATATATATATTAAGACATTACTAAATACTTATTATTTTAACTTCAAAATTTATATATATTAGAAAGAATACATTATTTTAATTATAAATTTAAAAATTGGCTGCAAAACCATGCGTAGCATAGAGCTACTGGTTTTCATAGAAATGTCAATGTGTTATAGTGGGTGACATTCGCTGTTAGGGAAGTAGATGCACACGGTGAATGCTGAAGGATAACATCATGATAAACAGCGATGTAGCTATTTACAGATTCAAGAGTTTTCTGCAAATAATTGGCGATATTAGGTATTGCAAAGGAGTAAATCTGAAAAATATTGCAATTATTAATTTAGAATTCTATTAATTAATGAAAGTTTTAAATATATAAATTGCCCTTGCCAATTTAAACTAGCTATAAAGTGGATACTCTGTCCTGTCTTTTTCATTTTGCTTTTTCTTCTGTTCTATTGTCAACGAGTTAATGGCTTGAAACAATGGAAAACTTCAAACGATACTTCGGTCTTTATATAAGAAATCGTTTTATTAACAAAATGAACTTCGACAATATTCTCAAACGTTTAATGGTGAACTTCGCCTTGTTTACTGCTGCTCGAAGAATAGGATTTGAAAGCAGGCAGCAAATTCATCAACAAGTCGGATTGGAACTAGTAGGGTATTCTTCTCCCCCATTGGCGACCATTGCGATTTTTTTCGTCACCAAGTTAAACGCATCGTTTTTTATTGGGAAATTTCCCAAAGTTCCAAAAATACGCATTTTAGAGACTTTTAAATCACATATTAGCATAAAAAATCTAAAAAGTATTACAAAAATTAACAAAAATCTGTTATGTGGGGTTTGGCTTCTCTCCAAAACAACCGATACAAGAGATAACTGTCAACGTTAATGGCTTGAATCAATGGAAAACGTCTTCTCAAACCGTTGATTTGGTCCTTATATAAGAAATGGTTTTATTAACAAAATGAACTTCCGACACTATTCTCAGGCATTCGATGGTGAACTATGGATTGTTGGCTGCCTCTTGAAGAATAAGATTTGGAGGCAGACAAATTCGTCGAAAAGTCGGATACATGACGCCGTCTAAATACGATATCGCAATTAATTGCGTTTGATGTAGATGAAACGTTATCTGATGACATGGACATTTTAAACCGATGCGAATTGTAATTAAGTGGTGCTATCATGATCTCAACTGGAATTTAAAAAAACTTTATGGTATATGTATAACAACACGTCGTAAGCTTTATATATTGGTAATATATAATATGAAGCCAAATTACAACTTATCTATGAAAACTTGTAGCGTTGGATTAGAGGAACTCGAATGGAGGAATAATATTTGATCTTTCTCAGACCTATCAAAAACAACGATGCTGATAGAGAATATACGTTTAACACGTAATGTAATTGCGAAATATATATTTTCTTGATTGAATATTTATCTGTAAAGTGATGCAGAAGCAATTTGCATCTCATAGAAATTCAATTTCGGGAACAGTTATTTGTAATAAAGATTTTGAATATTATCAATAAATAATAAGGCACGAAATAAATAATTTAAAACTAAGCAACATATGACTCAAAAATATTTTCTCCCTCTGAGAGTAAAGAAGCACCATTTTTTTCATAAATCGACGTTTGCTTAATAAATTGCATGATTATAGATTATTTTGTTTGAGCTAGCAACTCAGCATTTTATGAATTATTTTCGAATTAAAATTGACTAAATTAATTTGAGTATTATTAATATTTACATTACATGAGCGGCTCAAGAAATTCGAGATGTAAAGAGTCTTTAAATTTTTTATAAAATACCTTACAAGAGAGAAGTCTACACGCTCTTAAAAAGGAAATATTTTTTCGTTAATAAATATCTTATTATGTAAGATATTTCCCAAATTATTCTAGAAGTTGAATTCTTATAGTATTTAACAAGAAACAGAAGATAGCTTTACATAACAAAAAGGAAATAACAACAAAATACAATAAACGCTCGTTATAATGAACCTTTAATTTAGGAGCAGTTACGATTTTGAGAACTTGGAGATAGTCTCTAACAGGACTCCACAGATGCAATAATTTTAATTCCCATTTTATGAATTAAAATTTAGAAAAATTCCTTTTTGAGAATTCCATTTCATGTATTTTTCGTTTGTGTTTACTTTTTATCACCTGAATTCTGATATATTTTTTCATTTTAGTTTATAGTCGATATGTCGACAATCAGTGCTTGGGCTGAACCAGGACTCGCCAGTGAACCAAACGATTACTCAGTGATCTATGTCCCAATCTCCATAATCTCTGTGTTCCA
Organism: Latrodectus hesperus; assembly: GCA_037975125.1. Taxonomy (NCBI): domain Eukaryota; kingdom Metazoa; phylum Arthropoda; class Arachnida; order Araneae; family Theridiidae; genus Latrodectus; species Latrodectus hesperus. Next base: position 76,340,633 of record CM075860.1, read on the forward strand.
AACTGTTCATAGAAGTCAATGAGCAGAAATAGTCTTGTCGTGAAGTTCCCGGGAAATATCGAAATCTTTTTTAAATCTGATTTCCTGAGCGAAGTTGACAAATTGCAGCATGCCATTTACTCCTTGTTATAATGCAATGGACAAATGCAATTCTTGTGCTGTTGTTCCCAAGAACAGCACAAATATTGCATTTGCATCCTAAGCTTTGCTTCTATAAAATCGGTTAGCTAAAACTGTTTCCATACGTTGAACACATTGTTTAGAACTCCCAACAAACTTAGACTTAAAGCTAGAAAAGTGTTGCTTTTAACTTTGCCACTATTTGCCATTTCATTTTATCCTTTTACAATCTCTTACCATAATTGTTGATGGTTACTCATTTAATGAACTTAATCGATAGCAAGAAAAAAGTTGACAAGATGAGCGAGTGAACAAAATACGGATTTCACTTTGAAAACATTTTTTTACTGTTAGCTTTACATGTATATATATGCTTTATAAAATATTTACATTTTTTTTCAAAGCAGCAGTTTCATGTTTCTCAACGAGATTGAAAATAAAATAGTTTATTTATAACTTCTTTACTAGTTAATATAACAAAGAAAAACGTTTTGAATTATTTTTGCCACTTTATTCAACATTTAACCTTTTAAATGTCAAGTTATTTTGATGTTTGGGTACATCTAAATGTAATTAATGATTTGGGATCATAAAACCTCTCGATATATATATTCGGGTACTCATACAATACGATGGTTATGGGATCTCGATTATTTCGAACAAAACTCCGATACGATAAAATGCAATCCAATTGTCTAAAATTTCCTCTCTATCATAGTCAGAACGTATTGGATTAACTGCCACTTATCTTCCTAACACAAGGAATTATAACTTTTCGTCAGATTATTATATTAAAATATTATTTAGCATTGGTTTGGTCATTTTGGGTTATACGAGGGCTAATTAGACTATTTGTACATAGGAAACTGGTTATACAATTTCTTCATTTAAATATATTGCAAGTGTCGCTACAACCGCTTATTTTACAGGAATGCATTGCTGATCTGGTAGCCAAAATGGTTACCGAACTTTCCGTTCAACAGTATGTGGATTCGAATTCCACCTCTGGCTGTTTATAGAGGTTCGGAGTCCACTTTAAACTGTAAAGTCTAACACTCATGTGCAAAAAATGACAATTAAGACAAAAACCAAGCAATTATATGAATGTATTGAAAATAATCATTTGTATATTTCAGCATCTTCTTGTCATGCAGATTTTGTGTGTGTGCAGTGTATTGCCTTCTTTATGTATTTGATTAAATGTGCTAAGTTTTAGCTACGATCAAATAATGCAGTTAAAACTTTCAACAATGTTCTTTCAAATGTTTAAAATACTCACAAATGTTTTCATTTGACAAATTCATTTAAGACATTTTATCTCTTTTGATCATTCATTTAGGACAAATGTTAATTTTGACTAGGGGTTAAATGGATTTCAATGTTTTGAGCTATCTAATGCTTGGGAAGGAATAGGATTTGGTGAAATTATATAATGAAAGACAAAAATGCTACCCTTCAGCCACTGGCTCAGAAATTCACTTTTTAATAATCAGTTTATGAAAAAAATATTTTTTTAACCAGCTAAAATACAATTACTTATTAAAACATAGTTTTATTAATTTGTTGCTTTATGTTCATTTCTCGCACAAGATTGCTTGAAAATTTGACTGAGATCTATAGTTAAAAATGGGTTAATTGAAAACCATTCTGCTGCCAAGCTAAATTATAGAGATTTAGAATAAACTCAAAAATACATGACTTTATTCTTATTTATGGAACTTAAAATGTCTTACTGCTCTGAAACTAAAGATAAAACATAAATCATTGTTCATTCAAACTTGAAAATCTTTCAACTTCCATTATAACATTTCTTTTTACTTTACAAGAAGGTCACACATTGTTTCAAAATCAATTCAATGTTAGTAATAAAATAGTTAATTCAAAAGTAGGACTTGTAAATTTAAACATGGCTTCATTGCCTGTTTAATCATGGTAGCTCACCAGTTATACTTTGAGCTTGAGGATATATTACAGTGTTTGATGTCCTTTATGGTTATTTTTTGCACACTAAGTTTACTTAACTAAAAATTAGACTTTAGTGGAGATTACAAACAACTACAAATATTTATGAAATAAGTACTCATAAGCAATCAGCTGTCAAATCTCGTATTGTAGATTGAATTGTTTTTAATTAATCTTTGTATATGAAATCTCAAGTTTCAGAAATTTTGCTTTGAAAAATAAATATTGAAATTTAAGAATTCTATATTATTGCTTCAAAGCAAAATTTTAGATTAAAAAAAATCTGTTTACTAACAATTTTAAGACAGAAATCTGCCCTCAGGATGGAAAAATGTCACCAATGTAGAAGAAATACAGGGTATTTGCACATTATCCAGTCCAGTCCACCAGTCCCATTAAAAAATATGCCAAATGGTGTAGTTTAATGACTGCACTCGTGCTTTTATATTTTTAATTATACAAGCTCATGTTTGATAATTTTAGCATATGCAAATTTTAAATTAATTAAAAAATTTTAATAAGAATAAATTTTTTTTTATCCATTTGCTTACTTAAATTCTTAAAAAATTAAAAGTAGCAAGATTTTGGAGCATATTTTTTTGATGAAAATGGTTGATTGCTTGATTATGTAAATACCAAATATGTTCAATCATCAATTGTGATAATGAAAATACTTTAATTTTTGAAAAAAAATATTAAAGAATTAGCAAGTTAATTAAGAGAAGGAAAGTTAAAATCAACAAATTTAGAAGGTATGGCATTAAGATCTGAATTTTATAACCACTATAAAGGTATTTATCTTTTTAAATGCAATTATGTGTAATAAGTTATAATTAAAATTGTCATAAAGCCTTTAAAGTTAAACTAAGTTACAAAAATGATCTAAAAGGGAAAATAAAAACAATTAACTTCTATTTTTTCATCTTTATAAGCCATCTATTGAAAAACACACTAACATGTAATTATTTTTCTTTCATATTCCATATGAAAAGTATTCCCTCCCCCCAAGAATTTCTTGATGATTTGTTACATTGGTTTATAGCTGTATGAATACTTTTTTTAAATGCAAGACAGCTAGGACCTACTGTTTAGAGAATTTTGTTAGAAGCACAGCATACATGCCCAGTCAGAATCAAGTTACTTTACTAATTGGTAAACTGATAACAAGAAAACTAACCCTTCAGTAGTATGCTCAGTTTTCCTTCTTGTAAATTGCCTTTTTTGTGGGCTTGTAATACATCAATACTGTTAAATTGTACTAATTTTATGTAGCATGTGTTAAAATTTAGCAAAGTCAATTAATGAACAACTGAATTTATTTTCTGCAAGTAATTATGTGATTCAGCTACAATGAGAACATTTTGTTCTGATGACTGTACACAATAAAAATAGAAAAAAAAGAGGGAAAAAAACAAAAAACAATGAAGCATGTATGTGAATGGACAATCATGAACTACAAATCTTTATACAAATATAAATGAAAAATATTCAGATGAGCTTCATTTTGTACTACTATAAACATGAAATTAGTGATACCTTTTAAACCTAAACACAGAGAACATCATTTTACTCCTTCTTGTGCGTTTATTACAGATTGAATGCAAGGAAGAAAATAACACTTTCAATGAATATTCAGTTATAATAGTAAATTTTCATCATACAATACAGTTTTGCAGCATATACTATCGATTACATAAAGACAAATCTAAGCCATGCATTCAGCAAAGCTAAGTCAACATTTTAAACAATTAAGAATATGTAAAATTATATTTTGGTTGCTGACATATAATTAAGTATTTAAATCATAGATCCTCCTATAAAATTTAATCTAATAATGAGATAAACACATTAAAAATTTAACATTGGTACAGAAACTAATAATAAAAGCCTTGAAAGCATTACAGATATTTTCATATGACTTAAATTGAAAATTTTCTCATAAAGAACAGAAAACCACACTGCAAGTAACACAAGTTAACTTTCACCTATTGTAGATTCATCACATTTAGCAAAATAAACACATAATAAAAATCAATTTCACTGTATAAAAATATATACATAGCTTATAAACACTTTACATAAAAGGACTTCTGACAACATTACTGTATCATAGTGACAAATTGAAAGTCAAATATTTTACATACATAAGTGAAATTTTTTAAAATTCTGACAAAAAAAGTCAGGAAGATATTGGAACATAGACAAATCAATAAAAACTTTTTGCTAGCAAAGCTCAACAATGACATGAAATAGGAAAAATCCAAGGGAATGATTATATCACCTAGATTTACAAACACTAATAGTGTACACCATGTGTGCTTGCATTTAAGTAATGAATATCTACAAAGTTTAATAGGAGTTACAGTGCATAATACTAAGTCACTACATAATATCATACAACTGTGTTCTAAGATCTATAATCAGACTATTTATGAAACAACTAGCTGAATACATACCATGAATGCTTAGTAAAAACTTATAACAAAAATATTTCCTCACCGGGAGTGAAGATAAATGTTTTATAACATCAAGCTAAAAATTATCATCTACAGATAGAAAGCAGTTATAAAGAATGAAATTAGTATCATGATATTTATGGACAAAAACTTCAATTACACATTCCATTTTAGATATAACACACAATTCAAGAAAGTTTATAATTTAAATGCTACTATCTACATTAATTTCATTTATTAATGTTATATTTTTGGCAAGAATAAATTGATGTTATAAATGGAAATGTGTTCCAATAACTTTAGATACATTTTACATATATTCTAAGAAAAAGGAATAGTTAATATTAAAAAAAAATGAGATTGATATCAACTTAATATCTTAAATTTACATTTTATACATTTTTCTGGTTAACACTAACATAATTAACCAATAATAAACTTCAATTGTATATAGAATCAACATTATGAAATAAGAAATTGATTAGGATTAATAAAATTTTCAGAAAAACAATTATATTTGTATATCACAATTCTGCATTTTTCAACACACTAGATATTTCATCAGTTTTAAAATATCCAGTCAGTTAAGAGTGAATACTCCAGAACAAATAAACTAATTTTTGAATAAATTTAATTTAACAATTTTTCAACTCCATCATCATTCTGATGAAATGTGTCACTACTTTAAAATGGAAAACAAATTAATAATTTACATAACACAATTTAAATGTTAGATTTAAGTACAGGAGAAAAAAAATAGTATAAGTTCTGATAAAGATTTAAGCTGATTTTATTTTCAAATTACAAACATTTAATATGAAAAAGTTACAAAATCCAGGCAATTATATTTAATCTCACTTTTATTGGCACATCAGTGGATGCACTGAATGTTCTAAATATGAATATTAACTAATATACTAACAATTTATTAAAAATGTAGCACCAGATTTCTCATTGGTTTGTCAAGACATTTTAGTTACTATCAGATGTAAGTTGGACAAAAAGGTTAAAAAAAATATTTCATAAGTTTAGAAGATAGTTTTAGAAAGAAATTATTTAATAGCAATAAAACGATAATGATTAAAATGTTCTGAAATAAAATAGCACACACAATTGAGATTTACATAAATAAAAATTGAAGGCTGAATATGTAACAATTTTTATAGCATGTATACACAAATTTCTTAAAACAAATTAATAATTTAACTTAATTTAACAAACACCAGAAACTTTTTACAAATTCCAAATCTACTTGCTTTCATAATAAAATTTTCTTAAAATGTATAATATGATACTATATCTAATTTTCATGGTTTCTACCAATACAACATTGCAAATAAGAATGTTTTAAATAAAAGAACACAAAAAATTTAAAGAATAAAAAAATCCCCATGCTTTAAATTTTAAAAGGATAAATTTTCCGTTTTGTTAATTAAGATATCAGAACAAATAAAACTTTTCTAAGTAATTAAATGCAAAATTATTACAGCTTTCAATTAATTCCTCATATTGAAGAGCTTATCATAAAATCACAAAACGACAACACATATTAAAAATGTGGCACAAGAGTTGCCTGATGATTTTTAAAATATCTTAATTTCCAAAAGTTGTATCAATATCATGAGTCAAAACAATTAAGGAATGTATTCGGAAATATCAGATAACGAATAAATTTAAAATATACACATGATAGGATTAAGAATGCTTAAAGTTAAAAGATGAATTAATTGCACAATACACTTTTGTATAATGCTAAGGAATAATAGCATACTCTTATACTTAATAACTGACAAAACATTAACATATGAATATAATAAAAGTTGCCCTGAAGAATCAATCTTTTCATTTTGTAACTTATTTTAGGAAAAATATCAATAATAGTTTACACAACATGAAATAAGATTTTGATTTATATATATATATGTACATGCCTATGTTGAAATAACAAGAGCATTGGGTTTGGTGATGAATGAAAAATTTTTCACAGTTTAAAAATAGGTAAGTAGTTTACAAATTGTACTTAAACAGAAGAAATTAGAACATAGAAACATTAAAGATTAAATGTCACTAAACGAAAAAACATTTTGAGGGACAGATGGGTTCAATGGCAGAACAAATTCATTGACATGTTTCTCCTTTATTTGTGTTTTAAGGACTGATGATTCAGAATCTAATTCTGGAGAACAAAGAGTATTCATGTTTAATGGAACTGATGCTGAGAATTTAGTATTATCCAACTGAGATTGATCTTCTTTTGAAGAATTTGCAGGTAGCTCTTGTGAAGACATTATTCTATCATCATATAAGGAAAATCTGCCTTTAATTTCAAAAGGAGTCTTTACCCGCCTGACGCCTTTTCTTTTATTTCCACTACCTTTGCGACGGATCTGAACTGATTTAGGATCATTTACTTCAGCTGAAGCTTCAGTAATATTTGCTAGTTCTTTTGATACATCAGAATCAGACAAATCTATAAAATCATTGTCATCAAAACCACTGTTTAAACAATTTACAGGCAAAGTTGAAGGGCGTTTACATTTTTCTTCAACAGCAACATTTTTAGTTGAGGGTATGTCTAACACCGCAACATTATCATTAACAGGAATCACTTGCTCATTTGGAAACTGGACCTCAGAAGTATTCAATTTTTTCTCATTGCTAATATTGCAAGAGCTTGGTGGTATCACTGTGCAACTCGTACTCAAATTGGAATGATCATTTTTATTTGATGCAAGAGATGACCAAAAAGGATTCACTGGGTTTGTCTGACCTTGCTTATCATCATAATCACCTGGCGATACAGGGGAAGAAATTGCAGAACTTTTCAAGGGTTGCTGCTCTTCTGGTATGTATCCATTACTAACAGAAGTTTTGCGATCAAGAAGATTTTTCAAGCCAGCTTTGATTCCTTCTCGAGCAAACTTTTTCTTATCAAAAATATTAAGAGGACTCCACCGTTTTTCATCTTTAACAATGAAGTTGCGGTTTTGCTTATTACCTGCCAAGTTAGACAGCTTAGGAATGGTGCTAGTATAATTGACGGGATTTTGAACATATGGTATAGGATTAGTGATCCTATTGGAATGGTTGACAAGATCACTAGACATTAAATTACTTTCCATACCTGGAGGTAAGCTGAAGATATTGGCATCTCCATCAGAGAAAGATATCATTTTTTTATTAATTGGATACTTTAATGTCCTATCCAGCAAGCTATTTCCACTGATTGACGACTCTTCTGGTAGTTCCTGCATGAGATTTCGGGCCAAACAAGGATTACGGCCTTGATGTGGTTGTAGAGGATACGATACTTTTATAGCTGAAGACATATTATTAGCCATAATATTTTTGTCATTATTTTGTATTTCAGATGGTGAAAGAAGAGTTTCAGTAGTACACTCAGATAAACTATTGGACCTTTCTCTAGGAATTATCAGCTGATCATCTAAACTACTAGAACCAAAATCACTATCATTTCCAGATTTATTATTTATATTGGATTTCTGTAAATTGGAAACAGTATTGAGTGAAGGACTTATACCTGGTCCGCTGAGCCCAGCTGTAAAGCATAGAAAATATAATTTAGTATTGGTGTTGTTTGAATGCAATTTATAATACTATTTTATTAAGAAAGTTTTTGTTACAAGGATATTATATATATTTTTTTGCATTAGTAACTACTTTTTTCTTTTAATATTATTTGCACATACAGTTCAATATTTCCTTTAATAGTGAAAAAATTTAGTTTTATTATATTATATTATGCACACATTTTGTGAACAATAAATTAAAATTAAGTCTATTTTTTCATTAGAAAATCTGTATGCTTAAAAATAATACAACTTTAAATCCATGCAGTTTATATTTCACAGTAAGTATAAAGAAAATTTAACACTGAGAATTTTGAGAAATAATTTCATTGTTTATAATAACTTGTTAAATGTATTTCAGCTAAATAAGAAATTGATTTTCTTTAATGAATAAAATAACTCATTGCTCAGTTAAGGGAAAGAGGCCAGAAACATTTCCAAATTATTAAAACATGAAATTCAATAACCCAAGAAAAACTTACAAATAAAAATCTTTAATTTGTTTAATGCTCATTCTTATTAATTTTTCATTATTATCTGCAGACAGAAAACTTGTTTGTATTTATAAAAATATGAAGCATAATTTTACATATACTAAGTTCATAATAGTATCACTGATTGCCATTGTGAAACAAAAAAGTCATTGTTTCTCTGAGATTTAGCATATTTTGAAATGAAAACATAAATTTGTTAACAATGCATGTGTCAACACATTTAAAAAAGTATAGAAATTCTAATCGATATAAGCCGATTTTAAAAGATAATTTTCAGTGTCTGGATCAAATAAGGTCTCTAGCTTTGCAGATCTAACTAAGATAAATGTTAACTGGCTTTTTATTCAAAGAACTAATTTTAAATAAATGAAAAATATTCATATTTCTCATAAAATAATTTTCCCATTTCCTAGATTTATAAAAAATTTATGAAGAATTTGTTTTATTTTGCAACACTGTTTTCTTTTTTGGGTTTTAAAGAAAATGCTAATTTAAAAAAAAGAGGATTTTTATAATGCTGTACATCAATTTTATTATTTGAATTTTTGAAAAATTGTAGAAATCATAAAACTTAAGAAACAGAATATTTAAGATAAAAGTTAACATATGTACTAAAATATTTTTTAATAAAATGTACCTTTAGTTTTTGTTACACCAGATAAGAATAAGGTATTGATGCTCACTCATTATTACTATAAAGTCTATCAAGTAATGATTATAAATTAATAAAATATAATAATTTACACTTATTAAATGTAGACTTTAATATTCACTTTGTTTTCAAAGGATGGATTGTTAACTTACAGCAAAATAATATTCTCGTACTTTTAATCTCATAATAAAAAGTTGTCTAACCATTAATGATTTCTCTTGCAAAGATTAGTAATAACCTTACTGCACGTGGAAGTTAAGCAAAAATGCAATATAAGATAATAATGTTTCATACAAAGAACTAAATCGCACAATTAAAATCTATATCCTACCTTTATGCCATTCCCATAAAACGGGTAACTCTGTGATGCGTTCTTCAACACATAAAGTTGTTAACCTTGCTTCTGCATCTTGATCCCAGCAATCTTCAATGGTTTCTTTCAAGGACCTTATAGCCTGAAATAATTAACAAATATAATATGCATCGAATATATTCTAAGATTGATTACAAAGACATAATTAAAAAAATTTACTGGTTTGAAGGGAAATATAAAGTAAAATTTTTCCTTTTATTTATTTTCAAATTCTAGACATTTTGAAAATTACATATGCATATTCCAGACTTATTTAGTTATTTATTCATTATACTGTTATATGGTAATATATATAGATTACAGCTAATTCTTATTTACAAGAAACTTTACAAAGGTAGGTATTTTACTTTGTAATTAATATTAATTTTTTCAGTTCCTTCAGCTTCTTCTGTATAATCTATTGAAGAATTCTTCAGATCATTTAATATCACACTCAAAATATTTCTTTTTGATCTTAACTTCATCAATTTCATTAAACAACTTTGAATCTCTATACTATGATATGTTGTTTTCTTCACAGTTTTTATTTATCTAAATATAAGTGATATATTTGTTTGAGACCAGAAACAGATATTTGCTATTGATTACATTATTGACACATCTTGTTTCAGGTATGATACCAATGATATGTTTAATTACGATATATTGACTTTTTAAATTTTCCATTATTAAACTGTTGCCCACAGTAAACACATTAAACAGAAGTTAGAGAAATAAAAAATATCCAAGAGGAATATAATAAATTATTTCATGACAATAATCTTTTTCTATTTTGTAGTTAATTGAAATAAAATAATATATTCTATTTTTGATTGCAATAAAATAGTTCTCAAAATTGTACAGATGGCTCTAATGATTTGAAGTGTAACACAAAATTATTTTAAAACAAATTTGTTTTCTGATTATGTTAGTTTTAAATGCAATTAGGCAAACAAGAGAAATTGCAACAATTTAAGTTAAACTACTTGATTTGTTACTTAGCAAACTTCAAGTACTAAAACCTGAAATTTAAAATATTGCAATGAATATTTTTTTTAAATTCTTCCTTAATATTAGAGAGAATTTATGATATAAAAAAAATTCCATCTATATACATGTTAGTGTTTAAATTTAAAACCCTATAATTCTTCTGATCCGTTACCTAAGCATGAAATATACATTTATTATAAAACTTTTGTTCAATAATGAAAGAGTTTACTTATGTAATTATTTATTTTAATAAAAGTAAGCTACAATAAGCAGAAAAAATCAAAAAGTTTTTAATAACAAATAAAAAAAAAATCCTTTCAGCTAATTTGATACACCTATATGTATTATATGATAATGGTTTAACATAAACAAAAGCATAAAGATACAAGTTAAAGAATAAATACAAAGAATAATTTTTTTAACAACAAAAGACATATAATTTTAAAAACATTTGGTATAGGAAAACTATTAAATGTTTTCTTATTTAAATCTATAAATGATCCCCAGAAGTTGATATAACTAATAGAAGATTATGAAATGGGATTCTGAATCACTATAACCACAAAGTGGTAGTTGAACTCGCAAAGCCAGATGTTTGAACATGGACTTATTTTTATGTTAGAGAATTTTGTTTTATATTACTAATATAAAAACATCATATTAAACTCAAAAGAATGTATTTTTAACATTGCTATTTAACATTTTTGAAAATAAAAAATGTCCAAAATAACATTTTAAAATTATGCAATATTTTAAGAAACATGTTTTGCCTAAATTAAAAATAAATAATCATAACACTATAATACAAATTTTATATAGACATGTAATATTTAAATATTAAGTTTGATATCACAATATTTATGAAATAATTTTTTTAGAGAAATGATTTTTATTAAGTGATTTCACATCAATACAGGATATAATAAAGTTGTATATCTAATGAGTGACTCATTAAATTGTTTCACTTCTTTAACTGGAAAGCAAAATGAGATTTTTATTTTAACTACATTATTTACATGAAAAGATTTCCTTATAAATCAGGTTTAAAATAAGTTTTCAAATGCAATTAAATTACAAATGTAAAGGAGTATTGAGCTGACATGAACTTATCTATTATTTAATTAGAATTTTTTAAACAAACCTATTTTTATACTACTGTTTAGCAAAATATAACTAAATATGTCAACACACGTTATTCTTCACTTATTGACTTTCATATTAGTCTAGTTGGGAATCAGCAATTCATTTTCCAGAAAGATAAAAGTTTTTCTCAAAGACAACAAGTCTCATTAAGTTTTGGTATTAACTTTTCTTAACAACCACACAATTCTAAGAAAATGACAACTATTCCAGAATTGAAAATAAAGCAATGTTTACCACAACATTAATCTTTTAAATGAAAACATGTTTTTCTAAAACCTGTTAAAATTAATTATTGTGTGATGAAGCCACTCAGCAATGAATGATTTGTTTCATAACTTAATATGAAAGCTTTTACATTCAACAAGGTAAAATTAGAAAAAATAATTGATATCATAAAATAGCATGTAAAAATAAGGTGGAAAAAGAAATTACATAAAATACGTAAGTTGAATTAATAATACATGAAATATAATTAAATGCATGTTGACTTAGCAAAAAGTATATTTACAGGATTGGTTGTTTTCCAAATGTCTGGAAAAAGTGGTCGAGATTTGTGCTTCACTACAAGGGTTTGCATTTGTTCCATAGTCGGGTCAATACCAACTTCAGCTTCATAAGGTAATTTATATTGAGGAACTTCAACACCTAGTGAAAAACATTTCCCCACATAAGTATTTACATTACGTCATATCTGAGAGCATTTTTAACACAATTATAATATCATACATAATCCAGAGAAAATTAATTTTTAAAATCTTCATTCTCCATTATATTATAATCAAATAATTTTCATATTTTTTGATTTTTTATTTAATTTACTTGAAATAAATTTCAAATTGTGTTTAAGGAAAGAGCTATCTCTTTTTTAAAATATCAGACTTAATAACCTTGGTATAGATCAGCACATCTGGTAGCAATTTCCCACATGACAAGTCCTAAAGCATAAACATCTGTTTGTTTTAAAGATGATTCACAATCTCTGAGATTAACAGCTCCTTCCAATATTTCAGGTGCCATATATCTTAAAGTTCCAACCTTAATAGAAGGAGGAAAACAGTTAACAAATATCAGAAAAATGCTAAAATATTACACATAAAAAATTTATTCAAAGTATGTCATCTACTTTTAAAAAAATCATTTGTTTATAAAATATTTAACCCAATATTATTTCTAATCATGGGAAAAAGAAGTTATGAATTAATAAAATAATATACTCATTACATCTAATAATATATAAAAATAAATATATTTTAATATTTATGCATAATATATTTCATTCATTTTTGTAAGAATCTTGTGAATCAAGAAACATGAATTCAAAAATATATAAAACAAATTGTCTAAAAATGAATTTTGAATTAGTTAGAGACAGGGTAAATTCATTTATACACAGAGGAAAAGCTAGCATTATTTTTGATCTTCTATATGAACAAAGTAAAAAAAATTAATTGAAGCAACCTTTATCACTTCCAAGACTGAAAATTATAAAGTTTGGTAAATCAAAAGAAAAGAGTATTGTCAGTACTCTATTATGAAGTTAATGGCCTTCATTTTGTAAGAGAAATGTTCAAAATTATTTCTACAATTTTATACACATTTATAATGAATTTTGAAAAGAAAATTGACATGAGAGAAAAAAGATGTATTCTGATAATAATAAATAATTAAACAAATCAAAATTGGTAATGTATAAAAACGCTTTATATATAACACACACTTAGAAAACAAGGTATTCCAATTTTTTTAAAGCTATTTTCGATGAAATATATGAGTATAAATTCAGCAAAACAAATTAAAAATTTTAAATCATCAGAAATAAATAATACATTGCAACAAATTTATATTAAATAATATAAAAAATTTAATACAAGAAATAAACTAAGCAATACATAAATTTATATATAAATATTTTCGCAAATTCATTTATTTCAAAATAATTCTAAACACTGAAATAAATCTATTATTAAAAAATATTTTAATCAAATGTTACAATATCACACAAGTTCAAATCTCATAAAATCAATCATACATCAGCTAATGAAGTCTCTTCAGCTTTCACTTCAGCTCCATTTAAAATATAGGTGGAACCAGATATCTGAATAGCAAATCCAAAATCACACAACATGCATGTTCCATCTGCTTTTACTAAAATATTGCGTGAGGTGACATCACGGTGAACAATGCAAGGTTTCACTTTATCTGAAACAGTAGAAGCTTATTTAGAAAATAATAATTAAAGAGAAAATTAAATAACTAAATAAATTGTTTAATAAGAATAGCAACTTAAATGAAAAGCTTAGATATTTAAACAAATAGTAAAAAATTAGGTAAGAGTTGTCTAACTCTTTAATTTACCTGAGCTGTACAAGGCATAGAAATATATTATTTTAAAATGATTCACTGTATTACTTACAAATAACACTTAAACTTGACTTAATTATTATTACAAGATAACAATCTGTACACAATGGCTCATTCAACAAGGATTTAGCTTTAAGGAGTTTTAAACCACTATAAAAAACTTGCATCTATGTAAAACCTTGACAGTCAGGAGAGAGAAATGATGTCAAATAAAATTTTCGACAACAGAAAACTTTAAAAAAATGATTGTTATTTTGATAAACCATTGTGTTTCTTAAAATAAAGAGTTCAGTTCTAATCAGTTATTTATCTGCTTTTACATCACAATATGCTAAACATATCAAACTCAACTATTAGTGAACTAAATGTAATTGAGTGTTTTCAAAGAAATAGTTCTGGCACCTTAAAAATGTTTCGATAAGAACAATATGGAACTGCACTAAAAACCAGACAAAAAATGGCATCTTTAGGCTCAAAACTACGACAAACAAGTACTCACACAAAATATTTAAGTGTACAGATTTAATGTTGTTGTTTAAAATATATTCAGATTTAGCCGTTATAGACGCAAAGAATTAACTGTAAAATAAATGTTATTTTTAAGTTCCCCCTCCTTTCTCAAATGATTTTTTGTTGTTAAAATAATAAATTAAAATTACCTTTATATTATGTTTGCAAAGAAACAGTGCCATATTTTTTAATCATTATGTTACAATTTCTTTTTTAATTCTATAATTAGTAGTAGAAAAGTAGAACAATTTGCTTATCTCTTAACTTTAATAAATATATAAAAACTATATTTGTTATTTAGATAGTGCTATATCGCACCATTAAAAGATATTTTTTCACAATCGACAGGATAATACACAAGTACCACAGACTTTATTTTTTAACATCTTTTCTAAATTGTAAAATATTTAATTTTTTCATTGTATAAACTCAATTATTGGTTAATAAAAAAAGATAAAACAAATTTTTCAAGTGTCTCAATGAAGTTGAATTAACTTAATATAATATTTTTATAAAATTAAATATTATAGTATTAAATATGTCAACAAGAATTAGATTCCTCATACTATAAAATATATATGTGATATTTTAAAATTTTTGTAAAGGAAATTAAAAATATTATCAGCGAAAAATTTTTTAACCATCAATTTTTATAAAGTTAAAAGAAAAGTTTCTCATATGAATTTTCGGCAGTTCATAAAAATGTCTTAATGCCAAATAAATAAAATATTATTTGTCAGTTTAAATTAATCCATAAATGCTGGTTACTTTCAGTTTCATTCAGTGTTACTTATGTTTCCCAATATACTGTTGATTAATTTATGAAATGCCGTTCACTTCTTTTAAATAAGATATTTCAAATTAGACACATTTATTTTTTAAACTTTGTTCTATTCTAATATTTCAATTGCTGTCCTATTCTAGAATAAAATAGACAGATCTGTAATGTTAAGTCTAATTTCATAGAGATTCAGTTGCTAGCCATTTTTGCTCAAGTTAATAATCTTACTTTTGTGTAAAAAAAAAAAAAAAAAAAAAAAAACTTTATGAGCAACGTTTACAAAATAAAAAAAAATTCTGTAATTTGGAGTAAAATAATTTTTTGCCAAATAGAAAATTTGAACTAAAATACAATTTGCAAATGTTAATTATAGTAAAAATTTATATTAATTATTTTTGATGAAAATACTTTACTACAAATAAATTCTGTAAAGAATTGTAATAATTTTATAATTTTTTTATTTCTGGCATTTTTAAAATTACTCCAGCATTATTAGGGGAGACTAAAAAATGCATTTTTTTTAACTATGGGCAAATTAAAATTTTTTGAATGTTATATAAACTAGTTTGGCAGAATTGCAGGGAGTAAGGAATCATATCTAATCGTAATACAGCATTAACAAGCAAATTTATTTCTGAGAACCATACTGAATTGTGTAATAACTTAATCACATCTAAAACTATCTTTAAGATACATATATAAACAAGAATTTTGATAAATTACCTCCTTTTCTGATTTCTGAATGTAAGTGTGCCAATCCACAAGATATGGACAATATCATTTTGCAAAGACTATTCCAATCCACAGTATTTTCCTTAAGATAATCTTTCAGACAGCCAAGAGGTGAAAAAGACATAACAAGTAAATATTCCGGCCTTCCATCATCTCCTTCTTGTTCTTTGGAGCCTATAAAATAATAGAAGTGCTAAATGAATAAAACTTTTTAAGATATATGATTGAAAGGTTTCGTTTCAGAAAAAATAAATATTTAAATATATTTAAATAATGCTCACCAATAAATTTAGGTAAAGATGGGTGATCCATGTGTGGAAGAACATATATGGCCCGTTCACTCAAAAAGTGTTGTTTATTTTGGTAATGGAACAATTTCACAGCAACACTTTGATCATTCAGGCATGCCCTGTATACAGCTCCATAGTGACCTCTAGCCACAGATTCTTGAATTTTGAGAGTATCTAGATCAAAGTTAGGAGAAGTGGGTGGTGGAGCTTCCATAAGATGTAAGGACTCGTTACTTCGTTTGGGAAGAGAACAATATATACGATGAAGAAAGTAAACTGTGATCACCATAACAGCCAGAACAATCATAGTTATTATTATAATAATAACATGCATGGTGTAAGATAATGGTCCAACATAAGTAGGATCTAAAAAATAAAATTTTCATGATGAAAACAAATTCAAGGTGTAAAAATGGAATAATAAATATTAATTTAAATATAAATGATATATATGATTAAATATACAATGGCAGATATACGGTTAAGAAGAAGTAAATTAGGGTAATCTTTTCTCTTGCGCAGTCAATGTAAAATACATTTAATACAAAAAGCAATGGAAATTTGACTGACAAAAGATATCTTGCAACATAAATTACTTTAAATAGTTTAAAATTTCTTCAAGTCAATAAAAGAGTTCAGTAAAAAATCTAATAATGACTTAATAAATCTATACATATTCAATTAATATTAATAGTCTGATAAATAAATTTATTATAAGTTATTCCATACTGAATCCTAATTAAAGTTACAGACATTGTAGAGCATAGCATCATTTTATTTTACTTGTTAAATAAGTAAATAATTCTGACAAATTTAAAACATTTTTCAATTCCTAGTAAATATATACATATAATAACCATATATTTCATGTAATACTATAAATAATAGTGAATGACATACACTGTAACTGTAAGCATATTCAAATTTTAATCAGAGAATTAATTCAATTTCTCACCATGTTCAGGAGGGGAATCTGATGAGTTATTATTATCTGTAAAATTAGCATTACAGAAATTTCCATCACAGCAACAAAATCTTGTTTTTGGCTGTGCTTTAGAAGTCTTACTATCAGGGATGCATTCATTCTGATGACATTTCTGGTTTCCATCATTCCAACAGCCTAAAACATAGAATATGCATAAATTGATTTAACTGAGAAGTTTGACACAAATAATTTAACCCTGAATAAAAGACTCAATATATAAAATTACATTCAAAGTGACATTCATAAAAATTTGATTTACTAAATTTGAATTCAATAAAAATTTTTTAATTAAGACAAATACCCTAATTTCTCAGTGAAGCATTTTGAAGTATAGAAATAAATAATGAAATGTCATGTTCAGAAAACTATTTGAAACACAACTTGAGGATTATTCATTCTAACTATATTTAGATTCAGTTTTCATTACCACCTTTCTAACTTTAAATACAAGAGTATTGCAATCAAATTTGCATAAGGTTCTTGTAATATATTAACACACAATTTATATCTGTAACAACTTATATATATATATATATATATATATATATATATATATATATATATATATATATATATATATATATATATATATATGTGTGTGTGTGTGTGTGTGTGTGTGTGTGTGTGTGTGTGTTTTTATTTTATTTCATTTTAGACTTTGAACTAACCTTTATTTCTAACTTGCTAGAAAATGCGTATACTTGTTTTAGAGACAATTAATAGGTATGAAACAACTTTTGACTTGTTAACATACTTTGTTACCAAAACAAGATTTTGATTTTGCTAAAAATTAAAGCCGACTTAAGATTTAAAAAAAATGCTTCAAACTATTAAAACTCCACTAATTGATAGCTTTGTTAAAAATGTACAGTAAAAAGTGAATCGGAAACATTTAAGAATATATCTAAATTGGATACACAATTGAAGAATTTGTTTCAAGAGAAACTTTAAAAAGCAAAGAAAGTAGGATCACTTCATAAAAGCATGCTTATTCATGTACACAAAAAATTATGTTAAATATAATTTTTATAAATTTTTTTTAAAAAGTGCAACTATTTGCACAAAAACACACTTTTTTTAAAAATTAAAAATAGTAATAGGTGATTTTTGCTTTAGGAATTCAAAAAAAGATTTTTTTAAAAAAAATTTACTATCTATATAAAAAGTACTCCACAGGCCAATTTTATATAATGATAAAAGATGATCAATTAAATGTAACTTTGTATTAAAAAGATTAATAGCTTTCACAAAAATAGTGGTATTTTAGCACAACAAATATAGATACCTTTTTTAACTCATGGTTATGTAGAATACCAGTAATTGTATATAGCTACAAATTGTGTAACACTAACTTCTAATAATTTAAATTGGTTCTTAAAATAAATATTTTTTAAACAAATTTAATGAAAACTATTTGTTTGGTTGTTTTTATTTTATTAGACAAAAGTTTTTGATCTTCATAATTTAAGTAACATTAAAATAATCTTATTGCATTTTAAAATAAAGTAAACGTTTATTTACCCTGGCTAACAATTTTTATAGTTTTATTTCGAGAATCCTCTTGCCACAAAATATAACAAGAATCTGTTGGCTTAGCACATCTAACTGTACTGTTATCATCTAAGAGATTCCCAACTGTTACATTTATCTGCTTTATCATAGGTGTCTTGAGATAGTGACACAAAGGATGATTATCATCATGGGATTCTGAAAAGCAAAGCAAAGTTTCTGAATTAAATGACATTCATATAATATAAAGTATACTTTAATCATAATATAAATCATCCCACAATGTTCTAAAAGTTAATTTCATGTCAATATAATAATATAAGGAGATTAATATTAGTTCATTCCTTCTAAAAAGTTTTAGAATTTTTTTAATGAAAATAATTTAAATTGCAAACTAAAATTAAAAAGAAATAAAGCTAAAATATAAAAATAATATCTTTGAAATTCCTATAATAAATATAACATAGGATTATTTTTGCCCCTTAAAGTATAAAAATGAAAATTAATAATTAAAGCCTAAATGAAATTTTTTTTTAAATAATAAGTACAGCAAAAAAATCTTTTATGATTAAATAATAAATAAACATTTTAAAAAGAATTTTCTTAATTTTATGTATTTTGATAACATTGCAAGAATATAATCTACTCAAGAAAAAAATACTGAAATTGTATTATTCATTGTAATCTGTATAGTTTCTTAAATATATTTGTTTAGTTTATAAAATGAAAAAATAGCTAGAAATACCATGTTAAATGATTACAATTATTTTTAATATTTGCAAAGGTTTATTTATTTATTTTTTTAAAAATAAAATAAAAGTTACTTTTTTGTTATTGAGACCAGACTCGTCGAACAATATTTCGCTAAAATCGTCAAGATATTTACATGAAGTTGCAATTTTTTCTTCACCAATGAAAAACACATTTTGCAAAGTTAATTTCTCAAGTTTTTCTTTTTTGGTATATATGTCATAAATGATTGATTTACGATTATTTTTATGATCGGACTTTTCCAAATATGGAAGATTTGGCGATTATAGAAACCAGACAGAAACCAGACAGAAACCAGTCTAGATAAAATTGTTAATGACACAGTTAAGCAATCATCCAAATAATTGACAAGAACATTTTGTCCAATTATACTGCACCTAAAGAAATTACAATTTCAGCAATTTGTCACCAGTGATTTCTTATTAATTAAATTTACTCACCGACCACGCAAAAAGTCATGAATGGCAATAGTAAAATCAAAATCTTCATTAACTTCCGGCGTGTGTAAACAGAGGAGCATTTACTCTGCGCCGAGGTAAAACTCATTCTAAAATCCGCGGGAAGCGAAGAATAAAAAAAGAAATGCCACGGTGAACCAAAAAACGGAGACGACAAGACTAGAAATCCGAATCGGATGAATGAAAATTCTTAAGCGTCTTGAAGGTCAATAATTAAAAAGAAAGAACTTCCTTCCGTTACCTCCTACAGATCCGAGAGAAAGTAACAGTGGAAGTGGTGGAGGATTTCAAACGAAGCAAGAAATCGCACAACATAATTCAATGCAATACGGTCAAATATGGTAAAATAAGTGTGGAATACTCATAACGGGATATTATATTTTTGTAATCGAATGGTAGTTATAATATTGATCGTTACTGATGAATTCATAGCGACAGCATAAGGAATTATTCAAAGCGACCGAATAAGGAATTGCTAAGGGAATAAAATTTGTTATTAAAAAATTTATATAGTAAAATTTGTTTTTACAAAATTTTGTCGTAAATATTACTATAATTTAAATAATAATAAAAATTATAATACAGTAAGATTTTATATCATGAATTTAAATATTTTATAACGTTAAAAAAGTAGGGTCATTTTCGGAAGAAAGACCGCATCATGAGATATAAAGTGAAAAAACTAATTTACACAAAAAAACTGCAAGAGGGCATTGTCGTGAACGTAACGTAAAACATTAACCTATGTAGTATTTTAAAGATATATACAAAATGACAACACAATCCAAAAATAAAACAAAGTTGAGAAATATTAAATTATATTTAGGTTTATTAATGTACTCATATTCACCGACAAAATGTATATATATTATATAATATGAACACTTTATATATATATATGTGTGTGTGTGTGTGTACTATATATACACATACATACATACTGCGTTATTCTAAACAAAGATACTGACTTCTAAAGGCAAGATATTAGAATAAAAAAGTTCTTACTTTCTTTTAATAACAAAAATTATTAAGGCCAATAGTACAGGTGAAATTTTTATTACCGATTCTCCATTATTAGAATTAAAAAAAATCTTGAACTAAATTAGAATTTTAATAACATCTTATTGTGGCACTATCTCTATATAGGGGAAAACTTCAGTATCATTGAATGTAATTTTTATTTTCACAGACTTTCACACACTTACAGTCGATTTTGCAAAGTACAGTAAAAATTTCTTACAGCATCGCATCCTTATAATAGCCATACTACTAAAAAGTTATCTTTTAAACGCTTAAACAATGCGGCGTTTTCCCCCTCCCTGGAAATAGTGATATTTATTTTTGGATCCATAATATGCAATGATTTCCTGAATCTGATTTTGGACTTCATATATATCAATTAAGTTAGTTGTCGTATCGCGATTTAGTGCGAAGACTTACTTTTGGGGGAAAAGTATTCCTTCTATTCCCAACCAGTCAAATGACTTGGATTGTAAGGGGTAAAAGAGCAAGATTAACAGATAGACAGATCTCAAGAGAATAATGTAGATAAGTAAATGTAATAAAAACGGTATCTAAGCACAGATATGAGACCACAAATGTCTTCAGCATTTTGAAGTTTGCACTAAATTCAACTGTAATTTTTAATGCACTGTCTTTTAAAGGATACTTTTGATAAATGTAATTATGAATCATAAGTTAGCTGATCTAGGCTATCAGTTTCTACGGACGGTGGTAGAAAAAGCGCAGAAAATTTAGTGAAAAAATGCGAGTAATTAAATTTAAATGGTATTTATCATTTAGTTTAGTTCAAAACTCTATCTTGCAGCATAAAATGAAGCATCAGATACCGGTAGGTTAAACAAACTGAATGAGGCGTTGAATGATAGAATTTTCCCATGTTTACTAGATTATTAGATACTGACCTCAGGATTCATTGTATTCGCGTTACAATGCATTTTCGCAAGCGGTGGATTAGGAAAAGCCCAAATAAATGCTGCAATGGGGAAAAACTTCATAAATATTGGAAAAATATTAACTATCATAATTTATTATTTTTTTTGACATGTTGGGGATGTAGAAAGTAAGATATTCGATGCCGCATATATTTTTCTAATCCGTATTGGCTACACATAGATGACAATTTTAAAGAGGAAGAGAAGCATATGTCTCCGTTCTGGAAGAGAGAATAGTTCCGGAACAGAATTGTTTCAATCAACAGTGTTTAAATAAAATTTGAATATGGAGCGACGTCGTTTTGGTTGTTCGAATCAGTGTTAATTATGGTTCAAATTAATTAAAGCTGAATTCGAAATTTCAAAATGAAACATAACTTTTAAGTTAACTAGAAATCAACATTCTGGTAACTGTAACTGTTTTCTATTCAACCTTGGACAGAAAATCTGCGATCAAATAGAATAAGGATAGTATTCATTATATATGAATATTCGTGTAATTTTTTACACAGTATCAATTAGGTAGGGTTTAATAAATTGGCTGATAATATGTAAAGAGGTCAAGAGATTTTAATACATAAAAATACAATTTTAACAATGAATAAAGTATGCGCCTAAAATATTTCAGAAATATAACTGCCACATTGGATGTATTTTTACACACAAGATATATATTTTTTACTATTGAATATCTAGCTATAAATGAGCAGTATAAGAGATCTAGGGGCTGTGAAGAGAAATTACTTTCTACTAAATCATCTTTAAAATAATTTTTTTCCATCATTTTAATTAAAAAAATTGGTTAAAAAGTTGGAATTTCAGCGTTATTATTGAAATGCTCAAATCACTAAATAATTCGCTGAAAACAGTATCTTTCCAAACAACAGTTTAACAATATTTTGTGAAGTCAACATAGCTTCACTAAATGCAATCTCATGTACATGCATTATTATTTATGAGAAGCTTTTATTCTTTCTTATCTATAATCTTCAAAAAAATCAAGAACTGCACCCGAAGGCCACCAACGATGTGATTTCTGAAGTCAGTTAAACGTTCTCAGTATAAGAAACAATAAACAAAATATTTGTACTTAACAATAAAAAGCGTTTTCATACATCCTTTAAAGTTACTTTGAAAAATGCGGTTTCTTAAAGAATCAACAATATTAAATCAACATTTATTTTTGGTGAGAATGTGTACTCATAACGTAATATTAAAGTATACAAAAACAATACCCAAAAGACCTTTAGTAAAGCTGATTAAGCCAAAGATTTAGGATTACATAATTATGAATGCAAACATCGCGTGAGATTTGAATTCATTAAATGTAAGATCAGCATACTTACAATTTAAATTGAAACACAGTGTTAGCGCAGCGGGAAATTATGAATTCATGAGAGAAACGTATAAAATTAGGTTCACAAAGGAAATTTTTACCCTGCTAATTGTTGCATCTATTCATTAATGAGTTTTGCAAAGGCAGTTGTTTTTTAATAAACAAAAGTAATTTATGGCTGAATAATGAGTGGATAAATGGGGAGATATATTGGCTACTTACTGACGAATATGAACGACTTGTGCAATACAAGTTATCTTTTTTTGCGGTGTGAAAATATTAATATAGATAAAGCTAAATCATGATTTTTAACAATTGTTTCAACACTAGAAATCATATATAATAGAGAGAAGTGTTTTATAATCAGTAAGACAATAGACTACTTGCTCAGAATAGCAAGTAGTCTATTGTAAAAGATACAGCTCTCATGGTAATAGAAATGAGAACTTATAAATAATGAGGTTTCCATTAAAATTTTCTTTTTAAGACCTTCTATCAGTGTGTATTAGGGGGAAAAAGAGTATTAGTAAATTTATCAATTCCATCACTAGATTAGTGATGGAATTGATAAATTACTAATGCTCTTTTTCAATTTCGGTTAAAATTCATGAGAATGTTGTTTGAATACAACAACTTTGATAGCCATAACGTCGCCGAAATTGCTCTTGCTAAATAGTTTATGAGAAGTTTTCAATGAATATATTAAATGTACGTTTAAGCCAAGTGTGTGCATTGGAATGTATACTATGGTAACAGTGTAACTTTGTAGCATTTAAATTTTGAATATCCCTTTTAGTCAGATGGTTGCTATGCAGCATTGATAAATTGAAATCAAGAGAAAGCAAATGAGAATAGAACTATAATTTTGGTAATCATGATTAGACTTTAGTAAAAGATACGAGTACTTACATATATTTTTGATAATACTACTAATAAATAATTTGATAGTGAAAGCTGTCAGATGTCAGTTAAAATTGATATTTATACTCAATACTTCTTATATGTCCATAACGCAAGAAATGAGCATTTTCAAGATAGAATTTTTCTCCCGTGATACACGCAAAACAGACTTACAAATAAGTCACCCCACACAGTTAAGATTTCTTTGTCGATATTTCGTTTCCCAAGAAAATGCTGTTCAACATCATCTCTCGTTCTTATCTACTTTTCTTCAACTTCGTCAGTTGTCGACTGTACAAGTTACTGATTTAACTCCGCCCCTTTCAACAATGTTTACTGGCGACGAGCGATATGCGATGGGCGCACTGATGGAACTCTTCAAGTAGGGGAGTAGAGGACATTGAATGGAGGCTCCTTCGCAACGAAGGGTTTTGTGCATCTTAGATAATTTGTGCCTAGTAACGTGGATGTAAATCCGAAATAGCGATGAGGGAACACGAACGCATGTCCCTATAGAATAATCTTCAAATAATCTATAAATCAAATTGAAATACAGTATAGGACGATAAATAATTAACTGTTGGAGAAAAATTTGGTTCATGCAGAAAACAATTAAAGGAAAGGTACGAAAACAAATTGTGTGGGTAACTGTTTTAAGTGAGGCCCACAAAACTGTTTTCTTTCAGAAAACAACATCTTAATTTCAATTAAAACTATTAAAAATTAAACAGTATATATATATATTATTTACATAATAATATTTTATTTATACAATTTACATTAAAAATATTAAACAGAGATTCTACATAATTTTAAATTCATTCTAACAAATAACAATCGAGTAATACTATAGTATAAAGCAGACTGGTAATGCAGCACAGAAAATAATGGAAAACTGCTATTCTTTTAAGAAAAGAGGAAAAACGAGGATATAAATTTGAAAAGATAAGCGTTCCCCCACCCACCCCCACTTGAAAGTATGGTCACATAACTTTCGAAACAATCCTGAACTATTGATAATAAAGGTTTTTATAACAACAATGTTAAACTTTTTGTCACATATTCGAATGGGGTACATTTTTGTATAATCTTTTAACTCGTCAATTAATAAAAAATGATTATTTTATAATAACGACGTGAACAAAGGAGGGTATTCGAGATGCGAAGAAATTTAGAGTAGATTAATCACTTGTAGTAAAAGAGTACTCATGGTAATTTATTACAAATTAAATTACATTGGTAGTACATTTAAATTTTCTAGGAGGTCAACTCGTTATCAATTATTGGTTGAGGCCTGAGCATAGTTTATATTCACGGAAATCTGCCCATAGTTAGCTTGTCGCCCTAAAATCCTTTCTTGCACACATACGCGAAGTGAGAGTCGAACCAACGAGCTTTCGAATAGTAAGTGAACCATTCTGCGGCCACCTCTGTTAAGAAAACATTTGGATAATTCATGTAATGGAAATAACGGGAATTTTTTAAAAAGACCGGAAGAGTAAGAAGCATACATTTGCCTGAACAAAAGCTTAATTAGTTCGATTTCTGTTTTCAAACAAAACAAAGTCAGCAAGCTCTTCACAGAAGCACGTAAACATTCTTTGAGGTTAAAAACTAGAATTATGCAATCGTCAACTTCAGTTGGAGCTTGACATTTTTATTTTTAGAATCTCAGGTTGCTTAATATATCTTCTTACTTAAGCTCCATTCTGTTTAAGATCGGAAACGACCTTGGTAACAATTTTAACTCAGGCACAGACTTCTTCCTGAACACATAAAATTACATTTCAGCATCAATTAATCTTAGCTTGTTCTGTAACACTTTCAAAAAGAAAACAGGAGCACACAGGAGTAATTTTTCCCGAACGTATAGTTTATATTATTCTCGCGTAAACACATTATTGGCTCGAATATCGGTATAAGAAAGAAAGGCAAATCCTTTACAAGCAATAGATATTTCGTAGGAATAAAAAGTCACTGAGACCAAACAACCTCTAGTTATTGAATTTATTTTTAAAAATGTCCTTCACATTCTTTTTTACTTAGGTTTTCTAATAGTACTTTTAAAAAAAAGACCAAGTCAGAAGTAATTTATAAAAGCTCAAATGACAGACCTAACAATTCAAATAGTTAACTGTAATTTTATTGCATAACAACTACCACAAATCATTTATAATGGATACTCTTTTAGAGATTTATAATATTAAAAGGTCATTCACCACTACAATTTGCTCAGAAAGATTCAAATGCCGAATAAATTTTGTTTTTCTTCGATAATTTAAAGCACATTTTTTATTTTATATAAAAACGCGAACGTTAATCTTGTTCCCGTTACATGATAACGAGACTTCATATACATCTCTTGATGCCTCGTTAACAGTTATAAATCTTTTCCTTTTCTTTTTATCAGCTACTAAATTGTACTAAGATGGATCACCGTTTTTCATTAACTTAATGAGAGAAAATTTTGTAAAAAGAAATTTTATTGTTTATGCACAAAATAACCATGGATATCCCGAGCTTTGTCCTTCGGAAATCTAAATAACTACGCGTTATACATGGGCTATATAACTCATAATAAGGCTACCAATAAAGGGAAGATTTAAAGATGCTCATAATGGTATCTCTTATTTAATTTTTTCCTTAAAAATTGTATTACATACATGTTTTGTGAAGTGAAATCACACAATTTTTAATTGATAGGAAAATCATCTTTTGATTTCAAGAAACTAAATTACAATTCTATAATAAAACCAAAGAATACAATTATTTTGCAAATAAAAAATACGTAAAATGGTATAAATTAAAATAATTTTTAACATCTAATCGAATTCTCATTGGAGGTAAACATATAATATTATTTAAATCAAGACTAAGGAAAAGGTATGTTTCTGAATTCCATCAGAATAAATTTTTCTTTAATTAGTTCTAATATTGATATATAATTTAACTCTACATAATTTTCATTTTATCACAAAATTTCCAAGTAATGTTTTCCAATGTTAGAAGTAACATAACTTGAATGGTGAAGGAACGATCTATCATACAATGTACATTTGGTAAACACTTCTAGTAAGATATCCCCATTTTATCGCCAATATTTATTAAATACATAAAAAATAAACATTAAAATGACTTCATCTTGGCTATATAATATATTTTCACTGTCAATAGAAAGAAAGTAAAAGGATTGTCACATGACATCACCAAAACAAATACCGCCTTAGCGACCTCAATTCACAAAAGCATGGAAGGAAATTCGGGATAAAGACATGAGCCGCCAATTCAAACATCGCACCCCGTCGCAATGAGACAAAATGTGATTGTTCCGGTAGAAATTACGAAGAACTCCATTTTGGCAAGGTCACGAAGAGGGAGTTGACCAAGGTTGAATGTTGGTTAATGTTAGTTATACACACACAGAGAATTAGGGAATTAGATTCGCTGAAGCAGTTTACAGAAAATAAGGTCGGCACATTTAAAATGTAATTAAGGCGCATGAACATACAATTGATTCGTAAAAGACATACTTCGAGGAAAAACGCATGCAATTGTACTGAGTGTTAAACAAGTATCAATTATTTTGGTAAACGAAACGAATGTTGATATAAAAAAAGGCTCACATTTTATTATTTAATATTCTCACAAACGTTTCTTTTTTACAACACTTTAATTATAATGAAAATTATAAAAATTTGAAATAGAATTTTTGTCTTTATATATATGCAATGATAGAATTGTTTTGTATCTAGCTGTCGCAATTTATTTTAACTGAAGAACAATAAATATGAATGCTTATTCTGATACAGAGCACAATAAAGATGGTTGGAAAATTTAAGTAAAAATTGCTCTTTCAAATTTTCATGAAAAAGCAAATGCTTCTTGTTAAAAAGAAGTCGTAAAAATCAAATATAACATTAACAAAATTTAAATAGATTTTAATATTTGTGGATAATTAGTTTGCTGATTTTGTTTGGGTTAATTATTCTATAATCCTTTTTAATAACAAGGGCTAACTCGACTGGGACAGCAATTTAAAATGAATTTCTAATAACTACGAACATCCATCATCTACTAGGAATATTATCGAACTCGAGGACTTCTGAATGGAAGACGACTGTGCTAATAGTGTAACCAATGCCTCGAACCATCAAAATACAATAAAAACTACAAATCCATTGTATTAATCATATAATTTTTCAACTCCTATAGCAAAATGTATACGAAACCTTTATTAATGTTTCACTTTTACTTTCTTTAAGTCTCCAATGAAACATGTATTTTAGTACTTTTTACACATCAAAATTAATTTGCAGCGACAGGATACGTTACTACAGAAAGATCCTACAGAACACTTGACGACCATTTTTTGATATGATTAAAAGACATAAGCAGTTTAACATTAAAAACTATTTATTTATAATGAAAATTAAGACTGTTCGGATGAGAATTAAGCAGACTAATCGGGCGAGGAAAGAAAAAAAATCAAACACAGACAATTCTCAGTAACAAAACCCCGTTTTTCTGAAATTTTTCAGAAACTCTTCGGATCATTTTATGAACACAATGGGCTCCATCAAAAAACAGATTTATTACACTCGAGGACTAATCTTAACAATTCGAATTTTTAAGTAGCATTAAACACGTAACATATAAGCAATTTTAACAAGGAAAAAGAAAATTAAAAGATTTTTAAACAAGGTAACAAATTTGCTGGACAGAACCAGACTAGCAGACAGTTTTTTTTGGTAGTCCTACGATGCAAAACGCAATAGCAAGGCCAGCGAGCTCCACAATTTCTAAGTAAATGCACTAAAAGCATGCATATATATAACTGCGGCATACATTTTAAACGAACAAAAGGCAGTGGGAGAAAGCTAAAAGAGGTGACTTAACTAAATTACAGGCATCCGCTTTGCTACTTCCAAGAAAAGACCACCAGAGAAGGAAACAATAACAGGAGAAGAAAAAAAGGCAGATTATTTTGCTTTCTTGAGGGAAAATTCAAAAATGAAAACTCAATGGAAGAGAAAGAACTTTCAACTCAGCCCTGAGAGGAATAATAGAAGTCCGGGTTTTAGAGGAGCCTTGGAAACGATGTATGAGGCAATTGCTTTTGAAAGGGAAAAAAGTGTAAAAAATAGAATAAAAATTGAATTTAGCTGTTCGAATTTCGAAAATAAGAAATAGCTTTATGAACCAAAAATTCGATTACTTTGTGTGTGTATGTACGTACTAAAATAAAAATTATATTGTATTTTATATGTGTGGCAATATTTTTTCTTTTTAACACTGGTTGATTCTGAATTAACGTGATATACCTTACATTAGTTCATATCTATATCAAATTTACGAAGGTCGTAAAAGACGGTTTTAATTTCGAAATTTAAAAATGCATATCATATTTGAGAATTGTTTGTAAAGAGATGAGTTCGCTTCACAACATAATATTTTTAATTCATTATTCCGAATCACTACAAATACATACATCTGAGGTGGTAATCGAAGCCATGCAATCTTGAACTGTAGAGCACAGTGAAAAACATTCAAGTAGTAATTTTAACGCACTACTAAATAATAATTATCAAAAAGTAAGAATATTAAAGATATATTTCGCATACGTCTCAATATGCATAAAAAAAGCAAATGTTTGATAATGAGAGAGGTGGTGCATTGTAATTCAAACAATATTTTTTAATAATTTTTGCTATTTAAGTCTTAAAATTCATAAAAAATAATGAATGTTTGAGAATCATTGATTCAAATAACAATAAATAAAATATGAATTTAGTTTGAATGTTAACGCTGAACTAAAATTCTATAAATATCTGACAGTGAAATGATATTGAGATAGATCTTTGATGATTAATATGTTAAGGAGTTAAAAATGAACAAATATTTCGCAAACATATGCTTGTAGTGGGTTACAAAAAGTCTATATAGAATCATTTCTGTTCCCCTCTCCCCTCCTTTCAATGAACGCAGCAGGTATCGTAAACGACATGGTATTTTATGAAATGGCAAAAACATCTGATATCTTGAGATGTTCTTAATATTTTTTTTATAGAATAGTTGAGCCATTGTTGAATATTTCATGGTATGATAAAAAATTCCGAATATTATCATAAAAAAAAGAATTTAAGAAAAATAAATAGAAGAAAATAATGTTCCCTAACTTGTGAATCATCAGAAAAACGGGGCATATAACAAACATGAACTTTTCAGAAGGTTAAATATGTACATCAAATAAACAAAATTGGTACAACATGACAGTTCTCTTTTTCGGTAAAAGATGAATACGAACTAAACACAGCTTTTTACATTTAATCCGTCAGTTTCCTGGAAAATTCTTCAAAACACCCACTATTTTAACCACCTTGAACTTCATCCTTTTGTAGGCACATCCTGTTTTTTCCAAAAACAAAATTTACATAAAAGGAATAAAATTTGCAGGAAAATATCATAAAATATTCGAATTAGATACTTCTATCTCCTCCAGACAGAACTGTATTTACATTTCTAATATGAATAAATATAAATTATTCATCAGTAATTCACGTTATTTATATGTACGTAGTTAAAGATAGTTTACTACAAATCAGAACACCCTTTGCTCAGTTTAACCAGATTAGTTTACATTCGTGCACATTGTTTACTTTTTTTAAAGAAGGCTTTATAGCACTACTTCTTCCTGACAAAAATCAAACGTAGCTTTGTAAATGTAATATGCTCACTTGTGTGAGTATTTTAAAAATGACGTTTTTACATAGATATCGACGCATTTAAGTTGATTAAAAATAAAGTTTAAAATAATATAAAGGAACCTAAAAGGAAAAGAATAATGCAGATGGAATAGTGATTTCATAAAGAAGAAAACATGGAATATGCAAGCACATCACTAAAACATTTAATTAAATATACATTTAATTATATATAATATACATACATATACATATACATATATATATATATATATATATATATATAATTTTAAAAAAACAAAAATTTGAGTGTTCAAAACATATTATCTAAGTAACCAACATTTAAATACGACATGAAAAAGTAAAATTTTTTGGAATTTTATGAAAACCTACATCCAAGAATATTTACAAATAAAATCACACCAAATAGTATAAAAATGCCGTTAGAGTAATCTTTATTTGATATTTTTTTTAGATCATCTATCAGCGACAATTTTTCAAGAAATTAAATTTTCTCTTTAGAAAATGTGCCAGTGCCATGAATATACTTGGCACGAAAATTTCATGGGAAAGATACTATATATCTCACGCTAATATTAAGACAGTTTGCAATTAATTTTTTTACAAACAAAAGGGATTGTAAGTATTTCTTGTCAGACAATTTGCGTCTTTTAGATCAGCATCAAAACTAAAGATTAAAAAAGATGCGGTGTCTCTTGAATTAGATAAAGAATCAAGGCCAACACACTGATAGAATTGGAAATCTATTCACAAATTCACTTTGCCATTGTGTTTAAACTTTAAGTTTTCAAAGTAACTTTAAACAATGAATTTTGGATCAATATATTTTTGAAATTTCCCACTAAAAAACATTCTTGGAACAAAAAGTATTTCATGAAAATAGGAAACCTTCAATATTTCTACCACTAAATTAGTTTCTTGGATTTAAACATATACATTGATGCATCAGACTATTAGAAAGGAAAAGTCTTAATAAGTAAGAAAGAATAAAGCTCCACTTTTACATTCCTAGACACGTGGCATATCCTTTTAGATTGTCAAGAGTTTACTTTTATATTCCCTTCTCTCCCATGCACATTTAAAAATTTTTTTGAATCAGGGATAATGCTTACAAGCTGACAAGAAAAACATGCAGCAGACGGTTTTATTCAAACAGACATGGTTAAGAAGATTTTGAGAATCCCTGACCAAAATAGAAAAACGATATACATTATCTAAGCACGCGCAAAGACAGACTGAAATATAATAAGGGCAATAATTTCTGATTTTGGGACATTTTCTTCCCTCAAATGGTCACCTATACAAAGCTTAATTATTCAATGAAAGGGAACATTGTAAATTGGGAAATATAACTGTATTTTAAGCAAAAGAATTCTTTATAAATTATCGCAAAATTTAGAAAACAATTTTTTGGCTAAAACCACTATAATTTTAATTCATTTCCAGAAAAAAAATTTAATTGAAGTTCAAATTAGATTTTTATTTTTAGGAACACGCAAAAATTAGGTTCTTTAAACTAATTTCAAATTATTTTTATTTTAAAAATTTATTTCTGAAGAATTCAAAAGTCGAAAATCCGCTTTCAGGATTCAAAAATGGTGCATAAAAGCATGTTTTAATTAATTGATTAGCAATTATGCTTTATTTAGATCTCTCTTGAATAATTACGGTTACGAATAAAATTTTTCTAAAAAGGTAGTGGTGTATAAGCGAAATGAAAATAAATCCTACAACTGGATATTATGTAAGTGGCACCCGCAACCCAACAGTGGCCTCTGAAGATAGACTGAGAACCATTATCAAGTGTTTGGTTTGGAAAAAGTATGATGGAAGCTTCAAGATATCTACACCAGACTTTTGTCGCTTCCCCCTTACTAATCTCCGTCATCCCTACTTGCACCTCACATAATGCTGATTTCTCACGACTCGGATATTGAGTTTTATGTTTCTGCCAAGGGGATCTGTTGATGTGCACGGATTTTTTGCCCATCAAAATTGAACTAACCTCCTATTATTACGGATAATTCAAATATATAAAAACATATTTGTAAATTAAATTAAAATTGAGTAGCACGCGAATAAATTAAAATAACTTGTTACAATACTAGGTATACTTAAACATTTTTAATAGCATAGCACAAATACAAATAATTGTTTTTAAACATTTATTAAAGAAACATTAAAAAAATCTGAATTGGATCAACTTGAGCATAATTTTCACTTCAACTAATCAAGAGGAATAGATACATCACAAAAAAACTGTTTTTCAAGTAGAAAATAGGTTATCACTAGGTAAAAATCAATCACTGATAAACAAAATAGAAAATATTGCACCTGCACTTAGGGGATGGATCATATAATGCAAAAAATAATGAAAAATCAGCCAATGAATAATAATACATTTTAAATAGCACGCACAAATAAATTTTTCAACTTTATCTTACAGCATCTAGATCAGATTTCTCACTATGACTGTACGTTTAGATAGGATACTATGTTGTTATATTATTCGTACACAAACCATTATATAAAAAAATGTATAATTTTTTGGCAAGATGATAAAAGAAAGTGTGAATTACTGTGTGAATATATACATAAATAATCTATATTATATATAATAACCTGTTTTTTTCTTTTTTAAGAATCTTTTTTTCTGACTCAGGTATTAAATGGATTATACCGAGATTAAAATACATTTAATTATAATGTGTAAGATACCCTACTGGTATTATTGCACATGCAGAAAAAATATTCTCAGTGAGTATAAAAAGTAAAAATATGTCTCAAGAAAGGAGAATTGATAAAAATGTAAGAAACTACATTTTTTTCCTCTGGCATCATAAGTGAATTATTTCATGGCAACGCCAATAAAATTGAGCTTCTTATTCGAACCCACTGGAATCTTACAATATTTCGATTAAAATATAAAAAATTTCTAACTTTATTTTTGTTTTGGAATACAATTGTTTTTAGAATTTATTCATTAAAACAGATTTAATTCGAAAATAGTAAAAAAACATCAACATTTTATTGCAGTTTTTTATCATTATACAATTATATAGATTTTTCTGAATCAAAAAATGATCACAAAATATTTTATTGGTTTTCATTAATAAGTCAAGATTGGTTCAGTGAAAAAATTGACATAAAATAATCTTAAAAACATGTAACAAACATTTCTGCTACTTAAAACGCATTAGAAAATCTTAAGAAATAAAGTTATGAATATTTATTTTTATACAATATTAATTGATAATTTTTATTCTACGAAGATAATATTAATCTATTCAGCCATTTATTTGCAAAAACAAATGTGACATGTTTCGGCAAGGTGCAGGAAATCAAAGATAATGGGCAGCCATCGCTGGCTGCTATCTTGATAGACATATAGAAAGGAGAAACACAACCATGATTTTCCGTGAAGAATCAAGGATCGAAGCCAAGTCCATTCAATCACTAAATCCTTACGTCAAGGCGAACTCAAACATTACACAAATATAACAAATTAACTAAACAAATGTACAGTATTATTTGAATTGATAAGTCTCTCGCATAACTTTATTAAAAGATAATTCATATAGATGAACATTAAAAATAAGTTATGTCATTTAAGGATAATTCATTTATAGTTGCAATATATACATATATATATATATAGAATATTTAATATATTAATGGATTTTGAGAAATGAAATAATTAAGGAAATATTTCTTTTTACTATATAATTACTTGCAATAATAATGCACCAAGTTTTCAACTTAATTTTAGCATTTCTCCTTTTTTAAAAGTCATGAATGATTTATTAAATTCGCTCAGTTTCTTGACAGATGTAAAGATTCACTTCGCTCACTCAATAAATCATTTTCAGTAATAATTTTCCACAGTATTTGGCGTAAAAAATTTAAACACAACTATATTTTGCTTTTAAAATTGTGAAAAACGTGTGGATGATTTTTTTTTCGAGAAAGGAAGTATAAGACGCTTTCACTAAGAAGCATATTTTGCTTCAGAGGGCAAAAAATAACAGCAACAGTTACTCTAATCCTAGTTATTTAATTAATTGTGGCACATATAATAAGTCTATTATGCTTTACTTATCAACCAAATTTAAGCAAAATCCAGGCGCAAATATGTATTGCAGCAATTTTTCTTGTTTAGAAATAACCTTTAAACAAGTTAAAGCTAAAATATTCTAAGGAAAAAATAACTCTAAAATTTAATTAAATGCTCTATTATATTAAAAACCAATATCACGACAATAGACAATAGAGATAGGCAATGATTTATTATTGCCAATTAGAGGACAAAGAAAAACTCCGAGAAAAGGCAAAAAATAATGCCAATTGCTGTTAATTAAATGATAAAAAAATTAACCGACTATACTATGATAATTTAATTCATCATTTGCTGATGATGACAATGTTCGGCTCCTTCCAATTTCAACCAGACAGTCTGAGCGAATGTCTGAGTCCATGTTTTCTGTAATCGATAGCCGAAGAAAATCAGTTTAACTACAGCAAGTTAATTTTGTTTTGAAGATGATGTTGTTGTGGTTTGTCAAGGTCTTCAGGACAGCTGTTCCATAAGTTACTTAAAGAATTAAGAACTCTAGTGAGAATTCAACATTAAAATCAGTGTACATGAAATTTTCTTTATTTTATCAGATTGCTAAGACAGCAAGAGATAAAAATTTTATAGGAATAAAATATAATTTTCCCACTCGATATTCGATATCGAATCAATCATAATTTACTTTAAAATAGCATTATATAACTACCGATTGGCAACCATAAATCTACGAGAAATTGACAGAGCTATCTCTTCTTAACAAGATCACTAAGAGTCATAAGTTCAAGAATTTATATATCGATATTATTTAATAAAATAAAACCGACAAACATATTTTAGGTAAAGCAAATATGTTCATCCCACATTCAAGAAAAGAATGCTATAATATATATATATATATATATATATATATATATATATATATATATATATATATATATATATATATATATATATATATATATATATATATATAAGGCCCTGAACCAAGACTTTTAAAATGAATATTTTATTAATACTTTTAATGAATTCAAAAATTTTAAAATTTATAAAAATGAAATATGCAGAGAACTAAAGTTTAGATATTCGAATATGATTCGCAATAACTTTAATAATTTAGGATTCCAATAAATAGTTATTCCTTCTTAATTTTATACGACAATCTAAAATATTTTAATCTACTAAAATCCAACATTTTCGAGAGAAACGAACTTAATAAAACTAGTATTTACAGAAAGCTTCAATTAAATAAATGAATACAATTTTCAAGTGACGCGAGTTATGAATTATGTATTGAAAGGCTATAAATTCATATTAATGTAACGGAAGCCTCTATACTCTAACTATAAAAGCAACGATTTAATACGACACCGCGACAAAAGGAGGATTAAAATTTAAAAATACTGCAATGAGAAATAGTTACAATTTCATCCTTTTAATGCTATTTACCAAATCTAAGTATAAAGGGTATAAGGATTTATTTATGCATATTATATATTGAATGAAATTTTCCGCCCCAACATAACTATTCATATGAATAAGAAACCCTAAAAATCCAGCCGGTTGGTAGGAAGGTGGAAAACTGCTTATTTATCAAATTAAATTCTGCATGAAGTTTACAGAAATTTATCCATAATTTTTAATTGAATAAAAATACAGTAAGACATTTCAAAATTTTGGAAACATACACAATTGTATTTTTCGTCAAGGAAATATTTATTCTTTTTTCCAAAATATACAATGCTTTCATAAAAAAGCACTCGTATTAATATTTAATTTTACAATAGTAGCACAAGTTTAAAATGTATAATACATTAGCCGAAAAATATTTAAGATACTTTTCGGGAAACAGTGTTGTTTAATGTTTCCGCAAAAAAATACGCTGCTTACAATTTGTTCAAAATTATTTTGTATACATGACATTTCAAGATTTTCCAGTTAAATTATAATTCATTGCAATACTTTTGAGGTTCGAATAGGGAGGAAACATTCGAGTAGAAGCTCAAAATCTAGTCATATTAGGCATCTTATGATTTGATGTTTCTTTGCATGATTACAAACGAAAAGGAAACTTTTTTTTTTGAAGTACTGATAAATCTTAAATGAGAGAAGCATGTCTTTCAAGCGAATGATAAAAAAGATCTAAGAAACAACTCGAAAATAATGATCAAAGTTAGAAACACATTCCTAGGAGGCGCAAAAAAAGTGCTTTTATGCTTCAGTGCACGAAAGGACGCAACAATTGATGTTTCTTCCTGGAAAGGGATTCGAAATCCGCCACCAGTTAGTCAAGTCAATCCAGGAATTTCTCTCGGTTGTCCTTTCAATGACTATTAAAAATCCCGACGTTCTGTCTGAATAACTCTTTTATGTCCCATATTTTGGTGAAAGTCGGTACGGACCGTGTAGGCGAAGCGCACAAAATATAACTAAGGCACGCACAAAAATCTGACATTAGCATAGTGTTAAAAAAGATTTATGGTGCGAAATAAAACAGCAAAAATGGAAAGAAGCGGGAGCGAGAGATGAGTTCTGGAGGTCAAGTGGAATGAGTGATATCTTGAGGAATAAACACCATCGGTGTAGGTGGATACGATTTTTTTTATGGCACCTGGTTGTGAGACTCTGGAAAAAAGACAGAAGCTAAGGCTTTACGGAGGGAAGCTTTCATCGGGTCACTCATTTAACATAGCCTATCCTATAAACTATTCCAACCATCAGAATACAGTACTTATAATAAAAAGTTTACCTATTAGGAAAAAAAAAAAAAGATGTTCTTAATTAATACATATGAAAGAAATAATATACTTTTTAAGGAATATTTATAATTCCTAATGAATAAACTTCTTAGAATATTGTAGAATCGATCCACATAAACTAAGATATTTTTCGCACGAGTCTTTGGAATGTACTAAATGAAAAAGTACAAATCTGAATATAGTTCTGATATACTATTTGTGATAAATATGATTCAAAATCGATATTCAAGTTAGAAAAAAATTTATTTAAGTAAAATTCTGCAATCGGAGAAAAATAAAAATTATAAATCAGAGTTCATATTCAAGCAGAAAAATTTTTAACTTTTTAGTAAAATATATTCCAGAATTACACTTTAATTTTGGAGGTAGAAAAATCATCTTAAATTATGTATTATTATTCATGACCACACACACACACATACGCACACACAAAGCTTTGTTATTCTTGATTACTGCTCCGCGATGGGGTACTTGCACAACAATCACAAGATTACATGTTCTACATACTTGCTAGCTTATCCAATCAACACAAAAATAAACAAACTACAATATGTATTTTAGAGCACATGCACATGAAATTTATCAAGATTCTTAGTATAACAAATTTTGCCAATATAGAAATAATTGGAACAAAAAATTTAATTTAATTAACTGAAAGATTAAAAAATAATTTTTAACTTTCTATAATCTTAATAATTCGTAATCGAAATATTTTCTATAGTTTTTGTGGACAAAGTACAAATTGTGTCTCGTTCTTGACTACTAAAAAGTCGTATTGCGAATTGCTGAGATGTAGTGAAAAACGCATAATTTTCGAAATTCGTTTTATGAAACTAACCAAGGTCTCTTTTGTTTTAATAATATTGTTTGAAAAATAGGAAAACTAAAAACTTCACTAATAATCTTTATATTTTTTTATTCTTGTGAAATAATGAATTCAATAAGAACTTACAATCGTCTCTAAATTTGAAATTTTTGCATTTCTTAAGGCATCGTTATTAAATAAAATTTCCTACAAGCAGTAAGTAAAAAAAAAAAAAAAAAAAAAAAAAAACTCCTGTCGAAAAGTTATTATCAAAGATGAATTGCTAGTTTTCGAGATAAATAGATTAGTTTGTAGCTTAAAGGTTATTTTTTTTGTACACGAGAGCTAATTAGGTAAGGATCTATTGTTTAAAGTGAAGGAAGAAAAATTATAAATATCCAAGCACTTTATGGGAATCAAACTAACGAACCAAATGCTTAAACCCTAACCATTTAGCCATCAGCTTGGACGTGGCTCATAGAAAACATTAAAGTTGATGGCTAAGATGATCGTGACAAGGGGGAAAATGAATCAGTTGAATTATTTAATTTTCTGCTTATTTAATGTTGTCATAAGAAACAGCACGATATATTTTTTATTTTTTCAGAAAAGACGAATAATAGAACACACACACAATTATATATCAAACAGATATGTGCGAATATCAAATTAGTATACCATTATTTGTATAACAGATTCCATTTATTAAGTGCAAATTACTAATGATTACACATCTTCAGAAAATTAGAAGTAATAAATTCAATTAGCAACTAACTGAGAATATCTGAACCCTTTAAAATCGCTAATGACTATTCAGAACAAATATTACAAAGAACAAAAGAGCGTCGGAAATCGATGCGTCATTAAGCAATGAAATAAACACAAGAACCCTTCAGAAGAATCTCATTATGCTTCACCCAAGGAGATAAACACCGCTGAGAACACACATTTAATTTCATTTTCCAAGCACACGCGTATAAATTATCTTGAATTACAAAAGAGATGGAAAAGGAGCTAAAAAAGAACAAGGCGGTCCGAAGTAACTTGATAACACTTTGTTAACGGGCTTCACGCACAATGAAATAAGAAGAACGTGGAACTATCAGGAGTTTCCTTTTGCTTCGGCAATGAGGAATTGGAGGAAAAAAGAATCGACACAGTGAGTTAATGTAATTAAGATAATAATGCCAGCACCAGAATACCCAGAAGGTTCCACAAAGAAATGAGAGACAAAACTGCTCTTAGATTGATTAAAGAACAGAGTACCATTGTTCGAAACACAAGGACCCCGCATTACACCACGCGAAGCATGTTTCTCACGGAACTATATTTTGCCTCACATACAACACGAGTAAAAAAATTATGATTTGAAATTCTTGAATTTATATTTGAATGGATTCTTGGACAACAGTTAACCTTGCAAGTAACTGATAGTGAATTTTTTTCATTGAGTGTGCAAATCGAATTTTATGCACATGATTTTACGATACTAAATTATTTGAAGCCATATTCACACGAAACGAATCAAAAGGATGAAAATGAAGATACTCGAACAATCACTCAAAAAGTTGAACGAATCCAATATTGCATTATTTATTTCTCACACTACATTTCAAATATTTAGAACTGAGTTTCATTTCAAGCTATAACATTCTCTTTTAAATTACTTTTTATAAAACCTTGTTTTATTTCTAATTTTGAACTATTAAATGGAATAAAAAAATCGAGAATTCTTGTAACTTGCAATTTATAAAGAAAAAGGTCGCTCTACATCACTTTTTAAGTTGGATGGAATTTTACGTAAAAATTCTCGACTGGGACTTAATAGATTAAAATAATTCTGTAACGTTATTGACGTCTACCAATGAGTCGGAAATAAAATCCACGAACCGTTGAAATAAAAGCTAGAGCACTACCTCTCGTTACTAACTTGGCCATGTGGTACGAGTCTGTTGAGACAATGTAGAATACTTATGGCAGGCAAACATGTGAATAAAAAAATATTTTAATCTTTAATTTTTCTCGGTTATGCCTTTCCTTATTGCTCTATATTTTGGAAACACAAAGTATGAGAAAACAATGAAAAAAGTCATTAATAATCGTAATATTCATCATCTGGTATTAAAACTCTAATTACGTTCAACTATAGCAAATTTATTTTCAGTCTTGCAAAATCCGTAATATAGTATACAAGCGATTATCATTTTTTAACGTAAGATAACCTTTATATATATCATTCTTCAATATTTTATATGAATGGATAAAATTCTTAATTTTAAACTATATATATTAGCATTTCAATTAAAATTATTTTTGTATTTAAATGATATAAATTTTTAACACTGTATTTTGTATACTCATATAATATTGCTAATGACTAAACAGCAATATTTTTTTTAAACATTTTTATTTAAATTCAAACCTTTCTCCCTTTTTATATTAACAACTTTTAATATAGTTTTTTCTATTAAAACTATATAATTTTAAACTGATTTGTCAATCAAAATACATAAATCAACAATCTTTATTATAATCGATCACATTTTAATTCAATTTATTCTAACTACAAAGTATATGTTAAAATAGTTAATTGAATAGATTAACTATATTCGCATAAAAAATGAACACGATTGAAAATATTTTTTAAAAAATTTTAACGTTAGGAGCAACAGAAATTTAAATCACAGGCGCAAAATAGAAGTTGTAATTTTCGCAATGTTAAAGAGCAAAAGGAAAACATCCAACGTGAGACGAAAGTACCATTAATTTGAAATAAAATATAAAAATGATCGCACACATGAATATTATAATGAGATTTTTTCTATTCAAGGTTTATAAAGCATCTGTATAATAAGCTAATAGTATCAGTTCTGTAACCTTCACCTTTCTTTTTTTAAAGAAAGTAACTAAGTATCAAGAAAAGTATTTGGTATTCCTGTCACTTTGAAATTCGGCGAAGTCAGACGCTTTATGGAAACACCTGTTGCAAGTCGCCATGGGGTAGGTTTTTAGAATTCGCCCTTTGTTTTAACGCCTTTTATTTGAAGAGATAGGGTGTTTTAGTGTGTAGTTCTATTCGTAGGAGCGAAGATTGGTAAAATGAAACGTGCTCATTCTAAAATTAGTATTATTATAGCAGTTCTTTGTAATGGAGAATTAGCAGCTGTGATATTAAATACGAGTAGAAGTTGTGCTTCCTTATATTTGCTTCCTTCGTATTTATTTATATTATCGGCATGAAACATGAGTTATAAAAATTTAACAAAAACTATCAGATCTACGAAACTCAGAGATAATTTAACAATTACCCATAAGAAAAATAGTTTAAAATGACTGACACATTCTAAGGTCACATTTTGTACTCAAGAGCTGATTCGATGTGATTTACACTTTCAAGTTGGTTCTGAACCCCTATACGCATCCATACTCGAGATGAGAATCGAACCGATGATCTGTTACAGTGAAGGAAAACAAAAAGAAATTTTTTTCTTTATTCTAGTAATGAAAAGTAATGTAAAACTTATGAAAATTAAGTGAAACTTTTCTATAAGTTTCGCTCACTTTAAAGTTCCAGCTTCTTAAGAAGTTAACTTTCATTATATACAACATTTTAAGTGAAAAATATTGGGAAACACTGCAGCTTTATATTTATAGATACATTTCAAAGTATTACATAACTTGAACAAACAATTCCTCAGATAACTGAGAGGGAAAAACAAGAATATTGCAAAATTCTCTTATTTAAGAAACAAGGTAACCTGTGAATCACATAGGTTCTTTAAAGATTTATTGATGTACAAAGAGATTATATATTTAATTAATATTTATAGATGATACTGTACTAAGATTTAAGAGGAGAAAATTTTAACTATTCCTAAGATTTTTGTAGAATCAAATACGAGTAGTTTTGATTCTACGAAAATCTTTACGAGAAATGGAGGAAGAAGATTAAAATTATTTACGAACATAAATAGTTATTAAAAAATAGTAATTAAATAGTAATTAAAAATAAAAAGTATGCAGTTTCACATTAAAACTAACTGAATACGATTACATTTTAGTAAATACATTTACCCAATTAAGAGCAAACAAATAGTAAAACTAACTCTTGCAGGGGAGGAAGGGAAGAGAGCATACGAACAACCAAAAAGTAGAAAAACAAGAATTGTTGCTTTTCAATATTTTTTTTTTTTCTTTTGAATAAAATGAAGCTAACAAGTTTCTTCTGTTCTGTTTCAAGCGTTACGCCAACTACACACGCATTTATTGATGCATTTCGTGGAAGCTTTTGGTACAAAAATGGAAGGCGTGGATTGAAAAACTTGGTGAAAGAGTAGAGATACCAGAAGTTCATAGATCCGTGTAAACTACACGATCTAAGCCAGAAACTAATGTCAATCAATGGCAAGGAAAAAAAAAACTTGACTTCCGTTACATAGTATGTTATCAGTGATGAAAACACAAATTCTTGAAGAGAAGATAGATGTTTTTAAGCCTAGTTCATATCGCTAAAAAACAAAATTGGCGATAAGCTAAATAAATCTTGAATAAATTGGGACAACTTCTGTTTGTCTATATGAATGTTCGTAAAATGAGAAACATTTCTGATAAAAATGATTGTATTGTACTCAGAAGTCAGTACAAAACAATAATTTTTATATAATAAACATAATATAAGCATGTTGGTTAATACATTAGTATAGGTAACTTTCCTATAACCCGGTAGGTAGGTTTAATAGAAAATGCTATGTTCTAACAAAAAGTATTGAGACTAAGAACTAGTACAAAAATGTTGGTTAAATCTGAAAGCTTATTAAGAGCAGTTTTTTAAATATGTAAAAGAGATAATTTTTATTAAAAGTATAAATGTGTTTATGATACAAAAGAAAAGAAAATTTCTTTTAATTAGCCAAATTTAACATTTTTTCCCCATCAACGGCCAGTACAATCATAAGAAAATGTTTAATCGGTTGTGTGAAAGGTATCCACTAAATATTTTGAACCTTCACTTTTTGATTAATTTATAATTTTGGTTTATCTGTTGGGCCCCATACAAGGTTCTTTTAACATTTTCCCCTTCCTAAATTTTTGTCAATGATTAGCAAAAGGGACGGACAACAGCAAGTAAAATATTAAGATAGCAAAGTTGTAAACGAAAATTATAATTTAAATATAATTTATAGATT
This sequence comes from Latrodectus hesperus, assembly GCA_037975125.1. Taxonomy (NCBI): domain Eukaryota; kingdom Metazoa; phylum Arthropoda; class Arachnida; order Araneae; family Theridiidae; genus Latrodectus; species Latrodectus hesperus. Next base: position 76,384,521 of record CM075860.1, read on the forward strand.
ATTTTTAAATGAAGCATTTAAAAATAATTTAGCTTTTAAACATGTTAAACAAAAATCATATTATGCAGCATTGTAGAAATAGTGCCACACAAATGTTTTCGCAGTTTACTTATTATTCTTTTCTATTTCTATATTTCTATACTATTTCTTATTATTCGCAGTTTTTTTATTTCTTTTAGCAGTGTAACATATTAAGCGAAATAGCTTAATATGTTACACTGCTAAAAGAGGACAATTTACCTTATCGCGTCAGAGCGAAACCATGTTATTGGAACTAGCATTGAAAACGGCAACATGTACTGCTTTAAATGTTAATGATAAATATTATGGAGCGTTTTCTTTCAAATTAACAACATTAATTAATTCACCGATTGAAAATTCGAAAAAACATATGGTTGCATGGAGATTTTCATCAAAAATGCTTTGTCAACACTTAAGGAATATTTTAAGATGGCCACCTGTTTCTTTTCAATCTGAACATATAAATAGTACTTAAATATGTAAGATGGGAGAGAAAAAAATTGCTTACATTCTCCAAGGAAAAGGAAAGAAATTAATTCTATATTGCTTCATTTTATAAATTCCATGAGTATTTTGTATCAAAAGTGTGTGCACTACACAGGAAAAAGTATTTGTATAAAATCTTAAGGTGCGATAATAGGACTCGATTCAGTTAAAAAAATGAGAAAAAGAAGCATTTTTACCATAAAACATTTAATTAACTAAATATTTTCATGTTACATTTATTTATTTATTGACGTATAAATTGCTTTTTCACGATAAAAATAATTTCATTTAGAAAGATTATTCTACGATACGAATGTCATAAAGATTTTATGTTCACAAAAAATAAAATGAAAATTAAACACTATTGTTATGTTTGATTTAATTTTTGCTTTTTCACTTCATTTAAAAAGTTAAAAGTGCAAGAATTTGGAAAAAAAGTCTCAGTGATTTGATAATATAGCTTTTTTTTCGCTTAATTAATCAGTACCTCACTAATTTGGTTAATATTATGAATCTGCAAAAATTAAAATTATTATTTTTTTTAAAAAAAATGCATAAATAAAAGTTATTTTTACTACAAAATTTTTAAATTTATTATTCATTTTAATTTTTACACTTAACATAATCTACAGAAATTTCACTTAGTCCTTTTAATTAAAAAAAAAATGGAATTTATGGTCCAGAATACGATGTGTTGTTTTACACTTTAATAATATATTTATACAAATATATTATTAATATAAATTTTATACAGAAAATCGTCACGCTGCTTCCACTTCTAGAAAAATTTATGCATTTTGAAAGACAAATCTTTGACAAAGCGAAAATTTTCTCGACATTATTACAATAATTAAATTGATTAATTTTGCACTAACTATTTGGATATAAATCCAACTAATTCTCTTATTTTCAAAATGAAAATTCTTTCCTCCCTAGTCTTAAAAATATAATATATAAAAAATAAGGGGTATACTTTTTGAAGTGATTATATATGCTTTTAGAGAACACTAGATCTAAATTTATGAACACAACTTAAATTAAATAGTTTCATTTGGCCACAAAATTAATGAAATTAAAATATAAATATTTTAAACTAAATAAATATGAATTAAATAATTATTCAAAGACCTGCATTTATTTTGTTAGGGACATAATTTTAAGTGAATGTTTCGTCCGGTTGGCACAATATCCACTTTTTGCACATTAAAGCTTTTTCGATAGGGATAGATAATTTTTAACGAAATTCCAAAGCACTAAAATATCCATGCCACGAAATGGATATCTAACTCACAAACTGTAGGTTGGTTTGGTTTGTTGTCGCTCTCAACGGCCATTTTTTGCACACGATAACAAACTGTTGAATGGAAGGCCAGAAAGCATATCATTCAGTTGTCGCTACTCAGAAACTAAGGCAAAAAGAAGTTCAAAGAAAGGTTGACAACATTTTTAAGCTTTCTGTTCAACAAATACTTTTATTGCGTATTATCTTGAGAATTCTTAGAGCAAAGATTCAGCGACATGCAATTACTATTATCACATTTGAATATGACTGTAACTGTGTTGACATTGCTCTTACATATTTTGATAATGCCTTAATTATTTTATAGAGCATGATATCACTTATTTCCAACTGATAATGGAAAAGCAGTGAGGCCACTTTCTAATTACAAAAATAGTTTATTTTTATTTTTAAACTTAATTTTCAATTTTGATATTGAATTTCCAGTAGATTTGATAGAATTTAGATTCTGTGTCCCTTGTGTAAGCAAAATCACATTTTTGAAGCTAATCATCTAGACTCGTGCTTTTTGACACTTGTACTTCTAATATGCAATGTTCAGAGGTATTGAAAGGCAAGAGAACTAATGGCGCCATAGCCAATTTTCTGGACATTTGTAATAAATAAGATCTTCTTTCAGTACCTTGTGTCCCCTTTTAAATGCATATTTTTTGCTTTAATCATACTACATATGTAAGTAGGAGCAACATCCCTAGAAATTTCTGACAAGACGTTAGGCATGAAGTTAGGATATTAACCTCAAAGTTCAATATTAATAGCCCTTTTTATTAAACTGCCAGAAAGACAAATTAATAAAATTATAATCGTATTCCTCGAGGCTCAGAAGTTACTTTTATGTAGCGAATACTAAAATATTCTAAAGCTTTGGCCATCGTTTCAAGTGTTGATCTATAAATAATTTACAACGAAAAAATTTAAGTAAATACAGCAATGTAATCTAAGAAAAAACGTAGCTTAAAGTAACTATTAATCTAAATAAAAACATATTTAAATATAGATGTGTGAGTACGTAGATAAAACAATCGCAATAACAGAAGCTGAATAAATCAATAAAATTAACTGAACATGAAAATGCATGCAAGAAAAAAAAGGAAGAAAATTAAAACTAAAGATACGGATTTATAAAGGAACGATTTAATTACACCAAGAGGTTAATTATTTTTAAATAAAGAAATTGAAGGTTACATTTCTATATATGTATATAAAGCAATCTTTTTACACCTTGGGAGAAAAATAATTTACACAAGTTGCTTTTGGTGTCTTGTATTCAAGCCAAAAGAACTGAGAATTATTTTCCTTTGCGAGTGTTAGCCGAGCTGGCAGCCGAATGGTTAGCGCTCTTGCCTTCGGTTCAACAGTTCGTGGGTTCGAATCCCACCTTGGGCATGGATGTTTGTAGTGGTTCGGAATCCACTTTAAACCGTAAGTCCCGGTCTAATTAGCCCTCGTGTGCAAAAAAATGACCGTTGAGCGACAAACAAACCTTTGCGAGCGATATTTTTCCACTTGATTGAAAACAAACAGTCAACAAACCAAAACATTCGTTTAATTGGTTATAAAAAATTATAAAGTACATATTAATTTTTAAATAGTTTTTAGTATAATTAGAAATTAATATGCGCCTTAAATATTTTATTTACTCCTAATTAAAATTATATTCAAAATTATAGCTTTTTAAATTGGGAAAAAATAGAATATTTGAGTTTGACTGTAAATATATTTTTTCTTTGCCAATACTCATTCACAATAAGGAAAAATGTTAGTGTGTACTATAAAATTAATTACTACTTATTAAAGTCGACGGATTATCCGTTTTAATAAACAATCTTATACGGAAAATGTTTTTGCATTTTATTTCTGGGAGTACTTTAAATGGAAATCATAAAATAAAAATATTAACAGCATTTTGTGTGCACATACACTAAAAAGCAAATATTACAAAAAATGCCACAATATTTTCATAAATTTCCTCGAAAAGTTAAGTATACTTCATTAATCTAGGGTACTCTATATGTGCAAGATATACTTTACTTATTTATACACAAAACTCGAATATTGGAGAATTATCAATCAAAATCTCACACGACTGATAAAATGATTTCCTTTTAAACAAGTATTAGAAAATTAGTTTAAAAACTAGCATCGTTAACGTATATTTAATTATGATAGATATTTATTCAGAAAAAAAATTGCATTTATACAAGAGATGTTTCTTTTTTTAAAGATTAATAAGAAAAATAATTATATAAAAGAAGAAAATATTTTGAGACTGACAGTGATTAATGTGTTTCCGATGTTATAAAAGATAAAGTTTTTTTCCCCTTTCTTTTTACAAGCAGTGAATTTTTTCAATAAAAGCTTCTTTCTCGGAAGTAATATTTTTGTTTAGTAAAAAAACAGCAAATAAATACATATTAATTTTTTTCCGTAAAGCAGAAAATGCCATGTTAAAGTGGAAAATTTTTTCCATAACACGTAAGGTTTTCCTTATTATACGATGTATATATAAATAAAATATTTCTTTATAAAAATACGTATGTTTTAAGTACATTTAGTTTTTCTTAAAAAAGAATATAGAATTAAAAAAAAGTATTCGTTTTTATGACTCCAGTCTTTTGGAAAACGCGAAAGTAATAAAAAATAAACATTTAATTTGACAAGATATGGAAAATTTTATGTTTTCAAAAAGAGAAAAATTACATTAAAATTAAATATTTGATTTTCCTGCATATTAAATAATAACGAAAAGATATTAATATCCGCTTGGAATATACTTAGAAATACTGATAATATTAAATTTTATTTTCCGAATGAGAAATTTTACTCACCAGTATTAAGTTGTATAAAAACTGAAATTTTTGAGATTTTCATTTTTATTTTCGTAGGAGTGAAAAATTAAAAAGATATTAAACACGTCTAAAAATACAAATGATTGTAATATTTCATTTGTCATATAAAATATTTAATTTCACACATGCTTATTAACTTCATTTTAAGTTAATTGCTAATCTAAATTTATGCATGTTAAAATTCAAAAAAACTGTTGACTCAAAAAAAAAAAAGTGTACAACTCTTTACAAAATTAAATTCTTTATAAAAACTGAGGAACATAACTTGGACAGCGTTTCTCGCAGAAGGTTATGCGTTCGATCCTAGACATAATTAAGCAACAGAATTTGTTATTATAACTTTGAATTTTTGTGCCCTTATCTGTCGAGGTGGGTGTTAGAAAGTTTTTCGAGCTCCGTCCCTTTCGACAAGAGATACGAAAGTTCATTATCTACGAAAGTCCACACAAAATGCAAATCAAAATGGACGTCAAAATATTTACACAAGATACTAAATAAATTTCAAATAACGTAAGCAGAAAAAAAAATTAAATTTGATATTAAGTATAAAGTTTATTCGCGTAGGATTCCTTATGTAAATATACTTTAGGCAACTATTTCATTAAATTTTTAGTTTAATAAAGGCTTTATGCTACTGATTCGACTATCAAATTTTGCTTTATGTAATAGAAGTATAATATTTTAGTGAAGAATAAGTCAAGTGTTCAATTACAATGCAATTTTTAATCGTGAAGAGAGCGAGAATCTTGGGATATTTAACTGTAATTATTCATTAGTATAAAGTGTTTTTTAGTCGAAACACAAAAAGTCAGTTTTAAATTCCAATTTTAACATTTTCTCTACTTAAGCAAAAATTTACATAGTCATCTTGCTTGTCTTTGTTCACATTTGTAATAAAAGCAAGTTTCCTTCCATCCCCCCAACGGGATTTTCTGAACAACCATGATAAATCCAACATATTTTATTTTTTGAGATTCGTTGCATATTTCTAGAATTAAAAAAAAATAAATTGAATTTACTCATTTACGAATATCACAGCATCCCAAAACCAAAAAGGGTTTCTTTAAAATTAACTTTTTGCAAAGGTGTAGTATTTTGAATGATTATATTTATAAATGAATGGTTCCTTATCTCCTCCCCTTGATGTGTTAGTTTGGGCTTAACTGATTAGAGTTATCCGGAGAAAACAAATCCTGCTTTTAAAACTTTTTTCACTGTCTTATTTTGACATTTTACTTTACTATTCTACTTTTTAGACATTGAGAAATTTTCTCTTTTCTTTAGGTACCTATAATTCTACATGCATCTTCCAAGAGGCTACTGATTTTAAAAAGCATGCTTATAAAGAAATTAGCTAATTTAAACACAATTATTTTATTTCCCGCATGCTTACCACATAAAATAACATTATGCCACAGCAATTAAAAATGCTTGTTAGTAGTAGCAGAGAGAGCTAACTTTATAATAGCAATATGAGAGTAATGTGGAAACACCGACTTCCATTCGATTCATGCACTTTTCAAGCTTTTTTCAAGCTGTTTCAAAAACTGGATATACGAGGGTAAGTTGAAAAATAAGTTTCCCCTGTCGACTGTGGTCAGAATTGTGTATGAAAGTCAAAAAATAGAATGAGTCATTAAAGATATGACATACCTTTATTTTTCCACATAGGTACCAAATACATTGAGACATTTGTCATATCGCTTAATAAGCTTCAAAAAGCTCTCCAGGAAAAAATCAGGGCTTTGCATATGGAAGAAGCGTTGAACGGCTATGGGCGAAAGGCGACACAGCACGAAAACGCGCAAGTCACCGATACACCATTGGGTAGAGGCAATGACTTTCTGTTTCGGATTGTGACGGGGATGAAACGTGGGTCCACCATTTCACGCCAGAATCGAAGGCCGCATCTATGGAATGGAAACATCCGTCATCGCCTGTCCAAAAGAAGTTCAAGACAACTCCCTCTGCAGTTAAAGTGCTCCTCACAGTTTTCTGGAACGCCCAAGGAGTTTTGTTGCTGGACTTTTTGGAGGTTGAAACCATCAATGCTACGCGCTACTGTGACACCCTGTCGAAATTGAAAGAGGTGATTCGGAAAAAGCGGCCAGGCCTTCTCACATCTGGTGTTCAGGTATTGGATGACAATGCCAGACCACATTCGGCGACGGCAACGCAAAACCATATTGCAACTCTTGGTTGGGAGCGCCTAACCATCCGCCATACAGCCCTGATCTCGCACCAAGCGACTTCCATCTGTTTCCGGCTTTGAAGAAAAATCTCGGGAGAAGGCGCTTTGGAAGCAATACTGAAGTGAAACAGGCCGTTCAACGCTTCTTCCATATGCAAAGCCCTGATTTTTTCCTGGAGGGCTTTTTGAAGCTTATTAAGCGATATGACAAATGTCTCAATATACTTGGTACCTATGTGGAAAAATAAAGGTATGTCATATCTTTAATGACTCATTCTATTTTTTGACTTTCATACACAACTCTGACCACTGTCGACAGGGGAAACTTATTTTTCAACTTACCCTCGTATTTTATAGACAGTTACACAAAATTCAGTTCTAGTAATTAGATTTTTTTTTCAACTAAAAAACCGCGGAAGCAAAATTGAATTATCAAAGCTCTAGGGGAAAAAAGCGGCAATATATTAAACGTAATATCATATTCCCTCAACTATAATTTATTGAAAACATTACATAATATTCAGATTTCTAAAAAGATATAAAATGCAAATAATGAAAAAATTAAAAAAGACTAACTGAAAAGGATTTTCAGCAGCTTTCATATAACTGTTGCAGTGGCAAAACATTTCAACCCATTTCAGATTCCAGATTATATGATTCAGTGCAAGAAATATCAATATAACACTATTTAAAAATTTATATAAACTCTTGACAAAAAACTTAGCATCGGTATTTACGTATATAAAGGGAATTAAAACTGGGGATAAATCGCAAAACCCCACCCTGTACGTAAAACGAACAAAACATCTAATTGTTCAATAGTAGTTAGAATTGAACCCAATTGCTGCCGATCTGAATAGCGTCACGCATTCACCAGACTATGACGAACCTGAATTAAATATAGGCTAGTTAAGTTTCAAATTCTTATTTTAAAAAAGATTTAATTTTTTAAGTTAGAGAAAATTCCGCTGAATTTTTACTAACAATTAGAAATATATTAGTTTACATTGCAAACTTGCACACCCAACATGTAAATTCAATTGTTAATTTTCATTTTCTCTCACTAATATAGCCTGCTTATAAATAGAAATTTATTCACGACCCTTATTTTTAACGCAACACAAACATAAATATATATTAAGTAAATGAAAAAAATTCTTTAATGTAATAATTAAATAAGTTTTATATTTAACGTTCATAAGAAATGTGTATGCATTGAATATAACTAAATACTAGTCTAGATTTCTACACAAATTTTAAATCAGCTTTGCAAAAAATACAAAAATGACTTCATAAAGGTTTTGTTTGTCGCTCAACGGTCATTTTTTGCACACGAATGCTAATTAGACCGGGACCTATGGTTTAAAGTGGATTCCAAACCACTACAAACATCCATGCCAAAGGTGGGATTCGAGCCCACGAACTGTTGAACCGAATGCAAGAGCGCAACCATTCGGCTCTCAATAAAGGTGAAAGTTTAACGAAACATATTTCTCGGGACAATCTAACGATATTTGTGAGCTGTTTCGGGAGATGGGACGAAGAAAAATATTCAAACACCATTAACAGGGGTTGTCGACTTTTACCACCAGTTCCTTGATATTGTCGTTTGCATTGCCAACGGTACAACAAACAAGTCTTTTAGCGTGTTCCTTTTCTGTAACGGTAGGGCATGGAATCAGTCTCAGTTAACAATAGGTGAATAGAAAGCTATTTTAAACTCTGTCGAATGACAGGGAAAGAGGTTCTTTTATACTTTATAACAAGCAATGAAAAATCTTAGCAAAAGGGCAAAAACATTTATAGCGTTGAACAGACAAGTGTAAAATCGAAAGCAGAGTTAAACCTTTGATTTAACACAGTCGCTTGTAACAACTACCCTCTTCCAAAAGAAAATCAATTTGTAGATAAAAATTTTCGAAGAAAAGAGTCATTCACTGCTGAAACGAAGAGCACTTCTAAGTACGAAAAGAGGAAATAAAATATCCATTTCATATTATAGTGATTCATAACACTGTATATATAATATATATATATATATATATATATATATATATATATATATATATATATATATATATATATATATATATATATATATATATATAATATACAATAACTGTATTTTGCTGTATAATCATATTAGCAAGCCTAAATGCAACTAATTCAAATTACAAAATACAGTCGAGAAACATTCAATTACGAAAAATGATTAACAATTATGCAATATGTATAACGTAGTTTAAGTAACTAGGAATAGAGTTGAAGATAGATTTCATAAATAGAAAATTAATCAAATAAAAAGTAGGATCGATTGAATCCTATTTAGAATAATCATTTAAGTAACATTTTAAAATGGATTAGAGAATACATTAATAAAAATGTTGCCAAATATTAAGGATACACAAAATTCCTAATTTATTAGCATTAAAAGGTATTTAAGTAAAAGACATCAAAAATTAATCTTTTTCCGATTTCCGAATCTATGTTTCTAGAAGAGAATTTTAAATGTTTTTGGAGAAACTATTAAAACATAATGAAATGCGTTTAAATTAATGATTTTTATCAATAGTACGGAAAATTTTTCGTTAATGTAATTTTGAATATTTATCCGAACACTGAAACCAAATTTAGTTGTATGTGTACCATACTTATATCTGACAGATTCATTTTTTCTCTTGGGGGTGGGGAAATTAAAATGTCTTTAGAAATAGCTAACGATGACAAATTGGAAAATTAATACTGAACAAAAATTTGGCAAGACCCGAAGAGCTTGATTGGATATTTCAAGAACAATTTACACGAACATGAAGAGATGCAAATGTTTTATTTTTAAGTAGTTTCTAGAGTTCATTGAAACGTGTTTCTAGGAAGGCAGGTGGTATTACTTTTCCATTTTAATGACTGTATATTGGGAGTAGTTTTAATTTTGAGCAATTATTTCCGGAACAGGTGTTGAATTTATTTTTAAAAAAAAGCTTATTGAATGCCTCAGGAAATAAATTTTTATTGCCACATTTTGGATATGCACTCTACTACCAATGTTACTTGAATATGCATGAGAAGCGATCATTTAATGCCGAGGAAATTATCCATCCACCACAAATAAAATCAATTTAATTTTCCTAAACTGACGTAGATTCTCATTTGTATCAGTGTTTAAGAAGCTAATGTTTTAGGGTATAAAACAAGAATATAATTAAGGAAATAGTCACTTTTGGATTTCTAATGTTACTTTTCAAAAATTAAGCACGAAGCGGTAAAATGTGAATAATGAATATAGAACAATGATTACAGCTTTCGCAACATCCCATGAAAATAATATTAAATTTTTACATGCTTAATTAATATACTGTGAAAATGTTAAAATATAAATTACTCTAAGTATTAAATGAAAATATAAATTACAAGATGTTAAAATATTGAGTTTCTATATATTAAAGATGACGTTATACCAGAGTAATTTACAAAAAGAAGTTTGAAATTACAGAGACTATCAAAATTGTTACTGACTTTTAGGTTATAGGATTAAGGTGCATACAGAGTTCAGTACATTTGATCACGTTGTGTCTCAGATATGATCGACATCTAAAGAAGCAAATAATTGCCATTTCTTCTGTCGAGTAATGTCTGTGAAAGTGACTAGAAATTGAAAACATTACGCATAATACGATAGGTGTAATCTAAAGATTTTTAATAGGACTCCGATGTGTCGAGTACACCATAAGTGTAATTTCCTAATTCTGTAGTTAACAGAGAAACTTAAGCGGGATTTAACATTTCATATTGCAGATGAACAGCAGTGGGAAAAAACCTCATTCCAAGATGGAATTATCAGGAATATTCAATCAAAAGCCTTGCAAAGACCATCTTTCATATTAGAATACATGTTTGGCGAAGCTCTTGAGGTAGATCGCGTGTGCCTTGTTCTTTTCAGCTTTTTACATGATTGCGATCGGACAGAAAGGCTATCGTCGTCACTCCTCCATGAGCTTTCGGTCTACTCAAACAATCAAAATTGATAGGTTGATGATACCACTTTGTGCTACTCTGAACTGGATTGATAGAAAAACACAAACTTATAGTGCCGAGAAACAAGTTTATTATGGCCAATGGCATAAATATTTCAGTGGGCACTGGCAAATATCGTCTTTGATTGACCGCAGCAGAGATGTCACGAATAAAGGCTGATTTTTATTATTTATATATATATATATATATATATATATATATATATATATATATATATATATATATATATATATATATATAATTCATAATTTAGTGTAAATAAAATTATACGCATAGCGTCAATTCTAATTTTCCAAAAATTAATGAGGTTAAGTGTCTAATCCCATGCGAAATGACATTAATTGTGCCATTCATAACTAAGCAATAATTCATCCTGAAATTTCTTGATGAACAAAGTTAATGGTGACAGAGACATTAATGTTTATAGACGAAGACGACTTAACCACCAGATTTTATGATTTGAATTCCAATGTTTGTGAAATGCATTATGTAATAAATATCAAAAGCTAAATGGGGTCAATCGTTTCAAATAATACACCGAAACTAACTGCACGTTTGTGAGATAACGCAGAAACTTTTGAGCAGATAATTATGTCGGAAACTATTTCAGCGGCTAATTATGTCTCACTTACTGAATACCGGCTTTGAGAATTATTCCAAGATTTAATGTATAAAACATGTATTTAATAGTTACGAAACAGTAGTTAACTAGTTAATGTAGCCACCATTATTTAGTAGTATTGTTCAATTAAAGTTATTCTTTTGTCATTTATCCTAGAAATTTGAAACGAAATGTGGGAAACATTACTAATGAAGATTTCAGAAAAAATCTTAAAAATACATGTTCCGATTTATAATAAATATCAATTAACAAAAAATCTCACATAGGTTAGCACAAGATCATAGAATGGAAATATAGAAAACTTGGCAAATAAAAGATAGTAAGTTACCAAATTTATAATGGAAAATATTTAATATATATAAAAACATTAATTATCATTCAGATTATAATGGTCTATTCAAGAATTAAAATCAAAAGCATTGCAATTTGTGTTGAAAGAACTATGATGCAAGTAGTTAATAAGATTCATGAATTAATTTAGGAGGCATAACCAGTTGGTTCAAATTTTTACAAATGAAAAGTAACTGGTTCGAATTCAGTCAAAATCAAGTAAGAATTAAGTCGCAATTGCATAATGAAAGAAAAAAAATCGATTTGATTGGATACTTGATCAGTTTTTGCACACAAACTTAATCGACTAAGATTGTAAATGAGGATGTTATACACAATTTAAGCACAGATTTTGATGTTTGAATGTTTAAAATAAAAATACAAGGTTTCCGGATGATACAAAGACTAGCCTTTCACATAATAATGCAAAAGAATGTTAATACACAAGTGAAATACAGTTTAAATTATAAGAGAAAAATGTAATTTTTCAGTGTTGTATACCTTCCTATCATATCCAAAATTTGTTTTGAAAGGTGTCTTTCGATTTCTTTATCGAATATGGCTAATAATCCATTCTGCAGTTTTAGAATGCATATTAAATACACATACAAATGTGTCTGATCCCAGGCAGAGACAAATTATATGTCAGACTTTCGCAAAAAGTACATTGAATAACTTTAATATGAAAGAATTGGTACGAATCTATTTTTTCGTTTGTGCACACGCAAGCAGACGCCCATTATATATACATAATGACAACAGAAAGCAGAAACCGCCAAATTTGAAAATATTTGTGCTTAACTCGTTTTTTTTTTCATTTTACTGCGACATTCAGAGGATCGAAAAATCATCTTGCCTCTATAATAAGATACTGATCAAGGTTACAGGGATAATTTATTCAGAGAATTCTGGGCAGGTGAACAAAATAATGAATAACTATAAAAAAGAACCACTCATCATTACATTATACTCCATGGTTGCAATATTATAGAATACGAAAATAACGAATTTCAAATTAAGTGACTTTCTTTACACTTAATTGTTTATTTTTAAAGTAATAATCGTACATGCATGCACTAACATTAATTCAATTTGTGTAAAGGATGAAATTAAAAAAAGACTAAAAAATTTAATTTAAACATAAATATTGCTATTTGACATAGAGTAGGCATTATACCAGATAGATTTACAATGGTAGAAAAAATATTTTTAAAAAATAAATAAAAAAACATGCATATTACAAATATTGCTATTAACTTATTACTAAGATTCATACACTCCTGAACAACACATGTTTTTATAAAATTTTCAAAAAACAGCCCTTTTTTATGTAAGACATTAAGCACAAAAAAAGCAAACATGGTTAGTTTTGTGAATATTTATATAAATACTAGTAATACAATTTTTATATACAACGTGAATCAGAATTGACACCAAAATTACTAAATTTCTATTATCAGAACCAGATATCAATTATCAAATCCTATCAGAACCAGATATCAATGAGTAGGTATATTTTGGCTTAAGAATATATCGCCGAAATATTTACCATTTTTATATCTAATATCAAATTCCAGTGAAATACTTCTTTACTAATGGCGATTTTATGACTGCAATTTTCGCAAAATATTTGACTACTAGTTTAACTTGAAAGTTCCGCCAAATGTTTGTTTAAATTGCCAAGTCATATGAAGTCGCTATTTTTCTTCAGCAAAGTAATGTTTTGAAACATTTAATTTTTTACTACGGACATAAAAAAACATTTTGGTAATTATTATTATGCGACGAATTTTCTAAAAAATACTGGGAATTCAGTTATATTGAGTCTAGCAAAAAGAAATATGCGAAATTTAATGTCACAGTAAAATAAAGAACACTATATTAAGAGAACGAAAAACTTTACACTTTCTACTTAAAAAAAATTAAATGATGGATATATCCATGTTAATATGAATCCAACAGTAAATTTAAAAAATATACTTACGTAAGAAAAATATTAGGACAAACTAAAAACTGGCTTAAAGAGTTAGAACAGAAAATTTATAAATTTATAGACATCTTAAGAACAAGGCATATTATTGATATACATGGCTTGTCATTCAATTTCATTTGTGGTTTGATAGATTAGGAGACTTAACAAGAAAAATTAAAATACTTACAAATTATTATTAAAAGAATAATCATCTGATAAAAATCTTTCTTACCTGAAATTAAAAATATGTGAAATTAGAATTTAAACAAATTAAGCATAATAACATCAACTTTTTTTTTTATCATGAATTTTTTTTTTTTTTTTTTTTTTTTTTACACCTTGAAAAGCATGATATAAATATTAAATTAATTTCACAATTTTTGCTCAAAAAATTCAGCTGTGAAATTTATATGGCCAGCTCTACATAATTAAGTATGTTAACACATAAAATACAATATTTTGTATTTGAATTGAGGTGCTTCACTAAGAGATTACTTTCTGATATTATTACAGAACTTTCATAAAGGAACAAGGGAAATAAATAATTCAATATAATTGTAATAAGTTTAATAGCCCAATACTTAGAAAATCAATTTTATTAAATCTTTGGGATTATTTTTCTTTCATATTAAAATACATATTTCATACGATGTAAATTAAAATCATTAAAAAACATTCAACAAAAAAGAGACCATCATAAATTGATAATTATAAAAACTTTTTTTTAATTCAATATCGATATCAGCCCTATATCAATATAGCTAATATTCAATATCAATCTCATTTTTAATAGTCTGTAAATATTGAACTTAAAAACTGAGCCAAATAAGGAGATTTTTAGAACAATGATTGGCAACCTTTCTTTCTTCCTTGTTTGTCGCGGCACTTTTTTAACGATTAAAAAATTTAACGACGGACAAAAAGATAAGTTTAAAAATCATTTACTTACTTATATAATACACTGTATAGTATAAAAATAATTTATGATAATAATTTTGTATGTAAAATAAATATAATATGTACTACAAAAACAACAGTTTGTTTATTACTTTAAAAATAGAGCATTATAATTTTCACTACATACATTTATAAAATTTATCGGCAGAGAAAAGTGCCGCTGTATAGTTGTTGAGAATCACTGTTTTAGAATATAAATTCATTAATGAATAAATGTTTCTTTTCTCAAGTCAATGTAACGCTCTTTTCTCAAGTCAACAATAACACAACTCCACAGTAAGCATTCGAACATTAAAATACATTGTAACATTTCTATTAAAATTTTTATAATCCTCCCGTTCCTCAAATAATATTAACAACAATTTTCTCCAATTCTAGTTTTGGAAAGTGTATTTAAATAGAATATTCAGTACAATAGAATAGAAAGATTCAAATTAATATATTCATGTAACATCTCAGTCAACATATTCATTAGTTATAAAAAAGCTCACTTAAAACTTTTTAATAAATCAAAGAAAAAAGTAAAGTAATTTTATTTAATAAAATAAATGTCACAGGTTTAAACAGCACAGCCAAGCAGGTTTCACAATTAAAACAACTTATCTTCATTTTCTCAAAGTGACCCAGATTTCTATAACAAGTAAGAATAAAATGTAAGCTATCTATCATTTGAATGAGTTGCATTTGGCGATGCTCCCAGCTTCTTAGCCAAGTCACATATATCAAGTTAATGTTCTCATCTAAAAGAGAGAGCATCGATTTAAGGAAAGATAATGCTTTATTTTAAATAAAATTTTAAACTTAGGAATGGAGTAACTTCTATTATGTTGGAGTGTAATTCCTTCAATGCCATGTGAAAAATTGAAGACTGGAACTATGTCAATTGTGTCTGAATGACTGATATACTTGCATATTTTACCATACATAGATAATGGTCTATAGGTGACCATTTAAGAACAAAAGCTAAGACAAATCTGAAGGAAACATTTCCTTAATTTAAAACCTGGTTAACACTTAAGGCATCTTATGCAAATTTCTACATGATATCTATTTTTAGGGCATCAAGATGCAAAAAAGACTGATTAAGTACAATCAACTTGTTTCGGTCAAACTGAAGTCTGTACAGTCGGCTTACAAAAGACATTTCCCCTAATACGTAACTATGACTCGATCCTAGAAACTTTTGCATGGAAGAACAAAAACATTACAATTCAGTTAACCTAGCAAACCTTTTGTGGAAATACTGTTTAGAAGGTTTGAATTTACCTTTCATTGAAATTATCCACAAGATAAATGGTTTCTGCAGTAAATCAATACTCATTAAACCGACCATTAATACTTTTTTGTTTAAACTTTCCAACGCACTTACTGACTATAACATATTTGATTTATCTATGAATTAAAATTACACTTTAAATATTGTATCTATACACTGAAACTAATAATGTGACCCCAGGAATTTATTTCTATCTTTTCAATATCTGTTTTCGCAATTTTCTTGTTTCTGTTTTTATTACCCTAATTGTTTTCTTGTTTCGTAATTTATTAACAATTTTATCTGATTTCAGCATTTCAATTTATATATATTTTGCTATCCGTTAAAAATTTCAGATAGATTTTGCATTGTTTTTTAAGTAATTTAATTATTATTATTTTAATCAATACATAACCACGTGTAAATATTTTTTACAATAAATTACTTATTTCCACTAAGGATAAAAAATTTAACATCTGACCACGCAATAAACCCAATTTCATTAAAATGCTGTAGCCGTAATTTTTAAGAACGCTTACAGAAGCTTCTAATCATATTTAAACTTTAATACAATCCTGAAAATTGCACTAAATCACTGTATTTCGAGAAAGAAAATTATCTTTTCGCATATAAACAAGATACTCGCACATAGAAACTCATAGCTCATCCTCAGTTGATTTAGACAGTCGGGAGCGTAAAAACTTAAAAAGAAATAAAAAAAAAAAAAAAACACACACACACACACACACACACAGAAAGAAACAGTTGTAACTGCCTCCTAAAATAATAGCTGGCGGATATCCAGCATTTGAAGCTAAAAGAGAGAAAAAGCTATCACGGCTCCGACACTGAACTATGAGTAAAATATAAATACATGAAATGAGATCATTTCGCACCTCGCTTGGAAAATTAGAGACGTCATCGCTGTGCATTTGCTTCTTTTCATTCATTTGTTAGTTTAATCAAAGCAATTTTAAAGGATACGACCTTCAATTAAATCAAACTGCCCATAGACCAAAATAAATTTACCACATAGTTCCAGAAAGATAAACTCTTAAATTACTGACTTAACTGCGGTCCCTAGCAAATTTAGCATAAGGTATGCGCCAATATAAAATTTGCATCAAGAAAATAAATTAATAAGATACCATATAGATATGTAAAAATTTATAATTTCATTCCAAGTAATCATGTTTAAAAATAATATATTGCTGGGAAATGGCTTCTTGAATGGTTTGCTTTGATTAAAAACTATGAAAAACGGAAGGAATAAGTTTTTAGCAGGACTTTTAGTCAATGCAAACTATATAATAAAAAAATATAGTGCAGAGATTTTTGGAAGCTTCTCAGTTGCATATTTAAGTTTTTGGAATCCCTAGAAGGTACACAAAATTTGTAAATACCATGTCTTTCAAGAAGATAAATGGTTTGGTTAGCCATTCAACAGCAACGTGCATTTTGCTCCGTGACTTATAGATGCACTGCGATCTGCAGTCCTGCAATGGACTCCGAACAACAACAAAAACTCAAGTTCCAGATGAGAATCGAACCCTCGAACTGTTGAACAGAAGGCCACAGCGCTAACCGTTTAGTTACCAGTTCAGCGATGGTGAGATAGATATTTACTGAGCATTCATAACATTCAATCCTTATAGCCATTTTCAAAAATTTGTTCCGATAAAAAAAGACTACACTATAACATTCACATTATTTTGCACTTAATCAATATGAAATTACATTTTCAAACACTTGTATAGACATAGATTTTAATTCACATTTCACAGGTTTAACATAATTATTTTCACAGAAAGGAGAACATTTCCATATTTTACCTTTACGAATACATATCAGTTAAATCGAGGAATTACTTGAGGATAGTAATTCCTATACCTTGATATATTTAAAGGCCATGCATACTAAATAATGAAAAAAATCTTATGTTTATGCATAAATATATTGAATACATGACAAGATACGTGTTATTTTAATCTGGAATTTATATTGAAAACATCTATCAATATATATAAATGCAATAGAGCTTGTATAGAGCAAAATTTCTAATTAATATACTGGAAATTATTTTTATGGAAGATTTAAACAATATGTAAATTAATTCATAATATTCTTAAGAGAAAAAAATTACCAATCACAAATCAACAGCGTAAAATACACAAAATATATTCTTTAGATTTATTTCATTTAGATTTATACGAATTTTTTTATAAAAAATACATTTCACAGAATTCTAAAAGAACAATGTTTAAAAGATGTAGGGGGATATCATTTCCAAAAAATTAGATTCCTATATATATATATACATAGTTACATCGTCATATTAGAATAATTTCAATGTATATTAACCGAAAAAAACTAAACTTTTTATTATATTTAACAGAATTCTAAAATGCTACGAATTCAATGTAATAAATATGACAATAGACTAAAAGCGTGCCCCATTTTAATTAAAATTCATTCAAGAACAAATTCTTTGTGTACAATTTGGTTGAGTAGCGTATAATTCTCTGAAATTCAATAGTTTAACAAAAAAATCAGTTAATATTCTATATATTAGCTTCAAATTATTTTATGTCTTGTCTTAGGTAATCTGCATTTGAATTGTTGAATATGCGTTGAAGATCTAATTACTGTACGTAAAGTGCAAGATCAGACTATGTGTACACAGTAGCCGGAACAGAAAAGACAATAGAAACTGTCTTGTCTGAAATTAAAACGTGCACTACGAATTGGTATGATTTAGCGATATCTACATTGATTAGCAATATGAAAGTACTGTTCTTCGAAATTTCTTAGAGTACAAATAAATAAATCACACACACACAAATGGAAGTAAATTTTCTTTACATCTTTTTTTCCTCATTTCCTTCATTATTTTGAATTGTATCAGGTAATTTTCCATTAAAAAAGAACGAAAGACGAAACCACAGATCAATAACAAACAGCTCTCTCCTAATTGAAATTAGGATCTTGATGAAATTATTTCAAGCGTCGTTGCACATATCGCGTGGTTAATTCTTTTTAAACTTCTTTTAGTTAAAATACTTTTCGAAAAAAACATAAGTATTTGTAAACATTGTTCCATGCCAACAATAATGTTATGAGTATAATTAACAAAATACAAATATATATAATGCTTATGAAAAAAAAATTAAAATTGCTACATTGAAATGAAAAATTGACTAGTATAATATCTTGCATTAATTTTAAAACCAATCGTTAAAAATTATGAACTGAAAAAAACACATAACATCACGCGAACTTTTCGTTAGCTAAATTGAAAATGTTCGCCGAAGAAAGATAGGAAGTCTAAGAAAAATGTAAAGCTGAAATAGATTACATATTCATAAATTTGATTCAATGCACGTGTAAAATTGAAAATAAATCACGTGAAAGATGCGGAGACGCGATTTGAATTATAGATAAATCACAAAGATAGGAA
Organism: Latrodectus hesperus; assembly: GCA_037975125.1. Taxonomy (NCBI): domain Eukaryota; kingdom Metazoa; phylum Arthropoda; class Arachnida; order Araneae; family Theridiidae; genus Latrodectus; species Latrodectus hesperus. Next base: position 76,403,993 of record CM075860.1, read on the forward strand.
TAGTGAAATACCATTATTCACATAGTTAAAAATTCAGAAGAAAAAAAAATCTTTTTATTGAAATAATTTATTAGAAAATTCGAAGTGGCAACGAATAAGAAGTTATTTGGTAACATGTTGATAAGTTTAAGAATAAGTTAATTCTAGCAAACTGTTCAATAAGGTAGCTAAAAATTGACAATTTTTCTATTATGACAGAAATTGAAATAAAATATGCTTTAGAAGAAGACATAGTTTGGGTGAGCCAAGAAGCCGAGCAACATACTCTACCACTATTTCCATATGTTAAGGTCAAAGAGCTGTTTGAGACAACAGTGTGGTCATTAATTCTGAAAGAAAATGGTGAACGCAAGACATATGCAGCCTTCTTTGATTATCCAACAATTCAATACAACGCAAATTCATGGGAGAGAGAAATTGAAATATCTGAAAAAAAATTTGACTTCAATGGATTAAACACTTTGTTTTTATGCGCTTTGATAGGTGATTTCAAAAATGAAACACTAACACTTATTTTAAAGCATACTTTTCGTTGTATGGCTTATCTACGATATTGTTGTTTCGTGGCCAAAACTGATGAGGAAATTGATCCAATTCTACAAGATTGTTTTACACAAATGGAATGTTTTGAAGGCAACATTCTAATCTGGTACGTAGAGAGATCATCCTATATCCCCAAAATAGGACTCCGATCAAAAAGGAGTGAAGATTACATAGCAATAAGAAATATATTTAGTAAAATGTATCCTTCTTTACCCAACTATGAGCTCACAACATTAACACTAGATTTTTTAGATTTTGGTGAAGATAAATATCCAATCTATAAATATTTTACTTTTGACGATGACAACACGCATATAAACATAGCTGATGCAAATAAGGGAGAAGCCATAGGTTTCATTTTTGCAACATTACAAAGGATTGACTTGGACATTCTTAATCAAAATTTTCAATTAGAACAGGTGTATGGCTTAAGGAAGAAACATCCTAAAGATAATCCTGAAATAGCTTTTGATATAGATATCTTTCCAGTTTTTCAAGAATTAAGTTTAGATGAAAAACAAGAAAGAATGAATTCTGACGGAAAAATAGAAACTGGAGAAATAGTAAATTCAGATGAAGAACAAGAAATAGAAGAAACAGTAAGAACTACCATTATGCTTATTGATGAGGTTGAAAATAATTGTGAAATAATTTCTTGTTGTGAAGACATCTTAGATCAAGTTAGTCCTATATCAGAGGAAAGCCTTAATTTTGAAAATGTGAAGACGGAAAATCAACTGAAACGATTTTTAAATTCTAAGGACTTTGATATATCTGACAAGCAACACATTTCTTTATTATCGGACAAAAATATGAAACATTTTTTACCAACTACTTTGATCAGTTTAGTCAATTCGCAATCATTTGATGTTTCGAATGAACTGCACATGAAATTGGTTTCCCAATTGAGAAAACATATATTAGACATAGACACAAATAGATTGAATGACATCTTGAAAACTCCAACATTTGATTTATCGCAAGAAGATTTTGCGATGACGGCGCTGCATATTTTGGATAAATTATCTCCAGAGCAATTGAAATTTTTTATAAAATCACCAATAGGATTCCAAATATATGAAAAAGCAAAATACGCACTCGCTACACTTAAGAAGGAATCAAAAGCTAAACTCTCTTATAAAGACAAACAAGCTATTCTACACGAATCACAAAGACTTTCAAGGATAAAAGAAAATGGAGAAACCCAAATGAAACAAGAATTACCATTGAAAAACATAAGTCACAGAAACATGGGATTCATTTCTAGCCTTGCAGTTCGTGGAAAATATAGAATTGGAGAAAATTACTCTTTGCCTAAAATAAAAGAACCTTTTGGATACTCTGCTAAAGTACAATCAAAAGAGAAAAATGAAGAGAAAATAAATTCAGGCGATATACCACAAATTATATCCAGTGGCGTTGAAATCAACATAACACAGAATATTCCTTTTTATCATGGAAATGTGAACTGTTTTTTCGTGGAACAATTAGCAATAGAAAAAGAATACGAATCTGAAAGTCTTATTTTAATAACGGCTAGTTTTAATCATTTCCCCATGGTTGACTACTGCATTGTTTTACTGCCATATGGAACACAACAATTACTAACTTTGAGACAGTATTTTGCACCCATTCCCACTCGTCCTTTCAGGTTTTATGACAAAGAACTTTTTGTTCTACACAAATCTGTTTTCAACAGACAGTATAGAGTCAGATTATACCAGAAGGAAGACATCAATGGAGTAAAAAATCTCATTATGTGCAGCTGCCTAAAAGACTACCTTCTCAATGATCTCCAACTTTGTCTGAAAGAATCAGACGGATCGTTTCAGGCTGTGATCTTGCTTATCGATGATCAAATTTTCGGCGTCGCTGTTATCAGCGAAATGGAAGAAAGTGAAACTATTCGTAGAAATTATGACTTAAGTATCAGAGTTAACTTAAAATACCACAAATATATGAAACAATGTCAGATAAGGCATTGCGTAGTACATCCACTAGCTAGATTTATATCTTCGGCATTTTTAAAAGAGATCATGCGACTGACAGGAAAATCATTAATTTATTACAAGATACATCCCACTCATAAAGTTCCTTATAACCCAACTTATTGGCAATCATTATGCAATGTTTTAGATCAACTTATTCCTCTCAGACCAATAAAACAGTTATCAAAACCATCCATATCATTAAATATTACGGCAACAAATAGCGCAGAAAAATCAAAAAATGGAGATTATAGTTTGTGTTTTACCTGCAAAAAATTGGTTATGCGTAATAAAAATATAATTTCCACCAGAATTGTTGTCGTTGGTTATTCAGATGCATCTATTGCAATATTAGAAAGCTTAATTTACAACACAAATTATAGGTTTACAAATCTAACTTTAGTTTCAAAGCGTAGAAAATTTAGCGAATTTACAATCAAAGAGAGTACTTTAAGTTTTTTGCCTTTCAAATCCAATTATTCACAACAGCAATTAGACAGGCTTTGTTTACCCGCTTGGGTGACTATCGTTCGAGGAGAAATTGTATCCATTGGTAAAAAGGTACTTTGTTTGAAAGATAATTTAACAAATAATGAAAATTTCAAAATCGGGTTTGATTTACTTGTGATATGTGAAGATCTTGAATTTCAGACAAAGCATATCAAACAATTCGTAACCAAGAACAATAATAATCAAAATATTACAAAATACCCCTTGTTAAAAAATCTACAACGTATATGGGTACCAAGCGATGGTCCATCCAACGTATTCACAATTAATAATGAAGATGATGTTGCTGAACTTTCAGAATTTCTGCGTGATTTTTCTGAAGCAAAAACAAACCCAAAGGCAGACAAATTTATGAGGAGAAAATTTAAGAATTTGATTGAAACGAATGGAAAAATAGTAATTTATGGAAATTGTATAAACGCATATACAACTATTGCTGCACTTATAATAGAACAGTTTGAAAATTCTAAAATAATTTTCATAAAATCTAATGCAAAAGACGGAGAGACAAAGTTTCACAACAAATTAATTACAGAAGTCATTGATACTATTATCGAAAGAGCTGGTGTAGAAATTTACGACGGTTTGCTTGAATATGAAAAAGAATCCAGTGAAATAAATTTTGTAAACATTAAGAAAGGAACAGAAACGTTTCATCTGGATTGCGTAGCATTAATCACCTTTCATATGAAGAATGTGAATTATACTATATTTGAAGCTTTATACCAAAGTAACCTATCTTTCACTCTACCAGTGAAAAACAGCAAAGGTCACCCTTACCTGATAGTAAATGACTACTTTCAAACAAATATTGAAAACATATTTGCAATAGGGACAATAACCAAAATGCGAACGAGATTTAACAAATGTATTCGACTTGAGGAATGTTATTATAACCAACGAGAATTTGGATTGGTAATAGGAGAAATTGTTAGTTTATTTGCGGACAATGGATATATTAATAAAGAGCCTTACTTAGATCTAGAACTTCCATCAGTCACAGTCGCGACTTTAACGGATGGATACAGTTACATTCTTGTTATGAAACCATACCCTGAATTTCAGAAAGTAAAAAAGAGTAGGAGCGATATTCTGAATTGTCCAAGAGTGTTTGTACTGGGTAATTTGAAGATTGGCAAGTCTCTCATATCAAAACAAATCCGAAAAGGCAAGGATGCCAATCACGACGAAAATACAACGTCAATTAATGACGCACACAGGATAGTAAATGATATGGGAAATGAACATTTGGAAACTGGTAATGCAGAGGAAAATTCATATATTTCCTCGCATACGCCATTTGATACAAATAAGTCACCAGAACAAACATCTTATCCGCCAATGGCTGAAAAACCTTTTCCCGAGGAACCAGAATACTTTTCTATCACGTTTTCCCCATCAGGACGTATTGAAATTATCGAATGTTTCACAAACAAATCGGTGAACAGTGAGAGTTTAACAAGCCTATACGGAATACAGCTAACACAACTATATAAAATAATAAAAATGGTTGAAGTTGAAAAATCGAATGAATTATCCTTTGCCTTAACAGATAGCTGGATACTGCCGCTTGACTACTTTGCATTCGATGATATCAGTGCTGAAACAAAGGATTCTCCCATACAATATGCTTTTAACAATTATTGGAAAGTGGGTAACCCAAGTGATGCAAAATCTAAAGTAAATGGTTTCCTAAGAGCTTTTAGTAAAACAAGAAAGTAGATTCTTTTTCTATTAAAAGGCATTTTGATGACTTTAATTTATATTTCCTTGCTAGAGCAAGAACATATTTAATGAAACAATTATTATGAAATTAAGCATTATTTACGTTAAATTATAAAAACTATTAATATGAAGAAGTATTAAATAAAAAAAGTTTTAAAGTGATTGCTTTGATAGGTTAGATTTGTTTGTCGTCCAATGATCACTTTTTGCAAGAAAGAACTAATTCGAGGGAGCATGCAAATTACAGTGAATTCCAAACTACAGCAAGCATTAAGCCTGAGCAACTACAGCAAGCATTAATTATACCCATGAAGTGGAAATCCCACAAATTGCTGAACTAAAAGTCAAAGTGCTAATAAAACTAAAATTAACAGTCCGCTGGCTAAAAAGAAGTTTATGGATTTCAAACTGTGCTTAAATCAAATAAAATACTTATCTTTAAAACTTATTAAATCAAATTTGTAACATCCCTCTCCCAACATCCAATGAGCATCCTATACTGTTTTGCAAAGGAACTCTTCAGTGAAGGCCAAGAGTATGAACATCGACAGCAAATACCCCACCTCTCCGTTTGTATTTTTAAATGCTAATTTATTTTGTGGTTAGTATTAAAATAAAAATATTTTGACCTTTTGATCCTCTATTTCAAAAATACTTTAGCTAGCTTCCTTTATAAATTTAGCTTCAGTAATTTCAATTACCTTTTAAATTTAAAATATGTTAATCAGGCAGAGGAAAATCTGACATTATATAGCAAATTAGAAAGAAAAAAAAAGTATTTTACTTTATTTGTTTCTCTTTTTAAACATCTCATTTTGAAGTTATTAAACATAAGCAAGTTCCAAAATATGAAAATGTCTTGGCGGTTTAAGCTCGATTGCGGTATCCTTATAGGTCACCCCTGATATAATCAGCATATAGATGGTGATTGAAGATTGACACATCCTCTATTAAAGGTATTTCTAAATTTTTGGTGTTTACTTATTTTGCTTCTCATTCATGAACTCGAATTGTACTTTGAAAGAAATAAAAATTACAACAAGTGTATAATGAAAAAAATATACAAAATTGCATAAATTCCTCGTCATATAGAGCCCTTATAATTTAAAGTCCGGGTGCACCTAGAATAAACCGCAAATATTTATCCAGAATTATAAGAATTAAAAGGTTAAACCAAAACGTTTTCGAAAAGAAAAGTAAAAGAAATTAGTATAAGTGTGATTATATGATTACGCGATACAAACTCCGGGAAAGGGGTAACAGTATAGAAAATTTACGATCATCACCCTTTAAACAGCTGCAGTGTGTCCTCGAAAGCAAAGGGAAATGAAAGGACTAAAAGCGAAGGACGATATTCATTTTTCAAAGGTGCTTGTAAATGGAAGAGCTTGAGATCCCAATATTTCGGCAATTCTCAGAATAAGAAACCGGACCTTTACAGTGCACCTGCCAATTGGCTATTCAGTAGGGGGCAACATGACCTGAAATCACATTTAATTATTTCAAGCCTACGTGGCAGATGTTTTGAACGTCTACTCTTTACAAATAACTAAAATAATAATTCCTTCTTCATTAACATGTTAGGAATGTCTTGATACTTTAATCACACATGGACTAAAAGCAACCCATCGCTTTCATCGAATATTCAGCAACATTCGCGACTTTGTGGTCGAACATTAAAATCAAGGAAAGGGGAGAAAGAAATTCAATATGCTCTTCGGTCAAAGGTGTCGCGAAGTAAACAAATATTTTACGAAGTGATTTGAACATGACTTCCGAATTATAAATTTTTCTTAATAGAATGTTTCTCTGAAAACAAACAGTAATTGGGAAATAAGTTTCAAATAGAGATTCTTGAGTTATTCGCGGCAGCCCACCGTCGGTGAGTAAATTACATTACAGAAAATAAACAGCTTGCAGGGTTTCGAAATAATTGAGAAAATAATTAATATAACAAAGGTTACTTCTTGAATAGCTTAATAATCCGATTTAATGATTAAATTTTACTTAAATTGCCGAAAGGGAGATTAGTTTAAAATATTTGACTTGTTAATTTCTCTTTTCCCTTGTTCTATCTTTGCTCTATCAATTGGTAGTTTTAAAGTAGTTTTCATGAAGATAAAAACACCAAGCATTAATAAAAATGGAATAAAAAATGAAGACATTTATTTCATAATAAATTAATCTGGTGAATTTTAAAAGAACAATTGAAATATATAGAACAATTTTTATTTATAAACAACTCTTACATAAAAATATTTCTTAATATTCGCTTTATAAATAAAAGAATTGAAAATAACTCGCTTTGATAAAATGACAGAATTTTTTAGGGCATCAGAACCCATCTTCATAACTTGTGTTTCATATTTTCGAGAAATGTAATATCCAAATCATTCATGAAAGAAAAAATAAATGAAAAAAGTGAGAGAATTTTTACGGCCATCCGAAACTTACCAAAATGAACGCAGTTTGAGAAATTTTGTCTTTTAAATATCTTCGAGTTTTTAAATTTATACATTATATGTAAAATCATAATAAAATTCCGTCAACTTACTCCTATTTACAATTATTTTAAAACTCCTTTTTACAAATATAATTTCAATATTCGATAAGTTAAAAAGATAACCAAGAATTAAAGACCCCATTCAGCTTTTAAACTGATTTTAAAATTTTAGATTTGGAGAAATTAATGCTTATTAAGTCTAAAAATTGGAGTAGACAAATCATTACTTAAGAGGTTTTTTTAGATAGTTTACATACCACTATCTCTAGAGTGATAATGTGTAAAGTGGAAGAAATCTGTTTAAATTTTTTGTAATTTCATTTTATCACTTCCGTATTAATTCCTCCATTAAGCGAAGTCCAAGGTCAAAATTGCCACGTTTTAACTGACAGTCACTTTTTAAGGACAATTGTTATCTTAATGAAAATGGAAGGTGTATATTCAATGACTATCCTTCAAAAAAGAAAATTGGAAGTCAAGTGAGCGCTTTTATCGTATCACATCTTGGTTTTATATTTTAAACTTAAGAAAGCTTTATAAATTTTTTGACAATAATATAAGTGTGCATTCAGCTAATCTACTCGTAATAAATATTTAAATGTAAAAGCACTTCAAAGTATATTGCAAAACGTTTCAATTTATTTTCAATGCACTATTTGCATGCCATACAATTTACATACATGTGAACAAAGTAAAACGTGCTTATAAAGTACTCGATACATTTTGAGGAGATTATAGTTAATAAAATAAGTGATTCGAATTAACAAAATTACTGGTTATATAAATTCGAAAAGCTATTTTTATTCCATTGTTAGTGAGCTTTCACATCGTATGGAAAACCGCTGGTTTTACTCCAGCTACGGTCAAACACGATTATGATAAACCATCACAAAACTTGATTCCTATGTTCCCGTTTAATACAGAGCAGTTTTCCTTACTAACCAGTAAGTAAAAAAATCCTTGGCATATTAACAAATAATTTCGTTTGAAATTATTCAAGGCATTAAAAATAGATCTAATTTTTTTAATTTTAAGAAATTATTGTATGTAGATTAGGATATTGCATAATATTTTGCACTTGGATAGAAAAATAACTTTTTTAATTTTAAGAAAAAAATTAATAAAAGAAAGTAGGGAAATTTTAGCTCTCAAAACAATAAAATCTCAGCAGTGGATTAAAAAATGACTTCATTGCTAATAATATTTTTTCTCGCTTAAAGAGTTAAGCGGTGATAAAGATACAAAATCTTTAATTTTAATTAAAAATAACGACATGCAACAAATGAAAAAATATAGTTAGCCATTTGCAAAGGAAACTTTTTCCGCTGTATAATAAACTGTAATGGAAAGGAACAATGAATTTAACGATCAAAAGATGCTAACAAAAATATTGAAAGCAACCTAAGTTAATTATAAACATTAATACAAATAACATGAAAACAAATGATTTGGTCTGTTTTGTTCGATAATCGCTTTTTACACCCTAGGACTGATTAGAACGGGATCTATTGCCTTAAATGGATTCCGAACTTATGTCCGAGGTGGGAATCGAACCTACAACCTGTTGAACTGAAGACCAATATATATATATATATATATATATATATATATATATATATATATATATATATATATATATATATATATATATATATATATATATATATATGGGAAGAAAAATGTAAAACTGGATAGTATTGTAAAAACAAATTATTTTTTTTCCATAAAAAGGTTATTTAATTAATAATTGTTCGTATAGAGTCGTGTAAGTTTCATTTCACCTTGATTCAAAGTCGCCTGATTAAAGTTTCGAAGAAAATAAAAATATCGACGAAAGTATTTTTCAGTCCTCAACTTTTGATAGAGGCGTGTACATGGACTTTATGAAATACATGCAAGTAAATTTACCATTAAATTTACATATCAGCAATTCATACACTGACTTATTAAGTTGATAAAGTAAAGGAGGACAACCCCAATGGACACCCACAATTACACAATCATTATTTAATTTCTTACAATACTAGTATTAATTTTAAATATTTAATTGGAATTCAGATTATATTTACAGCTGAATACGCCAAACTCTGTTTCATAAAGTCAACAACTTACTTGAAATAGAGTAATTTTAAAATGTACTTATTTGACAATTTGAAGAAATTTATTATAAAAAAGGAAAATTGAAAGATCTCTAAAATTTGAAGCTAGAATTTTAAACAAAAGTAAAAAAAAAAAAATTCTTAATATCGTAAACACCGAAATTGTATCAAAATGTTAACAACACTAAAAAAGGGAGTAATAACAATAAATACATTTTCATGCGACAATTTCACAATTGTGGTATTATTAATTTATTAGATGCCAAAAATATTTACAATGTTTTTTTCATTGCTTAGATTTAAAAAAACCTGCAACAAAGTGAAATCGGATAGTTCACTGTAATGACGAATTGGCTTATTATTAACAAATTGAATAGAAAAAACTTAGATGAATGTTTTGAATGTGATCTAATTGACATTTCTTATGCAACACGCGTAATTATAAGCAATTACAACAGAAAAGCGATATTTTTAAACATTCCTAATCAAAAATTTTAGTGTTTTTGATTTCTTTTTGTGTGTCGCTCTACTGTCATTTTTGCATTCTAGGGGTGATTCGATGGGGACTTACAGTTTAAAACAGACTCCGAATCATTATAAACATATATACCCAAGGTAAGAATCGAACCTATGAATTGTTAAATTGAACGCTAAAGTGTGACAAAATATGTTTAGATAAATACAATTCCAGCGTCTTATAATTAAAACACAATAAGATAAAAAGCAGTGAAAATAAACAAGCGCGAAGTAACGATACTGCTGAGTCAGACCGAAAAATTCCTCTATTGTTTGCACATCAACTGACATAATCGAGGTACTACCGTCCTAAAAGCCCTTTTCTCATGCGCATAAACCACGCTACCACAGTTCAACGTTCCCTACAGAGACACAGAGAAGACTCAGATCATAGAGAATTAAGTATTGGTTGATAAGGTCACGAGAGCGAATATCAGTTTTTCTCGCCCGAAACTTCTACATCGGGGAAAAACCGCTGTTAAAACAACTTGTATCGATTTATAAGTGGAACATTTTTGTGTGTGTTCCATAATATTCACCGCTTGTACTGAAGAAAAAAAAAGAAAGTGCTAAAAATCGATTCGGAGAAAATTTCATCCAGCTAAGTTTTGGGAAACATTTTTTCGATCTAAAGATAACAAAAGGAGTAAAAACTGAACAATTTGAATAGTCTATTAAAACAAAAATCAATCGGTTATGTATAAAAAAAGATGGCACTGATTGATGAGAAAATGACAGGTGTTGCTCATATTTGTGGAGATGCATATCTTCGAGGCATCGCTTTTTAGTAACGTCAAAGGAAGTAATTACTGCATGAGAAGTCTCAATGATTGTGATGGATCTTTTCCTAAGAAGTTCACAATTCAAGGTCACAGAGAAACGTTTGGATTCCTGTCCCGCCTCAACATTATTCCCGGTTCCATCAAGGACAGAAGATAAGTTTGCAGAAAACTTGTCAGACAGTTATTATTTTCCAAGAATAAAATTCAAAAAATCATTGTTTTCAAAAAATATACAAACGACTTGCAAACAACCGATTTCTCATGCAGCGAACGAAAGATTTATATATAGGGCAATGGAAAGTATTTTTGCGGAGAAATAATTAAAAGCCATTTCACGTTTTGCACGTTAATATTGCTACATAAGAATTAAAATAGATCGTTAACAATTTCCGTTAAAAAATTACATTTGAAAAACATTCACATAATTCATCACTGCATAATAATTTTAAATTCTACTACTTAAATAACTCTAATCTTGGAAATGAGCAGCAAAAGAAAATCCTTATAATAGTTTGGAATTAATAGTTTTTTTAGGTCAATAAGTCATAAACAGTAACCATAATAATTAATAATTTTCAGATTGTTTAAAGATTACTAAGAAACACATAAGGTATGTTTGGTTTGTCGCTCAAGGATAATTTTAGAACACGAGAGCTAATTAGATCGGGACTTACAGTTTCAAGGTGGATTTCGAACTACAACAAATAGCCAAGACGAAAGTAGGCTTCGAACCCACAAACTGTTAAGCCGAAGCCAAAAGCATTAGCCATTCGGATATTAGCTGGCACCCATAAGGTATGATCCTAGCAAACAGAGGAACAAAAAATGAAACAACTATTTAACAATTGCAAGCCACCCTGCTTGTAACCATGCACATGCTCGTTTCTTAAAAAAATTCAAGATTTATTAAAAATATAAGGACAATATGAAATATAGAATTGCTTATTTTTCGCTTTCGTTCAACAACACAAACCTTAAAACTAAAATATGAAAACTTTGTCAGATTAATGCTCACATTGAGGAAGAATTAAGTATTATAAAAACATGATGCTTTTCGAATTAAAGTTATTACAAGATCCTTTTAATAAGTTTTTCCCTTTTCCAAGATATAAAAAAGGAAAAATTATTTTCATTCCAGTTAAACAGAACACACTTAATAACCGATGTCATCTTGGATTAAAAACTAAAAAAGAAAAAAAAATTATAATTGGAGATAAATTCTCCTACCTGGGATCCTTTAAATGAATGTGTTTAAATGTCTGAACTTTAAATTAAGTTAGTGGGTGACAATTTCCCCAAGACAAATTAACTAGAAAGAATCAACGTGTAAATGATTTTGCAGAAAAATTTTAAACCTGAAATATTTTTTTTTTCATTGCCCCCACTTTAAAATTAAGTTTACAGCGACATGGGAATGTATTTCCAATGTAATTTCCTTACTTTTGAGGTTGATATTTAAATGCAACTGTCACATTTAATGAAATATTTGAGCAGTTGCCATGGTAACTCAAAATGAAAATATATATATATTGTCGGGGGGAGGGTATAGATAGGCGGAAGAAGTAAAGTAATATAAATGGAAAAAATCGTATGATAGGAATTTGAAAATATATATTAATAAAAAATAAATTCGAGAATTCGCAATGTGGAAATTTCAATTCAAATGTATTTCCACCAATTTGTTTCGGACGAAAATTGGAAAGACATGCCTTTGAGCGAATTTCCTCAGGTTTTTAAGTTGATTAAACTTTTGTATTACTTAAAATGTATTTACATATTCTGTCAAAAATTTCAAATTTAATGAACAAAAAATTGCTGAATAGCTTAAAAAAAACTTTAAATTCCAGTATAATCAAAATCCCTGTAATTCAATAAAAATCTTTGTAATTGATTAATAATCAAAATAAATTTAAATTATATATATATATATATATATATATATATATATATATATATATATATATATATATATATATATATATATAATATATATATATATATAGAATTTGCATATATTATAATATGGTAAATTAAATAGAGTGAGAGAGAGAAGAAAGTTTTGAATTAAAAACAAGTAATCTTTACAAAACAAAATTAAAAATTCAACGGTTTGAAAAATATGAGCAAGTGATAACCAATATAGTAAAATGATTACAATTATACTTCTAAAATTTTAGAGACAGCTCTTACCTTTTATATTTTGATAACCACGCTGATTCTATCGAACAGAATTTAATAGAAATGGATTCATTCCTGGTATTTAATGATCTGCTAACTTTAATTAGAAATGCAATACTGTAATGTAGATTTTATTTTACCAACTAACTTTAGTAAATATATATAATTTACTGAAACACTTTTACGAATTGGAACTAACCTTCTTTTCATACAATAATTTGGTTGTTTGCTGCTCTATGGTGACTTTTCGTACATACATAAAAGGCGATTATATTAGAACCTGCAATTTAAAGAAGACTCTGAACCTCTATAAACATTCACATCCAAGATGGGAATTTGCTTTCAAACATTTGCAGGTCTAACTATTCAACCATCTGCTAGGTGATTTTTAAATTTTAATTTACTGGCTGGCCCTCAGGAGAAAGTGGTACACGTACTGCTATATTAACATTTGGTTTCGATTAAATTTTTATCATATGATTCAAATTTAAAACACAATAGGATTTGGTTGTCGCTCAAAGGTCATTTTTTCGCCAGATGGTTAATTAGAATGGGACATATAGTTAAATTTATTTCGAGCTCTACAAATATCCAAAACCGATGTGGAAATCAAATCCACTTATTGTTGAACCAAAGATTAAAATGTTGACCATTGGACTGTCAGCTTGACTAAGAACAGCGAGAAACCAAGTAATTGCTTTAGTTGTAAGTGAACGCTAATATTCGTAACTACGAATTTGTTTTCACACTTAAATTTTTTTATATAACTCAACACAATGTAAGTTAAGTAGTGAATAGACTGTGAATTTTAATCTAAACATTTCAACTTGAATATTGTTTGGAAGACGACCAAGCGAAGTTTTTAATTACATCGAAACTAAATGTGTTTACATCTCTATCACTTAATATACTTTTAACCAACACATATATTAATGAAATTTCCTGTTCCAACAAAGTTTTTCATAGTAATTAACATTGCAATTAATTTTTATCCTTCGCTGAAATTAATAAGAGCGAAACAACGCCATTTATTTCACTACATAACTTTACCGATTCCATTTATAAGAAAAATAATTGCTTTTACCAAATTAAACGTTTACTAGATAAAAAAAAGTTACCCCTATTTAAAATTATTTAGGAACTATTTTATATTAACAATAACATTAAGGATTTTCTTCGAATGTTATTTGCACTACCTACATAAAACTCATTTTAAATTCACCATCAAAATCTATAGCAATTGTGAGTTTCGTTATTTGTTGCATCAGATAAAACAAGTGTTTTATCATTAAAATGAATCTCTAGCAAAGCTGATCTTGATAAATTACAATACAGAAAAAATATCCAATAAATATACGACAATATATAACAAACCAAATTGAAGATAAAAATTTAACATATTATATTAAAATTTATAATTATCAGACGCAAATACTAAAAGTTGATGCAATTTAACTATCAAAAATGAGCATAAGAAATTGGAATCATTAAAATTATCATCAGGCACGCTAAGTGACAAATTTCTTAAACTGATTTTTAAAGCTTCTGATGTTTATCTTCCCGAATAGATTTGAATATAAAATTTTGGAGAGCACACATACTTTTATGCAACTTTTATTCCATTTTTTCATATTCTCATCAATCTATAAAAAGAATATTTCAAGTGAATATACAAAAGAAATTTTCAATTTCTAAGACTATTGAAAGGAGAAATTTTTTTTTTAAATATTTTAGAAGTTTTCTAATTTGTTTAATTTTTTACTTTAAAACGAAATAGGAATGTTTAATCGGAAAGTAAGAATTAGGTACGCGAAAAAAATTGCATCACAAAATCAAGCACGTCAAATTTTGATAAAAATGTTTGCCGCTTTGAAGACAGTAGAAAGTATTTGAGAATTTTAAAATTTTAACCACTGAACACGAAATTAAACCGGCGCAGGTAAGTGTCAGAAATAACTTATCTACATCAATCTTTGTAACTTAATTTGGCGAAGTGCCACATCCGAAGATTCACCGGAACCTGCACTTTCTTACTTTGTAACAAAGAAAAAACACCAGAAAAATCTTTACGCAAAAGCCACAAAATGTAACAAATTTGTCAACACTCTTTTATTATATCAATTTTGAAGCATCAGATTAGTTTAAATATAGATGAAAGTATCAGTCACAAGCTAATAAGGCAATTTTTCAACGAATATTCGTTTATTTAAGTTGAAATTAGAAGGCGATTCTAAAACGAATAAAATAAGTTTATATTAAACGAACAAAAGCGAAAACACTCAGTGTAAATGTAACTCTACTCAGGTAAACAGCACATTACACTGTGAAAGCATAACAAATTTCACTTGATCACTTTCCTGATTAACCAAACTCATCTCGTGTTATTAATCATTATCCTGAAATATCTGTCGCAGATGAATGTCAGTACAATTTGTTTGCCACGTTTTTTTATTATAATAATTTAGCAGAAGCAAAAAAAAAAAAATGATTCTATAATTTTCACTTAAATTTACTATAAATAAATAGTCATGTATTCTACATTTTCATAAGAATTTTCATGAACTTATAGTCATTATTACAATCGTAACTAATCAATGTGCAATAAATGGTAATGATAAAATTAAATGCTTTCACAGCAGTAAAAAGTTATAAACTTCACTTATAACCTGCATATATTCTGGTTCCTTTGTTTTTATATTTAGTAATAAAATGCTTTTTTGCTAATTTTTTTCCAAGAAAAAATAAGGGAAGTGGTTAATTTGTTTTCGTCGCGCAAACTCAAATCAGTTCTCATAAAAAACGGTTAAAGAAATGAATATAAAAAATATTTCTTTTAATTATAAGTAGTTTGAATCGGGATGAACATAAATAGTTTAAAATCAGTTACGAATTGCACAAGAATAAAGTCTCAAACAGCAAACAAACACTAATAAAGATATGCAATATAAAATTCTTTGTTAAAGACTCAAAAGTAAGATTGCTACAAGAAAATAAAAGCGAGAATAATAGCCTTTAGGGAAATAGTAACTTTTTGATACGAAGCATACAAGAACAGAATCTTCGATAACGACGAGCATCACGCAAAAAAGATAAAAGAAAAGATTCACTTGATATAATTTGCGAGATTGTATAATGTGAACCCACAAATACCATCAAACAAACAAATATTACCGATTCTTAATGAAGATGGCACGGAATAATTACGGGAAGATTCGCGGTTGTAAGAGAAAAACAGGAAATGCAATAAATATTTTAAGGGGTTTATTAACCCTTGCTTGCAGGCGTTGAAGTGAGCTGAAGTCCAAAGTTAAAACACACAACTATCATATTCCGAGCTTGCGCAAAATAATTTAATGAGATTACTCAAAATAAATTGATGAGATTAATTATAAAAAAAAACGTGAATATCAGTTACATAAATAAAATAAGTTATATTGGTTGATTTTTTTAAATTTTACTATTAAAAAAATTGTAAATACGTATGTGAAATATTTTAAAAAAATGAATAACGCAAGAAATGCAGATTTAATTCATTTTAAACACTATTAAAAAAGCATACCATATAATTGAACATATAATGCAGAGAAGTTAATGACGAGCAGAATAAAGTAGTGAAAGCAAACTATTTACTCTGATCGCTCCAAAAATATATGAATTCACACACTTACAAACTTCTATGACACCGTACTAAAGATAAATGCTAATCTTATCAAGCAGCATTACAATGGTATAACCAAGTCGCGGATGAAAAAAAATTATAAAATGAGTGTAGAAATTATTGCACCGATTTTTACATTAAATCTAATAAATTTACAAACAATGTTAACTTCCTGAAGTTTAATTACTAAATACAATGGAAAATTTAAATTACAGTAAATAAAATAAAAAATCAACACACACATTTAATAGCATCACAATGTATTCAAAAATTTTCATAACGTCTTCAATTATTCATTTACATTGTTCATACAAATGAACTAAGTTATTGGCAATAAAAAAATCATTACATTCTAAATAATTTCATCAAAAGAATGAGAATTTTCATGTTACAAAAGAAATCTGCTGATAAACCCATTTATGTATTTCTAAAATTTTCAAATGTGTCGATTTCAAAAATCATGCAATAAGTTGGTCACCACTATTCCATTCGATTCCTATCAGGAAATCATCATTCGAACAGTAAATTGCATAATTTAAAATCAAAATTCGAACGTAGTAGCTGCCAAGTTCTTATACAACAAGTCTTGAAGTAAATTTAATATCTCAAAATGATAAGATAACAAAACAGCATTTTTATAAATAAATTTCATAAAATGGTTATTCACCGATTCCTTGAAAAACAAATGTTTTTCCAATTAAGACGCTCATACAAACTTCACTTGGTAGAACATAAGGAGCCGGGCTAGAACAAGTTTACTTTGTTTCTCACAATTCTTATCAAACTTCTGCGAAGTGAACAAAAAATTTCATTGTGTGAATTCAGATAAACAAAGTTGATCAGAAATTCATTTGAATTGATCACCCGAGATTTGTGGCGAAAGTACAATAAAAAATAGCTTAAACAAGTAGATTTATCGAAATTTAAGATATTAACCAATAAAAAAAGAGAAAAGAAAATTTCATTTATAATCATATTGTATCACCTGACTCTATTTACCGCAGATACACTTTTTTATAAAGTAGATGAATTCAAATATTTCCACTACATTTAAAGCATTTCGCTACACTTATTATTATAATAATACTATTTTTTAAGGGAAATGTTTCTACGTTTAACGCAACTTGAAAACCTACTTAAATATTAAAAAATAGCCTGCAACAGCCATTTAAAAAATCACCAAAGACAGCGTAAGAATTTTCTTCGAAATTTATAATTTTTTATAACTTAATGAGTTTGTAGGTTCACATATTGCACATATCTTTATACTAAAGTTATATCATTAATATAAAATTGATATATGCGCGCTCGTTTATAATTTACATTGCACAGATACATAAAAGCATCTTGAAAATTATGCAACTTAAATCGTTTTTAAGAACCAAGAAAACGAAAATTGCACCAACACATTTTTAATTTAACATTTAATTAAATGAATTTAAAAAATAAATCATAAATTAGTAATGTCAATTCTTTATAAAGCGAAATTGTCATTCAAGAATTTCTAAAACATGCACAAAAAAATCGTATATTTAAAATTATTAACTTTTGGGTTTTTCGCCAGTGCTTAATTTATCTAAGAAGTTTACACACATTGGCGTATTCGTTTATATTTTTTCAGAAGATTCTTGATATTTAAAAGAAGGTTTGCTTTAGAACACTATTGTAAGATCTGTAAAAAACACGGTGGTGTCTGAAACGGAATTATCACGATAATGTGTACAACTACAGGTGCTATTGTTATGATAATGAATGTTTGATACCGTATGTTCAAAAACAAGGACTACGATATTCATGAGACAAAGAGATCTGGCCGACCTACTGCTGCTGATGAGGCTGCTAGAATTTGTGAAGAAAATCAGTACCAATTGAGAGCTATCTAAGAAGTTAGACGTTAGTACTACACCAATTAGTCCTGCTGTCCATCGCATAAACTTGACGTATAAGTTCAATCACTGGGTGCCGTATGGACTGATTGATTCAAGCAGATAAGGATATACGTTTTTAAGCACCCACTAATCTGTTCGAATATGAACACAAGAGCAAAATTCTGGATTGAATAGTCACTTGAGATGGAAAGCAAATTTACTTCAACACAAGCCAAAGAAAAGGTTTGTCTGTGCCTGTGAGTCCATGAGTGACGTCTAACAAAAAGATCATGTTTTGTATTGAATAGGTGGCATTATCCACGAAGTATCAAGAAAAAGATATAAGTCATCGAAAGTAAAGTATACAGGGAGATGCTAGTGCGAGTAGACGCTGTGGTCATATCCAAACGTCAAGCTAAGTTCCGGAGCAAGAAAGAACTGTTTCAAGATAATGCCCACAAGTGCATTCATTTACCACCTGAACTACAAATTTGAATGGGATCATGGGATCTATTGACACACCCACCATATAGTCCCGACATCGCTCTTTCGGACTTCTACCTTTTTCACACATGCATCTATATCTTGCTGGTGCTATTTTCGATTCTGCACAGGACATCCGTGATGAGGTTGAGCTGTTTTTGAAATCGTGGCATTCAAATTTATAGGCCCATGACTTTGAAAAATGACGAAAACACTGGTAAAAATCAGATTTGGGTGGTGATTACTACCAACACTAAAGAGAGTTACTGTTTTTATGTTTTTTCACTTAACTTCATTAAGAGCCCGATATTTAATTTCAAGGTGTCTAAATGAGGAAGACATTTCAACACTCAATATCTCCGTAAACTAAGTTTACACGAAAATATTGTTTAATCATACTTCCTAGAAGCAAGAATAGTAACATTAATAAATAAATAAATTTATTTTTGTCTTATGTTTCAGAATTTAAAGAATGATCAGTAAAATCAATTAACATAAAATCTGAAGAAAAATGCGTGTTTATTAATTCCAATACAGAGTTTATAACAGATTTGCAATACCTTTATTTGTGGTTTAATGGCCGGCGGCTGGAAAAATTCAAATTTCCTGACATACTATTAATAGATAAATTGAATACTATTAAAAATATGGTGAAAAATTTTCAAATTTACATGTCAATTCCCCCTCAAAAAATCATGAATTACAAAAATATTTTGAATTTTTATATTATGTTCTTGGGAATGAAATTAATCCGGAATAACATATTTTTAACCTTTAATCAATGTTTTCGTCCATGATCCCCGACGTATATTTATCCTATTAAACATTTTTAGACAAAATAACTTCATGCCAGGTTATAATTTCTTTATCTTTTTTTCTGACCAAATTAATTCTCTTTGAATTTCTGTGAGCTGCCATGAATACTAACTAATACTACATTACCCAAGACCGAACAACATTTTTTTAAACACTTTTTGGCATCAATTATATGAAGATCGAAAAATTAACATTCTACTCAGAGAAGCGCGATTTTTCCATTTGGGGCACAATATAAAATTACGTAAATTTTTGATATTTTTATTATATATTATTCACTTGCTTGGCCACAAAAATACTCTAATAGCAAGCACATTTGATACACCTACAATAAACTTTTCTTGTACGAATTAATTTTAACAAAAGTATTTAAAAGTTGAGTACGTTTTATAAACACCTCAACACATACAGTTATAATAAATCATAACCTGAAATGTAAAATAAAACGTTATTTCATTTTTAAAATTTATCGATGTTTGTAAATAAAATCAAATTTCAAAATTTGGTAGACTAATTTTTTTTGCATAGAAGTTAATTTTTGTAGATAAAGATCTTTTACAACGTTGCAAAATGTTTTCAATATTGTTTTTTAAAAATATTCAATAATCACAGAAAATCGTTTAAAAATAAATTAAAAAACTATAAATAACTCCATAAACTTAACGATCATTTTGTATACACGCGAGGGTTAATTTCGATACATTTCATAAAAATCAAATGTTATTAATGATATACATCTCCTTAAATAAAAACCTGAAATGATTTTGTTCAAAATAAATTATGCTTTTTTTATTTTTTTCTATATAACTTTAGTAAAATTCCTCTTTAGTAAAAAAGATACAGTAACACATTTAATTTCATTGAGAATAATATATATTAAAAATATTTTCTTTCAATCAATTTAGATCTTTTATATCATATCAATATTTACATAAAAATTTTCAAAATTAAAGATATAACAATTGCTTTAAATTTAACTAGGAACTTGATTTAAATACATTAAATTTTATTTAATATTTGAGTAAAAAACAATTGGTTAAAATGTATTTGATTTTAGAGTCAAATACACTTATTCTTATTAGACTTTAGATTCAATTACTTTTATTATATTTGAGATAATTATTCTAAATATATGTGTGAATATTCTAAATATAAATTCTTCTTGCATCATTTTCATAAATTTAAAATATGAAAATAATAAATGAATTCAGTGAATAAATCGAATTTTTTATTAAAACTTTAAATACTCATGTCAAGGCAAAAAATACAAGCAAATACTAACAATAATCTTGCGTTGCAATTCTATGATTTTTTAATTCTATGATACTAGACCTCTATAACAATAAATTTGTTCTAATATTACATGCATCAAAAAAAATACAACTTACACTATTTTAAAAATAAATTTATGTAATAAAATTATAATGCAGTTGGAAAACTCCTCATGGAACTGCCAAACCAAACTAGCAAGTGGATATCAGGATTAATTAGAATTGCTTCAATTCATCACAATGCTTTTTCACTCACTCACAACACAAGACAAGACACAACATTATGGTTTAATAAGATTAATATCTTCTTTGTTAATGCCAGTTGAACTTAATATCTGATTGTTAACTCTCTTTTCTAGTGTGTAATTAATATTTAATTAAACACTGATACTTTGCTACTGGAAAAAGAAATAAGTTTCAAATTTAGAAAAATGTGTGCATTTATCATACATACATGTTTTTGTATGCATTAAATTTATAATAAATAACATAATTGTATTTAAAGAGTATTCATAAATTTTATTCTTATTCTGAGCTTTTTGCTATTTAAATCAGTTTTATTATTTACAAAAGTATATTAAATATGCAATGGTATCAATTCTACATCAATTTCAATTAATGGAATAAACTTTTATGTATTATGATTTGTTTACAATTCCAATAATTTTTGGAAGATTTCAAATGTACTTTTCACATCGCTATCATTATTTAGTGCTTTTATAAAATCATATACTAAATATAATAAAAGAATATAAAAGCACAATGTACTTTATTTATCTTCTAATATGGTAATACAATAATCTAAGGAAACTAAAATTAATAGGGAACAATAGCATTTCAAACTAACAAAACTAAGTTCTTTAATTCTATTCTTTTTCTCAGAGGCAAGACAGCACCCATGGAGCCAAAGCATACAGTGTTCACGTCTGTTTTCTTGATCGAGGGCTGTGGAGTGCAAAGCATATGTCCTGGTTAGGTGATCAGCCTAACAAGAAACCCCAAATGTTTAATTCAAAACATGCTTAGAACTCAGTTTTGTCAACCCACTAAGGTATGAAAAACTGAGTTGACATTGGCCAGCCCAAGGATAGAGCTTCAAATTTGTGTCTTGGAAGCATGTAGCACAACCACTATATCACCAGGCTTCCTTTAATTCTATACCACTCTTTTCAATTTTTAGAAAAATAACAAAATTGTTCCTTGCAATTAAGTCAACATCAAATGACTAATAAGTTGACTGTTCTGCAATAAGGAATTATCGCAATTATTTAGTTAAGAAATAATTCTATTCTTTTTTTACAGGATAAGAATCATATTGAATCATTACAATGAAAAACTAAACCAATATTCAACAGCTAGCCTAAATAAATATCGAGTAAATTAATTATTTTATTGAATAAGTAATAACAAAATAAAATAATTATCAAAATTTAAAAATCAGATTCTTCATTTTGCACAAAAAATAAAAAAAAAAATTTATGAAAAAAAAAAGAAAATAAATACATCAATAAATAAACTTCATATCTTCTTAATTTTTATAGATATTTAATAATAATGTGCTTTACTACTAAAGATGTACCACATATTTATAACAGCACATTTTCTGACATATACAAAATATATCGAAGAGTTTCATTGAAAATAATTCAAGAGGAAATACCTGTCAATTCTTTAATAAGATGTACAGCACATAAAGTTATTTGAATTAAGTTCAAGTTTGTATTCATTATAAATATGAATGAAAATTTTCATTTACTGTTTTTCTTCTTAAATCTCTTTAAAGATATATTACCATTACTGTTTTTCGACAAGTCTTTCCTTCGATTATTTTTATTTGTTTTACAAAACAATATATGCTCGTTAAAGAAATAACTTTAATTTCTAATATTTAAAATATAAATTTATATTTGACATTGTACAGAAAATAGCCAAACAGTAGGAAATTGTCTTAACCATCCACAACATCTCGCTTTTCAGGAGGAATTTCCATAGTTAGCGTTGCAAGGTATACATAGTGTTTATGTTGCAATGGAACTTTGAAAAGTTTCACGGCAGCCTCCTTTTAAAAAATGAAAGTACAAAAGCACATAACCATTTCTAGTAGTTCATCAAGGGTTTGAATTTACTATTAATCTGTACTGGAGTATGTGCTATTAACACTAACCACTATGAGCCAATAAGTTATCAGTACTTGAATCAATATTAAAATTATTGAACAAGAATTTGTACTATTTTTTGTATATAATTAAATGCTGTATGTATAAGAGTTCATACTTCCAGATAAAATTTCCACCATTATTATAGGATTTATACTCAGTTTCAAAATTCAATGATTAGTTGGGCAAACATTTTGACACTGGTAAAATCATTTTTTTAAAATTAAGTAAAAGGTAAAGTTTATTTATTAACAGCTTAATTTATATTATTAATTGAGATTAAATTAAATACATTTTAATTGAATTTTAATTGATTAAATTAAACTGAGATTAAATCAAATTGGGGAAATAAAGGAAATAAAATGTTGACTCTTTCAAATAATACTCTAACGAATGTACTATTTTTCATGCTTCAAGATTTTTCAGTAACAAAAAATCAGAAATCCAATAATATTTTTAGCACTTTAAATTTTACACGAGTTGTGATATAAAATCTTAAATATTTCCCTAAATTAATTCACAATATTTTATGATATAAATTACAAAACAAAATTAAAATTTGCTTTATTTTTAACATGGTATAAGTTCTGAAATACACTAATGCAAAATTGATTGAAACATTACATTTCATTATTCTAATAACTTCTTTCCATTTATTAAATACATGCATATAATTTGAATTCACTTTTAAATTAAAGTTATTAATAAATAAAATCAAACCTTTTAAATCAGATCACTTCTAATAATACTGATGTATAAATTATACATTTAAAGAAAGCTTAACTAATGAAATTCCATTTTAGCAAGAACTGAAGTCTACAAATACAAAGGAAAGAACAATATGTATTAATATATCTTTGCTTTTCTTTAATATTCTACTATACCCATAGATTATTAGATAATTATTAAACACTGAAAGAACTTAAATATGCTTAGTTATACAAACATGCTCATAGCTTTGAAGAAAACAAATGTAAATTTCAATATTTTATAATTTACTTGCTTAAAAATACTATAATTCTAAATGTTTACCAAGATAGAACCATAAAGAATCGTTATTAAAATGGATTTTTCGTTTCAAAACGCAATTTTACAAGTAATCAATTTATAACATTAGATTTAATGATAAACTGGAACATTTTCTTAAATTTAAATAATATCAGTCATAACTAATTTTACTGGCAATAAAAATATGTTTTCACGCTTGTCTTCTTCGTTATTTTTTCAATTAATAATAAAAATAATGAAGCTAAATTTTAAATAAACTAAAATAATAAAGTTTCTCATGAGTAATACCATATATAAACATAATCATTTATTTTTATTAATATAATAAAAATTCGTGCATAATTTACGATACAGAATATACAATATATACTATAACCTTCTTATCTGAAACTATTTAAGCATATTATTCTAGATTTCAGTGCATAAAAAAAAAAAAAAAAAAACTCAAATTGTATATAGATATACACAATATTATATGTAGTAACTTACCTATTGTAGCAACGGACAGGCACAGAAGTACCAGCATCCACAGAGTTGAATACATAATTTCAGCCTTCATTACAAACAAAAAAAGTAATCTGCAGTCAGCTGAAAGTTCAGATCTTCATATATTTAATATATATGTTGACGAGTATATTGACAAATTATATTATGCTTTGTTACAGCTGTAACACATCGTAATAACGGGAGATCCTGGCAACAGCAAATGAAATAGTTAAGTTCTGTCAAGATTTAATAACAATCAGATTTACACATATGTGTATAGAGAAAAACAGCAACCAACATTTATTTTTTCGACTACTGACTACTTTTCCGAATCGGTTAAGCCTAACTACTTGTTAGAAGTTAGAAGGTAGCGCGGAGAAATTCCGAAGCGCTATAGACTAAGACGGATCGATAGTTAAGATAGCAAGTCATTTTATAAATCTGAAAGTTTGTGTCTGATATAATTTTCATAGTAACTAGGGAAAAATATTCTGATTCGAAAACAATGAATTGAGTCCCCAATGCGAGTGTTTTATGTATTCATTCACAGCTGGCAAGTTGATGTTTTGGAAAACTAGTCTCTTCCGAGTATCAACACATACTGTCGGCATCGGAATAAATAACTCTTTCAGTACAAGTTCGCAGAGTTTTCTGTTATGATCAGATCTGCATTTGTTATGATGTCATAGCATGATTATAAGCAGTAGGGAACATAACACATTTCATAACAAAACATGAGTTGTTAACGCATATTCACGCTTCGGAAGAATAGTAAAATGAGAACACAACTTCAACGTACAGTCAGCCGTCCGCTCGGTAGGTTTGTGATTCTAAAAGACGCCCAGTCAAGCTCGCTTGAACGGTTGGTCGAGTCCACATTTTAAAAGAGGGAGATACGATGTTTCTTCCCGGCCCGATCAGCTGGTTGAATACCAAACTCTTTTGCTGCCATAATAAGCCACTATTTTACTCCTCTCTCTATGCAAGGGTATCGTTTGGTAGTTTATTCATTAATTTTTTTTTCGTGATATGTTGCAGATTTATCGCTCTATAAATTTAGAAGAAAGCTTTTTTAAACGAAATAAATTAAAGCAAATCAAAGATGTATAAGTAAATTTATTATATATTAATTTGAAAGAAGAAATGAAACAATTTCTTAATTTATCAAAAAAAAAAGAAATATTAAAAAAAGAAAGAAATGTTTTTGTAGAATCACATTATGGTAAAAAAAAACATTTTCTTTTACACTTTTAAATCGAGGCATATATATATATTTTTTCATTTCAATGATTTTTTTATTCATAAAATAATTTATGAACAATTTAATTTCATACGAGTCTTTGTCATACAGTACAGATTTTCGCAAAAAAAATTCTGTTGTTTTAAGTTTGGATCCAAGAAAAAATTATGTATATGCATCATATTCACTCAGATTATTTTCTAAAGTATATACTCCTCATTAAGCTCAAAGAGAAATTACAATGAAACTTTAATTAATGTATATCACAGTTTAGTTCATTAATTGTATTACGAATCCAATTTATATATACATTAAAAAACCATAGGGAGACAATTATTAACTGTGATAATAAAAGCAGATTTATGGTTTTACATCTGTTTCGAATCCAAATACTCTCTAAAAGGAAAGGAAAAACGTACTATTAAATGTGTGATGAGTCTGGTTTTTGAATATCACCCACTGCATTTGCGATCACATCGGTATTTCAACTTCCTAATTTTACATATCGTGTGTGAGAATTGCCCCGAAGTTCAATATCGACGTTTCCGACTGCTTACTACACCCCACTGGAGTCATTAAACATTGCCAAAGACTTCCGAACGTTAAACCGTGATCGAACATTGAAATCAATTGTGATACGTTTCCCACTGCTTATTTCTGCTCATCGATGCCACTGAAATCAGCCAACCACTTTTTAATAATGAGCAGTGATCAAAACACCTCAATTAACATCCTTTTCTCTCCGTTCCAATAGGCAAATCACGACGAAATCGGCACCTTTTCTCAAGAGGCTATTGGTAATCCACGTGTGATTTGCAGCCTGATAAGCATTTTCGATAATTTTTGCAGGAATAATTTCAGAGTAATTTTCTTTAGAAAATATTACAGTTTTTCAAAAAGTTTCCTTTTTTTTCCTCAGAGTCATTAAAAACTATTTTTATCATACATGTTTTGTCATCTAATGAAGGGCGTTTTCCTTTACAATCAGCTTCATGTAACCTTAACTAACTATTATTTGGCGAAAAGGTTTTCCCTACAACTTTTTTCATCAAAAATCCATTAGACATCCCTGATAATCTTTCAAGAATTTAAAACGGTTTTTCAAAGTTTAAAAGCATCCACATTTATGAGTACTAAAATTTTTTAAATAGATTTTTGAGTTTAATTTTTAATCTAGACATCTTCCATCAGTTCAATCTCTCACAAATATTTTGTTAATTTATTCCAAAATACAGCTTTTATATATGCATCATAATATTTACAATTTTGCTTTTGTAATTTTATATTAAATATATTAATTTTTATTAAATATATACATATAATATACTTAATAAAATAATTTATCTAAGAATAAATATTAAGTTATTAATAAAAAACATATTTTATAAAAATATAATATTAAGATACTATATTTTTACAAAATATGCTATCATTAATAACTTAATATTTATTTTTAACTTAATATTTATTTTAATAATAAAAATAATGAGTAATAATTTTAAAAATAATAATTACAGTAATCCTGTAGAAATTCTGCAGTCAATAAGACAATAGTTTTGTAATATTTCTGATGATTCAACTTACAGTCAAAAATCACTTTTTGATTTTATAAAATCAATACTCTACAACTTCTTTGAAACAACTATACAAAAATATTGTTATACATATTAAAGCTACTATATTGTGACGGCTAATTAAACAACATAAATGTCACTGAGAAATGTTCTTTACATATGTGATTTCGTTTGTAATTTAAACCTAACACTGGATCAGAATTTATTATTGATAATTATGAAGACATCTGATGAACCTGTAATGAGTTGTTTTTATCAATGAAGGAAAATTTCTTCGTAATGAACGTTACTAATCGCATGTGAATTATGTTTTGGTAACACATATTCTGAAGATTTTATAAGACTTCATGTATGTAGATAGTAACATTAGTGACACTCTTGCTGTGGCAGATAATCAGGACAAATTATCCCTTCATTTCGTGTTATCAGAGTCCTTCAGATATATGACGAGTCTGTTTGCAGACACTGTTTTTAAGCGATTATATCTCGTTTCGTTGTTCTTGTAGTCTTCCAAGATTCTTGATGATTGTTCACGTAGACATTTTTTGACCCTGATGGCAAGAAATACTCTTGCATGGTCTACCAGCAATTCTAGTAATTTGACTTCTTTCAATGATGTCTGTCCTAATTAAGCTAATGTCTCGGATGCAAACTTAATTTTATCAGAGGAATCGGGCAACTAAATAAATAATAAGCATTTTCTGTTTGTTAATGAATTTTTTATTCATTCTAGGATATGTCATGATACTGATATATATATTATATACAATGCAATAATAATATAATATCCATGTAATTTTTATATTATTAAGAAAAGTTTCATAATAAAAAATAATATAAATGCAACTATAAATTGCATAGTGTATTTTATAATTTGTGCAAAAGCCCTTATTCACAAAAGTAGAAATTCATATATATATATATCTCAGATAATCAAAAGTTCATTATTTTATCAGTAAGAAAAGCAACACAAAAGTAATTATTCCTAAAGGAAAAATAGAAGCAAATGTTATTATTAAAGAAATGTAATTTGACATAGATTAACCATATTAAAATTATTTTACTTTTATTTGTGTTTTGTTATTTTATCTCTTTTTTCTTTTTAATTTAACGATCTAAAACTTTCAACTTCGATAATAAAGTCAACGTGTCCGAGATTTTACTATCGAAATTGAAAGATCTTAAATATATATATATATATATATATATATATATATATATATATATATATATATATATACAGTATGTCCACTAAAGTCCCTTACCACCCTCTTAACTTCGGAACGGAACGGCTGCTGCTATATTCATAAAGGTGGTGTCTAGGTATAGTAAAGTAGCCATGCCCTACGGAATAAAACATCCTACCACACCACCTGGTGGAAAACTGTGGAGTTAGCATTCGTATCTCGAAAACGAAACGAGATAGGTAAAAAAGTGATTTTTTAAGTTGTAGAGCATCCTCGATTTAGTAGGAAAAGGTACCTTGTAGGCATTAATGTGAAGAATACAACGATTAAAATGCGCATTTGTTGTTTCGTGCTGTGACGTGGCACATCGTACGTGTGCATATTTGAAAAAATAAAAAAAAACATTTTCGTGATTATATTTTTCACTTTTATTTCGAAATGGAAAGAACGGAAGTATTAAAAATAATTCCAACAATTTGTATGCAGTATGCAAATACGTAAGAAACGTCACGTCTGTTCACCTGAGATAGCAATAAAAGAGACATCTTCTTGGGGCTGTAGTATGTTGATGCTCATGGTCATGACTGAGTATTTCAAAACTGAGTATAGAGAGATGGTTTTACTGTACGGTGAATGTCGACACAAGGCACGATCAGCAGCAAGGTTGTACCGCCAACGTTTTCCTGCAGGCCCCCGCATCCTTCTCATCAAAACATCCTAACTGTTGTAAAACGTTTTAAGGGAGACAGGTTGCGTTACCAGTCGACCTCGATCTGGCATACCAGCTAAGGTAGGACAGCAAGTTCAACCAGTGAGGTATTAGCATATGCCCTCGCATATTTGAAATGCACCGTAAGAGAGATCAGTCAACACTGTGGTCTCTCCAAAAGTCAGGTTTGGAAAATCCTAAGCGAATCAGGTGCTCATCCATACTGACCAACGCCTGAACAGATTTTAGTGGACATGGATGCCGAGTGACGCTATGCATGGTGCAACTTCGTCTTGAATCAGATACAGGTCCAACCAACATTCTTGGAAGATATAATGTGGACGGATGAGGCATACTTTTCACAGAATGGCATGTACAATAGGCAAAGCACCCATTACTGGGCGCTGGAAAATCCTAAATGTTTCTTTGACGTTCGACATAAAATGTGGTATGCTATTAACGTTTTGTGCGCAATTTACAATAACAAGCTGATAGGCCCAATATTTTACAACTGCACGTTAACGGGTGTACGATATTTACAATTGCTACAGAAGGTAATGCCAGATTTTGCGGAAAACCTGCCGTTGTTTAATTTTAAGAATCTATGGTTTCAACAAGACTGCTCACAAGACATCTCCAATGAAGCAGTATCTCGTCAAGGAATTTGGCAACCAAATACTAGGGTACTAAGAGTAGCCTCCACTTTCTCCTGATCTGACTCCACTGAACTTTTATCTGTGGGGATACTTGAAACAGCAGGTGTATGCGACCCCTCCACAAAAATTGCAGGACCTTAAGCGATGCATTACGGTCGCATGTTCCAACGTGTGCAACGTGATCTTCAAGGGAGGATCCAAATGTGCATTGCAGCTGACGGTGAGAAGTTTGAACTCTTAAATAAAGTATTGTTATAACTATTTATTTTTTTTTCTTTCTTAGATCGTTTTGTCACGTCACAGCACGAAACAACAAATGCGCGTTTTAACCGTTGTATTATTCACATTTATGCCTACAAAGTATCTTTTCCTACTAAATCGAGGATGCTCTACAGCTTTGTAAATCCTTTTTTTACTATCTCTTTCCGTTTTCGAGATAGGAATGCTAACTCCAAAGTTTTCCACAGGGTGGCGCGGTAGATGGTTTCATTCAGTAGCGCATGGCTACTTTACTATACCTAGACACCACTTTTATGAATAAAGCAGCAGCCGTTCCGAAGTTAAGAGGGTGGCAAGGGACTTTAGTGGACATACTGTATATATATATATATATATATATATATATATATATATATATATATATATATATATATATATATATATATATATAAACTCCTGTTTGTGAAAATTGCAACACCATGAAGGAAGCATCATAGTTGAATGAAATTTAATAAACAGTTGAGTGGTAATGATACAAATAAATGATTACATTTTCAAACCAAATAAACAATAATAAGAGATAGAAATTAGTATTTTGTGTGGCCACCACGCGCCGCAATAAGAGCTGCTACACGGCGCGGCATGGAGTGAAACAAATTTTGAATATCTGCCTGCGGAAGAGTGTTCCATATTGTTTGTATGCGCAACCAAAGTTCGTCTGTCGAAGCAACAGGACGAGGATCACGAGCGAGACGCCGCCCAACGATATCCCACACATGTTCAATCGGTGACATATCCGGCGAATACGCAGGCCAAGGAAGAAGCTGTACCTGCTGCGAATCAAGGTAGGTTATGACAGTCCTGGCGACATGTGGTCGGGCATTATCCTGCTGGAATACAGCCCCTGGCAATCCTTGCAGGAAGGGAATAGCTTGGGGCTGTAAAACTTCGTTTATGTATCGGGTACTGTTCAAATTGCCCACAATTCGTAGCAATTGTGATCGTCCATGATATGCTATGGCACCCCAGACCATAACTCCGGGGGTTCGTCCACTGTGGCGTTCGATAATACACTCCGGGATGTTCCGTTCACCGGCATAGCGCCTGACACGAATTCGGCCATCATGGTGCCACATATTGAAGCGGGATTCGTCAGAAAAGACGACCTGCTGCCAATCAGCACGCCAGCTCCTATGGACATTGGCCCATTGTAGCCGCAGACGGCGATGGTTTTGTGTGAGAGGAATCCTGTATAAGGGAACCCTTGCGCGCAGCCCACGCTGCAGCAGACGTCTCCGAATTGATGAAGCACACAATGACACACCTGTAGCTGTTGACCACTGTGCTGCCAATTGTCTGGAAGAAGCTGTGCGGTCCGTCAGCGCCATACGCACCAGGTGTCTGTCATCGCGAGCTGACGTCACATTCCGGGGTCCACTCCCGGATTTCCGAGCTGTCCGACCCTCGTCAGTCCACAGCTTCCAAACACGCATGATTGTGCTTCTGTTACGCTGCACACGAGCGGCTACTGCACCATGAGATAATCCAGCTTCACGAAGGCCGACGATTCTGCCCCGTTCAAACTCCGAAATTTGCTCAAATTTCGCTCTCTTTCGTCGAAGAGGCATAGTAAAGATTCAGTTAACGTTTACCACTAGCATATAACCACCGATAATCATACACGCCTCGAAACAGCCGTCTATTTATATTCGGTTCGATCCGCCGTTCGGGGGCGCTGCACACCATACGCATGCGCTACCGGTCTGCAATTCTAATCATTTGCATATCATGCCCTACTTTACATTTCCTGAAAATTTCAGCTCACTCACGTATGTCCTTCGTGGTGTTGCAATTTTCACAAACAGGAGTTTATATATATATATATATATATATATATATATATATATATATATATATATATATATATATATATATATATATATATATATATATATATATATATATATATATATATATATTAAATATTTTATGCATTTTTTGATAAGCATAATTTTTTTAAATAAGTCTTTTATTCAATTTTTATGTGTGTTTCTGTTTTAATATCTTGGTACATATTCTTAACACAACCATATTTATTCTATTCTCCAATTCGTTCAAGATTTATTAATAGAAAAATTATGAAGCAATATTTGAAGTAAAGATTTCACTGCAATTTCTATCACGGCTTTTAATCATTTGCTGCTAAGATTTTTAATTTAAAATTATTATGCTTTTAAAGCTGCAGATTTGCAACTTTTATGTAAATTTTTGTTGTCGTATGTCTTTTATTAATTTTTGTAGCTTACCATCTTGATTTTTTTCAGTTTTTCCATTTTTATGTTATGTTTATTTTGTCTTTTATATTTACCATAGTGAAAATATTTTTCAGGTAGTAACACAGACTGTAGTTTAAGTTACTTACTGGATACTTTCAAAATACTTTTTTTTTATCCAGTGGCGGGCACACAAGACCACACCTATGCCACAACAAGGCCAGCAATTGCTACTCATTTATAGTTACCCAGCGAGCACCTGTGAACCAAGTCACGGAGGCGAGTAGCATTACCCGCGCCATACCACCACAAACCCGTTTATAGGGCGGGCCACATTCATACAACATCACAGAAGAAAGGACAGAGAGATCAGAGAAGGAAAGAAACATCCATGCCCGAACCGGGATTCGAACCCGGGACCAACAGCTCAGGAGTCAGGAACCTAATCACTCAGCCAATCGGTCAGCACTTTAAAAATGCTTTAGTAAGCATTAGGAACATTCATTACTTTTTCTGAAATAATAAAATTTTATTGATAACTTGAGATATTAAGCTCTCACTATTCAGAGAAAAATATTCAATGTTATACAACACTCTGGTAAAGTAAAACTTTATTTTTTCTTAATAATCCAATGTGAAACATCAGTATCAGAAGAAAAACAGTAAATTACTACACACTAAAACACTTAAAAACTCAGAACAAATAAGTGTTAGAAATGGTAGTTAATAATAACAGTGCTAGTTCAAAAGCTGTTGCAATGACCTTTTGATAAATAAGATTTCTTTAGATACCATCAACTGTGTGTGATACCCAAACTGATTTATAACAGCGATTTTTGTGAAACAATATTCAATTTTTATTTATAATTAAGTTCAAAATAGTGATTAAAAATTGGAGTGAAAATTATTTATATGATGCTTTCTTTGAACATAAATAAACATGAATAAATGAATATTAAGGGCATTCATTTGACAATTATTTAATGTTTAATTATTTAATTAATTTGGAAAATAATTTTCAAAGATATTTTTGTACACTTTTGCTTGAACCAAAATTACAATAACCGAAATTATAATAATAAATAAAATAAACAGTAACTTATCTTTATTTTAAGAAGTATGATTTGAAATTAGTAAAATTAGTTTCAGTTACATTAGGGGGTCACCCAAAAAGTAAAATATATCTACTTATAAAACTTTAATTTTTATAATGTTTGGGTTCGGTGTACAAAGGATTGCCCGAAAATTTGGCAATAAATTTAAATTTCTGGTAACTGGTATTTTTAGCGCCTTAACTAACATAGTTTTAGTATTCAAATTTTGTTATTTACATTTTGCTGCCTATCTCGGCGTCAAAAAGTTGTCAAAACATTGAGTAAATAAACTTTTACCTAATGTTTATTGGACCCAAAAAAAATCGATAGATGTTTTCATTTGGATACTTCTTGATTCTTGGACATTTTTTTACACTAAGATAGGTGCCAAGATACGGCTACACAAAGGCTATACAAAAATAGGGTTAAAATTAAAGTTATCACCGAAATGTATCGCCAAACCAAAGGGTACCTGATTCTACACAGAATCCTAAAAATCTTACATTCATGTGAAGTTTTTTTCATTTTTCCACATAATAATCTCCTATGTTTAAAGCTTCCAGTCATGAGCTTCAGAATTTCCATGTTGCAGATTTCTGCAACTAATTCAGTAACCAGTCATTGCATTTCAAGCTAAAAGACTCTACGAAACAAATCATTCAAGAAACTAAGTATTTCTTGCGAGAATAAAAGAAAATTATAGTGATCCATTTAAGAAAGATTTGGAATGCTTTCTGGTAAAAATATAAGTTTTTTCACTTTCTCTCGCTGATACTCTCAAGAATTCTTTGATCAATTCGGAAAGGAAAGTTTTGGCGATGCGGACTTTTCGTATGCCAATTTCCAAAATTACTTAAATTTAAAGAACTTCTAAGCCATAAATGATTTGGAAGTGGTGAAATGTTGGAGAATGAAGTAAGTAATTTAGTTTAATGAGTAATAAAAAAAACTAAACATGGGGGCTTAGAAGTTTGCACTCAGCGATGACAAATGCTTAAGAACAACAACTTAATGTATAAAAAAAGGAAATGAATTTTATATCTATAACACAGAATTGTTTATTTTTCCAGTAAAAATGTTGCATTCTTGGTTCTATCTACAAAAATACAGTTCTTACATTCTGGATTCCTCTCATAGTAGGAGGAATTTCTGAATATTCGAATCGAATCATAAAAACTTTCTTGAATCTTGAGGATCTAGATTAGTTTACATCAAAGTAATAAGACATGGAAAAATGGCGGCACTTTATTAATATAAGAAACTTTTTTATTTATTGTTAAAAAGTTAAAAACAGATCGGAAACAAATATCAAAATATAGTTTCTCACCAAGCAATCAATGTTAATAAACACATTTAATTACAAGTAAAATTTAAATTAAAGTCAGTAAATGTGGAAATAATTTTTTTATTCCGTTTTTCAATAAAATAACACTTTTAAGACAAGAAAGAATTTTTCGAATTAATTTTTTAATATTAAATTATTGCGTTTTCTTGTAATACTAAATGGTGTTACTTTATTACCAATATGATTGACATAATTTATATTTTGATTTTAGAAGCGACACACAAGACCGTAGTGATATTATCATGAATACTGGCACAATATTTCTACTACAATTTTAAAATTTAAAGCTGCATTATACGATTAGTCTTTATTCGTATTTCTTTCACAAGCATTTTCAACACAATAGTTAAATAAAAAGTTGGAAGATGAGCGCGAAAACAAATATTCTACAATTCCAATTTTCTCCAAACTCGTATCCATAAAAATACTTCGAATTTCGTGAATTCGAATTAACCATTTTCTTGAGAAACGCTGACTACAAGAGGGGTGAGTAATAGAAACCTTTCAAAGATTAATATTATTTTGTGGGAGTAAGTATTTGATTGTAATGTATTAACTAAAAGAAAATAGAGAAGAAAATGATTATACAATGGTTTGGATTTAATAATTTTAACTGATTAGAGTTAAAAAATCTTTTTTTATAAGAATTGCAGTTTGAGATCAACAGAAGTGAAAATATATTTATATTAAATAAATTCAAAACATCTTATTTAATAATGAAACATTTTATTTTTATAAAGATTGAGAAATGGAGGATGTACACTTGTCAAATCGATTATAACTACACTTTAAGAAATTTTAAGATCAAAGTACTTGTGGCTCCAAACTGTAGATATTCAAAACTAATTTCTCTAATAATAATAAGTATTGACACCTTAAATGACAAAAATTGTTCAGACATTGAATA